>SMMW01000046.1:1435833-2073750 GCA_004794655.1 Marisa cornuarietis | reverse complement strand
ACCATGTCGTCACGAGGGCTGGCTGTGTTAGAGTGAAGGTTTACAGTGACGGGACCGTTTACATTGATAGAGGGAGGGCTTGCAGGGACAGAGGGAGGACTTGAAGGGACAGACGGTCGGCTTGCAGGGGCAGAGGGGTGGCTTGCAGTGGCAGTGGGGCGGCTTGCAGGGGCAGTGGGAGGACTTTCAAGCATCCAGAAGGGTTGGCTTGCAGGGGCAGAATCATCGGCATGATGGGAGTTAGGAGCGTTCCGGTGGCTGTTGGTATTAATGGAGTCATTTCTTGTCGACCGTTTGAGTC
Source organism: Marisa cornuarietis (assembly GCA_004794655.1). Classification (NCBI taxonomy): domain Eukaryota; kingdom Metazoa; phylum Mollusca; class Gastropoda; order Architaenioglossa; family Ampullariidae; genus Marisa; species Marisa cornuarietis. The sequence goes on along the minus strand of SMMW01000046.1, from coordinate 2,073,449 downwards.
GACGTCGTATGCATGACTTTATGGCCAGCACGACACCAATGACGATAATAACACCACATGTTGCTGGTCCAGCAATAACTCCAGCACTGACTGGACTGACGGAATCTGCAAAATATTCGACGATTACAGTCGTGCAGTAAGTCAAGGCTGTCATGAAAATGTAGCCAACGAAAATGTAGCTCTGTTTCTTGTCTGTACGTGGTGAGGATAAAGAGACTAACTGTTAGTCGTGCTCCGTTTGCTGTCAAAGCACAACAGAACAAATCCCTCTTTTCATGTGTGTGTATGGGATGAGTGTAAGGATGGGTGAGCGCGGAACTGTAAGTCTGTAACGACATAATGCAACGACTACAGGCAAAAAAAGTGGTGATATCAAAAGGCGCTACACCTCTTGTGCAAATATATTTGTATTGAATAAAATGGAAGAAAAAGAAAAAAAATTACCAAAAAGTGTGTCCAAAAATCAAAGTGGCAAAAAGATACAAATAATTTTAGGAACATTTCAGGTTCTGAACACTACAGCGAGCAAGTAACTTCGTGTTGCACATGTCCCTGAGTCACCCACTGAGTCGAGTGTGGTACTGGTCACTACTGTGGTAATGACATTATTTCCGACTTACCAGAAGATTCATCTTTTTCTACAGCTTTGTAGGTCAGGTTGAAGCCTCTTCCGGTTATAGCGCCATTGCTGTGGAACGTGATGAGCATCGAGGACGACGTGCCGTGAAAGTCACGTAGTGTAGACCCACACAGTCTGCCCAGGCTGACAGAGTAGTCACTAGACCCTGTTCACAACCCACGGTAGTTGGAAAAATCTACAAAGCTACCACGTTATACTTTCATAACTAAAATTCATATAGGAGAGAAAACGAAAAGACAGACAGACAGACAGACAGACAGACAGACAGACAGACAGACAGACAGACAGACAGACAGACAGACAACAGACAGACAGACAGACAGACAGAGAGGGTACGAATGTACCAAAAGGACAGAAGGAAAGATGAAAGCAAATAAAACAGAAAAACAGAGGAACAAGAGGACCTGTATGACATATTTGTGTGGAGGGGGTGAGAGTGTCTAGTCTCCGTGTGTGTGTGTGTGTGTGTGTGTGTGTGTGTGTGTGTGTGTGTGTGTGCCTATAAATTGAAGAAGCATGTGCAAACAAATGTGAATTGCTTTAATAATAACCTACCATCGAAGACTTCAATGTAGTCATTGGCACAATTACTAGAATATTCTGTGTCAACAAACGTGAAAGTCACGTGCACGGCAATGCTGCCCCAGTAGTAACTTGATGCTTGAATTAGCCAGCCACGGTCAGTGTTGCTGAAAATGAAACCAGTGACTGTATGAAGATCGTGAATTACACAAGATATGGCTGGACACCCTGTAGACGACATTTAATTTGTGACAACTCATTGAGATGATACTGACTGACAGAACACTTATTTCTGTTGAGTATGATTGAACTCTAAACCAGTAATTTCATCCTCTTGCCCAGCCTTACTTAGGGTAGCTTGATGAGGTAGTCGGGTACCACAGATACTGTTCGGTGTAACTCCATGCTGTCAGTGTGTCAGTAGAACGTGGACTGACTGTAAATAAGAAATCAAGTGACGGTTGAGTTGAATATGATACATAGAACATGACTGTGCCACAACAGGGACACGGATATGACAGGACAAGTTGTGTTACTGGGACATGATAATAGATGATGTGCGAAACAAGATATAGCAAGTATGTTGTCTTTGTTCTTGGGTCCACGAAAGTATACAGGTACAACTGTCTTTTAAAAAACATAGCGGACAAAATGGTTATATGGTGGTATAAGAGGTGAACTATCAAGTCACTCAGACGACCTGTGGAGGCAGTAGAAGCCTGACAGACTTACAAACCGAGAGCGACGATAGTTTAGCCGTCTCTTTGCAGGGTTTTGTGACAATCAGAGTCATCTTTACCTAATTATATCAAAAACAACAAAACTATTACCACACCCCCAACAACTTGTGCTACGGTAGTACGTGCAGCACTGATTATCCCTGGGGTAGGTCATTGAGAAGCATAGTGTGAACCACAAGATGTTTGCGGATGCTACTGAACTCTATCGTTCGCCCAGTACAGACAGTGAGTCGGTGTGTGAGGCAATCTGTGCGGTAGAAGAGTGGAGTGTTGTTTAGAGGTAAAGTCATGGACGCAAAGGAATAAACTCAATCTTAATGATGAGAAGACAGAGGCGATGCTATGTGGTTCCACGTTTAGCATTAGCAAAGTCTTCCTACACTCTATATGCAAGTGGGTCAAGCTAGAATCCCCCTCTCCAGCTCTGTACGGAACCTTGGACTCTATGTAGACAATCTTCTGACTATCTCTGATCATGTCAGTTCTGTGGTCAAGGTATGTTATTTTCACATTCGCACACTTGGACGACTCCGACCCATTCTCAATAAGAAGACTGCAAGTGCAGTTGCTGTGTCCCTCATTCATTCGAAATCAGATTATGCAAACAGCTGCCTCTAGGGAATTTCAAAGATTGAGTTGTCGAGGCTTCAGCTGCTAGGATAGTTGCTCGAAAGAAAAAGACTGACCATATCACTTCCATATTGTGTGACCTCCACTGGCTTCCTGTGGAGAAAAGGATCGACCACAAAATGTTAACTCTGACATATGGCTGCCTTCACGACCTTGCGCCTGCATATCTACAAGAACTTATTCACCGTCATCAACCTCATCGGAACCTTCGTTCAGCAGCCCAATCCAGACTAAGACAAGACAAGACAAATTTATTAATCCTCAGCGGAGATACATTTGTCGACAGCAAGGGCATATATAAAAAATAGTACAACTAACAAATTCCTAAAATACTACACATACTTCAACATTCCCATACTAACACACACCTTATCAATACCACACATCAATAACCTTTAGAAAAAATTAAAACATTAAACACAACTACCAAAATCATAAAGCCTACAAAACCATTCTCAAAGCATAATATCAAAAGTCAGCCAATAGGCCTGCCGTTGTTAAAGAGCCTAACAGCAGTCGGAATGAAAAGAACGACGAAACCGCTGTGTTCTACACCTTGGCATACAAAATCTTCCACTACGTTGCATGCGTAGTTCACTCAGTGTGCCGTGGAGGGGATGGTCTGAATCGAGCAAAATAGCTCTAGCCTTCCTAGCCAGCCTTCTCTCAACCAGAGGTTCAAATGGATCAAGGCTCTGACCTACCACCGAGCTGGCTTTCCTTATCAGCTTGTTCAGCCTGCCAGTGTCGCGCATAGACACCCTCCCTCCCCATCACACCGCTGCAAACTCTATCACACTGCACACCATACTCTGATAAAACATACACAACATCTTGTTGCAAACCTGAAAAGATCTAAGTTTGCGCAAAAAGAATAATCTAGACTGTGTTTTCCTAAAAACAGCATCCACATGACTAGACCAGGTTAATTTGCTATCTAGCAATACTCCCAAGTACTTGTACTCTGTACCATCTCAATAAATTCATCGTTGATGTAAACAGGATGGACAATTCGTTTTTCCTTTCGAAAATCAAATATCATTTCTTTGGTCTTGCTGGCGTTCAAAACAAGAAAGTTAGAATCGCACCATGTCACAAACTCATCGATGCGCTCTCTGTACAAGTTCTCATTGTTGTCACCAATACATCCAACGATAGCAGAATCATCTGAGTATTTCTGAAGATGGCATAACTGTCCTTTAATCTTAAAATCAGAAGTGTACAGTGTAAACAAAAACGGGGACAAAATAGTTCCTTAGGGTGCGCCAGTGAATGTGTTGATCATCCTAGATGTAAAGGTACTTTTACAGCGTACATACTACTACCAAATGTTCAGACAGGGAACAGAAACAAAATGACAATGGGTTTCAGATCCTTCTCAAATGTAGCCCCGCTTTTGTGGAGTCTGAGAGTCTTGCAACTTTTAAGAAAAAAACTAAAGACCCACTTGTTTCAAATGGACTAGTTTGTTTTTCATCATCATCATCATCATCATCATCATCATCATCATCATCATCATCATCATCATCATCATCATCATCATCATCATCATCATCATCATCATCATCATCATCATCATCATCATCATCATCATCATCATCATCAATAATGAGTAATTGGCCAGTAATGAGTAATATAAATTTACCTGTAGTTGGAGGCACGCTTGAACGAGGAAGGGCTCGGTAGGTCAGCTTGAATCCTCTTCTTCTTGTGCTGTCATCGCTGAGAAACCTGATGTACATAGACGTCCCCGAGCTGTAAAAGCCACGTGATGTAGACTGGCACACCCTGCCCAGGCTGTGAGCAGAGGGGCTGGACCCTGTACACAAACAAATCGTTGTGCCAGTGTGTGTGTGTGTTTGAAAAGACATCCTGTTTGTCTTATTCTGAACAGTTTTTTTTTTTACAAAAGAACTTTTATGGCAAAAATGTATTTATCTGTATAAGTGCACATTTATATTTATATATCCAGAATTTTATATCTGAACTTGTTTTATTTTAATGTTTACTTTCACTCATTTCTAAACGCGATGTTTGCGACTCCAGTTATTAAACCCTCGAAGACTTTTCCTATTGTCCTCTGTGAATGTGTGATGAGGAGGGAGGAGATAAAAGGTTCCACTGTTTGATCTTGTCCTCGTTCGGCTCTGTGCGCTAACATGCAGAGGGAGGACAGGGCATCACCTTGGCAACGACAGGTACCCTAACTACTATAGGCGCGTAGGTCTTAGTGTATGCTGTCGTTTACACGTGCGATGTGTTCGATGACAACAACACGTACGTAGTTCAGATCAACTTACCATCAAATAGTTGCACGTAGTCGTAGGAACAATCGTTGGAAAATTCGATGTAAAGAAACGTGAAAGTCACGAGCACGACGTATCCTTGGATACTTGTCTGAAGAAGCCAGCTACAGTTAGCATTGCTAAACACGAAACAGAGCATCAGCAGTCGTAATGACAAATATTTTGGACATTAAATGTTACTGTGAATATAGAGCTTTCATAAAGCTGAACTGAAAATTTGTAAAACGGTTAAATTGCATGTGAAAGACTCAAGTTTAAACTCCAGATATTATACGTGACTGGTTCCCGCAGATTGTTGCCAGGATGTTTGATTCCATGGAGGGCCCTGCGCAATGATGCTTCGATGAATCAACACAACTTCATCCGATAAAATCTTTACACGAGAAAATAATTATGAGGTTCAGATCCAAATCACTTACCGTCGTATACCTGAAGATAGTCGCTGCGACACTCATAAGACATGTGAATGTCAACAGATACGACTGTCACGTGCACAATGTAGTCCCTGCTGACAGACTGAATGCTCCAGCTGCAGTCATTATCACTAAAAACACATAACAAAACCAGTCATTATTGTTACAAGTCGCATGATATTTACGGAAAAGTGCTACCAAAATGATAACAAATGTTCCAAAAAGGTGGTGAAAGTAGTTCGGGGTGTGATGGAGACAACACACTGTAACTAAACTAACAAGTCGGTCGGTTTTATTCCCATTCGTCCGATTCTCATCTATACATCAAATTTGGACAAAAGTATCGTACTGTAATGAAATGTAATGTAGTAAGACTTAGTAACAATAGATCAGTAACATGTTTCTTACTCTTTGTTACTGTTCGTCAATGGTGGGTATTTTAAAAATTGTTTGTTGTGGAGAACAGCGACAAGGGAAGCACTGGGAGAACACACTGCAACACACAAACATTGTGAGTGATTGTCATCAGATGAAAGCACTATATTGTTGTTCGTCCATGTCCGTGCGAATGTACACATACGCCGTCTTCTTAAGAGAAAGATGTTAATCTCCACACACACACACACACACACACACACACACACACACACACACACACACACACACACACACACACACACAATATATATATATATATACCTATATACTGCATCAACATAAAATGTCGGCAGGTAACACCCCGTGTACGGCGCTCACTCGGCCACAGTTTGCCCTCAGCTCAGGTTCTCTCATCATCACTGTAACGACTGACTTTGTCATGGCCTGGGTTTGGCCAGGTTGCTAATAAAAACTCAAGATTTAATTCAATTAAGTTTCCGAGAAACGATTCAGCCTGGGGTGTAGTACACATTTGGGTTTACTGAGACTACCAAACCAGCATAACTGGTAACACTGACTAAACTCTTTACCTTTGATTACTTTTGAACTTACCAGTGGATGGGTAAATGACTGCCTGTAGGGCTGCTGTGTAAGTCAGATTAAAACCGGTTCGCACATTTAATCCATTGCTGTGAAAGGTGATGTAGAGAAACTCTCCGGTACTGTAGTAGTGCGATCTGGTCATGAAGCCGCACAGTCTCTCCAGTTTGTTTTCTTCCACCGAACCTGGACATGTTGAACACAGTGTTATAAACAGGAAATCCTCCTCCTCCTCCTCCTCATCATCATCATTATCATCATCATTCGTCTATGTTTCCAGACACTTCGCTAAATATACTGTCTGTAAAGCAAGTTCTTTTACAAACAAGTAATCGTAGAGATAATATGTGTAAATACCCATTTGATAAGCGTTTAGACGATTATTACCCATGCTTGTAGGATCGACTAGTAATATTCAGTATCTACCAATACGTGCAAGAGTACATCATTACATCTATATGATCCTTCATTATGCACGTGTGAGCGTGTGAGCTAGTGAGCATCTCAGAGAGGGGGAGAGAAGACAGACAACTATTGAAAGATAACATTTCAGTGAGGAATCACTTGGTGAAACACCGAGCAGAAGATGTTTGTAGTCGTTTGGTTTTCCTGAGACCACCATGTTTGACAAACCAGCTGTCCTTTTTACTGTAAAACTGGCCAAAACTTCTTCTCATTGTTAGTAGATTCTTGGACCCTGAACTTACCAGTGTCTGGGTAAATGACTGAGCGAAGCTCTGCCGTGTAAGTCAGGTTAAAACCAGGTGATGTAGAGAGACTGACCTGTACTGTAGTACTCTCGTCTGCTCATACTGCCACACAGTCTGTCCAGTTTGTTTGCTTCCACCGAACCTGTAAATGTTGAATAAATACATGTTATTAACTAGACATGAGGATACCACTGTATTCCTCTCTAGCAACAATCATCATGATCGTTATGCACGTACTAACATGCATTTCACATGACCACGAATGTTTTGGATACTCTTTGGTACAGAAGACAGAAAACGATTTCAAGGAAACGTTTCATTGATTTTTTACGTGTTTCTTTACCAACAAACACTTTGGGAACTTACTACAAAAAAATAACAAATTAAATGCGGTCTCCATCCTTTTTTCTTTATCTCTCTCTCGCGAGCGCGCGCGCACGCACACACACACACACAAACACACACACACACACAAACACACACACACACACACACACACATCGAAGAAGAAAAATCTAGCTTACAGATAAAATGTTTCATTTTTTGGTCTTTCGCACACGCGAGCGCACATGCACACGTCCCGACCATGTCAGACTAAACACTGACTACTTTTGCTATTTTTTAAGTAAAATACTCCACAGTGTATTGTGTCCTGAAAAAAAACTTTTTATCTCTACTTACTGTCAAATATCTCAATATAATCAAAGCCACAACCAGCGGAAGACGCTTCAACATCGACGTGTGTGACAACCACGTGCACAACATACTGGGAGTTGGTCTCAAAGACCCAGCTAGCGGTTAGCGTTGCTAAGAAACAAAACAAGACACAGTCTATGGTATATCAACTTTCGATTATATTTGTTACTGTTACTTAGTAAGGTGCTAAATAAACTTATAGATTTAAGGATTAGGTTGTTAAAGCTGACATGACTGCTACATGACTGTTATTATAATACGATTCTCTTACTTGGGATATGGAGACGATCCCTGGGGATACTTAAAAAATGTAGATTAGCAGGATCAACATTCACAGAGTCAATGAAAGTGGCATCTGCAGCAGTCAAGAAAGTATGACATAATTATTAAATCTTAGTTAAATCATAATTGTAGGGAAACATAAACAGGTTTATACAGCCACAAGGGGAGCGACAAGACACTGGGGACACTATAGCTCTTTCCAAGTTAAAATATTCTCGTAGTGACCACAAAGTTACAGTAAAAAATAGTTTTTTGTGTGCGGTACATAAAATAGAGCATCACAGTTGTCCCCTAAATACAAGTGTTACATGTAAGCAGTCACAGTATTCAGCGAAACAATTAGCTCTGTCTATAGCCATGAGATCAGTGTGTTTTCCACAAAAGACTTACATCAGTTTTTTTTTCTTTGTCAATAAAAACTTCCACGTCTTGTACTAAAATAGAAACTCAATGGTTTTGACTATTTTTAAATTATTGCATACGAACTGTCTTCGACTTCGAGGACCTCACTAACTTACTGTTGGGTCTCAAAACTTCGTAGTTGATAACAAAATTGCTTGATTCCCGGGAGGCATAGCTTCCGGTAGTGAACGAGACCAGTACGTCACTTCCGCTGCTGTAGATGGGAAAGTCAGGTCTGGAGCAGGTCGACAGCATGGGGGAATAGGAAGAGTTACCTGCACAACAAGTAGGTTGAGCACCTTTCTTACTCTCTGTCTTTCTCTCAGACACGTTGTCACACATACAATTGTCTGAAGATAGATAGATAGATAGATAGATAGATAGATAGATAGATAGATAGATAGATAGATAGATAGATAGATAGATAGATAGATAGATAGATAGATAGATAGATAGATAGATAGATAGATAGATAGATAGATAGATAGATAGATAGATAGATAGATAGATCACCACCACCACCTTTACACAATACTTGATTTCAAACTAGTGAAATCTCTGGATACAATCTTCACTAGTGCAGTGAGGAGAGTAAGTAGGAAGACTGACCATCATAGACTGTGAAGTTGTCAACACACGACCCGTTGAGTGATCGGACATTAAAGATGGCCGCCGTCAAACGCAGGCTGGTGTTGGTGCTGTTGGAACTGATGATCCACTGACAGCTTGTGTGGCTGTGGAAAATAAAAAATGATGTGTATTATTTAGTGCACGGACACAGCAAATGTCTTTAACCAAGCCCTTCAGTGGAGCTGCAATACAACACCTGTAGGTGTTATCAGTATGCCACTCCTTAACTTTCCTGACTTCCCTAGTTGTCAGCAGGCCTAGTCTGTGATGTTTATTTCATGTGCTATGTGAGATGAAAACAACAAAGTACCAACAGGTTAGATCCTAGTAGTTAAATAAACGATGAAACTTCTACTTGTTCAAAAGTCTCTACATTTCCTATTAAATTTTAGAATAGATCATTGACTTAAGACTGAAAAAAAACAGTTTTCATTAAACCATTATTAAAGAGCATCAGGCTGCCTTAGAATAGAGTTAGCCTTTTTATTAAGTCGTCTAGGTGTGTATGAAAATGTCCTACCGTACTTTGCCAAGGACTGGGCAGTGAAGGACAAAGTTTTATTCTGGTTCGCGATGAGATGTTTGGGCCTTGAGTTTGCAACACACTGGCTGTCTGCACCTGACAGAACACCTGGTGAACATTAAGAGACTAATGAAAGAATACAACACCGGTCATTCGTCGAGCACAGATAACAATTAAAGGGATTCCAGCTTGTCAGGACTGTTTTATTTAAATTGTTTAATATGTGTATATAACTTAATAATCATACACTTACCTTGTAAACAAAGAACAGTTGTACATTGTAAAGATTTTTGTAATGGTACATGTGGACACTTTCTTCTTGTCTCTATCTCCCTCTCACTTTTCTTTCTTTTCAAGTATGGACATTCAACAATTGTGTTCTGTGAAACTGTACTTACCAAATAAAGAATTTGGGAAAAAAATAACGGGATTCAAACAACAAACAAAGACATCGCTACATCTGCGGCATGATCATTATTATTTATCTTTAAGTTTAGTTCCCAGACTCTGCCAGTAGCACACACCTGACAAGCTGCACATGTAACACAGAATGTTTCGTAGGATACTTGCCTGTTACAATACCTGCTGCTATGGTCCAAGCGATCAAACACAACCTTCGTCTTCCCATCGCGCCCTCTATGTCTCTCGATGATACGGTCATGCGATACAGGCTAACCGGATGTGACGTACAAGGAAGACAAACCAACAGCTGCAGAGTCTGTTTGCAGAGCGACAAAGAGGAAAGACGGTAACGGCTGAAACTGATGTTTACGTGGGTGGATCCACTCATACCCGGGTTTCTGAAAAACTGTCCCAGTGCTCCTGCTCGTACTCAAAAAGAATATTTACTCAGCACGAGACTCAGAAGCGGCCACAAATAACGTATTGCTGAGCTCATATCGGTTTTTTTATCGGATGGGTCTCCTGCTGAAAATAATCTAATATATAGGGTAAATATACTAGTTGCTATCTTCACGTAAATAAGCAGAACGGGAAAATGTCTTGGAGATCTTATAAATAATCTCATCATGTATGATGGGAAAAATGTTTTAGTAAATGTTTAGTCTTTGAAGTCAATATTTGAGAGTTCATAAGAACTAAAAGATATGCTGCATTTTTTCCCGTTGGACATTTTGTTTCCAAATGGGCACAAAAATAATATCTCGAAGAAGATTATCTTTTCACAAAGTAATAAAAGTGACTAACATCAAAATCTTTTTATTAAGAATACGTGTTTTTTTGTTACAGCTTAAGGCTGCACGTTGACCAAGAGAAATGTACTTTTTGGATCACAAATTAATGCTAGTAATCGACGCCAGGTTAACTACCCGGTGATTTCTTTTCCATATTAGGATAGCTTACCCAATGGGTAAATCGAAAATGGTCATGAATAAGAGTGCCAGTCGGCAGACTGGCCGGCCACATCAAATAGCAGTCACGTGACCCATGTGTATCACAAGTTCCCGCTGTTGAGATAATAAATGACCTCAGTGAACTGCTCGGTAAACACCGAGTTCCTGTCCTGAGAGTAACATCCGTGAGATAAAGTGAATATCACAGTCGACCTGTAGTGTTTAGTTTGTTTGCCTTGTCGCTTCCATTCTCAGTACAGTGTGTGTGTGTGTGTGTGTGTGTGTGTGTGTGTGTGTGTGTGTGTGCGTGTGTGTGTGCGTGTGTGTGTGTGTGTGATTCACTGGGCTGCAAGTACAAATTGTACAGGTAACAAACGATGTTTTTTACACCAAGTTTTAATTGCTACTTACAATGGTGATGCCTGCAACAGTTCTCCAGTGTGTCCAAACTACAAATACTGGTGATGATCCTGACATTGCAAGTCCCACTGTACCCCAGGTAGTGGTTCACAAAGTGTGTGATGTCTGCAAGTACCACTGTACCCCAGGTAGTGGTTCACGAAGTGTGTGATGTGAGGCTCGTAGCTACGTGTGTTACCTGTAACCATGTTTTTATTTCTTTCCCTCCGCCACACCTGTCTAGTTCTGGGCCTTTAGCTAGCGGTAAGTGTAGTTTAGTATCAGGATCTACTGAATGAGTGTTAACATCAAACTCACACATCGGTCATTCATTTTTTTTAAATTTGGGTAATCCTATCGACTGCACGCACACACATGCAAATACGCATAAATTAAACACTACATCACGCGTAGACACACACACACACACACACACACACACACACACACACACACACACACACACACACACACAAGCCTAAGTTAATTTATCCAGCGAACTCTTCAAACTTGGAGTTTATTGTCAACCTGTGATCGACATCATCAGTCAGGTTAACTGAGCTTTAGTCAGTCATTGGTTTGCACGGCATCGCTACGGCCATAGAGTGAAATAATGATTACCTATGATATTGATAACATTGTATGATATTTAACTAACATGTCACGTTGAAAAATAGTGATTTTTTGTAGCCGACGCAGATTTATCATACAGGCCAACTGTCGACAACTGCCCTAAGGTGAACTCATGAGCTGCTCGACTCTCTCAGTTCATGTGAGTAACATTATGTCCCAGCATGATCTGCTGCCTTGTGACTGGTGCTGCGACTTCGCTTCAGGAAAAAGGGAAAAGATGAATCACTGGCAGATGTCACTGAACGTGTGATCCTCGTGACCGATAACCGACTGTCAGCAACACAGACCTGGTCTGTTGTAGTCTGAAGGAACGACGAACTTTATCATCTGCTCACCTGCACATGTTTTAACAAACGTTGCCATTATTGATAATTATGTGTAATTCAACGCGCGAAAGAGTGTGTATCTGTGTCTGTGGATGTGTGTAAGTGCATGTGTAAGAGAGTGTTAGTGTGTCTGTGTGAGTGTGTGTGTGTGAGAGAGAGAGAGAGAGACTTATTGACGATAACTGAGAGTATCAGGTACTGAGCTATATTTTATCATCCTCATCCTGTGTTTAGAAAACATGTCATCTTAAAGGTGTAGTACGATATTTTTCATAATCACAGTGCAAAGCTCAGTGCAATAAAGTATTTCCCGAGATCCATTTTCTTAACCAGACACACGTCTACAAACATCACCGCTCACTGAACCACGCCGGCATCACAGGCGTACTGACCTTCTACAAACTGAAGGATTGGTTCACCTGACCACCCGTCACCTACAAAATAAACGTGTATTTTTGTTATATTGATTAATTATTATTATGTGTGAAGTCCCATGAAAGAGAAAGAAGGAAAAGAAGAAATCAATGACATCTTCACCTCACCCTGTGGAGGGAATAATTTGTTAATCAACTTCACTATTACAGTAAGTAAACTAAGCTGTTACACTATTACTTTAACAAATTTTATAAAATTAAAAAAGGAGTTTTGAAAACAGATAAAAAGGTAGTGAAAAGACAAAGAGACAGAAACAGAGACTGAGACTGCTTGCGGACTTAGCAAATGAACTTTACTAATCAAGGAAACCACAAAATGAGAAACCTACCTGGGTACCTGCAGAATGTAATTGTCTTGTTGTCGGGTACTGGGAGCCTTGTGGCAGCGGATGGTTCATTGTGTGCACCCCAGTGTTAGGGTAGCTTGTACCCTGGGTGACGACCTCATAAGAGGGAGGGTCTGCGGTGTAAGACGGGGGACTGGATATGTTAGAGGGAGGGACTGCGGAGACAGAGGGGGGTCCACCGATGACAGAGGGGGGTCCCGCCTGCGGAGCAGAACCATTAGTTGGGTGGAAATACACAATGTTTTGGTTGTTGTTGGTGTTGGTGGGGCGATTTCTTGCCGATTGTCGACATCGTCTTACAGAAACTATGACAACAAAGACAGCCGCGACGAAAATAATGCTTCCACCTATTGCTCCACCAACAATAGCAGGAGTGGTTGAGCCTGCAAAATATGCAACAATCACAGCCATGAAGTAAGGCTGGGCTGACATAAAGATACAAGCAAACAATAATGTAGCTCTATTCCTGTGGTCATTGAGTAGTGAGGATCAGGCGACTAGGTGTTAGATATGATCTGCTTAATGTCCAAGCATAGTGAAAAAAAATTACATCTTTTTATTTATGTGTTTGCGGAGAAAGGATTTTAAGTCTGCAACAGTAAAACTTACCTTGCATTATCAAAGGGAGTGAACTGATTTTAAAAATGACAAGAAAGAAGAAGTATCTTGTTCAAAAGTGTTCGTATTGAACGAAAAGGAAGAAGGGGAAAAAATAAGTATCCATAAATGTGTAAAAATAATCATTGATAAAAATTATATCAATAACATTTTAGGTTATTAAAACTACAAGGATCAGGGAACCTGGTGTTGCACATCTCACTCTTCCTGCTCACTGAATGAGTGGAGGGGGGTACCGGTCGCTGCTGAGGTACTTTAGTGATGGCGTCATCTTGACTTACCACGATAACCGGGTACTTCCCATGTACCAACGGCTTTGTAGGTCAGGCGGAAGCCCCCTCCTGTTATATTGTGATCACTGTGAAACTTGATGGACATATAATCCCAGGAGCTGTAAAAGTCTTGTACAGTAGACCCGCACAGTCTACCCATTGTGCTAGCATCCTCATAAGGCCCTGTTCACAAATCAGGTTTAAGCAAAGACTACAAGGCTCCATTTCAGTCACATTGCAAAGGAAAGTGACTGACTAGAGAAAAGAAAAAGTATGATGGCTGATCAGAAAGAGAGAAGGAAAGAGGCGTGTGTGCCTGTGTGTGTGAGTCAGTGTTTACAAGAACATAATATATATGTACATCCCAGAATAGCACAAGTTATATGGACAACGGCATATACTGCGAATTAGTCACCGACTGTGTAAGATAAACAAAGTCACAAAGCATATCTAAACAAATGTACATTGACAGAACTTACCGTCCACCACGTCAACGTAGTTTTCCTCACAGTTGCTAGAATATTCTATGTCAACAAATGTGAAAGTCACGTGCACAACATAATCTGTATTCGCAGCTTTAAGAACCCAGCCACAGTCGAAGTTGCTGAAATTAAACCAGTGACTATGTAAAGATCACAAAGTATCTAAAACCATGACCTGACCTCCTGTACACGATATTCAATAAGGTGAGACTAAGTGAGATGATACTCAGTGGGGAAAAAAATCAATGAGTTCGAATTGTTGAAAAGTCTGATTTAATTCCTCCTCCATCATTTCTATGTCTGTAAAGTTGACAAAATCAACTCTTTGGCGCCGAAGTTTCCTCCCAACCTTTTCCCCTTAATCAACAGACTTTCTTGTACTCAAAGTTTTATTTCTGTTTCTGATGATTTAACTCCAAGCCAGTGGTGTACTCATAAACCACTTTAGTGAACATGTTTAGGACCTTATTTACACAAAAGATATTAGAAGGAATCATAACCTAAGTACGCTTTTTGTTGGCATTAGGTATTTAAATCCTAAACGTGGAAACATACTCATACACTTATTTAATTAAGCCCAGCCTTACTTGGGGTAGCTTGACGAGTTAGTCGAGTACTGCAGATACCCTTCAGTGTCACTTGACGCTGTCTGTGTCGATGGGTGGAGAGAACATGAACTGTCTGTAATTAAGAAAACAAATGACTTTTGTATGAAACCTGATACACAGGACAAGACTGTGACAGGACAGGATGGGGACATAATGTGGATTACTGCATCAGGGTTGTGGGGGGGTATGTTGCACAACAGATGGTGTGGTGTTAGACATGGTGTACACGAGAAGATGTGACTTTGAAAACATAGCGGACAAAAGGGTTAACTGGGGACGACTCGTGAAGGCAGCACAGGGCTCACAAAGACTTCCAAACCAAGGGTGACAATTATATTATGGTAATAATAATAATAATAATAATAATAATAATAATAATAATATCCTAACAAACTACTAGACTATTAAAACCCACACCATCGTGTATTTCAGTAAATACGACTGCTGGAAAGACCATCGCAGTCGTAGATTACGGTCATGGGTCAATAATTAGTTCTTTAACATTAACAAGTAATTTACAATTAACCTGCAGTTGTATCAACGTTTGAGCCAGAAACAGCTTGGTAGGTCAGCTTGAATCCTCTTCCTGTTGTAACGCTGTTGCTGTGAAATGTGATGTACATAGACTGCCCCGAGCTGTAGAAGTCACGTGATGTTAAGTTACACACCCTGCCCAGGCTGCGAGCAGAGGGACTGGACCCTGTACACAAACAAGTCCTACTTGAACATTTCTATTATAATGCATATTTGTACTTATTTTAAGTGTGTTCCTTGTAGCTCAATTTTTTTAAACTACATCACAGAGGAAAAAGTGACATCTACATCAAACATTATTTTATAAAGAGAAATGTCGTGACGGCGGACAGCACCGCAGTGATTATTTCCCCTTTCATAATAAAATGGTCGGCGACGTGCCCCACGCTGCCCTTTGATCGGAGTGCGGTGAGGGCTAACAGCCCACAAGCAAAGGGACATCACCTCGCTCAACGTGGATACATTCGCGGAATGTTACTAGCTGCTCCAAATTAAAAAAAAATCTAGCTAAACCTACAGAAAATGTCTTCATCTTCCTAATTTTAGAGGGTCCTTGCACGTGGAGGAGAGAGAGAGAGAAAGGACATGCTAGCGATAGGGAGTGAGAGGCAGCCACCACCACAATATTTATCTCCCCCAACCCCACACAGCCTTCATGGTAGGCGGCGCTTCGAGCTGATGTTTGCTCTGATTTTCGTTGGCAACCGAAAGGCGAAGGAGCATTAAATTGTCAACGACAGGTACCCTAAATAATGCTAAGTAAACCGTAATGTATGCTGTGGTTTACACGTGCGATGTGATGTGATTAGCCTAATTACAATAATGCACACACACAATTAAGATCAACTTACCGTCAAGAAGTTCCACGTAGTCGTAGCAGCAATCGCCGCTAGTTTCTATGTCGACAAACGTGAAAGTCACGCGCACGAGGTAGTAATAGCTACTTGTCTGAAGTAGCCAGCTACAGTAAACATTGCTAAACATGACAGACAATATGACAGGTCTAGAATACTTTAGGCATTACATCTTGAGAGCCAAACTGCTAACTTTTAAAATGATCGATTAGTATGTAAAAGTGTTCAATTTCCAGAATTAAGAAAGTTACAAGATATTGCTTTCTCCAAAATCCTGATTAATGAAGTCGTCCAAGATTTAACTGGGAGATAATTTGTAAGGGAAATAAATCGGTACAACTGATGCTTGGAAATTCTGACTCTTTGCCGACTGGAATTGTGAAATGGGACTCTACCTTTGAAAACATACCATGGAAACTTGTCTTTAACAAATGCCAAAAGACAACAACTGATAGCAACTAAAATGGTTTCAGTTAAGAACTCCATAGAACTTTGCCAACCAACAGGTTTCTCTTTATAAGAAAGATTGTTAATTCCCCCAAATGTGCTATATGTCTTATCGATAAAGAAACAATAAGTCATCTGTTATGGCAATGTCCACTTGTCATGTTTTCTGGGGAGATCAACATTCAGTTATGATTAGTAAATGTACGACACACAGAAATTTTAATTTTTCTGATAAATTGATTTTATTTGGTGTACAGGATAACATTTGTACCGACAAAGTGTTAGACCTGATCATGTTGCTAGCAAAATATTACATTTATGTATGCAAATGGAAAAACGATGTACCCTCTATACATGTTTTTTTGAAGATTGTAAAATATAGACATAATATAGAAAGACACCATAGTATTTTAAATAATAAATTAGACCTCTTTGAAGTAATGTGGAAACCATATCAACAATTATTAACATAAGCACAGTTAGGGGAAGCTGGGATGTTCTCATTAGTTCTTTCTTTCATTCTTTCTCCACATCTTTCTTCTCTACTCTTCTCCCCTCTTCTATACGGAATGAATGTGTCTTGGAAAGGAAAATGGATTTGAAATGGGTAATGTGATGTATTTATATTGTGCTTGTTAAATAATAAATTTTTTTTAACTGTAACCGTTATTATCAACAGTAGCCTTTAAACAATCAATGATTTAATAAATTTTTTTCTCACTTGGCATAGTTGATGGCGCTGGAAGGGTATTCCAGATACTCTGTGTAATGGGTCACTGATGTAGCAGCACCTTGATGTAAACACACCCCATCTGTGACAAATTAGCAAATGGTAACCCCTTAGATAAAAATTACAGAGTTATCTGTCTTTTCTCAATTTTGAAACATTATGAACACCATGACTCTCTTTAATTTGCTTTACTCTTAGGATGAGAACAAAGTCGTTTTGTTACAAAAAAAGTAACTTTTGCGCAAAACATAAAATATTGTCTTCTATAGACAAGTGGTGTGCTAGGTATTACATAAGCAGAAACAAACTTCCGCTCAACAACATGAAGCCACTGAGCTTGAAATAACATCGTCTGCTGTGAGTAGTAGATAAGAGGATTTCCGACAAAAAAATCTCCCTTAGTGTTTGTGAAGTCAGAAATGTGCATCGACCCGTGACAATTACAGTTATGGCCCTTATATGTCTTAAGATGCAATACTAGTCTCCCTTTTATGTACGCCTGTGAATGTAGGAGTGTGAGTATGGTTTAAGAGAGAATGTATGACTAAGCGAAGTAGTCATGATAGTCAACGACTTCAGGAGTATATCGTCGTCGGAAGTACTGAGTGTACAACGACTTCAGGTGTATACCGTCGTCGGAAGTACTGAATGTACAACGACTTATGGAGTATATCGTCGTCTGGAGTGCGGAGTGTACAGCGACCTATGAAGTATATTGACGTCTGAGAAGTATTGGAGTTGGGACAGTTTATATTCTACTAGTGGTACAGTTAGTCGTCACAGTATAGAAACAAGGGAGATGTGTATCCCCGAGAGTGTATGAATTCTAGCCGGACTTGAAACTGTAAGTTTGGTTATTTCTTAAGTGGCCATAAGACTTTCATGCGTGACTTTTCTCGGACTACTGGTAGTAGATCGGATTGATGGGGACACTGGAGGAGGGCTGTTTGTTAACGATGCATGATTGGACGTTTAAGAGATATTGATGATACTTTGATTCACGCGTACTATCGATACCTTGACTCCGGCTGGATTATTGGAATCTGTTGATTTATGCTTACCTATTGCTACGTTGATTTATGCGTGTTTACTGATTAGAGTTCCATATGTTATTGAAAGGATTTATGCCTACTGTGAGTATTGCTTGAGATGTTGATGTGATGAGGTTTGAAGTTCACCCGAGGGTGGAACAGTATTTAGCATTTGTGAAGTGTACGGCTACCCTATAGAGGCAAGCTAGAACCCCCCCCACCCCCGAAATTACACAGAACTAGGGACCCTCGTACAGATCTTTGTTTTGTGTTGTGTGAAAGAGCACGTGAGGAACGCCGTGTGGTCAGTGTGTGTTGTATGTGACCAGTCTACACGTTGCGTGGCCTTAACAATAGACTGATTAATACATTTATTGCAGACCAAAATAGACATTTTACTACAGGCTTTGACTATTTTAACATCAACTTGTGTTCGACTTTAAGGCTTTCAGTGACTTACTAAATACTTCGATGTTGATAACAAAATTGCTTGTTTGTCCGGGAAAATCGCCTCCAGTAGTGAACGAGACCAGTACGTCACTTCCGCTGCTGTAGATGGGAAAGTCAGCCCGGGAGCAGGTCGACAGTAGGATGGGGGCATAGGAAGAGTTACCTGCACAACAATCAGCGTTTAAAGTAAATTTTAGCACCTTTATTTCTATCTCCCTCTCTCTTTCACGCTTATATATATATATATATATGAAACAAAAAGAGGGGTAAACAGCAGATTCACACATACATAGACATAAAACCCCACCACTTCTTTAATACCATATACATATATAGACTTAAATCACCACCCCCACTTTTACACCATAGATGATTTCAAGATAGTGAAATCTTTGGAAATAATGTTTGACTAAGCCAGTGACGAGGGTGAGTACCAAGACTGACCATCGTAGACTGTAAAGCTGTCGACACACCCCCTGTCCAGTGAACGGACATTAAAGATGGCCGCCGTCAAACGTAGTCTGGTGTTGATGCTGTTGGAGCTGATGATCCACCAACAGCTTGCGTAGGTGAGTAAATAAAATACGATGTGTATGATGTAGTCCACGGACATAACACATTGTAATGTTATGCATTCTTGCAGGGAACAGAATTTTAAGCGTATCTTTAGGACTTTAACCAAGCCCTCTGGACCGCTACACCAGACCACCCGGAGGCGCTGTTATCAGCATGTCACTCCTCTACATTCCTGAGTTCACTAGTTGTCAGTAAATCTCGTCTGTCATGTTGGAAATAGATCTCATGTGCCATGATACATGAAAAAAGAGAAGCCACAGTTTAACACCCAGTAGTTGAGTAAACCACTAAGCCACTACTAAGCTAAACAGAAACTTCTTGACTTCTCATTAAGCTTTCCAATAGATCATCAAATTAAGGCTGAAAAGAAACAGACTGCATCAAATCATTATTCGAGATCATCAAGTCGCTATAGAATATAGCCGGTCTTCACATTAAGCTCGTCTAATTCTGTGTGAAAAAGTTACTCCATACTTTGCCAGGGACTGGGCAGTGAAGGACAAAGTTTTATTCTGGTTGACGACGAGATATGTAGGCCTTGAGTTTGCACCACACTGGCTGTCTGCACCTGACAGAGCACCTGGCGAACATTAAAAGACTCATGAAAGAATACAACACAAGTCATTAGCAGAGCACAAATAAGTATCAAGGGGATTGAAGCATCATTACAAAGACATCTGCTGCATGATCATTATTATTTATCTTTAATTCTAGTGCCAAGACTCTCCCAAGTAGCACACACCTGACAAGCTGTACATGTAACACAGAATAAGTTGTAGGATATTTACCTGTTACAATACCTGCAGCTATGGTCCAAGCCATCAAACACAACCTTCGTCTTCCCATCGCGCCGTCTGTGTCTCTCTATGATTTCGTTATTCGATAATATTGACGAACAAGGAAGACAAGCTAACAGATGCACGAGTCTGCAGATAACATTGATAAAGGGAAAAGACGGTAATGGCTGAAAGTGACCTTTAAGTGGCCTGTGGGTGGGCTCACACATACCCGGATTTTGCAATACTGTCACATTACTCGCGATGTTTACACGGGATTTTACAGTGGGTAGCAACTAAAAATTGCCTATAGAAGAGTTTTAGGTAGGTCTACCAAGATATTTTTTATTGGATGGGGATCCTGCTGACAATATTCTTATTACATAGGGTAAAAGAAGAAAGAAGAAGAAAGAACTCTGTTGATTAGGCCATCACGCTTTTCAAGGAGTAGATGATTTATAGGTACATAAATAGACAATCGTTTAAGTCATGGAAGTGTTGTTTGTTTATCACACAGACACACTGCAATTTCTGTTTTATCTGTTTATACTTGATCTTGTTTGTCTTTCCTCATCTTACACCATCCAATCAAGCCAATCAAACACGAAAATGCGTGAATATTGTTTGCTTCCTGTCGCTGTGACTTATCAACAATTTTTGTTTGCCTTATAAGGTGCACGTGCCTGTGGTTTGCATATGTGCCTTGCGAGGAGAAGGAAAGTTAGTGCATGACTAGTAAAAGTGTAATTAGTTTTCTCAAGCACTTTAAGTCTGAGTTTGGTGAGGGAACAGAGATGTTTACATCTTCTTCATTTTCTTTCTTCCTTCTTTCCTTCATTTTACTTTTCTTATTTACTTCCTTCTTTTCTTTCATTTTGTCCATTCTTTTCTTTCCTTTTTTCTTTAACTCTTCTACTTCTCCTCCTACTTATAAAAGATTTATTAAGCATACACATTTATTATGCAGATACATACATTATCTTGTTCTAACGAACCTGAAACTGAGGCTGAAAGCGAAGCGACTCTCAAACACTCCCCGCTTTGATTTGGAGAAGCTGCAAGACCCAAAGGTAGCAGAAGTCTTCAAGGCCACGGTTGGCGGAAAATTTGGCGCACTGAACCTGGTGGACTGTGATGTAGACACCCTCGCTAGAAACATCAAAGAGGTGCTACTGTCGACAGCCCATGAGGTTCTATGGCGACATAGAAATAAGAAACAGCCATTGGTCACGAACGACATACTAGACCTCTGTGACCAAAGGAGGACCTTGAAGAGAGAAAAGAAAAGCAAACCAGAAGCAGCCACCAAATACAAAGAAGTGAACTGTGCCATTAAGAAAGGGATGAAGGCAGCTAGGGAGAGCTAGATCGAGAAGCAGTGCCAGGACATAGAGTTTAGAATGGCACGAGGTGACAGAAAAAAGGCCTACCAACTTCTAAAGACCCTCACTAAGACAGACCAGCAGAAGATCTCAGTCATCGAAGACAGCAATGGTCATCTTCTCACAGAAGGCAATGCTGTACTCAACCGATGGACAGAATACTGCAAGGACCTGTATAATTACCAGCTAAAGACCGACGCCAACATTCTCCAAAACAACCAGACTAGAGACAGCGAACCTGCAGACCTACCAGTCCTACGGGAAGAGTTCAAAAGAGCTGTACATAGTTTGAAGGGAGGAAAGTCACCAGGCGTTGATAATGTACCAGCTGAGCTGCTCAAGCAGGGTGGGGAAGCAACTACAAAGGCCCTAACTGTCCTGTGCCAAAGAGTCTGGGAGCGCAAGGAATGGCCCAGAGAATGGACGCAGTCACTAATCATTCCCCTCCCAAAGAAAGGAAACAGCAAACAGTGTCAGAACTACAGAACGATAAGCCTTATCAGTCACCCAAGCAAAGTCATGCTGAAGGTCATACAGAACCGCATCAGAACCACCGCAGAAGAGCTGCTAGCAGAAGAACAGGCTGGCTTCAGACCACGTAGAAGCACAGTTGAGCAGATCTTCAACTGTCTTCTTCTTATAGAAAAGCATCTGCAGCATCAGCGGGACCTTTCCCAAAACTTCATTGAGTTTAAGAAGGCATTTGACAGAGTCTGGCACGAGGGGCTATGGCATGTGATGCGGAAATTCAACATTGAAGAAGGGCTTGTACAAGTCGTTGAAGCGTTGTATAACAGCTCAACGAGAACAGTACTGTTGAACAACCAAATAGGAGCTTTTTTTTCGTACCACAGTAAGGGTACTACAAGGATGTTCCCTATCACTCGTGTTGTTTAATATATTCTTGGAGAACATCATGCTTGAAGCTCTTCATGACCACCATACCTCCATTTCAATCGGTGGAAGACCAATCTGCAACCTACGCTTTGCAGATGACATAGATCTGTTAGCAGGTACAAACACGGAACTGCAAGACCTCACCAACAGACTGACAGACAGCTCAAACGCATATGGAATGGAGACCAGCACTGAAAAGAGAAAAGTTATGATCAATGGCAACGGCAAAACAGAGATCTTTATGAACGGGGTACAGCTCGAAGAGGTAAGTAGCTTCAAGTACTTGGGAGCCACCCTCTCCAAGGACGGCAGCTCCACGCAAGATATCATCATCAGGATCGCAACAGCAACAGCAGCAATGGCTAGTCTAGATAGGATCTGGCATAGCCACAAGATAAGGTTCACTACCAAATTCAGGCTATACAAATCCCTGGTAGTGCCGATCCTGCTCTACGGATGCGACACGTGGACTCTGCTCGCCGAAACAGAAAGGAGAATCCAGGCATTCGAGTACAAGTGTCTGAGTAGGCTGCTCCGGATCTCATACAAAGAACATAAAACCAACGACTTTGTAAGAAACAAGATGGCCACACTCGTAGGACACCAGGAACCTCTACTATCAACAGTCAAGCGACGTAAGCTGGTCTTCTTTGGTCATGTAACCCGGCACGACACCTTGTCGAAGACTATCCTTCAAGGCACCTTGGAGGGTGGCCGACACCGCGGTGGTCAGAGAAAGAACTGACTTACGAACGTCAAAGACTGGACTGGTCGTCCTGTACAGGACCTGCTGACTATCGCCCACAATAGGCAAGAGTGGCGGGCCCTGTCAGCTGCAGCGTCTATCCAGCGTCAGGTGCCAGGCAAGGGACGACTGACTGACTGACTGACTGACTGACTCATCAACCACTGTTTCCTCGGCGACACGGAGGCCGAACGCTGTCCTAGTCCAGGGATGTACACTTGGCTTCTTTAACGAGTGCTGGCTCACCCGACTACACTATTATACAGAAAAAGTGTTATGCAATGTGATAAACAATGCCACCTACAACATCCGAACGAAAACCTCCTCGATACGATGTACCTCCCGACTCCGGTGCTTTGGAGTGCGAGAGAATATACACAGATGTTCTCTATTCCCTAAAGCAAAGATAATGACTAACCAGCTCTGGCGGAGCCTGTGAAAACAGACAGTGTTCATAGATAGGTTTCTTTCAAAATATATTCAGATTGCTCCTATTTTATTGTATGGATCTGAAATGTAGGGCTACCAGGTTTTTGATGTGCTAGAAAAAGTTCACTTATTTGCTTGCAAATGATTTCTAGGTGTGAGCTGAATACAATACAATACAATATGAAAGAATTAGAAAAGTGCAACTGGGCACATCACAAATTGCTGAGTGTAAATGGTTTTGCACATGTATGGTTACAGCAGGGTGTAGGAAGTGTTAACTCCAAGGACTGAGACTCTTTTTCCCAGAACTATCACTCCCATCTGGAGAACAGTTCACGCCTAGAAGTGTATACATTTTATAATCTCCGGCCCAAATGATACATTGACCTCTACCAACTGAAATGTTTTAAAGTAGCTTATATCCAATGTAGATTTGGAATACTTGATATAACAACACATAAGCTACGATACAGATACATCGAGGCGTGGCATGTCCCCTGCCCTGTGTAGAGTAGAAAAAGATGAAGCTCTTGTAATTTGTTTCTAAGCATATTCCAAAATCAGAACACAAGTCCCAGCACTGCAAGGTGTGTACCCTTCAGACCCAGACAGTGTGACGTGTGTCATGGGAGACAACTCTGATGAAACTTTTAGGTGGATTTCACGTTTTCTATTTCGAGCTTTTAAATTGCGTGATACTGGTCTTGAACAAGATGTACCGAAATAAAATGGATTGTGAGGTTTTTGTGGGTATGATCGCATACTATGGGGCTGCTCATTATTTCTGTACTCCACAGAGAAGGCTTTAGCACTTACTTTAGCACTACCCCAGGTAGTGGTTCACGAAGTGTGTGATGTCTGCAAGTACCCCTGTACCCCAGGTAGTGGTTCACGAAGTGTGTGATGTCTGCAAGTACCCCTGTACCCCAGGTAGTGGTTCACGAAGTGTGTGATGTCTGCAAGTACCACTCTACCCCAGGTAGTGGTTGACGAAGTGTGTGATGTCTGCAAGTACCCCTGTACCCCAGGTAGTGGTTGACGAAGTATGATGTCTGCAAGTACCCCTGTACCCCAGGTAGTGGTTCACGAAGTGTGTGATGTCTGCAAGTACCCCTGTACCCCAGGTAGTGGTTCACGAAGTGTGTGATGTCTGCAAGTACCCCTGTACCCCAGGTAGTGGTTCACGAAGTGTGTGATGTCTGCAAGTACCCCTGTACCCCAGGTAGTGGTTCACGAAGTGTGTGATGTCTGCAAGTACCCCTGTACCCCAGGTAGTGGTTGACGAAGTATGATGTCTGCAAGTACCCCTGTACCCCAGGTAGTGGTTCACGAAGTGTGTGATGTCTGCAAGTACCCCTGTACCCCAGGTAGTGGTTCACGAAGTGTGTGATGTCTGCAAGTACCCCTGTACCCCAGGTAGTGGTTCACGAAGTGTGTGATGTCTGCAAGTACCACTGTACCCCAGGTAGTGGTTCACGAAGTGTGTGATGTGAGGCTTGTAGCTACGTGTGCTACCTGTGACCATGTTTTGATCTCTTTCCCTCCGCCACACCTGTCGAGTTTTCCACCTTTAGTTAGCGATGTGTATTTCGACATTAGAGCCTAATGAATGAACGTTAACATCAAACTCACACATTTGTCATTTATTTTTAATTTCTGCTTAATTTGGGTAATCTATTGACTGCACGCGACAGAACTCCGCGAAGCAACGTGCTGTCAACAACAGCGGAAATATGTGTCTGCAGGTCATGTTTACTACACAACTTGTCAAGTTAATCGAGTAGCTGACACTACTGACACTGTAGTCCATTTCTTATTACATGAAGTGCACTCATCCACCTAATCCTCAACTCTTCTCTCTATCCATGCACTTTGTTTCTATTGGCCATGTTGTCATCACTTTGCTGCTTCTTGCGTTTCTTACGAATTCGATAAAACTTAATATGTGAGAAACAGTTTTGTATCATTTGTTCAACTTATGAAAGAGGCCTATAAAAATCACACACAAACACACACACACACACACACACACACACACACACACACACACACACACACACACACGCCGAGGCAAACTCTTCAAACTTGGAGTTTATTGTCAACCTGTGATCGACATCATCAGTCAGGTTAACTGAGCTTTAGTCGGTCATTGGTTTGCACGGCATCGCTACGGCCATAGAGTGAAATAATGATTATACTTACGATAGTGACAACAATGTATAAATATTTACATCATGTTACATTTAAAAAATACTGATCTTTTCTGTAGCCGACGCAGATTTCACATACAAGACAACTTTGGACAACTGCCCTAAGGTGAACTCAAGAGCTGCTCGACTCTCTCAGTTGATGTGAGTAACATTATGTCCCAAATGATCTGCTGCCTTGTGACTGGTGCTGCGACTCCTCTCCAGGAAAATAGAAGTTGAATCACTAGCAGATGTCACTGAACTTGTGATCCTCGTGACCGATAACCGACTGTCAGCAACACAGACCTGGTCTGTTGTAGTCTGAAGGGAATGACACACTTGAACATCTGCTCACCTGCTCACCTGCACATGTTTTCACAAGCGTTGCCATTATTGATAATAACTATTATGTGAGAGAGAGTGTGTATGTGTGTGTGTGTGTGTGTGTGTGTGTGTGTGTGAGGGTGTGTGTGAGTGAGTGTATGTGAGTGTAAGCGTCTTTGCGTATGAGAGTGTCAGTGTGTAAGTGTGAGTGCCTGTGCAAGTGTGTCTGTGTCAGTGTGTCTGTGTTATTGTGTGTGTGTGTGTGTGTGTGTGTGTGTGAAAGAGAGAAAATTATTGACGATGGGTGGGAGTATCACCTGACCACACGTCACATACAAAATAAACGTGTATTTTTGTGACATTAGTTAATGAGATAAAGTATTATGTGTAATGTTCCATGAGAGTGAAAGAGAGAAAAAAAGAAGGGAATGACATACACTTTACATCTTGACCTCACCTGTGGAGGGAATAATTTGTTAATCGACTACACTGTTACAGTAATGTCACGACCACCGCGCAGTGTATCAGTCACTCAATCCTTTCAACACATACACGGAGCCTGACAAACACGTGTTCTTTCACACAAATTAAAAGAAAAGAATGATTTGCCTAACGAATCTCTCTGCTTTACTAAGTATGAATACAAGACGAAAACAAGAAAAATACACAAATGAAAAGTCAGTTAAAAAAACGATTCCTACATCCAGATTACTTTAAAATAATAAAATCCCTAACCTTTGAGTCCTGCCTTTCTGAATATCTACAAGAATACCTACTCACCTAATCGATCTATATACTCCTAAACGCCCTACTCAACAAATTCTTCTTTTAATTCCTACTCTACTTGTCTTTCCCTCCTAAACCTCTCTCTTCTCCTACCTGACTAACAGCTCCTCGCGCTCTCCCTCACGTCATTTCCTTCACTTTTTTACATCACTCGTACACGTCTTACGAACAACTGACGTCATTCACGCTCTTTCGTTCTTCCACAATAATCCTTATAAAATCAAAGCTTACTCACGATACAATCAATAACTAATAACAATGATACCTGACAGGTAAGTAAGCTAAGCTGTTACACTATTACTTTACCAAATTTGATGAAATAAAAAGAGAACGGAGTGGCGAAAACATTTAAACAAGTAATGAAAAGACAAAGAGACAGAGTTAGAGACTGACTGCTTCAGACTTAGCAAATGTCCTTTATTCATCAAGAAGTGTGTTACCCTGAGTTATGTGCGAACTCTAAAGGTTCAAGACCATAGATCATCTGTTTTCAAGTTTTCTGAAGATCAAGAACACCCAGCTGTGAGAAACCTACCTGGGTACCCGCTGGTGCAGAAGGTGATTGTCTTGTTGTCGAGTACTGGGAGCCTTGTGGCAGCGGATGGTTCATTGTGTGCACCCCAGTATTAGGGTAGCTTGTACCCTGGGTGACGACCTCATAAGAGGGAGGGTCTGCGGTGTAAGAGGGGGGAATATATATGTTAGAGGGAGGGACTGCGGGGACAGATGGGGGTCCACCGATGACAGAGGGGGGTCCCGCCTGTGGAACAGAACCATTGGCTGGACGGAAATACACAATGTTTTGAACCTTTCCTTTGGGAAAGAATTAGTTTTACAGAGAATTGTAATTCGGTTTTTATGTTTTCTTCTATGGGTACATTTTTATGCTTTAAATACTTTTTCACTGCTTCTATACAACTCAGAAATTCCAGAAAATTTGTGTTTAGCTGGTGGAGTTGTTTAAAGTATTCGTATGTAAGAAATCTGCCCTTTTCATCTAGTAAATCTCTTATGCTAAATATATTTTTTGCCAGCCAATCTTTATAAATAAAGGGCTTACCATCAATCTTGATGTCTGCATTATAAAAAAGGGGTTCTGCTAGGAGCTTGTCAGCCGTCTCTATTTTAACTTTATTTTTGAAAGATCTATATGAAAGTAGAACTTCCTTCCAAAATAAGTTGACTCTTTTGTAAGGTAGCTCACTGCCCAGCTGCTCTAAGTAATTAATTTCTGGTAGTACAGTTTGGATTATATTTGTCCATCTATGTTCACTAAATTTCAGTTTTCTAATCCATGATAATTTTAAAGCCAAAATAGAGGATGACATGTCAGGAATACCCAGACCTCCATTAGCAATGCATTTGGTACTAGTTTTTCTACTTATTTTATCTGGTTTTTTATTCCATACAAAAACATAAATTTAGATTGTAGTTTATTAATAAGATAGTCTGGTGGGTTTGGCAATAGTAACCAGAGGTATGTTAATTTTGAAAGTATGACAGATTTTAGTATAGCAATTCTACCTATAGGTGTTAAAATTCTTTTCATCCATGTTTTCATAAGGTATAAGATTTCTTCAAATTTATTTTCATAATTTATTTTTTGCAAGTTTTTTAAGTTGTTAGTTAGCCATATGCCTAATATTTTAAATGAGGGGGGGTTCCATTTAATGTTGAGTTCAGGCATAAATTTTATTGAGCTATTTTTGAGGCTTCCTAGCCAAATTGCTTCTGTTTTATCGTAGTTAATTTTTAGTCCTGATGCTTTGCCAAATGTATCTACTACTCCTAAAATTTTTTCGAATGAAGTTTGGTCCCCCTTTAAAAAAATTTGAGTGTCGTCCGCAAACTGCGATATTTTGTGTTCCACGTGATTAATTTCAATTCCAGATATATGTGTATCTGTTCTTGTCATTATACCTAGAATTTCTGCACAGAGTATGAACAAGTAAGGTGAAATTGGGTCTCCCTGTCTACATCCTCTTTGAATTGTGAACCATGAACTGACTTTTCCATTTATTAAAACAGCTGACTTAATGTTGGAATAAAATGCCTGAATCCACTTAAGTATGTCAGGTCCAAAACCAAACAAGTGCATCACTTTATGCATGAATTTCCAATCAACCGAGTCGAATGCTTTTTCAAAATCCAGAGATAATAATAAACCCGGTTGTTTATTGGTATTAAGGTAATCAATTATATCATAAGTGAGTCTAATATTGTCACCTATGTATCTATTTGGTATGAAGCCTGTCTGGTCTGGATGTATTATATTTGGTAATACTGATTTTATTCGTTTAGCAATACAGCAAGATCCAATTTTATACACAACATTTAGAAGCGTTATTGGTCGCCAATTTTTCAAGTATTCTCTTGGTTTATCTCCTTTCGGTATGCAGGTAATGATACCTTCTTTGTGGGAAGGGGACATCTCTCCTTTGTGAAACCCTTCGTTTATGGCTTTTACTATAAGGTTTCCTATTTTTTTCCAAAAGAATTTAAAAAATTCAGCCGGAAAGCCGTCCGTCCCTGGACTTTTTCCATTTTTCATATTTTTAAGGGCATTTGTTGCCTCTACTAGATTAATTTCCCCTTCCAGCTTCTCAGCCTCCTGCCTATGAAGCTTTGGTATTTTCTTTGCTAAAGTAGTACTTTCAGTATCTGTTGCTTGTTTCTGCTTATAAAGATCTTCATAATAGCGTTTCGTTTCATTTATAATTTGCAAGTCGTCGGTAATTACCGATCCATCATCTAGAACTAGTTTGGCTATGTGTTTGTTTACATAATGTCTATTTTCTAATCTACAAAAATATTTGGAAGGCTTCTCTCCATCTGCAACCCATCGTGCTCTTGCTCTTATTAATACTCCCTCCATTCTTTTATCTCTTATTCTTGTTAACTCTTCCTTAAGTTTGCTCAGGTTTTCTTTTTCGTCTTCAGGATTCTCAAGCTTACTTTCCAGCTGATTTATATTTTCTTCTAATATTCTTTCTCTCACTGATGTGGCCTTCTTTTTCATTGTTGCATAAGCTATTGTCTTTCCTCTGATTAACATTAACAGAACTATAGTGAAAATACCAAGACTGATAAAATAATGGACAGCATAATAATACTGGCAAAGTTCTACATATATAAATCAAGATTTAGCACAAGAATTCTAAATATATATAACTTCTTACAAGAATTACACAGACAAATGAAAGTGGAAAGACATATAGCTCTTAGCAACATGGAATTAGCAACCTTTGATCAGCAATGGGAACCATATAGAAATCTCTTCACACCTTGGTAAATGCACACCATGAAAAAAAAAAATTTCTTATGATTGCTTAATGTGTACTTCTACCTGTATGTTTTTGTTTGTTAATGACAGCATGTTGATTACAAGGTGCTGATCTTTCCATGTGGGGTTGTCATACACTTAAATGACAAAGTGCACATATGGATATAAATATTTTCCACCATCTAATGTTTCTTGTTGCCGGTTGCAGGCATGTTACATTTTTACCAAATTTGCTGGCTTCATCCTTCCTCCTGCAGTACTGCATGGGGTTGATCACAGTGTACAGTATGGCAATCATTTTTCTGAGCAATCCAAGGGTCAATTGTGCAACAAAGTAGATTTCAGTTGGTGTTAATCTCTACAAGAATGTTGCTGCTCTCATTTGATTAATAAGTTCTATGTAAATGCTTTTTCCCTTTGAAAAGGATCATGGCAGCTTGTTTGTACTATTATTGATGAATCTGCCAGATTTATTATGAAGTATTTAGAACATTAACTTATAAAGTGTATAATGCTAAAGATTAATCCAAAAGATTAAATAGAATGGGGTAGCTTTAAAGATATGGACCTTACTGCTTTAGACTTAATGTGAATTTGTATAAGAACCTGTTTATAGAAGAGTGATGGTGACAGGTTACTTCATGTAATGTAATTTTATTTGTACATTATATGCAAGCAAAGGTAGAAAAAATGAGGAATGAGGGAAGATGATGCAAAAAGATGTTACATCAATTTGCGTGTGTATGTGTGTGTGTGCTTTGTTTCTTCTGGTTGTCTATGTGCTTTTTCTGTTTATTTTCTATGTGCTTTGGCACTGCTGTAATACACTGTGACATGAAATAAAACTTATGAAAAAAAAAAAGAAATACACAATGTTTTGGTTGTTGTTGGTGTTGGTGGGGCGATTTCTTGCCGATTGTTGGAGACGACATCGTCTTAATGAAACTATGACAACAAAGACAACTGCGACGAAAATAACACTTCCAGATACTGCTCCAGCAACAGCAGCAGCATTGACTGAAACTGCAAAATATGCAACAATCACAGCCATGAAGTAAGGCTGGGCTGACATAAAGATACAAGCAAACAATAATGTAGCTCTATTCCTGTAGTCTTCGAGAAGTGAGGATCATGCAACTAGGTGTTCGATATCATTTGCTTAATGTCCAAGCAAATAAAAAAACACACACACAAATGTCTTTTTATTTATGTGTGTTTGCGGAGAAAGTATTTTAAGTTTGCAAAGGAAAAAGTTAACAATTGCATGCAGAAAGGTAGTAAACAATTTTGAAGAATGACCAGAAATAAAAGATATCTTGTGCAAAAGTATTTGTGTTGATCAAAAAGGGAAGAAGGAGAAAAATAAGTATACATAAATATACAAAAATAATCAGTGATGAAAACTATATCAATAAAGTTTTAAGTTATTACAACTACAAAAAGCAGGGAACTTGGTGTTTCACATCTCAGTCCTCCATGTCACTGAATGAGTGGAGTGGGGTACCGGTCACTACTGCGATACTGTGGCGATGGTGTCATGTCGGACTTACCATGATTACCGGGTACATCCCGACTACCAACAGCTTTGTAGGTCAGACGAAAACCGCTTTCTGTTCCACTGCCATCACTGTGAAACTTGATGTACATAGACCGCCCCGTGCTGTAAAAGTCTTTTACCATAGAACCGCAAAGTTTGCCCAGGCTGTCAGCGTAATAACCATTCCCTGTTCACAAACCAGGTTAGTCAAGGAAAAGCTACAAGGCTTTATTTAACATTTCAGTTTCGTAATCTAAAGCCCATAAGGTGAAGTCACATTGGTAAGAAAAGTGAGGGACAGACAAAAGAAATAAAGGGTATGAACTTTGTTCAGAAATACAGAACGAAAAGCGGGATGTGTGTGAGTTAGTGTTTGCATAATCATATAGAACATCCCAGAACAGGACAAACTATGGACAACGAATTGTATTGCGAATCAGCCGACGACTGTGTAAGATAAAACAAAGTCAGAAAGCATATCTAAACAAATGTACATTGGCAGAACTTACCGTCGAAGACTTCGATGTAGTCGTTGACACAATTGCTAGAATATTCTGTGTCAACAAATGTGAAAGTCACGTGCACAACATAATCGTAGTTCGAAGCTACAAAGAGCCAGCGACAGTCGGCGTTGCTGAAATTGAAACCAGTGACAATGTAAAGACCACGAAGTATCTAGAAACATGTCCCGACATCGTGTACACGATATTCAATAAGGTGAGACTAAGTGAAATGATACTCAATGAGGAGATAATCGATGAGGTAATACTCAATGTTGTCTAACTGTTAAAGAGCTTGATTTAATTCCTCCTCCATCATTTCTATGTTTGTAAAGTTGACAAAATCAACTCTTTGTCCTCCCAACCTCATTCACTATTGAATAGACTTTCTTGACAACAAAGTTTTCATTTATTTCTGATGAATTAACTCGAAACCAGTGGTGTACTCATATAAACGTAGAAACATTAATTATGATCTCATTTAATTAAGTCAACCCTTACTCTGGGTAGCTTGACGAGGTAGTCGGGTACTGCAGATACCCTTCAGTGTCACTCCACACTGTCTGTGACGATGGGTAGAGAGAACATGTACTGGCTGTAGCTAAGAAAACAAGGGAGGTTTGTGTGAAACTTGATACACAGGACATGACTGTGACAGGACAGGATTGGGACATAATGTGGTTTACTGCATCAGGTTTGTGGGGGGGATGTTGTACAACAGATGGTGTGGTGTTAGACATGGTGTACACGAGAAGATCTGAGTTTTAAAAAGTAGCGGACTAAGGGGTTAACTGGTGAACTAGAGTCTTGTAGACGACTCATGGATGCAGCACAAAGCTCACAAAGACTTCCAAACCAAGGGCGACAATAGCTTCGCCGAGTCTTCTCCCCTTGTCATTGTCTTGGTGCAACAGTCGGAGTCATCTCTTATATTATGACAATATTATTGTAACAAACTACAAGACTATTACAAACCCACACCGCCTTATGCTGCATTAAATGCAATGGCAGAAGTGACCATGACTGTCGTGAATACGATTTCTGTTGTGGGTCAGTAATTAATAATTTACTATTAACGAGTAATTCACAATTAACCTGTAGTTGTAGAAACGCTTAACGGAGAAACAGCTTTAAAGGTCAGGCGAAAACCGCTTTCTGTTCTACTGCCATCACTGTGAAACTTGATGTACACAGACCGCCCCGAGCTGTAGAAGTCTCGTACCGTAGACCCGCAAAGTTTGCCCAGACTGACGGCGAAATCACTAGACCCTGTTCACAGATCAGGTTAGTTAAGGAAGAGTTACAAGGCTTTAAAATTTCAGTTTCGTAACCTAAAGTCCATAAATTAAAGTCACATTGGAAAAGAAATAAACATACAGACGGAAAAAAAACAAAGACAAAAAGTATAAACTTTGATCCCAAAGAGAGAAGGAAAGAAGAAAGCAAATAAACAAGAAAATTAAAAAGAGGATGTGTGTGTGCGTGTGTGTGGGCGTGTGTGCGCGCATGTGTGTGGTGCAATATTCCTGGTTTTTAAGCCAGAACTTGAATACTGGCCCCGAGGAACCGGGCACGTGGGCGATAGGCTCAACTCTAGCTGACCTCGTCAACATAAGCTTCCAGGGGAACCATAGTCCATACACACGATAATCACACGTCGATCTCTCAGCTTCACTACTTGGGTCACGAGCCCTCACCCCTGCTGTTCCCCGAACACAAGACTCAAAGACGTGTGTTATATTTTATTATAATAATAAAAGATTTATTTAACATAAAAACTCGTAAATACAGAGATACTACAAAAAGGACACGTCAAGGGATGGGGTTCCAATCATTCAACTTCAATAAGCGACAATTACTTCAGTTTTTCAAACCGTTTCTCGAGAGGGAACCGTAACGGGTAATACTAATGTCCCCAATTCGGTATCCCGATATAAACAAAATGACCAAAACGTTCTTACTTTGGGTCAGAATACACTTTCTCACATATGTACACCTTCCTAGATTAACCTCCCTTGGAACTATACTGTATGATGAGCTGTCGGGGTGAACTAGCAGACCACCGACTGTATAACTCCAAGACTCCGTGTAGCGGATGTGGACCAGGTGCACACAGCACTCTGACAACTATATACTCCATTTCTTGCTGTGGACGATATACTGGGGTTGACGAGGTGCGCACAGCACTCTTACGACCATTTACTCCGTTTATCCTGAACAGCGGGTGCTGACTCGGCAGAAACAACTTGCTCTAGACGATATCTCCTTCACTCGTCTTCTTTCCCCTAACAAATTCCTTGACTGGGCAAAGATTTATACTGATTTCCCTGTCGCGTTCATACAGAAACTTAATACCACGTCTTTCTCCTTCGAAGTTTGGTCTGGGAATTATTAGACCGAGTTCACCCCGTCTACAAGGGCTCAGTCACGCGCTCTTTCATAAATCGTACTCACTACCATGCATTCTCAAGCGTACCTTAAAGGGCGACTATCCCTACTTCTTAAAACATATAAGTGAGATAAGCCTCCCCCCATTCCTAAAAAGTGTTGCCCTCTTGGCATAAGACTCGGTCCCGAGGTAAAGTGAAATTGGCGATGGAGAAGCTGACGTCTTGTCGAGAAGTGTCCTCCCAGGCTCTCGGTTCCCTATTTCACTTTGCACATTCGTACAGACACCTAGACCGAGGGATGCCATTTACCACTCACTCATCATCCAATCATCAACAAGTAGCCCACACCGACAAGAGGAAGTCCATTCCTATTGACCCTCTGCCCCGCCCACAGGTGGCGCGGTGGACACGTGCCTAATCCTCCCTCCCCGTGTCCTACTTGCTTGGTCCAGGAAGACGGTGTGCGATCCCCTCAGGCTTGTCAACAAGCCACCCTAGACCCTAATTGGGCCGATTATTACTTCCCCATTAAGGTTACCACATGACAGTGTGTGTGTGTGTGTGTGTGTGTGTGTGTGTGTGTGTGTGTGTGTGTGAGAGAGAGAGAGAGAGAAAGAGAGAAAGTTTGCATGTACATGTAAGTTCGACGAAGAAAAGAACCGACTATGGACAGCGACATGCGTTCTGTAAGATAAAGCCAAAAAGCATACCCAAACAAAACATCACTGAGTCAACATGAACTCACCGTCGAAGACTTCGATGTAGTCGTTGACACAATTGCTAGAATATTCTGTGTCAACAAATGTGAAAGTCACGTGTACGACATAATCGTAGCTCGAAGCTACAAAGATCCAGCGACAGTCGGCGTTGCTGAAATTGAAACCAGTGACAATGTAAAGAACACGAAGTATCTAGAAACACGACCCGACATCCTGTACACGATATTCAATAAGGTGAGACTAAGTGAGATGATACTCAATGTGGAGAAAATCGATGAGGTAATAATGAGGTCCAGCTTTTGAAAACTCTAATTGAATTCTGCCTCCTTCATTTCTATGTTTGTAAAGTTGACAAAATCAACGCTTTGACACCAAAGTTACATCCCAACCTTATTCACTTTTGAATCAATAGACTGTTTCGATATCAAAGTTTTCACTTATTTCTCATGATTTAGCTCAAAACCAGGGGAGTACTCATAAACAACTTTAATGAATACGTTTAGGACCTTATTTATTCAAAAAATGTCAGAAGGAATCATAACCAAAGTACGCTTTTTGTTGACATTATGTATTACAATCGTAAACGTGGAAACATTATTCATGTACTTCCCTAGCAGCACAGAATGCCGAAAACATATGGGTCCCATAGAAAGTATGTGGGACCCATGTTCTACACCAGAGGACCGTTGTATTTTTGGCATTCTGTGCTGCTAGGCTTATTTTATTAAGGCCAGCCTTACTTGGGGTAGCTTGACAAGGTAGTCGGGTATTGCAGATGCCCTTCAGTGTCACTTGACGCTGTCTGTGACGATGGGTAAGGAGAACATGTACTGGCTGTAATCAAGAAAACAAGTGACTTTTGTGTGAAGCTTGATACACAGGACATGAGTGTGACAGGACAGGATGGGGACATAATGTGGTTTACTGCATCAGGTTTGTGGAGGATGATATTGCACAACAGATGGTGTGGTGTTAGACATGGTGTACACTGGAAGATCTGAGTTTTTAAAAAGTCGCGGACTAAGGGGTTAGCTGGTGAACTAGAGCCCCGTAGACGACTTGTGGAGCCAGCAAAAGGCTCACAAAGACTTCCAAGCCCGCAGCGACAATAGCTTCGCCGAGTCCTCTCCTCTTGTCTTGGTCTGGGTGCAACAGTCAGAGTCATCTCTTATATTATGACAATATTATTATAACAAACTACAAGACTATTACAAACCCACACTACTTTATGCTGCATTAAATACAATGGCAGAAGTGACCATGACTGTCGTGAATACGATTATTATTGTGGGTCAGTAATTAGGGACTGAAACAGAATCTCAACCAGTGCCAAGACCAGCAAGAGAAAGAAGTTCTCATAGTGAAATACTGGGAAGCCAACCACCAAGTGAAGAGGTCAGTAAGGGAGGAGAAGAAACGCTTCACATGAACTGACAGAGGAAGCAGAGACAGCAGCCATACAGGGAAAAATGAAGCGATTATACGAAATAAATGAACTCTGTCAGGCAGGAGCGTAAACCTAAACAAGCCGGTGAAAGACAAAGACGGCAAGACCATAACAAATGATGCAGGACAAAGAGACCGTTGGATGGAGCACTTTGAAGAGATGGTGAATCGACCTCATCCACCATCCTTACCTGACATACCACCAGCAACTGCACAAATTCACGTCAACACCAGCCCTCCCACTAAGACAGAAATCATCAAAGCTATCAAAAGCATGAAAAATCCCAAAGCAGCAGGCCCGGACGGCATACCCCCAGAAGCACTAAAGACAGACCCAGAAACAACAGCAACAATTTTACAGCCCCTCCTACACAAGATCTGGGAACAAGAGCTAGTCCCAGCAGACTGGAAATTATGTCACCTGGTCAAACAACCAAAGAAAGGAGACCTTTCCTAGTGCAACAACTGGCGGTGGATCATGCTGCTGTTCATCTCCAGCAAAGTCCTGACAAGGATAATAATAGAGAGACTGAAGAAGGCACTAGACAAGATACTAAGACAGAACAAGCAGGGTTTCGCCAGGATAAGTCATGCACTGACCACATTGAAACCCTCCGTATCATCATAGAACAGTCCATCGAATGGCAATCCTACCTTTATATAAATTTTGTGGATTTTGAGAAAGCCTTCGACAGTGTAGACAGGGACGTCATCTGGAGGCTGATGAACCACTATGGTAAACATCATCCAGGGATGGTATAAAGACTCATCCAGCCAAGTTATCCATAACGGCAAACTCACTAAACCGTTTGTAATTAAGACAGGATTACATATTATCGCCGACAATCTTCCTGATGGTCATAGACTGGATTATGCGTAAGACATCCCAAGAAAACAACACCGGTATCCAGTGGACCTTCACCAAACAGCTAGAGGACCTGGACTTTGCAGACGACATTAGTCTCCTATCTCATCGGCAGCAGCATGCACAAGCCAAACTGAGTAGGCTATCAGAGGAAGCAGAGAAGACCGGCTTAAAGATCAACAGAAAGAAGACCAAAGTTATGAAAATCAACAACATGCAGGAACTTCCAATCCATCTTCACGGAGAGAACATCCTAGAAACAGACCGCTTCACATATCTGAGGAGCATCGTTAGCAAGGACGGTGGAGCGGACGACGACATCAGAAGCCGCATAAACAAGGCCAGGCATGCTGTCAACAGCATACCCCCCATCTGGAACTCCCGAGCATTATCCCTCCGCAGTAAGACCCGGATCTTCAACACCAATGTGAAGACAGTCCTACTGTATGGCTCTGAAACCTGGAGAGTGACAAACACCATCAACAACAAGCTCCAAACCTTTACCAACCGATGCCTTCGCCATATTTTGGGAATAAGATGGCCTGAAAAGATATAGGAAAATAGGAGCCTGTGGAAACAAACTAACCAGAATGCCACTAGTCAAGATATCAAAAAGCGCAAGTGGGGCTGGATACGACACACCCTGCGCAAACCAGCTGAGACCATTGACAGGCAGACACTTGACTGGAACCCTCAGGGGAAGAGGGGAGTTGGGAGGCCAAAACAGACTTGGAGAAGATCAGTAGAGAGCGAGGCAAAGGATGCCGGAAGCACATGGGCCCAATTGAGGTTGGGGGGGGGGGCTGCCCAAAACCGGGTCCGCTGGCGAGGTGTTGTGCTCCTATGCTCCTCGAGGAGTAACAAGGAATGGTGATGATGTGGGTTAGTAATTAGTAATTTAATATTAACGATTAATTTACAAATAACCTGTAGTTGTAGGAACGCTTAACCAAGAAACAGCTTGGTAGGTTAGGGTGAACCCGCTTCCTGTTGTTCTGTAATCGCTGTGGAACTTGATGTACACAGACCGCCCCGAGCTGTAAAAGTCTCGTACAGTAGACCCGCAAAGTTTGCCAAGACTGGTGGAGATATCACCAGCAGACCCTGTTTACAAACCAGGTTAGTTGAGGAAAAGTTGCAAGGTGTGAACATTTCAGTTTCATAACCTAAAACCCATTAAAGCCACTTTGATAAGAAAAGAAACATACAGACGAAAAAACTAAAGGTTGATACCAAAGATAGAAGGAAAAAAGAAAGAAAATAAGAAAATTTAAAAGAGGATGTATGTATGAGGTGTGTGTGTGTGTGTGTGTGTGTGTGTGTGTGTGTGTGTGTGCACATGTACATATACGTTCGTTAAAGAAAAGAACCGACTATAGACAACGACATGCATTGCGAATAAGTCGCCGACTGTGTGAGATAAAGTCAAGAAGCATACCTAAACAAAACATCACTGAGTCAACATGAACTCACCGTCGAAGACTTCGATGTAGTCGTTAGCACAATTGCTAGAATATTCTGTGTCAACAAATGTGAAAGTCACGTGCACAACATAATCGTAGCTCGAAGCTACAAAGAGCCAGCGACAGTCGGCGTTGCTGAAATTGAAACCAGTGACAATGTAAAGACCACGAAGTATCTAAAAACCTACATCTTGTAGACAATATTCAATAAGGTGAGACTAAGTGCGATGTTACTCAATGAGGAGAAAATCGATGAGGTAATACTGAATGGGGTCCGACTGTTAAAGAGCCTGATTTAATTCCTCCTCCTTCATTTCTATGTTTGTAAAGTTGACAAAATCAACTCTTTGGCGCCAAAGTTTCCTCTCAACCTCATTCACTTAATTAATAGACTTTCTTGTACTCAAACTTTTATTTTTGTTTCTGATGAGTTAACTCGAAACCAGTGGTGTACTTATAAACCACTTTAGTGAACATGTTTAGGACCTTATTTATACAAAAGATATTAGAAGGAGTCATAACCAAAGCACGCTTTTTGTTGGCAATAGGTATTTCAATCCTAAACGGGGAAACATTATTTATGTGCTTATTTAATTAAGCCCAGCTTTACTTGGGGTAGCTTGACGAGGTAGTCGGGTACTGCAGATACCCTTCAGTGTCACTCCACGCTGTCTGTGACGATGGGTAGAGAGAACATGTACTGGCTGTAATCAAGAAAACAAATGAGGTTTGTATGAAACATGAAACACAGGACATGACTGTAACAGGACAGGACAGGACAGGATGGGGACATAATGTGGTTTACTGCATCAGGTTTGTGGGGGATGGGTATGTTGCACAACAGATGGTGTGGTGTTAGACATGGTGTACACGAGAAGATCTGAGTTTTAAAAAAAGCAACTAAAGGGTTAACTGGTGAACTAGAGTCTTGTAGACGGCCCATGGAGGCAGCACAAAGCTTACTAAGACTTCCAAACCAAGGGCGACAATAGCTTCGCTGAGTCTTCTACCCTTGTCTTGGTCGGGTGTCAACAGTCAGTCATCTCTAATGTGAACAACAACAACAACAACAACAACAACAAACTACAAGACTATTACAAACCCACACCACCGTGTGCTGCAGTAAATACAACTGATGGCGAGATCATCGCAGTCGTAGATAAGAGGATGGTCGTGGGTCAATAATTAACATTAACAAGTAATTTACAGTTAACCTGCAGTTGTATAAACGTTTGAGCCAGAAACAGCTTGGTAGGTCAGCTTGAATCCTCTTCCTGTTGTAAAGCTGTTGCTGTGAAACGTGATGTACATAGACTGCCCCGAGCTGTAAAAGTCACGTGATGTCAAGTGACACACCCTGCCCAGGCTGCGAGCAGAGGGACTGGACCCTGTACACAAACAAATCCTTCTTTTACACGGTCAGAGAGAGAGAGAGAGAGAGTGTGTGTGTGTTTGTCTTATGCTGACAGAATTTTACAATTTTATTTCCATCGTTCCCATGTGGTGCCTTTAAGTACGATTTATTTAAGGAAAAATATTCACAAACCGCATTTCCTACCTGAACATGTTTTATTATGATGCATTATTTTACTTATTTTAAATGTGTTCCTTGTAGCTTAATTTTTGTGAAAACTACCTAACAGAGGAAATAGCGACATCTACATCAAACATTATTTTATAAAGAGAAAGGTCCTGGCGGCGGACAGTACCGCAATGATTATTTCCCCTTTTATAATAAAATGGTCGGCAACGTGCCCCACGCTGCCCTTTGATCGGAGTGTGGAATTTAACACGCTGCTCCAAATTTTGAAAAAAGTTCTAGCTAAATCTACAGAAAGTGTCTTCATCTTCCTAAGTTTAGAGGTCCCTGAACATGGGGGAAGAGAGAGAGAGAGAGAGAGAGAAAGGACGTTAGCAAATGAGAGGCAAGCACCACAACAATATTTATCTCCCCCTCCCCAACGTCTCAATGGTAGGTGGCTCTTCGAGCTGTTTTGGTCTGATTTTTCTTGGGTCCTGAAGCATTACACTTGGAACGACTGGTACCCTAAATAATGTTAAGTAACCTTTAATGAATGCTGTCTAATTACAATAATGCACACACACAGTTAAGATCAACTTACCGTCAAACAGTTCCACGTAGTCGTAGGAACAATCGCCGCTAGTTTCTATGTCGACAAACGTGAAAGTCACGCGCACGACGTAGTTATAGCTACTTGTCTGAAGTAGCCAGCTACAGTCAGCATTGCTAAACATGACAGACAATATGACAGGTCTAGAATACTTTAGGCATTACATCTTGAGGGCCAAACTGCTAACTTTTAAAATGATCGAATAGTATGTGACAGTGTTCAATTTGCAGAATTAAGAAAGTTAAAAGATATTGCTTTCACCAAAATGCTGATTAATAAAGTCGTCCAAGATTTAACTGCAACAGTTATTATTGACCGAAGCCTTTAAACAATCAATGATTTAATTGTTTCTCACTTGGTATAGTTGATGTCGCTGGAAGGGTACCTCAGATACTGTGTGTAATAGGTCACTGACGTAACATGGAAATGGAAACAAATGGAAACTCCATAGATAAAAATTACAGAGTTATCTGTCTTTCCTCAATTTTCAGATGATGAAAAGTACAAAAGCATTGTGTCTAAATAAAAGACTGGACAGGTAAAGAGTATCCACCAGACTCATCGGGGCATCAGTTTTATCATCATTGAGTGTCAGCAAGTGAGTTAGTCAGCGAGTACTTTACTTCAGCAACACGTGATTCAAGATGACAAGTTCTGGTGTCAGTGAATAACATACCACTGAAACTCAACTCCGTCCGTCCGTCCGTCCGTCCGTCCGTCCGTCCGTCCGTCTGTCAGGAAACGAGGGGCTTAGTGTATAAAATGAAAACACGGGACCTACAATAAAACCTTTAGTAACTTCAAATGAAAGGATAAAACCATTGAAAGTATTACCCTTAATTAATGAAGCGTCTTTACTGTTGTTTTGGACAAACATTAGAGATATAAAACAAATTAGTATATTAACTAAACAACTGTTTTGGTGACTTACAGTCACAAATCTTAGATCCAACATATATGATAGCACGACGAACAATGTGGATGACATGTCTTTTATTAAGGTGCTTAAACACAGTATTTCAGCCACACGCCCTGTGTCCCCGAGCATCACCAAGTGACACTAGTTGTGCAATGACTTCTCATATGTATATCAATATCTACAACAGTGCGCGTGACACAGCGTCCATCTTATCATCCGTAGCATGACCATCGTGATTCACATGTTGGTGTGACAGGTCACGCTAGAAAACAACTCTGTCCCTGTTTCGAAGACTTCGAAGAGATGGGCGAGCGGAAACATTAGCATTCAGATTACCTTGCATACAATGCAGTAAAGACCTCCACGGTTGGTGACACAGATCATGTCAAAAGACTTCTTTCATATCACTTATTAATGCCTCCAACGTGATATCGCAAGGAGAAACACATCAAATCTCCATAAAGCGGAAGTGATGTGTGACGTCAGTACCGGTGGCATCGTGGTAGACCACATGGGTGATACAAGCAGGCCAGAAAATACGAATGCAAAATCTCGAAAACTCAAGTGCAGATATTACAAATACTATTGTGTCGTTGCTGTATTGCCCCATATTCTAGCCATTGTATTGCTCACCGAGACTCAGAGTGCACACCACCGGATGTGACGTCGCACGTTTCTCGCGCGCTGGAGCGAAATTTGGGGCAAGTCACCAACTTCCAAATTAGATAATAAATCAGGAGCTGAAAATTAGGGAACTTACATATATTATCTATAGCAACAAGAATCTGCTTATTAAGGTGACAAGTAAAGTAGGTCCTGCATACAGTACACACATGAATCGTGCATTTTCGCGTGTGTAAAAATATTTTTATTCTCAAGGAAACGCAACGCGCCGACAGGACACACTGACCAGCACGGCGTTTCTCACGTGGTCTTTCACACAATAGAGTACAAAGATTTGCACGTGGGCTACTAGTTCTGTGTAATTTCGGGTGTGGTGGTCAAACTTGTATTTATCGGGTAGCTACACAATCCACAAATTCCCAATGCCTTGTCCACTTTCAAAGAATTTTAAACAATATCACATCACATATCTAACAACTAATTACCGTCTACGCAAACGCTTTCGATAGCATTGGGTACTCTAATCCGTACAGGTCAACACCAAGCATGAATCAATATATTACAATAATCAAGAATGCATATCATTTCCATACTTAGTTGTCTCTCAACCTTCCAATCAATCGTCTTCCATAAACCACTCTTCTTACTATTATTCAAAACCTCTGCAAATGTTCGTCAAACAGTTCTCCAGCCGGTATTCCGAATGGGCATACAAAGTCCCAGACGATATTCTCATTTAAACTAACAATGACCAAAACCCACTTACTGTCAACGTCAGGTAAGAATCCACGCACTCACTGATATACACGCTCATGGAAGTATCTCCCTTGATACGATACACTCTCCTAGAATTATCTCCCTTGATACAATTTGGTGGACTATCTGTCGATACTAATCAAAGACTACTGACTGTCCAGATCCAATACTCTTATTGACGAGGTGCCCACAGCACACAGACGTCGAACTCCA
Organism: Marisa cornuarietis; assembly: GCA_004794655.1. Lineage (NCBI taxonomy): Eukaryota > Metazoa > Mollusca > Gastropoda > Architaenioglossa > Ampullariidae > Marisa > Marisa cornuarietis. The sequence continues at coordinate 2,029,509 of SMMW01000046.1, read as the reverse complement.
GGGTCGCGGTGCACTCAGCACATTGGCGACCATATACTCCTGTGTGGTAATTCACACAGCATGTTGACGACCATATACTCCTGTGTGGTAATTCACACAGCATGTTGACGACCATATACTCCTGTGTGGTAATTCACACAGCATGTTGACGACCATATACTCCTGTGTGGTAATTCACACAGCATGTTGACGACCATATACTCCTGTGTGGTAATTCACACAGCATGTTGACGACCATATACTCCTGTGTGGTAATTCACACAGCATGTTGACGACCATATACTCCTTGGTGGTAATTCACACAGCATGTTGACGACCATATACTCCTGTGTGGTAATTCACACAGCATGTTGACGACCATATACTCCTGTGTGGTAATTCACACAGCATGTTGACGACCATATACTCCTGTGTGGTAATTCACACAGCATGTTGACGACCATATACTCCTGTGTGGTAATTCACACAGCATGTTGACGACCATATACTCCTGTGTGGTAATTCACACAGCATGTTGACGACCATATACTCCTGTGTGGTAATTCACACAGCATGTTGACGACCATATACTCCTGTGTGGTAATTCACACAGCATGTTGACGACCATATACTCCTGTGTGGTAATTCACACAGCATGTTGACGACCATATACTCCTGTGTGGTAATTCACACAGCATGTTGACGACCATATACTCCTGTGTGGTAATTCACACAGCATGTTGACGACCATATACTCCTGTGTGGTAATTCACACAGCATGTTGACGACCATATACTCCTTGGTGGTAATTCACACAGCATGTTGACGACCATATACTCCTGTGTGGTAATTCACACAGCATGTTGACGACCATATACTCCTGTGTGGTAATTCACACAGCATGTTGACGACCATATACTCCTGTGTGGTAATTCACTCAGCACATTGACGACCATATACTCCTGTGTGGTAATTCACACAGCATGTTGACGACCATATACTCCTGTGTGGTAATTCACACAGCATGTTGACGACCATATACTCCTTGGTGGTAATTCACACAGCATGTTGACGACCATATACTCCTGTGTGGTAATTCACACAGCATGTTGACGACCATATACTCCTGTGTGGTAATTCACACAGCATGTTGACGACCATATACTCCTTGGTGGTAATTCACACAGCATGTTGACGACCATATACTCCTGTGTGGTAATTCACACAGCATGTTGACGACCATATACTCCTGTGTGGTAATTCACACAGCATGTTGACGACCATATACTCCTGTGTGGTAATTCACACAGCATGTTGACGACCATATACTCCTGTGTGGTAATTCACACAGCATGTTGACGACCATATACTCCTGTGTGGTAATTCACACAGCATGTTGACGACCATATACTCCTTGGTGGTAATTCACACAGCATGTTGACGACCATATACTCCTGTGTGGTAATTCACACAGCATGTTGACGACCATATACTCCTGTGTGGTAATTCACACAGCATGTTGACGACCATATACTCCTGGGTCGTAATTCACACAGCATGTTGACGACCATATACTCCTGGGTCGTAATTCACACAGCATGTTAAAGATATACTCCTTGGTCGTAGTTCAAACAGCACGTTGAAGACAGTATACTGTGGGTTCATAATGCAAATATCACGCCGAAGACAATAAACTCCTTGGTCGTAATTCACACAACACGTTGAAGATCATATAGTCCTTTACTCCGGACCAACGATATCTTCGTTCTCCGTCTTCTTGATCCCCAACTAATTCCTGAAAATCCTTATGATTCCATGAATACTCATATCAACTTAATACATTGTTACACCTCAAAACTACCATATCTCTTTCCAATAGTCAAAACTTGCAAGCATTCTCTCGCTGACCATTATAACAATAATACAATGACAAAAACTTATTCCATACCTTAACTAGGCAGGGAATAAGAATGATTCTACGGTCAGTTACAGTTTCACACAGAAAGTACTATTACAATTATGTCCGTCTCTTCAGAGTCTGGTTTGGGAATGACTAGAATCTGTTCACCTGCCTTACAGTGACTATTTCACTCACTCGTTCTTTCATAAACCCTACTCACAATCATGCTTTCACAAGCATACCATAAAGGGGGACTAGCCCTGCGTCTTAAAACCTATAAGGGAAATAGCTTGCCTTGCCAACTTTCTTCCTTTCTCGATCCGTGACTATATTATTTGTTTCTGAGAGGGGGGGAGTGAGAGAGAGTATTTAATGTAATTGATGTCTTTTTTTAGCAAAATGTTTGTGATCATTCACCTGCATCACTGGATGCAACTCACACTGGTGAGTAAGACTAATTTACATGTACAGTGACAAACACTTCCAAGCGCTATTCCAGTAACAATATTTTAAGATATATCTTAATAATGGTTTATGTTGAGAATAGCAACAAGTTGAACTCTTCAAGAACACACTGCAGCACACAAACATTGTAAATAATTGGTTTTCAGATGAAAGAGCATGCTTGACCAACCAACAGGACTTGTTACTGCCAAACTGGTAAAACTGTAATAGATTGATAGACTCTGAACTTACCAGGGCCTGGGGAAACGACTGACCGAAGTGCTGCCGTGTAAGTCAGCCTGAACCCGCTTCTAGTTTGAGAATCATCGCTGTGAAATGTGATGTAGAGAGACTGGCCTGTACTGTAGTACTCTCGTCTGCTCAGGTTGCCACACAGTCTGTCCAGTTTGTTTGCTTCTATTGAACCTGTACATGGCGGACACAAAACTGTTATTAAATAGCCATGCGTTTCCTAATTTTGATGATGATGATGATGATGATGATGATGATGATGATGATGATGATGATGATGATGATGATGATGATGATGACGACGACGACGACGACGATTCATCATCATCATCATCATCATCATCTTTAAGTTCTATAAACATACGTATGTATAAGCACTCATGACATAAGTGTTCAGAAGTATCAATGTAAGTGTTAGTTTAATCTTAACTTGTCTTGGTGAAACACTGTGAAAAAATAATATACAGACAAACTACTTAAAGAAAACCCACTACAATGAAAGCAAAATAAATTAAAAGCACAGACGCTCTCTCATTCAATATTTTCTGTCTTCAGCATACGCACGCGCTTACCTATTTTTACAGTAAAATATTCCACAATATATTCTGTCCTAAGAGGCTTGTATCTCTACTTACTGTCAAATATCTCAATATAATCATAATCACAACCAGTGGGAGACGATTCAACATCAACGTGTGTGAAAGTCACGTGCACAACGTAGTGGGAGTCGTTGGTGTGGAACACCCAGCCACGGTTAGCGTTGCTAAGAAACAAAACGAGGTACAGTCAAGGGTATGTACATGTTTACTAATAATTTCATTGGTCCATGTTAATTGGTAATGTGCTAAATAAAATTACAGATTTAAGGATGATATTCTTGCAGCCTACTTGACTGATAAATAACTGACAGTATATTTCAGAAAATTTGCTTACTTGGGATAGAAAGTCGATCCTTCGGGATATTTAAGGAAATGTACACTAGTGGTATCAACATTCACTGAGTAAATGATACTGGCATCTGCAGGAAAATAACAAACAAATAAATTCAAAAATCAACATAAAGATAGAGAAAACATGTATAAATACGAAGCTTCATTACTGAACGAAAACAAATAAGGACACACATGTAAACATGAAACATATTTAGAAGTGAATGTGTAATGGCCGTTATAAGAGGATTAAGAAAAAACCTCATGAACACCATAACACTCTTTAATTTACTTTACTCTTAGGATGAGAACAAAGTCGTTTTGTTACAGAAGAACTTTATGCGCAAAACATAAAATATTGTCTCCTATAGACAAGTGTTCTGCTAGGTGTTACATGTAAGTGTCACAGTCTTCCTGGTTACTCAGCCAGAACGTGAATACTGGCCCCGGGGAACCGGGCACGTGGGCAATAGTTGCGTCAACTCTAGCTGCCCTCGTCAACATAAACTTTCAGGGGGGAAATACACACGATAATCATTCTTCAATCACTCAGTTTCACTACTTGGCTCATGAGCCCCCCACACATGCTTTTCCCCGAACACAAATCATAGACCATTGGCTTCTTCTTCCTCGTCCTCTGTCGCACCTCCCCCCCCCCCTTATACCTTTTGCTGAACTCCGGGTTGCCTCAGACCTATCGTCTTCTGCAACTGGGTCCTCGTGCCTTCCTTTGGCCACTCAGGGTACCTTCCACACGTTGCGCGACACCCTAAGCTACCCGTTGACAGTCCAGCTGCCGGTGCATACACGGCGCCCATGCAGCCGTCCTGCTCACCCTTCGTGAGTCAGACCTCCCCTGCGCATGCGCATGTGCATCACAAGTTCCCGTTGTTGAGATAACAAATGACCTCAGTGAGCTGCTCGGTAAACATCGAGTTCCTATCCTGAGAGTAACATCCGTGAGATAGAAACACAAGTGTGTTACGGATTAAACGTTGGGGCGGTTTGTGGGGTGGGGCGGGGGTGGGGGTGTCACCCACCACCGCTAGTGCTTTGATGAGTATCTGACCTCGTTTGACCTGCCGGTCGCCCGCGTGGCAGTAACCAAGTGCGAGTAGATCATTCTAGCGGGTGCGTCAGCAAGTGTGTGACTGACGGAAGCCATGATACCCGGAATGTTTGGAGCGAGAGAGCGCATGCGTGACGAGTAGATGCTGGATGTTTCTAGGTGTGTTTGTACTTGTTTATAAGCGGTGAGAATGAGTGTTGATTGATGATTAAGGAGAAGTAGAGAGTTAGAGTTACTGGGGGCGTGTGTCGCCGCTACTGAGTTGTGTCAGGGGTGTGTCGCCTTTAGTCACCGTGTGTCGCTGTGGCCAGAGCTGTGTCAGGGGTGTGTCGCCTTTAGTCACCGTGTGTCGCTGTGGCCAGAGTTGTGTCAGGGGTGTGTCGCCGTTCGAGTAGCAGGAGTCGCTGATAAATAGTCTTCAGCGTGTGTTGTTGTGGATTGTGTTGCTGGCGTGTGTTATCGATTAACCAGCGATGGACGGGTGCCTAATCCTCCCTCCCCGTGTCCTACTTACTGGGTTGTGGCCGCCGAAACCACTTAGGGCCGTCTGCCCGCCCTAGACCCTAATTGGGGCGATTGTTACCTACCCATCAGATTATCATATGACAGTAAGTAATAACAAAATTCAGCTCAACAACATGAAGCCAGTGAGCTTGAGATAGCACCGTCTGCAGTGAGTAGTAGATCAGAGAATTTCCGACAAAAACATTTCCACCTCAGTGTTTGTGAAAACAAAAATGTGCGTCTCCATAGACTGATCAATACATTTCTTGCAGACCAAAATCCAAATTCAAAATTGTAATCTCCACAGAAAGATTAATGGATGCTAAAATAGAAGTTTTACGAAAGGTTTGACTTTTATAAACTCATCAACTTGTGCTCGACTTTGAGAACCAGACTTACTGAATACTTCGATGTTGATCACAAAATTGCTTGTTTGGCCGGAGTAATCGCCTCCAGTAGTGAAGGAGACCAGTACGTCACTTCCGCTGCTGTAGATGGGAAAGTGAGACCTGGAGCAGGTTAATAGGAGGGTGGGGGCATAGGAAGAGTTACCTGCACAACAATCAGCATTTAGAGTAAACTTAGCACCTTTATTTCTATCTCCCTCTCTCTTTCACGCATATATTTTTATATAAAAAAGAAGCCAAAAGAGGGATGGGCAGTAGATTCGCACATACATAAAACCCCACCACTTCTTTAATACCATATATATATATATATAGACATAAATCACCACCCCCACTTTTATACCATAGATGATTTCAAACTAGTGAAACATCTCGAAATCATGCTTGACTAAGGCAGTGACGAGGGTGAGTTGCAAGACTGACCATCGTAGACTGTGAAGTAGTCAACACACGACCCGTTGAGAGATCGGAGATTAAAGATGGCCGCCGTCAACCGCAACCTGATGTTGGTGCTGTTGGAGCTGATATATTTTGAGGAATAGTTTAATACTTCTGTGTTGTAATGGCAGTGACAGCTTTATATGGTTTTGTGTCATAAAAGTTTTGGTTTGACTGCAGAATTAGTTGTACTGAGGACTAAAAACATCTCCCATAAAAAAATTGGGATACAAAAGTAAGTGCTTATTAACTGTCATGGATCTTGTTAGGATGGGATTTTATTTTAACCTGTCAATTAAAGGTTTTAACCCATACAGATTTTTTAATTGGTAAAGCCTTGATGTCTGTGTTGTTGACCTCTTTGTGTGTATGGTGACGATGGCAATGTCTCTCTAAAAGGAAAAGGTAGGGGGATGAGTATTACCAGGATGCAGGGAAACAGTATATTAAATGAAGCGTTAATTAGGCATTAAACCAAATTCCTTCTACTAGCCCTTTAACAGTGTTTATCACATAAGATGGTACCGTCCATTCTAGGGATCCGTTCCGACATGAACCACACCCCTTTCCCTTCCCCTGACTCTCCCTCGCTCTCCTCCCACTCCCACATCCCGTGTGAATATGCGCTATAAAATATTCATTTATTATTATTATTATTATTATTCCCTCGTGTTAGCTTGTCACCTTAACACACCCTGACGCCCTCAGATGCTGGCGCTTTGCTGTAATACTGAGAAACTCTCATGACGAAGTTAACCTACAAGCAAAAAGAAAAGGTCTGCTGCAAGCCTCATACTATAAAAGAGATATTTTCCCCTCGCAACATAATTCGCCTAAAACGCTGCAGATCATCACCGAGCCCCCTCCATCATTGCGCCATAGGAAACTGTTTAGTGTACCTAGTGGTAGAACCGGTCCTACCTCTGGCAGGACGAGTGTACCAGGTGTAGTCATTCAGGAAGTTTGTAGAGTCAAGCTTTACATTTGCCTGTGCTTTTATCTATTTCCTTGTGCCACTCCTGTCTAGTCCTGCCTCGGTGGCTGGTGAAGTGGGTAGTTCAGTACGAAGGGTCTAACGAATGAAGAATGAAATTAATGATTCCAATCTTTGAAACCCGAGGATAAAGGTCGTCATACAAACGCCTGTACATGTCATTTACTTTCGATTTTGAAAGTTTTATCAGCTGTTGATGAGAGTATTCTGCAACGCGAAGTAAATGATTTAAAAAATATGTTTTCAGGTCAGTAGGCCACACAAAAATGTAAAGTTAATCAAGTAGATAACAGGACTAACACTGATTCTGACTTTTTATAAGACCAGGCAAACTGTTCCACCTAGTGTTTGGACTTCATCCATACACTCTGTTTATGTTCACCTGAAGGCATCCGTTTGCTGACGTTTGTTTCTTTGTTGTTTGGTTGATTGTCGGTTTGTTTGTAGTTTCTTGTACACAGTGCACTGAGCTCTTCACCACACGGGCAATTGCAATACCACCGTTATTTTAACAGTTTAGTCTAGAGATTTCTTCTCTCCTCCTAATAAGTTCACTGAACACAAAAACGCACTGACACTGTGTGCTTCTTGTGTTTGTTTAAAGCTCACCTACAATTATTTATTTTGTGTCTCTGCGGTTTGCATGTTTGTCTTTTGGGGAAGGAGTACGATAATGAACATATTTTTATTTTATAACAGGGAAATAAATAAAAACTATTTTTGGTTAAAACAAATGCAATAAACAAGGAAACTGATGTGACTGATGTAGCCAGACTGGAGAGGAAGGCTATTAAAAAGCATTTGCAGACTAACAACAGAATGTATGTAAAACATTAATATGGTCAAATGAACCAAGTTTGGCTTGAAGTTAATGTTTAAACTTTGCTGTAAGACGAGAAACATTAGACAAATTAAATTTATTCATTATGTTTAACTGATGTTTCTCGAGCGAGTAGGGGAGGACAACGACATTCATTTAATTTAGAAACAAAATGACAAACGAGGAAAAAACAAAGGGCAGCATGTCCATTGCAATAATTAGTTTCTTGATTTCGGGCGTCTGTTGCTCACACATTATAAGTTTAATAAAATTTAGTTTGTATGAAACAGTTTGTGTCATTTGTTGACATTTTAAGAGAGGCTTAGAAGACTTATATGTTCGCTGTTGTAAGAAATAAATAGATAATGATCACATACGCACTCACACTCATATATATATATATATATTTATTAAACCACACCACACACACATATATATATATATTAAACCACACCACACACACACACACATATATATATATATATTAAACCACACCACACACATATATATATATATTAAACCACACCACACACACATATATATATATATATATTAAACCACACCACACACATATATATATATATTAAACCACACCACACACATATATATATTAAACCACACCACACACACATATATATATATATATATTAAACCACACCACACACATATATATATATATATTAAACCACACCATACACACACATAGAGATGAACACATATCACGCCTTCTAATCAGAGAATGTTTTTATGATACATATAAAGCTGAAGGTAAACGATCGAAACAAACGAATTTAAAAAAGGAGACAATGGCAGAATCGAATCAATCATGTGATTAGTCAATCTTTTAAACATCGCATTGCCATAATTATTTTGTAATGTTGTGATACAAAAGATGAAAATACATGAACTTTTAAGTATATGGAGTAGATAAATACAGTTACTGGTTTACAGATTGGACCTCCATGCAGCTGAATGATGTCAAAATACAAATTGACAGAATTTAAAAAGGGCAAGAAACAAATATTTGAATGACACAAGACTAATTCAGAAAAGGAAAGAAATGTTGCATCAGATAAAAAAAATGCTGAGATGGGCGCACGATTTCAAAAGAAATAAACTTAAATAGCTTCCTGCCCATACTATTAAACAATCTCTGCAAGCAAAAAACTCGATACAAACAAAGACAAAACTTAAAGAACAGGTTTTGACTGCTCCTCTTTGTACAGAACATATTTTCTAGAGGTGCAGGAGAGCAGCTTAGACTGTAAAGATCTCACTTCATCCCTAAAAGTGTCTTGAGGAGTAACTTTGCTCCCTGTACACTGTAAAACTGTAAAACTGTAAAACTGGTTAAAATACATGAAATCAATGGAAGATCGTGTAAATGTCTTTAGCAGGACTAGACAACAACTCACATCACATTCTGCAAACCACCAAAACTAAACAAAACCTTGAAGATGAAGTTCATTGTTTCGTTCTCATTATTACGGGGTTAATACAATTTAGTAGCTTTGTAGTGTCTCTCCTTACGATGAAATTGGTTTCATCTTCGTCGTCGTCATCATGCATACATTTCCACCTTAGTCTAAAAAGTGATATTTTTTCATAAAATGTAAATCTTTAGGTGAGCAGTGTTCGCTTGCTTGTGTTTTTCAAAGGTAGAAACATGTAAAATGTACATGATCATTTGGCTTTATAGCTATACATATATATTGTAAGCTCCTTAGTACGTTAGCCTGGTCATATAATCATCGTAATAAATCAACTAGAATCATAATAATTTTGACATTTACAATACGATGTCACATTATACATCAACATACGTCTAATGACAACTGACTTGTTTGACTTGGGGTCAGTTAAGTCGTTTTATAACATGAACTTGAACTGAGAATAACTAACCTGGTGATTACAAGCAAGATGTGACAGTCTGTTAGCTACTGTGCGTGAAAGTAAGAGGATTTGTTTTTGTTTGTTTGTTTGTTTGTTTGTTTGTTTGTTTGTTTGTTTTGCCTTGTAATTTGCTCTATCGTTCATTTGAATACTTTGAGGTCCGTGGAAAATGTGGACACCAGTGGTGAGCTCATGTCAACAGGAAACTTGGTCAGTATAAAAGGTTGATGTCCGTAGGAAGCGATGACCTCGGTGGAAAAAAATGTAGACATGAGATGTAAAGGCTGATGTCAGCAGCAGAAATGTTTGCCGGAGCTTTAATCAGTGGTCACTGGCCGATTGTCCGCATCACAGCTGTGCTCAAGCTGATCTTTCTGCTACAATCTGATGGACGGGTTTTCTGCAACATGATCGTGTGTTTAGTCCTCTTTTAACTAACTGATAATATGGTATTGATCGTAATGTAATAAATGCGAGATGTGTGCGCGTTTCTTTATCTAACAAAGCAATAACGACGATGGCTCATTGAGATATTTTGAAGACTGCAGTGATCCTAGAGGTAACAAAATAAGGTTATCCCTTTGCAAGTTTTCTGACCGTCAAGGACCGTTCATTGCAAAAACGTACCTGTGTTCCGGATGTTGCATCAGATGATAGGGCTGCTGTCAACATCTACTGGCAGTTTTCTGGCACCTGACTGCTCAGAGTGTGCACCCCATTAACAACAGCACTAGGGTAGCTCACACCCGTCGGCTGGCAGACAAGGTAATAAGGAGGAGGGGCTGAGGTAGGAGAGGGAGGGCCTGGCATGGCAGAGGGCGCTCCGGTGGTGACAGAGAAAGGACCAGAAGTAACATGTGGAGGGACGGAAGTGACGTGGTAAGGGCCAGAAGTTATGAAGATGGGACCGCCATTTGAAGCAGAACCATTGGCTGGGTGGAAGTACGCAATATTCTGGTTGTTGCTGGTGTTGCTGGAGCCATTTCTTGTCGACTTTTTGAGTCGACGTCGTCTTACTGACACTATGACCATGACGACAGCCATGAGAAAGACAATACTGCCACATACTGCTCCAGCAATAACAGCAGGACTGACTGAATCTGCACAATAACCAACGGTGACAGTAATGGGATAAAGTGGGACCACAGTATATACATATGTTAGGTGTTATTACTAGATCTGTTTACACTCAAATCCCAACAAAAATATTTTTGTGAATGAATACTATATCCATGTTACGTGTTCTTAGAAGAGTAGTGATGACATTGAAAGAAAGTGGTTAGATAGATGAAAAAATATTTTGTAAAACAAATCGAATGAGTTGAATAAAATTTATTTCAAAAGACAGAAAAACAATCTTAAACATGATAAACGAAGATGAGAGTAACATTATTTTTCAAGAATGTTTAACTTTAGAACAGTGTATGTAGCTTTGCACAGATTCTTTTCGAAGTCACTCAGTATCTCAATATATAGATTGTCATACTGGTCTCTACCTGTAATGATATCATTCTACCTGCTTTGGGCGCAACAGAGCTTGGAACTGCTTGGTAGGTCAGGCGGAACCCATTTCGTGTTTTACTTCCATCACTGTGGAACTTGATGTACACAGACTGCCCCGAGCTGTAAAAGTCACGAACTGTAGACCCACACAATCTGCCCAGACTGTCAGCATATCCACTAGACCCTGTTCACAAACCACAAACAATTCAAGAGCAAGAGAAGAATTGTGTCTATGGGGTCAGCTTATGACTGCAGTTGTTTACATGTTTGACTGACGAGAGTTAACGACAAAGTTAACAGACCAGGGGTAACTCAAATACCTCCGGGCAGTAGTGTTTGTGGTTTTGTCTGTTTCAAGAAAGAAATCAGGTTGTAGCCTTTCTTACAAGTGCTTTAATTAATATGAACAAAAATTAGTTTGTAATGTGACGCACCTCCTAACGATTGGACATCACATGAACCGCATCACGTGCTGCGTTTATCTAAGGGACTGTAATGCACGACAGTCACCGACCAGTGCCAGCATCGCGTAAATTGTGTGTGTGTGTGTGTGTGTGTGTGTGTGTGTGTGCGTGTGTGTGTCTGGAAGGTTAAAGAATACGCCAGAATACGTGAGCACAGTGTTCACCGGCGAGACCGGACGAACTGCGGGCTGAATGCGAGGATCACACATCGTCGTAAGAGTAAGACGTGTCCCGCCGCGAGCTCCGAGTGACGCAGGTTTCCTCACCCAAACGAGTTAAAACGGTTACCCAGTGTCCATTCCACATTCCCAAACCAAGGACGCTTTGGGCTGATGATTTTACACCTGTGATGACTTGATGTTAGGTTGCTTAGTCGCTTTAGTGTGAGAAATGCTGTGATCCCGAATGTTTTGTGGACCTGTGATATCATTAAGTAGAGCTAATAATCTGTTCACGGTGTTTCACTACATAAACTGAAACTGAACTGTTGATGTCGATGACGTTTATGAGCTGTAGTCTTATTAGTGAATAGGGAACAAGCGAAAGAGCGTAGATGGTGTTTATCATTTTAAAAATTGTTATATCATGCAGTAGTTACTAGATACCTGGGTTGTGGGGTTTATTAATCTTTCTGATCTCCGTAGTCGAACTAGAAGGCTAAATGTCTGGCTGAAAGATATATGCAGTAAGACTTCACGGAATTTTTCAGTCGATAATAAAGCTTATCACCCCTTGCTGTGTCCATTTCCCAGTAGTTATTTTCAAGTTTTGTTATTTTCAAGTGAGATTGGCGGCGTCTAGTCCTATCTACTAGGCTTTGTGTATTGTTGCCTATCTAATGTGAAGTCGTACACCCGGCACAAGGAATATACATGACCTATGACCTGGGCAGCCTAAGGCGATCTTCGTGTTCTTTGTTGTAAGAATGCACAATTGTCCGAGTTAAAAGTGTTAAAGGACGTTTCAGCTTTGTGACAACGATATTCTGTCTTTCTTTGGCTACATTTCAGTCGAACACGAGTCTGCAAGAACTAGTTCTTGTTTCCGTAGCATTAAAAGGTTTTACGGGATAGTGTCGCTAGTCCTACGCCCCACCCTCCTCCTCCTCCTTTCTCATCCGGGCTTGGGACCGTCAATGGCGGCCTCTAGGGAGGTTTGTGCAAAGACCTCTCTCTAGACAGACACCAAGGCAGTGACAAAAATAAGCTCAACAATGATGACTTCATCATCGACTTAAACAAACCCTCTAGATCCACAAGAGCATCCATATAATTTTATTTAATTGAAGTGATTTTTATTTTTTTAATGTAGTAGTTGGATGATCTGTAACAGGTTGTGTGAACATAACGAGACATACGTGGACAGAGTTTACCTCAGCTTACCGTCATAGACTTCAACGTAGTCATACAGACAACCGTAATTATACTCTGTGTCAACAAACGTGAAAGTCACGTGCACAACGTAGTCGTAGGTGTCAGTCTGAAGCAGCCAGCCGCAGTCGACGTAGCTGAAAAATCAAACCAACCACTAGACAAGGGTCACTAAATATCGACGTGTGAGAGGTGAGAGGGCAGGTAACTGGGTGGCTTGCTGGACTTTCTCGGGTCAAAGATTGTTAATCCAATCTGTGCAAAGAGAAGTAACTCACTTCCCTTAAAAAAGCTTTGATGGTCATGCTTAGAATAAAATTGAAGCAAATTGATAGAAATGTAGAATTACCATTAATATAGACATTACATTAATATACTTATTTCTGTACTGAGGCAGCTTTATACACTGACATATAAAAAGGCCAAATCTTACTCTGGGTAGTTTAAGTAGTTAGCAGGGTACTGCAGACTTTGTTCAGTGGAGATCAGTGCGGTCAGTGGCTGAGTGTTGGGTGAGCAAACACTCGCTGTAACAGAGGACAAACCTCGTCTTGGGTACAAAATGGCGCTGACGCCATGCAGTATCTTTGTGATGGGGTCTAGAAGTATTTTAAAGAAAAAAGGAAACAACCGAACGATAAGAGTACCAGAGGGTTATTGACTCACTGGGTGAGAAATATTCAAAGAAATAAATATTGTATTCTTGTCTTTAATTTATTCCGCAACACAATTATTTAAGACACAACAGCTTAAAGCTACAATCTGGACTGACAGCAACATAAGCTTTTATTTCTACATCATTTGATGTTTGAAGAAGAAAAAAAGCCCCATGAACTTTGGATACTTTAATTCCCTGTTCTAAATGTGGAATGAAAAGAGTGGAAGTGACACAGTTGGTTCTCAACAGCAGTACCCATGAAGTGCGTTGTTCTCTGTGATGGTAATAATCTTTTCTTTGGTTCCTTGAATTCGTTGTCATCTTAAGCTGACACCTAAGTAACAATGCCACGGCGAGGTCTTTGTACACCATCTTCTACTAGACCAGGTACAGCTGCAGGACTGGCATGGCTCTGGTGAAATTGCATAGTTGGGAATTTGAAAATTTACCTGTTGTTGTGGGAATATTCCAACGATTAATCGCCTGGTAGATCAGTCTGAATCCTCTTCTTGTTTGACTGCCATCGCTGTGAAACTTGATGTACATGGACTGCCCGGAGCTGTAGAAGTCCCCCAGTGAAGACCCGCACAGCTTCCCGAGGCTGACGTCACTGGCGCTGGACCCTAAACACAGACAGGTGTTACTGTACACCTGTTCTCAGGTAAAAATAGTATCAACCCTTAGAATGTCGGTAAGAAACAAGAGTGTGATAAGCGTATGTTAAATGTAGCATATTAACTATCTTGATATTATTATTATTATTATTATTATTATTATAATTATTATTATTATTATCTTACCGTTAAAAACCTGCACGTAGTCATAGGAACAATAGTCGTGTTCTTCGATGTTGACAAACGTGAAAGTCACGTGCACAACAAAGTCGTAGGTGTCAGTTTGAAGCAGCCAGCCGCAGTCGACGTTGCTGAAAAATCAAAGCAATCACTAGACAAGGGTCACTAAATATCACTTGCGAATGTTAACAAAACTTTTGTAAAAATATGGAAGCATTGCTAGGAAACCTGCTTCAATCAGTAGACGTGCAAAACTGACGCATAGAAATCTATTTGCAAGAGAAATGTAGGGTACAACACAAAGAAAATAAATACTATTTCAACAAATATTGTAAACCTCAACGCCATGTCCTGACAAATCTGTGAACTGGTCCATTGACAAGATATATCTCGCTTATGTACAACTGATTCGATAAGCAAAAAACAATATAATATTAGAAGCAGTAGGGATAGATTTTGGGTTTTATCAAGTATTATTTAGAAGTCTGTCAGGCAATTTCGTGCAAGTAAATTATCTGAGCTTAGCACGAGATGTTATTTTCCCTACTCTTAGAGATCAACTCCCATTGAATTTCAAGTCATACACCATCGGGGAGCGCAGGTAACTGGGCGGTTTGATGGACTTTCTCGGTTAAAGATTCTTAATCCAGTCTATGCACAGAGAAGGAACAATCGTCCTTATTTTCCTTGTCGACAAACGTGTAAGTCACGTGCACAACCTCCCCCAAGGCCAATAGCTTGAAGGCTCCATTGACAGTCACATCGCTAAAAATAACGCCACGTCACCTGACATCCCAAATGTATTTCCCATAAGTTTTGATATAAACTTTCTGTGTTTTAATAGTGGAGACTGATATGAGGCTGATAAATGTAAATAATCACTGTGCTAGTATACGTGTACACAAAAGTTCTGATGGCCAAAAGATTAACGAGAGAGTGCCTTACTTGTCATAGTAGGAGGTGATGGAAGGGTACACCAGAGACTGTTCGTTATAAGTCACTGTTTTAGTCAAAACTTGACTTAAGCACACGTCAACTGTAACATACAATGTGAAGGTAGCTTTGCCATTTTATAAGATGACACAATCTTATCTCTGTTCGAAGTCAAAAGATTAATTGAGTGATGACACTATATTCAATAAATATTAGAGCACAGACAATAGTCTTTCCATCACTAGAGTATTCAATGCCCCTGGGTAACAGGGAGTTACCAGAAGGCTACACGCTATCAGAAGAGGAAGTTTGAGTGAGCTTTGATAGATAAGCCAGGCTTTTACCAAGATTACGAGAGCCAAGGACACTGTACAGTAAAAGAATATGAACAGTAGGTAGACGTTCAGAACACTGGTACATAGACTACAACACACACACAATGTGAACGGACGTGTAGCTACCCATACACATATACACATATATACATATATAAGCAGATTTAAAGATACTTCCTACACACTTACAAACATATATTCATGGACGCACATACAAAATACACACATACACAAAGATTAGATAATTTGTTGATCTCGTGTTCCCCTTCCATTAATCAACATAGGTACAAATAAATACATAGGTGTATACCTGTCTGCATACAGAAAGAGATTAATTTTAGTTTCTTCTCTCTCTCTCTCTCTCTCTCTCACGCACACACACGCACACACACACACACACACACACACACACACACACACACACACAGATGTATATGTGGGACAGTCATTATCAGTAGGAAGAACACGGCTTGTGCCAGGTATCTGTCCTAATGTTGTTATGCGCCTACTTAGAAACACTATCAGTGCTTTTTACCTGTGATTATGTAATAATCTAGCTTACAGTGTATACTAGAAATTGCTTCGTTGATTGAATAAATAACTTAAAAAATACTTGACTGTTTTCTTCATTTATTATTTTTATACATTTATTGCAACCTACCATCCAACAGGAAGTTCACTTCCAGTTAATACATTTACTTCTAGCTACTTACCTGTGAGCACAACTATTACAATCGTCCAAGCGATCAAACACATTTTTCGACCTTCCATTGTACCGTCTGTCAGCTTTTGGTTGCTCGAGGCTTTTCTTTAATGTGGGGCATTGAGGGTTTAACCCCAAGCCGGTCAACACGAGTACAACACCGGGCTGAGCGCTCAGCGATTTCACAAGACTGACGTTGACACTGATAAAGACGACAGACGGGGGGGGGTTATCACCAGTGCACCACCCGTCCTCTGGATGTCTCAATACCCGGTTATCTCCCTGTCCTAACCTGCGTCACAGTGGTAGTTGAGTAATGTGAGAATCACTGGAATGTGTCTCGTGAGGCTGACCTGTTGATATGACTGTAACTTGTCACAGACTCGTTGGCACCATGACAAGGTTCTCCACCAAAGTGGTTTCTAGTCAATGACTGTTTGCTCGGTGACTTCTATATCATTGTTATACAACATTTCGACATTCAGGCCCACATTGGTTGTTGTTTTTCCTTTCATCAGAATGTTGTACTTCAAAAGATTATTCTTACCACTTTGCAACACTTCAACGGGAAGATCACTCAGCCCTGAGCAGACAAACACAAATTAAAAATCAAACAAACTTTAACCTGCTTTCCCAGACTTTTGCAGCTGCTCAGAAAAGTGAGGTTGGATCAGGAGACAAAACCCTGTAGAACACATACACTTACTTTCAACTTGGAAAGTCTTATGAGCTGTGCATGACTAAATTCCGTCCAGCACGTGATGTAAACCACGAAAAACAATTCGTTTGTAGGTAAGCGTGCTACACAACAATGTGAAATTAATCTAATAGCACTACTGATACTGAGGATGATGATTTGTTACAAGAAGAATCGAACTATTCCACTTAATATGTAGCTCTTACATTTGGCACGGGGTATGCCGCTTGCTGACACTTCGACATCTTTGTCATATGGTTGAATGTTGGTTTACTTGTTTTGTTTTTTCGAACACAGAGCAGTAAGCTTTTCTACACACAAGGGAATTTCATGTACAGTTTCTACTACTTTAACAGTAAAGTTTTGATCTTGTTGTATCGTCTGCCCCCACCCACCCAATCAGGCCTTATACATAAAAACACATTGACAATGCGAGCTTCTTGTGTCTATTTAAGGTTAATCAACAATTATTCAGTTCCTTAGACGATGCACATGTGTCTGCAATGTGCATGCGTGTCTTTTGGGGGAAAGGAAGAAGATAGTGCAAAGGACACACACACACACACACACACACACACACACACACACACACGATCACACATTATGCCCACCAAAAGTTATTTTTTCCTGGTGCATTGAGAACTGATGGCAAACGATAAAAACAATCGAATTAATTAATAAACCAACGAGTCAATCGAATCAATTATTTGAGCAGGCAAGGTACTTTATTTAAAATGTGCATTATCCTAAATAATTTGCAATTTTGCGATGCAAAAGATGAAAAAGAAACAGACATTTCAATATTGGGAGCTGATAAATATTGTTACTAAATCACAGATTGTATCTCCGTGCAACATAAAGACGTCGAAATACAATTCTAGAGAACTTACAGAGTGCAGCAAGAATTATGCCAACAGCTAAACACGACTTAAGAATAGGACAG
This sequence comes from Marisa cornuarietis, assembly GCA_004794655.1. NCBI lineage: Eukaryota > Metazoa > Mollusca > Gastropoda > Architaenioglossa > Ampullariidae > Marisa > Marisa cornuarietis. Next base: position 2,011,480 of record SMMW01000046.1, on the reverse strand, counting down.
GAATGGCCGCTCAGATACATAAATTCTGATCTAGGCACATGATTTCAAACCCAAAAAATTCAAATAGCTCCCTGCCCTTACTATTTAACTATCTCTGTAAGCACAAATTTAAATACGAATAGAAACAAACAAACCAACAAACAAGTAAAGAGAGCATTTTGGTGTATACTACTCTTTGGTTACAGCATATTCTACAGGGGTCAGGATAACAGTCTAGATCTCACTTCATCTCGAAAAGCTTTGTGACAATGACTAGAGGAGCTTGATTAGTAACTCTCCTTACTATGCACTGTACAAATATCAAACATACATCAAACACGTTTTCAAAGTCTCGTTATCACTGTGACGGAGTTCGTTGTAGCTTGTCTTACAATAAGGTAAACTATTATTGAGAGAGTTTTCTCTTGGTCTATCCCACTGGAGGGCGCTGCCCTCTGCCGGTCTTTGTCTCCTCTGACGTCATCTTTGCAAAGTACTAGGGGTCTGTGTGCGTGCGTGCGTGCGTGCGTGTGTGTGTGTGTGTGTGTGTGTGTGTGTGTGTGGACGTGCTTGCCACTGAGTCTCAGGAATGTGGTGCCTTTTCTGTCTGGGTGGCTTTCTATCAGTCGAGGGTATATCAGACTTCAGTTCCTCTCAACCTTTGTTGATACGTGAACTTTTATTCGTGTTGAGGCTTATTCCCGTTCTTGTGTCGTCTGTGGGATGTGCTGCTTGACGACTGCATTGTTATGGGTCGCTGTGTCTGTCTGCTGGAATAGATTTTGATATGTGGCCTGCGGGGTGTGGTTGGCGCTATATGTGGGCGCTGTCCTGCATGGAATGAATGCGCTACTTAACTACGTCACTACCTAATGCCTCCTTCTGATGACATTGTTTGCATGTCATCATCATCATCATCATCATCATCATCATCATCATCATCATCATCATCATCATCATCATCATCATCATCATCATCATCGTCGTCGTCGTCGTCATCAAACACAAAGCTACATTTCCACTTATGTTTAGAAAATGATAGCTTATCATAACATAGCCGTATACAGCGGGCTTGGATGTGTTATCATATGTATAAATATCTAAATAAAGAGGATTATTTTGCATAATATTTTTACTTTCAGTTGCGTAGAAAATCTTCGTCATGTAATAAATGTAATAAGTAAGTTTCTAAAGTCACAATGTTTTGACATTAACAATAAAATGTTACATTATACATAACCATGCCTCTACTGTCAGCTGACTTGTTTTTGACTTGCAGGTCAATTTAGACGGATTATAAAGTGTACTGATTACTTGAATAACTGAACTAGTGATTGCGAGTGAGATGTTTCATTCTGTTAGCTAGTGTGAGGGAAAGTCTCGTGTAAGTCTCGTGTGAGTGAAAGTCTCGTGTGAGTGAAAGTCTCAACATGATTGATTGCCTTGATTTGCGTCATCTCTCTGTCAAATCTTTTTGACGTCAGTAAGGCAACTTGACGTCAGCAGGAACTTTGATCAGCTGATTACGTCAGTCGACATAAAATGTAACTGCTGACGTCAGCAGACTATTTTTAATTAAGGAAAACATTTTGCCGGACCCTTGACTGTGACCATTACAGTCGATGGCTGGTTGCCTGCTACAATCTGCAAGACGGATTCTCCTGACCATTTTTACCCTGAAAAATGATGGAGTAGAATGCTCTGTTAATTTCTAATTGATAATTTACTTACTTGTAGAATACTACGTAGGAGATTTTGTGTGTGAGCATTTAGCAAGTTTTTTTTTCTATTTTCTAGAATTGAGCAATTAGAACAGTATCTCATTGAAGTATGTTCCAACCTGTTACAGTTATAGACCAAAAATTATCCCTTTGCGAGTTTTCTGAAGGTGAAAGATACCCGTAGAAAACAATTACCTGATTAGCGGATGGTCCAGCAGATGATGGCATTCCTGTCATCGGTTGCTGGGAGTTTTGTGGCAGCGGACTGCTCAGAGTGTGCCCACCATTAACAATTGTACCAGGGTAGCTCGCACCCGTGGACTGGCAGACAAGGTGATAAGGAGGAGGGGCTGATGAGAGAGGAGGGACTACAGAGGGAGGGACATGGGGGGTGCCGGAAATGACATGCGGTGGACCGGAACCGACTGAGGGCAGACTGACGTTTGGAGCAGAACCGTTGCTAGGATAGAAATATGTGATGTACTGGTTGTTGGTGGTGTTTCTAGGGCCATTTCTTGTCGACTGTTGTAGTCGATGTCGTCTGAATGACACTATGACCACGACGACAGCGACGAGAAAGACAATACTGCCAACTACGGCCCCAGCAACAACAGCAGCGCTGACTGAACCTGTGCAAAATCCAATGGTGACATTAATGTCGTAGAGATAGTAATATACACACATTAGGTGTTATACTAGAATCTGAAATATATTCAACGACGACAGCAGCATGGTAACGAGGAATCGACGTATACGCAAATGTTTGTTTGACGAGATCCAATTACAATTAAAATAATCATCACACAAACTCTTGGTTAAAATACAATCTGGAACGATATGGCAATGTAATTAGTGTTTACGGTAAAGTAGTGATGAGATTAAAAAGAAGCCGTTTTATAGGAAAAACTTTCATATTTCTTAAAATGTATGGGTTGAATGAATTATCTTTAAAAAAATCTATAACTAGGAACGGTCCGACAGGTACCGAGGTCAGTCCCCAAGACATCAACCCGCAAAATTTCTGGAGACCGCGCGACCTGTCGTACCTTGAGATCGCGTGTCCGTCCTACACCGTGACAAAATACAAAACAAGCAAGCAAACAAACAAACAAACAAACAAATAACACCTTACAAAAATAATAACCAAAGATGAAAAAAGCTTGCAGGCTATTTCGGGTTATAAGAATATTTCACAATACTAACTTGATTCTGTAGAGCAGTTACATAGGTTTGCACAGATCTCTTGTTGAAGTCGCTCAGTAAGTCGATTGGAATACTGAATGCTACCTGTAAGGACATCATTTTTACCTGTTTTGGGCACATCCCAGCTAGCAACGGCCTGGTAGGTCAGGCGGAAGCCACCTCCCGATGAACTTCCATCACTGTGGAACTTGATGTAGACAGACTGCCCCGAGCTGTAAAAGTCTCGAGCTGTAGACCCACACAGTTTGCCCAGACTGTCAGCGTATTCACTAGACCCTGTTGACAGACCATGAACACGTCAAGAACAAGACAAAAATGGAGTCTATGGGGTCAGCAGACAGTCTACAGACTAACTACAATATAGACAAGGTTCTCTCTACAAAGAATAAATGAGCTGCTGCAGTGTTGCTGACACAGGTGAGAGAAGACGTCTGCTGCTTCAACATAAATGACTGCAGTTGTTTACCTTTGTGGCTCGCGATGTTTTCATGTTTGGCTGATTGAAGTTTAAGACGGAGTTCACAGATAAGGGGTAAGCCAAATACCCTGGTCAATATATATATATATATATTTGGTTTTGTCTGTTTCCAGAGAGAAATCAAGCTGCAGCCTGTGCTACACGTGTGTTAATTAGGGAGGTTTGTGAAAAGACTTCTCTCTGAACAGACCCCAGGAATCAGCATAAAGATGAGCGCATCATCATCATCGACCAATCCAAAGTCTCCAGATCCACAAAAGGCATACATACAGCAGTAATTAAAGATTATGTCACAGCAAATCACAGTGGCACAATTAATTGTTAAAAGTGAATAGCTAGATGTGTTTTTAAAAGGTTTGATAAACATAACAAGACAAACGTGAGCAGAAATCATGTCACGTACCGTCAAGGATTTCAATGTAGTCATAGCGGCAGTTGCTGCTAGACTCTGTGCTAACAAACGTGAAAGTCACGTGAACAACGTAGTGGTAGGTGTTAGTTTGAAGTAGCCAGCCACAGTCAGCATTGCTGGAACATCAAACCAATCACAAGGTAAGGGTCACTAAGTACCACCTGCGAACATCACTACAACTTTTGTAGAAAAACGATTGCATTGTCAACCTGCTTATTGTCTCCCCCCCCCTACACACACACACACACACACACACACACACACACACACACACACACACACACACACACACACACACACACACACACACACACAGATATACCTAACGCTTGCTTGGAGAAATGTAGGGTACAGCACGAAGAAAGTAAGTTCTGTTCCACCAAATATCAATATTAAATATGTAAGATGGTTTCTATGGTTGCACCCTTTGTTATGTGTAATAGACTAACTGTAAAGAAGAACGATATCTTTATATATATAACTTGGGGCATTGTGGGGACATATATGGGGAGTATTTTTTAAAAATCCATCATAGTTGATTTCCGGTTAAATAAACTTTATGAGCATAGCACTATATGTTATTTCCCTAACTCCTAGAGATTAGCCGCTCGTGGGTTACAAGTCAGCAAACGTGGGAGAGCTGGTCCACCGCATGTCATTTCCGGCACCCCCCAAGTCATTAGGCGGCTAAGTGGACTTTCTCGTGTTAAAATGTTGACTCTTTGCTCATGGTGATGTAACAGTGTAACAAGCTTTGATGACCCTGCCTAGAATACAAATTAACAGACTAAAAATCGCCATAACATGACTGTATTCATATTTGTACTGTAGTAGCTTCGTAAACTAACATATGAGAAGACTCAATCTTACTTTGGATAGTTTAGGTAGTCAGCCGGGTACTGCAAGACCTGTTCAATGGAGATCCATGCGGTCTCTGCCTGAGCGTTAGGTGAACAAACACTCGCTGTAACAGAGAAACCAAGAACATGGTGTGTACAAAGTGGTGTTGATACCATAGTGTGTCTTGTGTACAAACTGGTGTTTGTACCATGGTGTGTCTTGTGTACAAACTGGTGTTGATACCATGGTGTGTCTTGTGTACAAACTGGTGTTGATACCATGGTGTGTCTTGTGTACAAACTGGTGTTGATACCATGGTGTGTCTTGTGTACAAACTGGGGTTGATACCATGGTGTGTCTTGTGTACAAACTGGGGTTGATACCATGGTGTGTCTTGTGTACAAACTGGTGTTGATACGATAGTGCTGACACAATAGTGTGTCTTTGTGACAAGTCCAAAAAGACTTAAAAAGAAGCAAAACGTAAGAGAAGAGGGTGATCTACCAATATTTTGCGCGAAATACTCAGAGAAAAATAATATTTTAATCTTATCTTTAATTTATTCTGAAGCACCGTCGCTTAAAATACAACTTGAAGCTACAGTCAGGACTGACAACAACCAAATGTGTCATTTTTACATTTGGTAATATTTGATTATAAAATCAGAATCTGTCACTATGCTCTTTTAACTGGGGAAGAGGAACATTGGACGTGGCACAGTGTCTTTTGGACAGAGGTGCATACAGAATAGACTGTTGTGCATGTTGATAGAGTCTTTATCTGAACCGTTAAAGTCATAGAAATCTTTCACCGATACCATAAAAATGTGACGAGAATGTCTAGAAACCCCTCACCATCTTGTACTGCAGTAGAAACCGCTGCAGGACTGTTGTTAGTGTAAAAATGTTAGTTGAGTTTACCTGGCGTTGTGGGAACATTCGACCGATAGACCGCCTGGTAGCTCAGTCGGAATCCTCTTTTTGTTACACTGCCATCACTGTGAAACTTGATGACCATAGACTGCCCCGAGCTGTAAAAGTCACGTGACGTAAGGTCGCACACCTTGCCGAGGCTGACGGCAGAGGACCTGGTCCCTGAACACAGACAAACAGGTTTTTCTGTAACCTTTTGACTTCAGATACAAAATAGTAGCAGCCTTTTTGCTTGTGGTAAGAAACAGCAATCTAACAAGAGTATGTTGCATATAGCACAAGAGCTTTCTCTTATTAGATTAAATTGTTATCTTGTTAATGCTTACCGTCAAATACCTGTACATAGTCACTGGAACAGGAATAGCTACTTTCCATGTCGACAAACGTGAAAGTGATGTGCACAACATAATTGAATCCAGTAGTTTGAAGAAGCCATTCACAGTCAACATTGCTAAAAATAAAACATTCCATCAGCTGCCATCGCAAAAAATACATTCTAGTTTTTGGTAGCTACACACTGTTTATGTTTTAATACCGCAGGGTTAAAAATTAAGACATTAAAATATCTTGATGCTAATTAATATGCGTGATCCTATTTTAGCTGCCTGGTAAGTATTATGTACAGAAGTGTTCTGATGGCCACAATGTTAATGAAGGAGTGCCTTACTTAGGGTAAAGGGAGGAGTTAGAAGGGTACACCAGATACTGTGTGTTATACGTCACTGTTTTAGTGAGAAATCTTCTCAAACACACGCCACCTGTAACATACAATAGTAATATAACTCCTTCATATTATGAAATGTCACAGTGTAATCTCTGCTTCAAGTCTTTTCTGCAATTTACAGATGACACTAAACTGTATATCTGATTAGTATTAGAACACAGAAAACATTTCTTCATCCTTTCCAGCTCTTGTGTATCCATCGTCTCTCGGAAACAGAATTATTAGCAGTAACATCAATGATAATTTGATTAGGAAAAAAAGGTTCCATGTCTTATGTGCGTTGTGTGTATTCATTTTCAGATGTAGACACGCCTCCTTTACATATGATGGCAGCTATCCTATTTCTTATAGCCAGAACAACGTAGGCCTGTTCACATACTACAGAGACGTCACTGTCAAACTCATTTCTATGTACACTAATTATCTTTCTTGCCTTGGTTGATCTATTCATGTCCTAATTGTGGGGTGTCATATACGTTACCAATGTCGTCTTGCAGTTCTGATGCACGAAGGGCTTCGTAGGACATTAGGAAACCTTGTCCAGTTACGGTTTGATCACTGTGAAATTGGACCAACAAGGACTGGCCAGAACTATACAGCTCATGCCGCCCCTGACAAAGTACACCAAGACTGTTGCTTGACAAAGGCAAACCTGTCGAGAATAGTAATAGCATAAATCGCAGGCTTCTTATCTCAGATGAGAGAATCTTCATCTTTTTAAAATAAAAAATACTTGTTTCTTTGTATCGAGTTTTGATTCTGTCTTGTTTTCCTATTTTGAAAGTTCTAAGTTAAATTGTCATCAGCCCTTAGCCTATGTTATCAGGTGAAGTCAGTGCACCATTAGCTAAGGTAGACTCCATTACACGTGTCGTATCAAAGCCACAGAATGATGGAAGGGCAGCAACAACGAACCGATACTCTGAATCTTCAACATTCTCGTTGTGAGAGAAGCTATCTGCTCTATTAACACGATCTTTTTCACAACTTTATTAGGTTCAGTTTGGCACTATGTGAAAAACAAACACAAAGTAAGGCTGATTCCAGTCATCTAGGGGTTGTACAAGAACTCAAGCAGCGCAGTGTTCTTCAACAGTCAGCTATGAGATTTCTTCCAGACGATAAGATACTGAAGCAATGAGCCTGAAGACTCTTAGGCAAAACAAGAATATCTGGAGCAGAGACCAGCGTTGACAATAACAAAGTCATAGTCAGCATCACGAGGGAGGATTTGGATGAGGGAATAACAACCACCAAAAGTAAACAGCTTCAGGTGTACTTAATTTGGCAATTTTTCACTATGATGTCCAGCTTGCTCAACTCTCTTGCATTTGTCCTTTTGTCGTGACACAGAAGGAAAGAATCACAAACCTCCAATTTGAAGATTAAGCCTGGAACTCAGGACCCTGTACAGCCTCCCCGGTGAGTCCAACAAAATCCCGTTCGTGAAACACTAAGATCCCCCCCAGGGGAAATATTTGAAGAATGCTTAAGACAAGGCTAACACAATATGAAAAGCTCCATACATACCGCCAAAGTTGTCATGAAAAGCAAAAAGGAATTTACTAATAGATTGTGCAGAAGAAACTGCCCAATACTGTGATACCTCGAGTTACGAGCAGCGGCTCAAGCAAAATTTCTCCTTGAGTTATGAACGTTGTTCCGAGTTACGAACACCTGAGCCTCGGGATCCAACCGGTAGTTTGCGCGTCTGCGCTTAGTCCCAGAAACATTTTGCATCCGCCAGCACGCTCTTCCCACGTGTTACCGCGCAGTGTAAAGTCGTCTCTCGTTCGTTTGAACGTTTGACAACACTTTTTAAATGCCGAAAGTGCAGCCAAAAAGGCAAAACAGATAATAAGTGTAAAATGTATCATACGTACGTAAATATTAAGCATAGGTTAAGTTTAAAATTAAGAAATTTGAAATTGATGGAAAGTTTATTTTTATAATTTGCGTAATTTTGTGTGAAGAAAGTTTAGTTTTTTATAATTTAATTTCATGAATTCATTTAGTGTAAAGAAAGTGCTGTATCTACGCTTCGTTCCGTGCCAGTATCCCTTCCTCCCTCCCTCTCTCCTCAGCCGCTCTCCGTTATCTGTCGCCAAGGTAAGATTACAGTACCGTATTTTATACATTTTTCTCACTGTATTTTGTGCCTTTTTCTTTTATTTATTTGTTTTTTGCATAATTTGAAGTTTCACGTGTGTTTCTAAATTAAAAACGTTTATTGTTTTCATACTTTAAGAAATTTTTGGGACTTGTCAGAGGGCTGGAACGGACTAATCCGATATCCATTATTTTAAAAGGGAAAATTCGTTCGAGCTACGAGCATTTCTAGTTACGAGCAAGGCTCTGGAACGAATTAAATTCGTAACTCGATGTATCACTGTACTAAGAAGACTTTCTGTTAACATAAGAGACTCCAGAACTTACCATCATACACCTGAACGTTGTCGAAAGAACAGTCACTGTTAGGTTCTGTGTCGACGTACAGGAAAGTCACGTGAATGACGTAGCCGTAGTCGCTACGTATATTCCACGCACAATTAGTATTGCTGAAAATCAGAACAGTGGCGGTATGTCGGTATTCAGTGGTACAGAAATATTTACTGTCAGCTAACACAGAAAGAGTCGTGGTCATCCCACAGGTTTCTAACGTCTCTACTGTTTAGTCTCGTGTTCATTGTTAAAGTTTATTTATTTTATTTAGCTTTTTGTACATTTAGACCATTTATGGACGCTGTCATTGAAATGGCTGACTGGGAAAAAAAACTGGAGTCAAGCACTATTTCAACAGGTACCTATCACAAAGACACTGATGTCACTACAACTTTTTAAATTTCATATCATTGTTCACATCCACATTTATTTTATTCTTTAGAATGTTTTGATGAAGGGCAATAAAACATTTTACTTGGGATAGTTTGTTTGGTGTGGTGGGTATTTGAAGTAATACTTGTGGTGGTAAGCAGCATTCATTAGACCACTGCAAGTACACGCTGAAACAGACGGTGTACGTAGTTAGGAAATTAGTCTTTCTTTAGAGTTCTTCTGTCATTCTCTCTCTCTCTTGCTCGCTCTCTATCTCACACTCGCTCTTTGTGCGCGCACGTGCTTCTAAACAGACAGAAACACTGGCAGAGTAAATAAAACATGATGTTTTACAAAGACTGTTATAATAATGTTACAGTGTCCTAAATCTTGTTACACCATGTAGCACGATATTTTAGGGAAGTTTGTAATATGATCCGCAATATGACAATGGAAAAAAGTGGTAAAGAGACGCCTACACAGTAAAATATTAGAACACAGACATTCAGGAATACATGTATGCAGGCACACACAATCTTTTTAGCACACTCTCTCTCTCTCACACACACACACACACACACACACACACACACACACACACACACACACACACACACACACACAAAACAACAACAGCAACGCAATTCGGTTGGCTTCTTACCACTGCAAGGAAATACAGTTGATCGACGAACTTCTTGATAGGTCAGATTAAAGCTTGCTCCACCAACAAGCCATCTGATGCTGTAGATGTAGAAGTACTGTCCAGAACTAAAATACTGCTTTTGTGTAGGAAGTCCCCCTAGTTTTTCCAGTAGATTTACTCTACCAGAGCCTGTCAGACACAATAAAGCACACTGCTCGTAAGGTTGTGTATGTTTTAATAGGAAACTACGGCCTCAATGTCGACCTATGAAAATAAGAAGTTGTTTTCACACAAGATCACACAGAAGACACTACACAAAACTGTCAGATAGATTCTTTTGTAAGAAACTGAATTAACAAAACGTAAGAGAGAGAGAAAGTGTGTGTGTGTGTGTGTGTGTGTGTGTGTTTCCGCACACGGATAAAGTTAGAATGTCTATTAATTAATTAAGTGTGAGAGGCTTGCACTCTGATTCCACAGACTCGTTGCCATGGAGACAGGGCACAGGAAATGAGGTTGTTGTTGCGCAGGTTACTACTAGAGACTAACTTTAAGTCAGTGGCCCGTAGCATGGAGGGGCATCTTACTGCGTACAGTGCGTGGTCGACATGGCACAACATCAGGCTTCATGGGGATATACAACTAACTAGACAGACAACTTGTTTACTATTTTAGAATTTGCTAACCTATAGCAAAGCTGACGAGACCCAGCAGACCGGACGGTGAACTCTCCGTATAACTGTCACTGCATGGACTTTAATTAGTAGAAGTACAGTTGGTCTTTGTTGACATTTTGTTATCTTGTGTCTGGATACGGGTGTGCGAAGAAATTCTGGATGCTTACAAAGGGGATTGTTCGTTGTGAGCTGTCCACCCATTGGTGTAACTTTGAATTTGTTAGCACTTAAGGCAATAATGTTATTAAATACCTGGTGTCTTTTATCAATACTAATATTTAACTCTGTTTCCTAAAGAGATAAAGGAGAAACATCTATGATCTTGTTGGGGTAACTGGAACTGAGTTAACTAAATCACTGGAAGCACTTTGACAGATGTCTGTGTTCTGTGGAGATACTATGCGCTGACTACAAGTATCTGTAACAACTTTCAAATCGCTAACAAATGAACCATGTAATTTTATGTACTTGCAATAGTTTCTGTATAAATGAAGAATTGAACTGGTCTTAGTGTCTTTGTACTTTGCATGTAGAAAATATAAAGAATCAACATTTAAAACTGAGAACTGACATTAAAAGTATACTTCCCTGAATAATGTACAACTTCCCCCCCCTACTTACTGTCAAACACTTCAATAAAGCCAGTGGTAGAAGTTGAGGGATTGGTCCAAATTTCAATATTCACGATGTAATCGGTGCTGCTGGTTTGAAATAACCAGCTACAGTGAGTGTTGCTGAAAAAATATCAAATAGAACATCCACAAGCAAGGTAGAATGCTTCGATATGTAATTACTGGTGAAGATCTGGTCTAATGGACTTCCTCAAAATTAGGAAAATAACTCCCTTCCTCATAAGAGATACAAGACTTTACTCACCATCTTTCACACAAAGACCAACTTTGTGTCGTCTTATCAAAACATACCTTGTCAAAGCTACAGTCACTGTGATTTATATAAGGCATGTTAAGGGTTTGTATAAGGTCACAGCTTCCATCTCGTATGATGTACATGCAAGAATGCCGATGATCAAAGAATTTCCTCAACCAAATAATTGTTGTTGCTGTTCGCACAGATTGTGTAATAAACTTAGTGCTTCATATAAAACATTCTTCACTCCTCAGTAGTCGTAAAAATAAAAATTAATACTAAATCAAAAGGTGGTGTACCTAAGGTAAGTAGAAGTGGCGTTTGCTTTATACTCCAGGTACTGCCGGTCAGGACCCACATGGACTAGCAACTGTGGGCTACAGCCTGTTGGACACAGAAAATTTCAACTCAGTCTAATGAAGCTAATAATCAACATCTGATGGCTCAGTCTGCGACTAAATAGTCTTTCGCCTTAAATCGAAAGATCTCTGTTCGGGCTGTCCCTATTTATTTATTTATTTATTTATTTATTTATTTTAATATATCTGATATTTGTTTCGACTTATAATTTCTATCATTTTCTGACAGAACAGACTCCGTCTGTGTCCCACCTGTGGACCAGAAGGACTCGTAGTCAATGAGGAAACCAATGTCACTAGAGTTAAAGTTTCCAGCAGTGAAGGAGACCAGCACGTCACTTCCGCTGCTGTTGATTGGAAAAGAAGGTCTGGAGCAGGTCGACAGCAAGATGGGGGAATGAGACGAGTTACCTACATGAAAGTAAGAGATTAGATTTAGCTTGACACATACACAGACACAAACACAGACACATACACAGACACAAACACAGACACAAACACACAAGCGTGTATGCCACGTAGGAGTGCAGCAAGTAATGAAAACAAGAGAAATAAATTAAGAGAAAGAAAATGTTTAAACTAAAAGTAGGGAAGGAAGCCCGTATTACATCGCTGGAAGTAAACTATAAATACTTCAAACAAAACACATCTACTAGTGTCTGTGCTTCACATATTTCTTTAACTCTTTGATAAATGTCCACGAAAGTTTTAAGTCCTGATGACACCCGATCTCAAGAGACGAATGTCGAACTGAGGCACACAGTGGTATTACTGACCATCATAGACTGTAAGGTTGTCAACACAAGACCCGTTGTCTGATCTGAGTTTGAAAGTTACCGCCGTCAAGCGCAGTCTGGCACCAGTCGTAGACCTGATGATCCACTCACAGCTTGTGTCGCTGGTGTTGCTTGTGTCGCTGGTGTTGCTGCGGTAAACAAAACATGGGGAGCTCACGAGAAGACAACACACTGAGATCACCCATGCAAACACAGAGACAAGTTTTGTCATGTAGCTGTCAGTAACCCATTACTGAAACTACTACACTTTCTGTCACTTTATGCCGGCAACGATATGAGAGATACACCCAATGAAAATTAAAATGTGAATTAGAATAATAGAAACAGCCATTTGTAAAATCATATGAAGAGACAAGCATTTTAAAAACTTGATGAAGTTGAGAAAGATAATAAGGATGGTTTTGTGAATCTACCCGTCTCAGTGTTTGTCCATGTTTTAAACCTGCTTCGAGGTAAGAAATCTATTACAACAACACCCTCTACATCCACAGTCTCCACCGCCAGTACTGCCACTGATAATAAACATAAACTGATGCATTTTCGCTATCTGCAGGGAAGGACGTCCAGTAAATATTTGCCTGAAAGATCTCAACGATCCAAAAGGGTTATGGCTGAGAACGGGGGATATACTTGAAGACCTTGTAAGACCCTGTGTGTCTGCCATACTGTTTTGCAATGAATCGCTTTGTCCATCAGAGGATCCGACGGTGAAAACTGTTCATCCTCTTCTCTGGACGTAGACTGCTTTGGCTTCACCAACATCAAAGAATCCGCTTCTTCCTGTTTCCCCCAACTTGAGTGGTCAAGAGAGTCACAAGGCAGTTATCATACCGACCATCTTGATGTCCTGAGAGTATGGTAAGGGTATAGTGGAACCGAGATAAGTGATGAAGCAATATTGATTCTACTTTTGTCTAATATATAATACATACTCTTGTCTTTCTCATACAATACCTCGGGAGAAATTGAAAGTCGATGGAGTTATTTGTATTCTGGTTTACGACAAGTTGTGTAGGCCTCGTGCTACCGGCACACTGGCAATGTGAGCCTGACAGAGCACCTGGGGAACATTGAGAGACAACAATCAATATTGAGAGAGCACACGGGAAGGTAAAAAAGGTAGAAGAATTTTTCTTCAGATTTTTATGTAGGCTTTTACTTTTCATTTCCAGCCTTTCTAAGAAAACTTCACTGTAAAACAAAGGATGAAATGGAGGAAATGTCTTCTATATACAGATATATTTCGAAAACTAACAAGCCGATACAAAAAAGCATTCTGGAGTAGATTTAGCTTTACAAATTTTGGCCTCCCAACGTACAAACTAGCCATTGACCAATTACAAATAAAACACCAGTATCATGCAAGTAATATATGACACAATTTAAGTCTAACCCAGGTAGTATACATTGACAATAAGTCTGCTTCAGTACACTTAGAAAACACACTGCACTGCATCAATTCAGCAGTAATTCAACTTTATGAGAAACATCAATACAATGCAAATAGAATATGACTAATTTAAGTAGACCCCAGACAGTACACTAACAGTAAATATACTTCAGCACACTAAAACTAAAGTCTGGCAACAAAAGAACAGAGACTGAAATGTATGAGAACCACACCTAATGAGTAAAGTGTATGAGAACCACATGTTATCAGTGAAGGAATGAAGTGGTAGGTGACAGTACACCAGCATCTTTGCCGAGATTAGAAGCACTCAGTACAGCAAAAGGACATCGGCAGTCAGTCAGAAAACTCACACATTGACTAGTAACACGCAGAATGTGAACAGACTCCCCTACTACTGTATCATGCAATTACTGTCTACTTAATGTGATATACATACAATGTCAATATCAATATTTGTTCTGATGTGATATATGTTATAACAATTTTTTTTAATGGGTAGCTTACCCATGCACATACATGCATACATACTCAGGCAGAAACACAGTGCATACCCACATACATACGTGGATGCCATACAATATATGCACGTATACATCAGAGTTAATTTCTTGATACATTTTTTTCAGGATACATACAAGTAGATACAGAGATTCATACATGCATTCATACATACGTAGAGAGATACATTTTACACACACACACACACACACACACACACACACACACACACACACACAGTGATACATGTATGTTTGTAACATTTTTGTCGCAATAATGTTGCTAAGCAGCTGCTATCAGTGTTTTAACCTGTGTTTGGTTCCTGAATGTATTTCCCTGTGTACTTTACACTCGTTGGAAAGCCCTCGAACAGCCATTGATGGAAACACGTGACTGTTTTCTTTACTCGTTAATATTTGTACGTTGATTACAACATACCATCCGCCAGCAGTACATTTGATACTGAAGCTAGCTACTCACCTGTCAGTACACCTACAGCGATGGTCCAAGCGATCAAACACAATGTTGGACTTCCCATGATGCCTTCTGTCTGCTTTTGGTTGTTCAAAAATCCTCTTAAATGTTGTCCATTGAGGGTTTAACCCCAAGCCGGCCACAAGCAGCACAAAACCGGGTTGAGCTCACCATGGATTTCGCAAGACTGTAAAGTCAGTGACGATAGACGGAGACCGTTATCGGGAGTGGCCACCCGTCCCCTAGATGACTCAGTACTCAGTTATCTCCCTGTCCTACATTGTGCCACAGTGGTAGACACATTCACAAATTTCGTGTAGATAAGAAAACGGTGGGAAGTCCGTTACCTCGTGTACTCAGGTAGGATGGTCTGGGAGCTGGAATACAGCGGACCCTGCAGGAATCGATCATCAGATGAAGAAAGAAATCGTTTGTTTACTCGGGTATCCTATCGGGATCATTGTGATCATACGCAAACATTTGTTTGTAGCAAGCAGTTTAGAGACTTTAGTTGTCTTGAGTTCATATCTCACCCTGCTCACGCTATTTTCTCTGTACATAGTACGAGCACGGACTATGGCGAGTGAGAGAGAGAAAAAAGACTAATTATCTACACGACACCTGTGCGGCACTACAAACCCTGTGTAATCTAGGAATCACTGGAATGTCTATCGTGAGGCTGACCTGCCCTCACCTGCTGATACGACTGTTAACTTGCGACAGGACGGGCTGGCAAGGTTCATGAGGATTAGTATTGTATGAATCAGTCTATCTTTTAGAAAGTTCTAGTCTATAGTGTGTACATGTGTGCTCAAATGCTATTTTTTCTGATGTTTAGTGATAACCAGTCCTCCTTGCGTCTCAGCTGTTCACAATCTGCAGTACCCTATTAGACCCACTGGATCATTAGTACCTTAAAGGGATTCTCACCTCTATATTCAGACTCAAAAGTAGCATTAATTACGACAACAATATCACTAAGTTTCACGATTTCAAATGTTATTTCGCCTTTGCCGACGCGCATCTATCCGAAAACTTCGATTGAAATGCGTAACCTCTGGCTCGCTAGCTGAAAGCCGTGGGAGCCTCGATTTCGATTAGTGAGGGGTTTCCATGGCTGATGACGTAGTTATGCTAACAACAAGCTACGGTACGAACACGCGGTTACACTGTGTACACAGTCATGGGTCGCGTGTGCGTTATGTTTGGTTGTGGTATGTTTTCAGGCCATAAATAGGGTGTAAGTACGCATGCTTTTCCGCCAGCAGACAGTCCTTACAGGCGATTATGGATAAATTTTGTAAAAACGGCGGAGCAAAATTTTTCTGAACCAAAAAGCGCAGCATGGCGTTTGTGGATTGCACTTTGCTGACGATTGTTTTGAAGATCAATGCACACATTTGTGTAAACAACAAGCTGGCTTCTAACAGTAGCGAAAGTTGAAAGTGGACGCAGTTCCAAGTATTCTTACAGGAAAATGCATCGCCGCATTGTCAAAGAATTCGCCAGCGGCAGCTGCGAGCAGACGACAAGCAAACTTGGAGACTGTGAGAGAAAAAGGATCAGAAAGAGAGATCGACTTGTTAAAGGTTAAAAAACCTGATTCTTGTAGAGTATATGGAACTAAAATTATTCTTATGTGCAACAATAAGTACTTTTTATTTCAAGTGATAAAAATAAATTGAATTATCTACCTCCTAAATTTTACAACACCGATCTCATCAGACCAGAGTTCATGCAGATTTGTATGATGTATGATCAGACCATTAGAAATATTCCAAAGCAAAGTTAAAATTACTTCAGTAAACATGTGCATTATATGTTATTTTTTTCCACCACTGTGAAATATTGGCAAACATGAAGCCTCTTAAGCAAAGCAAAGGTAAGGTAGATTAGCTTTTATTCAGATATATCAACTATACATTGCAAACTGTATTTTTGTGTTGTAGGATTAAGTAGCAGTGAACTTAAATAAAGTTTGGGACAAGATCAGTCAGTCGTCCCTTGCCTGGCACCTGGCGTTGGGGGGAGCACATGGATAGACGCGGCAGCTGATAGGGCCCGCCACTCTTGCCTGTTTTGGGCAATAGTCAGCAGGTCCTGTACAGGACGACCAGTCCAGTCTTTGACGTTCGTAAGCCAGTTCTTTCTCTGACCACCGCGGCGTCGGCTACCCTCCAAGGTGCCTTGAAGGATAGTCTTCGACAAGGCGTCGTGCCGGGTTACATGGCCAAAGAAGACCAGCTTACGTCGCTTGACTGTTGATAGTAGAGGTTCCTGGTGTCCTACCAGTGTGGCAATCTTGTTTCTTACAAAGTCGTTGGTTTTGTGTTCTTTGTATGAGATCCCGAGCAGCCTCCTCAGACACTTGTGCTCGAATGCCTGGATTCTCCTTTCTGTTTCGGCGAGTAGAGTCCACGTGTCGCATCCGTAGAGCAGGATCGGCACTACCAGGGATTTGTATAGCCTGTACTTGGTAGTGAACCTTATCTTGTGGCTATGCCAGATCCTATCTAGCCTAGCCATTGCTGCTGTTGCTGTTGCGATCCTGATGCGGATATCTTGCGTGGAGCTGCCGTCCTTGGAGAGAGTGGCTCCCAAGTACTTGAAGCTGCTTACCTCTTCGAGCTGTACCCCGTTCATATAGATCTCTGCTTTGCCGTTGCCATTGATCATAACTTTGCTCTTTTCTGTGCTTGTCTCCATTCCATATGCGTTTGAGCTGTCTGTCAGTCTGTTGGTGAGGTCTTGCAGTTCCTTGTTTGTACCTGCTAACAGATCTATATCATCTGCAAAGCGTAGGTTGCAGATTGGTCTTCCACCGATTGAAATGGAGGTATGGTGGTCATGAAGAGCTTCAAGCATGATGTTCTCCAAGAATATATTAAACAACACGGGTGATAGGGGACATCCTTGACGTACCCCTACTGTGGTACGAAAGTAAGCTCCTATTTGGTTGTTAAGCAAAACTGTACTCGTTGAGCTGTTATACAACGCTTCAACGACTTGGACAAGCCCTTCTTCAATGTTGAATTTCCGCATCACATGCCATAGCCCCTCGTGCCAGACTCTGTCAAATGCCTTCTTAAAGTCAATGAAGTTGTGGTAAAGGTCCCGCTGATGCTGCAGATGCTTTTCTATAAGAAGACGACAGTTGAAGATCTGCTCAACTGTGCTTCTACGTGGTCTGAAGCCAGCCTGTTCTTCTGCTAGCAGCTCTTCTGCGGTGGTTCTGATGCGGTTCTGTATGACCTTCAGCATGACTTTGCTTGGGTGACTGATAAGGCTTATTGTTCTGTAGTTCTGACACTGTTTGCTGTTTTCTTTCTTTGGGAGGGGAATGATTAGTGACTGCGTCCATTCTCTGGGCCATTCCTTGCACTCCCAGACTCTTTGGCACAGAACAGTTAGGGCTTTTGTAGTTGCTTCCCCACCCTGCTTGAGCAGCTCAGCTGGTACATTATCAACGCCTGGTGACTTTCCTCCCTTCAGACTATGTACAGCTCTTTCGACCTCTTCCCGTAGGACTGGTATGTCTGCAGGTTCACTGTCTCTAGTCTGGTTGTTTTGGAGAATGTTGGCGTCGGTCTTCAGCTGGTAATTGTACAGGTCCTTGCAGTATTCTGTCCATCGGTTGAGTACAGCATTGCCTTCTGTGAGAAGGTGACCATTGCTGTCTTCGATGACTGAGATCTTTTGCTGGTCTGTCTTAGTGAGGGTCTTTAGAAGTTGGTAGGCCTTTTGCTGTCACCTCGTGCCATTCCAACCTCTATGTCCTGGCACTGCTTCTCGATCCAGCTCTCTCTAGCTGCCTTCATCCCTTTCTTAATGGCACAATTCACTTCTTTGTATTTGGTTGCTGCTTCTGGTTTGCTTTTCTTTTCTCTCTTCAAGGCCCTCCTTTGGTCACAGAGGTCTAGTATGTCGTTCGTGACCCATGGCTGTTTCTTGTTTCTATGTCGCCCTAGAACCTCTTGGGCTGTCGACAGTAGCACCTCTTTGATGTTTCCAGAGAGGGTGTCTACATCACAGTCCACCAGGTTCAGTGCGCCAAATTTTCCGCCAACCGTGGCCTTGAAGACTTCTGCAACCTTTGGGTCTTGCAGCTTCTCCAAATCAAAGCGAATTCGGGGAGTGTTTGAGAGTCGCTTCGCTTTCAGCCTCAGCTTCAGGTTTGTTAGAACAAGGTCATGGTCGCTGCCTATGTCAGCGCCTGGGTACGTCCTTGTCTTGGCCCTGTTGATGCTGGATTTGAAGCGTCTCGGCAGTAGGATGTAGTCGATCTGATTATGGACCAGTCCGTCTGGTGAGTGCCAGGTGGCCGTCCTTGATTTCTTGTGGGGATACAAGGTGTTGGCTAAGGTGAGTCTCTGGCTCTGTGCGAACTCTAGGAGTCTGATGCCCCTGTCGTTGGTTTCACCAAGGCCAAATTTCCCCACCGTTCCTGCCCATTGCTGGTAGGCGTCTGGTCCGACCTTGGCGTTCCAGTCTCCGAGCACAACCAGGATGTCCTTTTTGGAACTGCCTTCACAATCTTGTCCAGTTGTTGGTAGAATTCTTCCACTTCGTCGTCTCCATGTGTGGAAGTTGGAGCGTATACTTGGACAATGGTGACATTATGAGGCTTGGCTGAGACACGAATGGAGATCAGCCGGCTGGATACGGGTGTACAGCTGATGACGGCCGCGGCCACCTTCCTGTGCACAAGGAAGCCCACGCCGTACTCATGCCTGGTGTCCTCCCCACTGTACCACAGTCTGTGGCCGTCTTCCGTCACTGTTTCCCCAAATCCTGTCCATCTGACCTCCGCCAGTCCCACAATGTCCCACTGATACCGTTTCAGCTCGTGTGTGAGTTGGTGCACTTTTCCGCACTGGTATAACGTGCGTACGTTCCACGTGCCAATGGTTGTTCCTTCTCTTAGTTTGATTTCTGTTTTGGTTTCAGTCTTGGTCTTGGTCTTGGCTCCAGTAGCACACTTTTCGCTGACCCCACGCTGGAGCCTCCCGATAGGGTGCGCGGTCGTTGTTAGTCCGGGCCGCGACCGATCCGGCATGTTATCTCTTTTCTGGCGTATATCCATGGTCCTTTCATTGAGCTTATACACTTGGTAGCGCTAATCCCTTCTCCAAGTGAACCACAGCCGATTGTCGGCCTGGTCGTGAACACGTAGGCGCTGGGCCCTGGCCGGTACTCTCGTCGTGGAGAGTCTTCGCCCGCTGATGCCGTGTTAGTATCAGGATTTTCTGTAGGGGTTTACTCCCTTAGCCTTTATCTTTCCCAAGATTCACCCAAGGCAGTGGAACCATTTTTCCTTGGCTAGGATGAGAGAAAACCACATGGTTTTCTAAGTTTCTATACTAGTCACATGATCGTTAAACTAGCCCATCAAACATCAAATTTTAAGCTTATGGTCTTATAAAAGCCTCTCTCAGAGTGGTTGGAGCATTTATAAAATATAGATTCAAAAATTAAAAAAGATGGCCTACTTCGCAGTTTGAGACGTCTGAGTTGACCGCTCCATGCCGGCAGGTGAAAAAATGGCGGCAGCGGCAACCACATGGTTTTCTAAGTTTCTATACTAGTCACATGATCGTTAAACTAGCCCATCAAACATCACATTTTAAGCTTATGGTCTTATAAAAGCCTCTCTCAGAGTGGTTGGAGCATTTATAAAATATAGATTCAAAAATTAAAAAAGATGGCCTACTTCGCAGTTTGAGACGTCTGAGTTGACCGCTCCATGCCGGCAGGTGAAAAAAAAAAAAAAAGATGTTATGTATGACATGTTTTTTCTAAGGGACAAGATGTTTGCAGTTAAAACAGCATCAAGATAATGAAGCACAACTGAAGCCATTGTAATTTCTATTTTTACAAATTCAAGGCAGACTAGTTCATTAATTGGTTGGTTTTAATGCATTTCAAGATCACTTATTCCCTCTTTCTTTAAATGTTCAGATTATTTTTATGCATCAGCTATTTATGAATTTCATTACTGGTCCCACTGCCCTAACTGCTTCACTGCCAAACAAATTCAAGCAAAAGCCAGCTGCACTATAAGCTGGATACAAGCATCCTAGTGCTGAAAAAAGCTAGATCCATGTACATGACAAGATTCCCAAAATCATGAAAAAACTGAATGTGAGCGATTTGAAATTTTTATTGTAGACAGGTATGTTTTTTTGGTGGGGAGGGAATTGACATTTTACACCAAGCCAGCAACTCTGGCTAAATCACAGCAAAGCAGCAGGTCCTGTAAACAGGTGCCACATTTTGTTTGAGGTAGTAAACAGAAGTAATAAGTAGTGCTACAAACCTTATTTTATTGGAAATTCTTCGGTTACATTTACTGTTCTGCTTTTGGGTATATGCCGACTGTATCTATTCAAGTTTTATATAATCCTAAAATAAGAGCCACAGTTCATTGTAGATTAAGATCAAATTTAAAAATAGATTATAGAATGAATGGAAATTTCCGACTTGTACAAATATAAATTGTAACATTGGTTTATACTGTGGATGCTTTCACACTTACAGTCACACACACACACACACACACACACACACACACACACACACACACAAAGCATATTAAGAAATATGTATCCAATTATTGTTCATTGTCACAGTATAGGCCATCTAAGGCCTTTATATGCATTTCCTGAACTTGGAAATTCTGTCCTTATTCTCTTGACAGTGCAGGAAGGTAGAAGTACTCTGATGCTTCAAACAAGAATGCCATAGCATCATCCCATGAGTTGTCTATAAGCTGTGTATTGAAATTTCCTGCAATACAAATTATGTATTCTGTTATTTGGTAAAACTTCCTGTAAATTGTCTATGCTACAAGCATGAAGGACAAAGAGCATTATACATTTATACAATTCTCATGGGCGTCAAAAAAAAAAAACGTGAAAAAATGAAAAACTAATGGCCATCATAAGAAATTGTGTCAGCTAGTTGACTCACTGGAAATGTGATGGATTTGACTCTTACCCTATTTAGTGCAAGAAAGAGTGAGCTGGTGGAGAGTTTAATGTTGATTTTGTGATTGATGATTGTGATCCTCAAAAAAAAGCTTCCATTGCAATGTCACCTGGCCATAAATTTTTGCGTTTATAAATGGTGATATCATTTTTCTTTGTAAATCTTATAAAGCACCTTATAAACAATGGAAGGTGTGATCAATCAGTATTCAAAAAGAATAAAACATGTCATACTTCTCTTGTGTACTGTCCAAGTCTCCATGCTCCTGATTAAACTGCAGGAGAGGGATGAGCTCCACCTAGCTATGCCCTTGCTCATGAAAGGCGGGGCACAGGTGGCGCCGGTCGCCTGTGCAGTAGAGGTAGGATTTCCTGCGGACTAGTCCCTGTTTCCTCCCCCCGTCCCCCAACGAGGAGGTTTCCTCTTCACGGTGCGGTCTGTAATCAGCTTCTAACACAAATGGGGAAAACGGGTTCAAACCCATCAAGTGATGTAGCTTACCCTTTCTCCAGGTGACTGATCCCTACACATATAACATAGCAACAGTTATTTCTGAATTATTTGCATATAAACAGTTCAACAGTTTGATGAACACAAATGGTCATTTAGTTTAAGAATTTTTTACTTATTCAGTATTCCACAAAAATATTGAAATATTGACCAATCATTTGACAGGTGATTGAAGCTTGGCATGTTATAAGGCTACCTTTTCTTCAAAATTTAAACAAAAATGCATGAACAGCTGATGGAAATAAGAGGGCTCTTTCCTTCCATTTTTCTTTGAAATAAGATTTTAAAATATTGACTCAAATTTTAACCGAAAATCTATGACATAAAATGTGATCCAATTTCATGTGACTGTATTTTATAGTCATCTCTCCCACCCCACCCATTCACAAAAGAGACCCTGCATGTAGGTATAAAGCTTTTGAAACCTTTGTTTGAAAAATTTAGTCTTAAAAAGCTCATGCTAATGAAAACAATGACAAAACATAAGTACAAAATATATAGATATTTACACTCACCTATGGTCACGAACCTTCTTCCACATATGTGTAAATTTGGCGCAGCAGCGACTCTCTTTATCTGGTTTCCATCCTTTCATAAAAGCCACATCTGCACCTTCAATATATTCGAAAAGACAAACCCTGGCTAAGAGTGTGAAATGAATAAACAGTGAGCTATTATAAAATAGACTAGGACTGCTATCGTCGCATTAAACCACCTGCAAGAGTTATTACTATAAAAGTTTCAGTGCGATTTTACCAAATCAAAACACATATTCACATAATTTTAAAATAATACCGAAGAAGAAAATAATTCTGCTGCAGTTCGAGAAAATTCACTCTAAATTTCTCTAACTTTGCACTTAAAAACACTGTAAACAAAATATTAAATGCCTTCTAATTCGAGTTCAGAGAGGTTGTTCTCGAAACTTACCAGTCTGTGTATTGTCCACACGATCGATTTCTTTGTTGGATGCTGGCGGTACGTTTTGAATTGTATGGCTGTCTGCCGGGTCAAGAAGTTCAAACTGGGATGGCTAAACATCATATTCTTTATCTGATTCTGTGGCGCTATCCACAGCTTGCAAGTCCGCCATTGTTTTTGCCACAACTACGTCACATTCCGTAATTCCGTTCGCTCGGGTCTCTTCGTCGAGCGCTCGTTAATCTCCGGAAACCAGCAAAATTCCTCGCCTTCAACGACGAATTACACTTGAACAAGCCTGCTGTGGCATGAATGTCCGATATATTTAGGGTCTTACTTCAACACTTAAACGAATCCCAAAAGTTTGTATTTAGAGGTGAGAATCCCTTTAAGTGTAAACTCAATCAGCCTCACTTTGAAATAAATTAAATTTTAATAGAAACATAATGTAAACCATCTCTTGGAGAATACTGATGCAGTGCGGTGATATTTTCATCAGAGGCTTCTACATGCCAAGTATCAGTTGACACTGAAAACCAAACTGTAGAAACAGTTAGCAGCAGGGTTGTGATACACAGAAGTTCATACACCTAGGAAACTTTCATACCATTGAAACGTTTTCAGGTTACAATTTTATTTTGGTTTAAGCTCATTGCAGATCTTAACCATAAGAAGTACAGCAAACAATGAAATAAAAATAATATGATTAAATGCACTTATGAGGTGACACAAAATATATAGTATAACAAACAAGTAAAATGAGATACAGACACAAGAAGAAAACTACACAATACTCAAGTACAATATAAAAGAGTCTGTAAGGTCTACTCAATGGACCTTCTTCTTCAAAGAAGTCTGTTGGCGTGGAGGTCAAGGACATTAAGCGCATGTCTCTTACTTTATTTTTAAATATTCTCACAGGCTAAAGTTGTAATAGTCAAAACAAGTTGACATTTAATATGTGATAATTTGTCAAATTTGTCAATAATTTGTCAAAAAAGGGGTAAACGAAAAACAGAAGAATAACAAAAAATAATTATCGTCTCACCTCACCTTGTAACTACCCTTTATCTCGACAACCTCGAATCTCACAAGAGTGGACTTACCTTTAAGTTAATGCTAATTATAGATGATGATAATGCAGCTGCTGCTACTACTACCATTAAGTTCAAGAAGAAGAAAAAAGGAGAACAAAACACAATTTCAGAACAGTTTCGACTGAAATCGTTTTAAATCAGATAAAACTGCTTAAGGCGAACCGATTCTCCCCTTAGCATACAATTGTCCAAGTGAAAGTGAGTCAAGGGACACGTGACTGCCAACAACAGGTAAGCCCCGTGAGCCTAATGAATGTTTGTACCCTGTCCTCTCTGTCGGTGGACTTCAGTGGTCGTCATCTGCACAATGGAGAACTAGTTCGATCTCCTACAGTCTGGACTGGTTGATGTGACTGCTTTTGACCTGTACAATAATCAAATATTTTAACTTATGTTATAATAATTTATAACAAAGTGTTTATGTGCAAGGTATAGTAGTGTCTGTTCATTAAGCTGAAATGTTTTTCAATTACAAAAATACAAAGTTAAACAAAATAGCTGCTAGTGAATTCGACTAGTTTTTCAGACCTAAAAGTGTTCTGTAACCAGGTTTTCGAAGTTAAAAACTTGCCTGGGTAGCCGAAGGTATAACAGATGCTTGTGTTTTTGCCAACGGGACTGGGGGGTGTTCCTGCTGACCACTCATGACGTACCCACTGTCGCCAGGGTCGCTCGTACCCGACGGAAAGACGACATCATAAGGAGGGGGGTCATAACGGACAGAGAGGATGACGGGAGAAGTAGTAGTACAATCATTGCCTAGACTGGAGGGCTGAGGGCTTGTGGCGTTCTGGCTGATGCTGCTGATTGGGGTGGGGCTATTTTGTCTCCTCTTCTGGATTTTTTTCCTTTGTATGACCCCCAATAGAACAGAAATGGATAAACAAAAAACGCCCACTGCTGATCCAGTACCAACATAAATGCGTCTCACACCTGCACAATATTTGACAATCACAGGTGTGTAATGCTAGACAGGAATATTTTACACATAAAAATTTATAGTCGTTTCTCATGCCATTCTCTGGCATCAGTACAGAGTATATTAAAATAAATAAAATATTTTTGTAGACACTAAGGCATATTACATTTGAAACTCTTCGATATGACGATACACAGATATAAAAAGAGTCGAAATGGTGACTTCAACAGAACATTTCAATCTGTAGAGTGAGGCTTAACGTGAAACTACAACCAACTGTGTTGAGTGGACTTAGATGACTCCCCAGATTTTTACATCTATTCATTGTTAGAATAATGCAAGGATCGAAGGGTAGTTCTAATCCATCACTGTGACAGAATACGGTTGGTGGAAGGGAAGCTATCAAAACTTTCAAACAGAAGTACAGGTGTTTTGTGCCTGGGTGGAAATACCCCTTGTGATCTGACTAGTCAACTATCGGGGAAGCCTACATACACTGCCCAATATACAACAGATACAACTGCAGACTTCGTTTAAAATATAAAATGGTCATTGACCATACTTATGTAAGTGTCAGTTTACCTGTGGGGTTCTCAGTTGAGGGAGTAGATTCTTGATAAGAGAGCTGAAATCCTCTTCCTGTTATAGAGGAGTCGCTGTGAAAGTGAATGTACAGGTATTGTCCCGAGCTGTAAAAGTCACGTGCCGTAGACCCGCACAGTCTACCCAGGCTGACAGCAGAGTTGTCCACCCCTGTACACAAACAGTTTATTTCTGCATGTTTTGTTTTTTATTTCAGGTAAAACCAGATGCAGCCTTCAGGATATCGATAGCAGTGAAATCAGGATACACTATAACACTGCACCAGCTAAGTGGTGTAGACATTAGCCTTATACTAGATTTGTGATTTACTTACCGTCATATAGCTGTAAGTAGTCGTAGGAACAATCACTGCTATTTTCGATATCAATAAACATGAAAGTCACTTGAACAACGTAGTCAGGGTACTTAGTCTGAAGGAGCCAGCCACAGTCGACATTGCTGAAAATAGAGCAAATAATTTTTTTTAATTTTTCGATAATGTTGCTTATCGTAAAGTTCCGACATTACAGGCACTATATTTTCATTGCCAGACCTATAAGGCATTAAAACAGTGGCTACATACTTCCGTTAGAGTAGATTTTCTGCGCTTCTGTATGTCAAACAAATGCAAGAAGCATATTGAATGCTGAGGATGATAGATAGGTTTTGAAAAATTCTCTCAGCCACGGATTCCCATACTGGTTTCCCAGATGCAGAGTCAACCATAACATTAATCAGGATTAATAATTATCATTAATTGTTGATCACCAGTGATGAACATTAAAAGAGTATGATTCACTAAGTCTAACATTCATCTACCATTTCTAAAAAGAAATACCTGATATTTGAAAGTTTCTAAATGTCAGTACTGGAACACTAAACCTGTCTCACCATGTGACTATAACTATGACTGTCTTTGTCATATTTAGGGTTTTTGTCAGACTGATATGTCGTATAAAAATGACTTGTCACGTGCCTGTCACGTGGGTTGCAGGTTACTTGGCTATTGTAAAAGTGGGCCGCGATAAATAAAAAGGTTAGGGACTAAGGAGACAACAATTTATTGAAATGATGCCTTACTTGATGTAAGTAGGGAAGTTAGAAGGGTACTTCAGATATTGTAGGCTATGGCTCACTTCTTGAGGCACAACTTGACCTGAGCATTTGCGAACTGTAACAGAGGAGTAGATGGCAACTGCTTCTGACATGAATGTCAAAATACAAAGCATATCTTCATATGTTAACATTTGAAAATATAAAGAAGTTCCTAAGCACTTTTAAATAATGTAAAACAGATGATTTCCTTGTTAACACATCAGCCGTCACGAGTGGACACTAACAAATAATCAAGATGTTGCTACTGAATGCATAGCGAACATGTCAAACATTGTAAGGTGTGTTTGTTAAATGAGCTGAAATATTAAGAAAAATTGTGAGCATGTTTCTTATCTGTGTTGTAATATTAGAAGACATTGTGAGGTGTGTTTGTCATATGTGTTGAAATACAAGCAAACATTGTGAGATATATTTGTTACATACTCGAAAACATTTAGAGGTTTGTTTGCTATATCTGTGGCAATATTACTAAACTTTGTCAGGTGTGTTTGTTATGTGTTGGACTATTAGGAAATAATACGAGTGTGTTATATGTTGGAATATTAGCAAACATTCTAAAGTGAGCTTATTACATGCATTGAAATATTAGCAAATATTGTGTGGTGTGCTTTTATATGTTTGAATATTAGGAAGTCGATTCGCATAATTGGTGTTTGGTAGCAGACCCACCACTGGCCACAGTCTTGACAACATATCAATAAATAGTATAACAACATCAACATAATATATTTTTTCTTAAAACTATGACATGTATTTTATTTTGTTGATGATGTACGATGTGGCCTGCGTTTTGTCTTTTAAATATACTCTGTGGGCTCTGTTCTTCATGCTTACCTTGTTGATGCATTTTGGAGCGACTAACCGCTTTGTACATCAGTGCGAAACCTCGTCCAGTTGTGACTTCATCACTGTGAAATGTGACCAAGAGGGAGTGACCGGAACTATAGAGATCACGCCTCTCCTGGTGACCACAAAGACTAGCTAGTTTCTTTGAAAAGGGAGACGAACCTGTTGAGTAATATACAAACGCAATATATATTGTTTTTCTCTCAAAAACGAATCCCAGACACTTAATCCCCAGACACTTAATCCTCAAAATGAAATTTCAACTCAAGAAAATATGAAGTGAATGAAAAATTTAATTATGAAGTAAATGAAAAATGTTTCAAATTCAAATAATTATTTTCATGTAAACATCAAAATAAGTTTGACAATTAAAATATTACTTAACTTCAACAGTTATAACATTGGGGGCATTTTGAGGATTAAGTGTCTGGGGATTAAGTGTCCGGTCACCTCAAAAACAAGAATGCTTATTTAGTCTATATTAAAAATATATGTATATGTAAATATTATTTACATTTGTGACCCGCCACAACAAAATGAATCTTAAGTCGCACAGAACAGATTCGTATTAGAGGCCCAGGAAGATGACTAGGGTCAACTTTGAGGTGTTTGTTATGTGTTGGACTGTTAGGAAATATTACACGTGTGTTTGTTATATGCGTTGAAATATTAGCACACACCCTACTGTACGTTTCACGGCTCAAACTACATTTTTTTAATATTATTATTTGTTGGAAGTAGAGGTTAAACAGCGGCACGTTCAGTAAAAGTAAAGCGGAGATCCATGTAAATGAACTGCTGGCTGTTGTGTATTTCAGGAGGGAAAATGCTTTCATCCGAAGGCCATTTCGCACAATGGGGGATGGGGATCTTGGGGGAATGGAAGGTGGGCTGGGCGAGGATATGTTTAGGGAGGTTTGGGAGGAGGATAGCTACTCCGTGATGCCGCAGGTATTGTTTGTTGTTGTTATTGTTGGTGCCCTCTTTCCCTGTTGTTGTCACTTGCTCTTGGTGTCTTGGAGGCCTGCCATGTCCGCAGTAGTGATATACTGGTTGCCAGATCCATCATGTTGCCATATTCTAGACTTTTATTTAGTTTTAGGTACTACATTAGTTTCTACTGTTTAAGGTTATTTATAGTTTTCTTTTTCATTTATTTTGTTTGTCTTTTTAAAACCTGATTTTCTATGGTTTGTTACTTGCTTGCCTTTTGTGTATAGCTTTTCGAATTTCTTTTTAGAATGTTACTGTAACTTATTTTGGTTATGATTCTGGTTGTAGATGCGAGAACAAACCAAACGTTTCCTATAGTTTGCTTCAAGGATATTTTACATTTCTTTGTTAATCTAATTTATGAGAAACAGTATCTCATGCACTATGTCAATTTTGTTAGATGATTTGTTTTTCAAAGCCTGGATTGCTGACAGTGAGAGGTTAATGAAAAGGTATTGTCACTGAGCCGTGTTCTTCATTTTATGATATGAATTAAGGACACGACATAAAGACAATACCTTGTAAATTCAGACTCACTACTGGTAAAATCCTCGAAATCACATTAAACAAAGATGGTAACTGCTGAGACAAAGATACATCAAGAGTGCACCAGTTATGACAGTTATAGGTACACTGAACAGACTTTGGTACAAGAACCCTATAGTCTTTACAACCAGGTACAGGCTGTACATATCTCTAACTGAATCATTGCTGTTCTCATAGTGCCAGACATGGACATTGCTCGCCACACAGAATATTCAAGAACAATGATCCAAGGGCGTAAGGAAAGTGCAAAATGTTTTCTACTTTGAATACAAAATTAACGCATTTCAACATTATCACTTGATGGATACGAGAAATCTTCTCATGCATCAGTAAGAAAACACTTCTTCAGGTCCTCCCTTTAGTAGTGTCAACACGAAAGAAGAAATGGTAGAGAAACATGATTAAGGATTAATTCTTTGCATTTATTTACTGTTTTGTATCCCATAGAAAGTGGTTAAGTGAACTTACCATCAAATACTTCAACATAATCAAAGGTACATGTGCTGAGAGACATTGTGTCGACATACGAGAAGATCACGTGAATTAGGTAGTCATGGAGATCACCGCTAGTCTGAAGAAGCCAACCACAGTCAGCGTTGCTGTCAAAACAGTACAATTAATAATGTACTCAGTGGGACACCTCCAGTCTACTCAGTACTGTAAAACACTATTTCTCAGCCTAAATTTAAGACAGTTAAAGTAGTCCTTGTCAACCTACAACAGCCAGTCCGACAGTATTCTTTAGCCTAGACTTGAGTCAGTATAATAGAGTCGTTCTCACCAACCTGCAGCTTAGTCGGTTCAACATGGCAATCCTTATTTACATCAACTTGTCAGGCTAGTAACCGAACTCTCAGCCAGAGTTAGTGAAATAGATCAATCTTCGTGAATGAATATTTCACTAGGTTAATTAGCCCTCTTGCTTCTGTTTTAAATCTTCCTAATACAGTTGTTAATAAATTGATTTTATTAACGAATAATTCGTTATAAACAAACGAAACCATTTTCTTACTTTGGATAATTTGTTTGATTTCCTGGGTACGTTAAGTACTTTGGACCGTGGGAGTCAGCCATAAGTGGTAAATTTAAACCATTGCATTCTGCAAAAGACTGAAGTATTGTTAGTGATACTATTTCTTGAATTTGGATTTTGAGTCTTTGCCAATATGTCTATCCCTTCTCGCCGTGTTTGTGTGTAGCGGAGAAGGAAGAGAGAAAGAGAGAAGGCGGAAGAAAAAGAAAGATTCAGAGCCACATGCAATCAAATGTTAATACCGGCTGTTTACAAAGAAGCAATTTTTAAGCAAATCGTTTTGCACACATATGATAGCAAATTAAACACAGGCTTGAAAATAACATACATATACATGAATTGTATGTAT
The DNA here is from genome assembly GCA_004794655.1 of Marisa cornuarietis. Lineage (NCBI taxonomy): Eukaryota > Metazoa > Mollusca > Gastropoda > Architaenioglossa > Ampullariidae > Marisa > Marisa cornuarietis. Next base: position 1,980,752 of record SMMW01000046.1, on the reverse strand, counting down.
ATATATATATATATATTTAAATGTTTTTGTCTTACCAGTCCAGTTAAGTACAGAGGGTGAAGGGACTGCTTGATAGGTCAGCCTGAAGCCTGCGGCAGTTTGCTCGTTGTCGCTGTGAAAAGTCAGGTACATGAACTGTCCAGTACTAGAATATTCCTTCTGTTCCTGTCTTCCACACAGTCTGTCAAGTTTGTTGACTTGGCTTGAAGCTGTCCGACGCATTAACATCATGTGATGGCAATTTTTGCATCTATCGGTATCAATTGGTCAAACATAATTGACAGTATTCAATTTGTCATTTCCTTCGTTTGTTTGATATATTTTAATATGTACTCTCAGAAAATTTATTGCAAGTTAGCTACAAATGCATCGCAATTTCTACAGAAATATGAACACATTGCTCTAAACACAATTATGAACCCTCATAGAAGAAGGAAGAGCATAATAAATCTTTACTCATTAGTAACCAATCATGCAATGAAATTTACTGTATTTACTGCTTTAAAATAGATGAAGGGATTGTTTTTATTAAATTATTGAATTTGAAACCTCAGTTTTAATTTTATTAATCATAAGAAGAAAACGAAAATGAAGATGAAGATGAAGCAGACGAAGACGACGACGAGGACGACGACGAAGAAGAAGAAAACGAAGACAACAATAAAGAAAAAGACAATGACGACTAAGACGACGAAGAAGAAGAAGACAATGACGAATAAGACGAGGTATTAAGAAGAGAGTTCCAGAAACCGTCTCCGATGCTCTCTTCGTATTTTGTGCAATCTGTCAAAGATTCAAATAAATTTCAAGCCGATGACATCTATTGTATGTGCATTTCTTTCCCGAAGTTGTAAAGGTGTTTGATGTACTTACTATTAAACACCTCAATGTAGTCGCCGTTGCAGGCAGACGACGAGGGCTCGACATCAATGTACAAGAATGTGATCTTGACGACATAGTCTGAGTTGTTGGTTTGAAACAGCCAGCAAGACTGGGCGTTGCTAGGTAACAAGATGATACACAGCTATTGTCGTATAGGTCAACACGTCACACTGTTTGGTGTTAAAAGCTAACCGGGGTAGAAATAAAATAAAGCTCAAGTTTTCTTATAGATTAGAACATTGTGTCTAACTTCCTTATAAAATGCGTTTTTTCGGAGACCCGTGGACTTTGACTACTGTTGTCACTAAAAGGTGTAGAAAACTTTTAAACTGAGAAATCGTATCTTGAAGTGGACTTACCGGTCAACAGAAAACAAAATGCTGGGCTAGGATAAAGCATTAAATTATGTATGTCTAAATCCACAGCGATAAACGGATTATAAACAGAACCAGGCCTTCCCTGAACATTTGAAAGGTAACTGCATGTCAGATACTCAGTCTGAACGTGTTGCAGTATTTCATGTTACAAGTAGAGTGTGTAAGTAGTAATGTCCAGCACCATGTTGCAAGTAGAGTGTGTAAGTAGTAATGTCCAGCACCATGTTGCAAGCAGAGTGTGTAAGTAGTAAGATCCAGCACCATGTTACAAGCATAGTGTGAAAGTAGTAAGGTCCAGCACCATGTTACAAGCACAGTGTGAAAGTAGTAAGGTCCAGCACCATGTTACAAGCACAGTGTGTAAGTAGTAAGGTCCAGCACCATGTTACAAGTAGAGTGTGTAAGTAGTAAGATCCAGCACCATGTTACAAGCGCAGTGTGTAAGTAGTAAGGTCCAGCACCATGTTACAAGCACAGTGTGTAAGTAGTAAGGTCAAGCACTATGTTACAAGCACAGTGTGTAAGTAGTAAGGACCAGCACCATGTTACAAGCACAGTGTGTAAGTAGTAAGGTCCAGCACCATGTTACAAGTAGAGTGTGTAAGTAGTAAGGTCCAGCACCATGTTACAAGTGAAGTGTGTCAGAGGTTAGTACTTAATGTCACAGGTAACGTATGTCATTAGTAAGATCCGCAATCAGTAATGACAACTGAACATTTATAAACTCTCTTTGTCTCTAGATTCCTAACTGGATTCCTTTTATCTCTTCTTACTTCCTACCTTTCATAATATTCTTTCCTACGAATCCTATTTTTCCATCCATCTTTTTCTTCGTCCTAAGACTCACTTTCTACCTTTCTCTTTCCTTCCTTATTTTTTTCAAGGTTTTGTTTTACTTAATTATTTTATTCTTTTTTTTCTCATTACCTTTTCTTTACTTTATCATTTTCTCTTTCCTTTGCCTCACTTACTTTCTTCCATTACAATGCAAATACCGACGAATTCAGATGAAAAGTGCACTTTCCGTGAGTTATCTCTCCTTCCTGCAGCGTTTGCTTCACGGACGTGTATAGGTGGATTGCTGTCTGTCTGCCGAGACCAACGCTGAGCCAATTGCGAAGTTCTCCGCTGTTAGTCTCGGCGAGCCCAATGAATGTGAATAAACCGGAAGCTATATCGTCCAAAGCCTCGTTCTAGTAGATAAACTGAAACGTGACTAAACCGGAAGCTATCTCGTAACCAGCCTCGTTCTATAACTTCACTGAAAAAAAATCGTCTGCAAGCAGTCCAGTGATACAAGTCCGTGTTTGCTTTGCTGCCTTTTGACATGGATGTGTAATCTTCCATTTACTTGCATTCGATCTTTATTAATCAAGTTATCTTTTGAAGCTTTAAGATATTTCTTGGTTTTAAAATAATAATGAATGTCATACTTTAGGTAGGTGGGGTAGTTTGCTGGGTATTTCAACTGTTGCTGGACAGTAAATGCAGTCATGTTGACGGGGAACTTGCAAACTGCCGGAAACAGAAATTGTAATTACTCTGTTATGTTGCAGACATTAAGTTATAATTAATATACTATGTGAATCTAATGCATATTAAACAGTTGTAATTAATAGGCTATGCTAATATTGTTGTAGACAGTTAAATTACTATAATTGACGATAAAGTGTTTGCACATGCCGAGTTGTTCCCCTTAGGCTATGACATGAGAACACTTATGAAGGCAAATGTTAACTACGATGTTAAAAACTTATTTATACATGTTGTAATAAATAAGCCATGATAAAATTGCTTTAGAAACAGAGGCATAGAGTGTGAATTCAATTATGAGAAAGTTATTATATACACAGAGATGAATTTATAAGATAGTTATAAAACTATATAGAGTGACCTGCCCTAGTCGCATCATGTGCTTGATGGGGCAGCTCTACAATTTATCTGTATTTCACTGTGATTGACCGATTTTTTTATGTGTTTTTATGCATTTTCTGCTTCCTTACGAGACAACATCTACTCTGGAATGTTTTTGGATTGCTCCCCCGTGGAAAAAGAACGTTTTCAAAAGTTTCATTTTGGACTTTCTTCTGCCTACTACACCACGTGCTCCAACATGCCCACCGATCCTTTCCCCTGGCCTTTGTTTCGAAGCTCTCAACGCACCAGACAAGACGATGTATTAATCACAGTGTGTTTCCATCCAATAAAGTTACCTATGGTAGGCACGAACTTTTATCCCTGAAGAAGATTTCCGATTGCTCATCAGCGCTTTGCACCGTGCTTCACACTTTGAACATCCACAGCCACTGTCATATATGTCGAAAGAAAAAAAAAACGCCGTCCGTTCCGAGCGGTCGTCGGCGACAACAGCATCCGCGAGATCAAAGTGAACCAGTTGACATCATCACCTGCAACACCAGCTGGAAACACGACCCACCAACTGGGTCGAATAACTGTACATGTCGGCGATCAAACCAACATGGTCGTCTGAGAACAGGAGACTGCCAAGTTCCCCGCACACGACAACTGAACACTCGCCTCCACGTTGGGCTTTTCAACGCCCAGTCTGTATCGTCTGCACAACAGTCACTGAAGCGAGCTGAAATCGTAGAATTTGTGACAAATCGCTACCTTGATATTTTCATCATCACTGAGACGTGGTGAGACAGCATGATGACGAGAGTGTGTGTGTTGATCTTACTCCAGTGGGCTACTACCTGAAATGTTTCCCCGCCCTACACGTGGTGGTGGTATTGCTGTATCTACAGATCATCACTTGCCAAGTACCTGTCTTTTACTGCTGCCGTATCGTTCCCTCACACGTCTTTTGAATTTGTACAAGTCTCCTCTTCGGCTCCTCATTGCTCGATGTCCCTGCTCTGCATCTACAGACCTCCTCCTAGCACCAGGTACAAACTCACAGCCTCTACTTTTTTCTCGAAATTTCATGATCTCTTGGATTACAGCAATGCATTCAATGGACCCGTAATATTCCTCGGAGATGTTAATGTGCGCTTCGACATCAGTTCTCATCCAGACACTGTCAAAATGTCAGAAATGCTCCACACCTTTTGTCTCATCTAGTCCGTGTCACAACCAACCCACAAAAGAGATCACATCTTGGACTGGGTCATACATCGACCTGATGACCACTTAGTGCAGTCAGTTGATGTTTTTCACGATCTCTCATCTGACCACTACTCTGTACTCATCGAACTACCCACCCCGCGCCCACATTTTTTTTTTCTTCTTCTCTCTCTCTCCCTACTTCATCAGACAATGTTATTAACGTAGCAGCAGTAGCGTCCGAAAGTATCTGATTGTCTGCCATTTTGTCGACTACCCACAATGCGCTGCGCGGATGACGTCACCTAGCAGGACACTAGTGAGTGGACTTGCTACGTGAGAGTAGAACGGTGCCTAGCAGGCAAAATTTTGCACGTGCAAACTTTGAAAACATTGCAGCGTGAGAACAGGCCTTTATGATAAATCAGCTGTAGGTAGTTATATTAGGTTATGTTAAAACAGCTGTAAATACTTTACCTTCTTGATTTTAATCTTTGATTTGAAGATAGGCAATAATAACTTCTTCCATTAAATCTTTCTTTACAAACAATAGATATTAATAACTTGTTTATACACCTACATACTTTGTTATGGAATAGTAGGCAAGAATACCATGTTACACTCATAAAAGTTCTGGTTTAAGAAATCGGGTAATAATAACTTTTTATAAACTTAGATCGTGGTTTCAGCTGTTTATGCTGGTATTTGTGAAGTGACTCTCGCTGCTAGTCAGTACCAAACTAACACAACATGTTTATTACAAGACGTTTCTTAGTTGGAAAAATGTCTGATGTCGTGTGCACCAAATCTCTCATAATTACCACTGGGCTGCTTTGCTTCGGAGGGAAGAACAGCTTCATAGGTGAGATGAAAGCCTTTTCCAATTCCTTTTCCGTCGTTTTTAAATTCGACCTTCAGACCCTGACCGGAGCTGATAAACTCTCGCTGTGTCTGTTGTCCGCAGAGTCGACCAAGACTGTTGGTCTTTGAAGTCATGCCTGTTGATAAAAACACACCATCCTATATATACACACCTTTTGTCATGTCTGCCCGAGACTAATAAAGAACATAGAAGAAAGTTACAAAGAATTTCTTTTAGACGATAGAAAGATGTTCCTTAATCCTTGGCCCTTACTCGTAAATAACTCAGTGCAAACAGGGATATTTGTTTAGTTGTCGAGGAGATCGAAATCATTTCATCCGCGAACTCTTTGGACTTATTGACCTCTCACTTCTCGTCAATATTATTTAGGGACTACATTCACATGCATGGTGTCAGTGTAACGAAATAGTGACACATTTATTTCAAGAACACGTTGCTTGTGGTTTCAAATTGAACTTTTGAATCTGAGCTCTAGACTCCTAGCACATGTACCTTCCCTAAGTGGCCTTGGGTGACAGTTTTTTATTCTTTCTTCTGAAATATTTTAGTCTTATGTCACTTGCCAATCAAACAAGTTATTGGGTCTTTCTTGTGGATTTTTTCTAAATATCATTTTTAACAAGTATCATGTTTTGGTTTAGAGAAATCAGGAAAGGCAATGGTCACCCCCTAACCTGTGTATGGTTGTTTTGGAGTATGATGTTAAAGATTTCACTTTTCTCTGGGCCAGAAATGAGTGTGGCGAACATCTACTCTCATCTCTCTATCGCTGTCCTGCCTTACCCAAAGATTTAACCAGTCTTTAGGTATTTGTATGTGTAAGATCATAAATACAGACACCCAATGAAACAGTCAAACGTAAAAAAAGAAACAAATTACGAAAGATAGACAGACTTGAAACTTTATAATGTATAAAATATTGACAAGTTACAAAGTTAACAGCGACATCGCGGGTTTCATTGTTTTCCAAAGATAATTAATGAAATAACCTCCCCCGTGATCAGTAAACATCATTAACAATCAAACAGCTTACTGTCAAAAACCTCAACGTAGTCATTAACGCATCCATCTTGAGAAGCCTCGATGTCGACAGAGATAAACGTGACTCGCACAACGTGGGTGCTTTTGCTCGCCACAATGAGCCAGTCACAGTCAGCACTGCTAAAACTAGAATTAGTTTTTATTCTAAGGCTAATAAGGTATTGAATCTTATTAAAATATAAATATTCACATCTACTAAACAGGTAAACAGAAGTAAAGTATTTGATAAAAATAACATCAAAGATGGCGTGAGGAATACTAACCTAACTGACGGGACAAAACATGCAACATCTCCATGGTAACAGACTTGAAATACGCTTTCTCAGTTATAATTTCATGGTTAATCCGGCATAGCTTGCAAGTGTTTTGGCTTACCTGCAGCTAGCTCTCTCTTTTAATGCATAGGATGTTCAATCCTATCTAGTTTTTCAACTGGATTTGCTTATATGAATCAATATAGATCCTGCTAGGTTCTATTATGCAGCATTTACATTGATAATATTGCAACTAAAAACTAAAATCAGTAAAATAATAACTTGCTTTAAATACTGGTTGGTGATTTCTGGATACTGTAGAAACTGTTTATTCAAGTTGCTGGCGACAAGCCGATAACTCGACATACACCCTGAGACAGATAAATGGCAAGATTATCAGGCCACGTGTAGATGAGAGCATCGAACATTAGTAACACTTACAAGACAAACTCAGTCGTCACACATCCAGTGGCAAATAAAGTCACACGCCGAGGTCACCATCATTGACCAAGTCTTCTTTACTTCTCTTAGTTGGCCTGGATGTGGAATGTCCACCTCTCTTGGTGGAGGACCGGAGAAGCTATGAAATGAGGGTTGTAAGCTGGACACAGTCCCTACAAAATGCTGTCCCCGAAAAAAAAGTGCCGTCTCTATCACTTCACTCCCGAGCAACAGTAAGGTCACTGGTCAACCTCTTACCACAATGTGTCAAAAGTCACCTGAATACACGCAGGTAAACAGAGCTAAAGCTGCGCGAACAAATAGACAGTCAAGCAGATATACAAACACTATAGAATATAGAAACAAAACAGAAGCACGAATAATTATTAAATGTTCTGAGTACTTACATGAGGGTGGGTACACGACTTCCTGAAGCTCCGCCTCGCAGGTCAAGTTAAAACCTGTTCTACTAATGGAATCGTCGCTGTGGAACTTGATGTACAAAGTGTGGCCAGTGCTGTAGTACTGGGTGCCTGCTTTGATGCCACACAGTTTGTCCACTTTGTTTGTTTCCGAAGCACCTGTAGGTTACAAGATATTCAGGATCACAAGTAAGGTCTCTCATAGCAATCAGAGAACCTATCACACAAATAAGAACAAAAATAATTGTGTTTGTACTTACTGTCAAATATATCAATATAGTCATAACAACCAGATGTCGCCCACTCAATGTCGAGGTCGGTGAAAGTGAGACGCAGAACGTACTGTGGGTTGGTGACTTCAAACAGCCACCCACGGTCAGTGTTGCTAGGAAACAAAGGAAAGCAGCCTGTTGTCAACGTCACCTGAAGGCTACAAGCAAGATGATGAATGAAAATACGGTGTTTTATTCGTTTTCTCAGAACCTGAGTAGAAAACATTATATGTAACTACAAAAACTTACTTCGAGTATTGGAGCTTATTTCCTGGATAGCTCAGGTGATATTGGTCCCCGGGACTTACTGAGACGTTTGACTTGGTATCTGCAGCAGGCACATGGTTGGACTTAGTTATAAAGTGAACAAACAAGGGAGATAGAATATTTCTAAATTTCAATAAAATCTTCGTCTATTTTGTAATTCAAGTTTCTCACCTTCTCTATAAAAACTCCGATATGTGAAGTGGAAGTGTCGTCTTGTGTAGGACGAACTCGGTCGAAGGGAGAGGTAGAGAACTTGTTGGCTGCTGTTAAACACGTGATGTCTGTTGTCCCCGCACACCTCCCCTAACATTTTCAAGCCTGTGGTTCGAGCTGCCACAGAATACAACTTCCTTTTTCTGTACTTTCTATTAATTATGATCAGGCAAACTAAAAGTCATCTTGAGAATGGACTGCATGGACTGATCTTGTATCTGATGTACTGTAGTGTTATGTTTGAGACATTTTATTGTTGTAATTTTTGGACATCTGGTGTTTATCATCACTGTTTTCAATGTGTTTTAATGATATTTAATATCATGCTGTTTCTGATGCATTATAATGTTGTTTCTCTGGTGTATTATCATATTGTTTTTGAGGTTTTGCAATTTATCTTATGTTCTAAAGTATTCCACAGAAAGAACACAGTTTGTGATATTTACAAGCTAGTTATGGTGCAAGGAAAGCACAACGCAGTGTACGACGTGGTTGACTTGAACTCTGAGCTACTTTATTTATCAACCATGCTGTTATCAGTACAGTATGATCAGAAACCAGTTCTCTATCTCAACTGACTCACCTGACTTCACTTCAATTGTGTCACAAGAGCAGTTTTGCTGTCCACACGAGTCCATGTGTACATCAGTAAAATTAACACTTACTATCCAGGCGTTCTCGTCTCTTCGGATCATCCAGTAAATGTCACAATAGCTGAAAATATAAAACATAATTAAAAACCCGTCCCTTTGGTGTGAATACATGTCAATACTAATAAGTTTGAAAGGTGACAGAATATCTAAATGTCCGTTCATCAAAGAGTGTAAAAAGCCGTGATAAATAGTATAAAAGGTATTTCCTATAAAAGGTTATTTCAAGCATAGTCATATTTTAAGACTGAGTTAAAAGGTGATGCATTTTGTTCTTAAGAGCAGTTACTTACTCGAAGCTTACGGGGTCGCTTGTATAATTCATGTCTTGAGGAAGGTTTGTGGCATTGAGGACCACATAAGACGAGCACCTTGTATCTGCTACAAAATAACATAGGATGTCAGTCTTCATCAGTTCATCGCCTTAGTTATTTACAGTTTCATCGGAGCATTTTTATTGCAAATAATTATAATGAATACACCAATACTTTAAAACTGATTTGTTCGTACATAAAAATACAACTGTTTGTGCTACTGTATAGAATGTTCTCATCATACTAACACTATTTAATTCTTCATAGTTATCTGTCCATGTGTATACATAGCTATATAATTATTGTTAAGGTAATTTTACTTCCGAATAGTATGGATGGATCTGACATTGAAGTCTTTTTTTAACAATCGAAAGTATTTTTACAGTATTACCAAAGGGTTCATCCTATCATCACCAAAGGATTTCATTAAAAATATTCATCTGGGAGCATTTCCATAGACTACTGACTACTGTGCGGTGCCTTTGAGTCTCACTCGTTGGCCAAAAGGGCTGGTAGAAGAGGGTGAAACTGCTAGTGCCATCGGTATCATCGTTCCCGGCAGTGAAGGAAACCAGCACGTCACTTCCGCTGCTGTAGAAATGTCGGTCATGGCTGGAGCAAGTCGACAGTAGAATGGGGGAATCGGAAGAGTTACCTGCACCAAATTAATTAGCTCTTCATATACAAACAGACACTAATTCACACACACACACACACACAGATGCATGCACGAACACATATATAATCACACTAACACACGCACACGCTCGCACGCCTTCACAAGTAGCTCAGGTAAACTCCAGACATGACTGTTGTAGTGAGGCACAAGTGGCCACTAGTGAGTATGACTCACCATCATAGGCTGTCAAGTTGTCGACGCATGACCCGTTGTCTGAGCGAAGCTGTGGGATGAGAAATAAAGACAGTCTGGCACTGCTCCTGGTGCTGAAGATCCACTGACAACTTGTGTCGTTTGTGTTGCTGTAGAAAATAAAAACATTTAATATAAAACATTTATATAAAAAATAAATCAAAGGTGAAACCTTTTGTAGTAAGCTAACATTTAGCCTCATTTTCAGAACACAACAGCAGCCATTTGTGTAACTGATTCCATATTAAGGAAGAAGCAGATGAAAACTCCACGGTTCACTGCACCTAACATTTTGAGGGGAGTTTTAAATGGCTGATGGAGTGTAAGTAGTGTGAACTCGCTGTACTATGTTGTACCTTGGAGAGAAATTGAAACGGAGTTGCCAGTTTGTAAACTCATCGTCTCTTGCTATGAGCTGTGCAGGTCTGGTGTTGTTAGTACCACACTGACCATACGAGCCTGTCAGACAGAACGTTGAGAAACACAAGGACTTTTGATAGAGTATACAGATTATTAATAGAACATGAAACAATAGGAGTGAAAACAGAAGATTGACGGAATTTAAAGACCAACCCGATTGCTGAGCAGAAATCGCTGGAAATAGAGCACAAAGTATCACAAAAACATAACCCGGTGGTATTTTATGACAAAGAGGCATGAGAGATTTTATATTAATATTTTTCTTTTAAGCGCACCTGGATTGGACGATAAAACAGGAAGTGACGAAACGGACGTATTTCTTAAAATAGCGTCGTCTGCACGAGCTGAAGTCTAAGAGAAAAGATGCAATCCTCGGTAACACAGTTCCTTTCCCTGTCCCCAAACATCCGATGTTCTTTCTGTTTGTAACGACGTAGTCGGGCCATGTGTTAAGGAATTTAGATTTTCTTTGGGTTTTTTTTTCAACATAAATGTATAATATTTTTACTGTTCGTAGTCGAAAGGTTTTTTCTAATTATATTTATTTTTAAATTTAATTGCTGTTGTATTTATTTATTTTATTTTGTCGTCTGAAAGCTACTGTAGAGTGCAGGTGACGGCAGGGCTGACTGAACCTACACAATATCCAACGGTGACAGTAATGTGGTGAAGTGAGACCGCAATATAGACATGAATCTAGAATGTGCAATATATTCAACGACGACAGTAGTGGGGTAACGAGGGGTCGTCGTATACGCAAATGAGTTGTTCGACGAGATCCAATTAGAATTAAAATAATGATCACTCAAAATCGTGGTTAAAACACAATCTGGAATGATATGGTAGTGTAACCAGTATTTACTGAAAAGTAGTGATAAAAAGTACACTGAAGTAACAAACACTGCATCAACTCAGCAGTAATTAAACTTTATGAGAAACATCAATACAATGCAAATAGAATATGACTAGTTTAAGTAGACCCCAGACAGTACACTAACAGTAAGTATACTTAAAATAAACCCTGGCAACAAAAAAAAAAAGAAAAAGAAACAGAGATTGAAATGTATGATAACCACACGTTATGAGTGAAGGAAGTGTAAGGTAGGTGACAGTACACCAACACCTTTGTCAAGATTACGAGCACTCAGTGCACCAAAAGGACATTGGCAGTCAGTCAGAAAACTCACACATTGACTAGTCACTAGTAACACGCAGAATGTCAGCAGACTCACCTACTACTGTATCATGCAATTGCTATCTACTTACTGTGATATACATACAATGTAGATATCTATATTTATACTGATGTGATATATGTTATAACAAATGTTTAAAAATGGGAAAACATGGGTAGCTTAGTCATGTACATACATACATACATATGCACAAAGATAATGCATACACACATATACATACGTGAATACACATACAATATATGCATGTATACATAAGGATTAATTAATTTCTTGATACTCTTTCATACATACAAATAGATACATGGATGCATACATGTATTCATACATACGAAAAGAGATCAATGTTACACACACACACACACACACACACACACACACACACACACACACACACAGAGTGATGCCAGTCAGTTTTAGTAGTAATAAACACGGCTTCTAACATTTTGTCATAATAATGTTGCTACGAAGCTGCTCAGTAACGCTGTCAGTGTTTTAACACGTGTTTGGTTCCTGAATGTATTTCATTGTGACCTTTGCACTCGAACAGTCATTGATGGAAACACGTGACTGTTTTCTTTACTCATTATTATTTGAACATTGATTACAACATACCATCCGCCAGCAGTACATTTGATACTCAAGCTAGCTACTTACCTGTCAGTACACCTACAGCGATGGTCCAAGCGATCAAACACAATGTCCGACCTCCCATGATGCCTTCTGTCTGCTTTTGGTTGTTCAAAAATCCTCTTAAATGTTGTCTATTGAGGGTTTAACCCCAAGCCGGTCACAAGCAGCACAAAAACAGGTTGAGCTCTCCATGGATTTCGCAAGACTGTGAAGTCAGTGATACAGACGACAGACCGAGACCGTTATCAGGAGTGGCCACCCGTCCCCTAGATGACTCGGTATTCGGTTATCTCCCTGCCCTACATTGGGTCACAGTGGTAGACACATTCACGTTCACAAATTTCCTGTAGATAAGAAAACGGTGGGAAGTCCGTTACCTCATGTGCTCAGGTAGGATGGTCTGGGAGCTGGAATACAGCGGACCCTGTAGGAATCAATCACGGACTATGGTGAGTGAGAGAGAAAAAAGACTAATTATCTACACGACACCTGTGCGACACTACAAACCCTGTGTAATCTGTGAATCACTGGAATGTTTATCGTGAGGCTGACCGACCCTCACCTGTAACTTGCGAGAGGACTGGCTGGCAAGGCCCATGACAAAAATGTAAAGATGTAGGTCTCTGGTCACTGACTCTGTTCACCCGGTGATTTATTAATTGTTATATTACTTTTTCGCACGCATGCGCAATTTTTTTCATTTGCTTGTTAGTTTTTCTTTTAATCAGAATGTAGTCTTTAAAACGATTGTGCAGTGACTGAAGCTGCTGTGGCGTAGTGCATGAGACGAACGGTTTGGAAGTTTTGAATTGGTAGGCTACTGCTTCGATTTTTCTTTGGACACTTTTTATCTTTATTTTCTCATTTTGATTTTTAGTTTTTTATTGTTCTAGAGAGCTTGTGTCTGTGTGTGTGTGTGTGTGTGTGTGTGTGTGTGTGTGTGTGTGTGTGTGCGTGCGTGCGTTTGCGCGCACATGTAGCCTCGTATATTTTTTAACTTGTAAATTTGACAAATAAGAAACTCTGGTGTTTAGCTTAGGGTTAGGGTTAGAGTTATACCCTTGGGTGGGGCTTAGGTGAAACTCTTTACTATGGCAGAATGAGCAGAGAAAACTTTCGGCTGAGTTCAAGATTTGATTGTTGAAAACCGCGTTGGGATATTCGCGCATGCATAGAGCAGGTTAGTACCAAAATGTCATGAAAAAACTTCAGTCACGATCGAGTGCTGTCGAGTTTATCAACTTTCCGACTGGCTGCTGCTGCTGCTGCTGCTGGAGTCTGTCTCGTAAGTCAAGATGTCTGGTAGGTCAGGGTGCCTTTTACATAGGATGTCTTGTAAGTCAGGGTTTTGTAAGTCACATTGTCTTGTAAGTCGAGAATATCGCTTCGTGATATTTTATTTACTCTTAAACTGGAAATTAAGATTTTCTGACAGCTATCGTGGGCTTTCCAACTCAATCGGGAATTATTGTATCAAAAGTAGTTTCTTGATTTGACTCAGTGGGGTTTGTTTTGAAAACATAAAACTTTGCAAAGACGTTAACTCCGAGCACCAGAGCAGACAAACCAAAGTGAAATCAAGTGTTAATGTCACCTGGAGACGACTGTTTCGCAGATATCGCTAGATATAGACGGTATAAAAGTAACCTGTACATTTAAGCCTGAAAAACCCATACGCTCATCATTCGCTACGATTCACACCTGCAATCAACAAGCGCCGTTAACAGAGTACTACGTCACACTAGTGCATCATTCACAACACTGACAGCAGTCAACACCAAACAGAGAGAGAGTGTGAGCGACATTTTGGATTATTGGGACGATGAAACATTTCTCGTGGTTCTGAAAAACGGCTACTTCAGCACGAGAAATGCAGACTTTCAATGTCTGAATAACCCGAACTGTCGCTCAGTCTCTCTCTCTCTCTCTGTTTGGTGTTGGCTGCTGCCAGTGTTGTAAATGGTGCAGTATATAACAGTATGACTACAAGTTATCATTCGACTGGCGATATCTACATTTCATTAATAATAGAAAACATAAGGAAAAATTGCACACACCTAGGATCTACAGCACTATTCTGAAGATAAAGATTTTATAGCAGTCTACACCTAATTTACAGTAAATGAGCAACAATTAAATAAAGATTAAGCTATACAAACTTCTTCTATAAGAAAATATCACCATTGGAGGGAAAACCTTGAAGAAAGAAAATATAAGGCTTATATCCGACAGTCGCTAACATACACACATATAACGTCATGAATAAGACTTCAGTTATGTCATGTTATCTATGTGTGTATGTGTGTGTGAGAGAGAGAGAGAGAACTCGAACATTTTATTGACTTAATGTCATTTCAGCCATTGTCACTTTAACAGGATGAGCACACAGACATCATCCTCTCATTCATCCAATCACCTCTCCATTTATACCCGTTCACCACTATTCTACATATATATATATATATATTCTGTGCCACTTCCTAAAGTCGATATTCTGAATCAAAACACATTTCACATGTAGAGCATCATGAATATATATAAACAGGGGGCATCAATCACACTTCGCATATATCACTATCAGACAGAGAAGTTCACCTTATGTGTTTATATAGACCACCACCAAATATAGCAAACAAATTGACAAATAATATGTTTCTATCGGAATTTCGTGATCTGCTTGACCACTTCAATACGCTCAGTGGCATACCTGTGGTAGTGGGTGACTTTAATGTTCATTTTGATGAGGAAAACCATCAGTTTACCAAGAAGATAACAGATCTGCTTGATGTCTTCCAGTTCACCCAGTCAGTCACACGTGAAACAACATATCCTGGATTGGGTGGTGCACAGACCTGTTGATCAAGTGATACATACAGTTACAGTCTCCAATGTGCTCTCTTCAGACCATTACTGTGTGCGGTTTGATCTGTCCGCCAGCCACCCACCGCTCACACCAGTGTTTCGCACTCTTCGTCGTATTCGTGACATGGACATGTCTATGTTTCGTGAAGACCTGAGAACCGAACTTCCTCTCTGCCCCTCAACTTCTGGTGAAAGGCTCGTGGCTGTTCTCCGCTCCGTGCTAGAAGTCCATGCTCCTGCTGTGTGTACCCAAGTTCACCCCAGGAAACACGCGCCATGGTACCCTAACATTCGTGTTGAGCTGCGGAGAGCTAAGGCGGAGCGGCGACGAGCTGAGAGGTTGTGGCATAGGTCTGGGCTGACCGTCCACAAGCAGATGCTAAATGCTGCCAAGCGTTCAGTCATTCACCTTGTTCATTCAGCCAAAACTGCATTCATTCGTGCTCACATCGGCACTTGCTCGTCGAGTCGAAGCCTGTTTAAGACCTGCAACCATCTGCTGGGCCGCACTAACAGGCCGCAACTGCCTGCAGTCATTGCACCTGCTTTACTCCCTGAGGCCTTCAGCAAGTTTTTTGTCCGGAAGATTCTTGACATTCGGCTTAAACTTGATCAGCTGTCTGTGCACAATCCCGCTAGCCACATCGACCATATGGCAAGGCCACAGTGCTCTTTTCCTTCCTTTCAGCCGATCTCGGAAAGCGAGCTTAAGACCATGATACTCCAGTCAAAACCCACAACCTGTCCACTGGACCCAGTTCCCACCCCTCTACTGGTAGACTGTCTTGATGTCCTACTTCCTGGCCTAACAGAAATAGTCAACGATAGCTTGACTTCTGGCTTTTTCCCTTCCACCTTTAAAACAGCCTTAGTGAAGCCGCTGTTAAAAAAGCCTACCCTCGACATCAATGTATTAGACAATTACCGTCCAGTCTCAAACTTACCATTTCTGTCTAAAATCCTTGAGAAAATAGTTCTCAAGCAACATCTATCCCATCTGAACTCTGAAAACTTGATTTCTCCATCACAATCTGCTTATCGCCCTTTTCACAGCACTGAGACTGCTCTGCTAAAAGTGACAAACGACATTTTGTCTGCTCTGGATAGAGGTGACATCTCATTTCTCACCATGTTAGATCTGTCTGCTGCCTTTGATACCATAGACCACACTACTCTCATTCACAGACTCAGTACTCTCTATGGCATCTCAGGCTCCCCACTCAGCTGGTTTCAGTCATATCTCTCAGATAGGACTCAGTCAGTTATAGTGGATGGCTGCGTGTCTGCACCTGTGTCTATTCACTCAGGAGTCCCACAAGGCTCTGTACTTGGTCCCATCCTCTTCATCTTGTACTTGAAGCCACTTACCACTCTAATTCAATCTCACTCTATATCCCATCAATCCTATGCTGACGACATCCAGCTATATACCAGTTGTTCTCCTTCTCAGGCTCACACTACTATCCAGAGCATCCAAGATTGTATTTCGGATATTAGGCTATGGATGACCCACAACAAGTTAAAGCTAAATGATGGAAAAACAGAAGCTTTACTTTTTTCAAAGAGGAGAGCCAGGGTTCACCCTTCACTGCCTGTTTCTGTTCGGGTAGGCGATGCCGATGTTCCTTTTGTAACTTCGGCACGTAATTTAGGTTACATAATGTCTGCTGACATGTCTCTTGATAAACATGTCTCTCACATTTGTCGATCTGCATACTATGAGCTCCGGAAGATCAGCTCCATTCGCCATACTCTGTCCGACTCAATCACCAAAATTCTTATCTGCTCGTTTATTCTGTCTAAACTAGACTACTGCAACTCTCTTCTTGCTGGCTGTCCTCAATACCTCCTTGATAAGCTTCAGAAGGTCCAGAACTCAGCTGCTCGTCTCGTTTTTCGGACTCGCAAACGTGATCATGTCTCACCACTTCTTCGCTCTCTTCATTGGCTACCAGTTAAGGCTAGAATAGACTACAAGCTCTCAACTCTCTGCTATGGTTTCTTCGAAGGTCACTCCCCCAGTTACTTTAATGAAATCTTGTCTGTAAAAACTCCTGCCCGAAACCTTCGCTCCTCATCAGACTCCCGCATTTTATCCCTCCCTCTCACAAAGACAGTCACATACGGACAACGGATGATCTCCCTTTGTGCTGCTCAGCAGTGGAACTCTCTACATCACATTCGCCACTCAGCCTCTAAGGCCGCTTTCAAACGCTGTCTTAAAACATATCTTTTTACAAAGTACTATTCCTGACTTGTACCTCATCTTTATGTTGTTCAGTGTCCCTATGTGTACCTCACTGTCTACTGGTTGTTATGTTTCGTTCTATCAAATTGTACTGCGCAGAGAGTGCCATCTATCTTATTCGTGATTCTGCGCATTATAAGTTCGCATTATTATTATTATATCGGCTTCGCTTGTCTCCCTTCTTATCTTGAACCATTTGTGATAAACCATACCAGTTGTCAGTCTTCTTGCATTATCACATGATAGTACTCGAGCAAGAAATTGTTCTTCATTTTGTGTTGTGACATGTTTGAGATATTTTGGCCGAACGTCTACATACCTGGGACAGTGGAGAAGAACATGGGCTTCATCCTCTATCAAATTTATCCAGTAAGGACATTTAGTTGTGTTTTCTGTCCTATCTTGTAAAAACTATTTTTGTGGGTATTTATATGACTCACTCCTAGACGAAATCGTATTAAAATATCCCTGCAATTTTTTTTTTACTTTTACATAATCAATGTACATTTCTAGCATGAGGGTGGATTTATGCAATCTGTATAACAGGAAAAGTCCACTGTGCCTCATGTTCACACCCCATGTTTGCTGAGTACTAAGTTTTAGAGTAGTCAGAAACATTTGATGGTCTTCTACTCCTTGATTTAACCATACCTGGTTAAAACCAATAGATTCTAAGGCTACTCTCACTTTTGTTATCCAGTTTGTTCTGCCTTGTGCATCAAGATTAAATAATGATAATTATACGCTTGTTAAGGTATACGGTCCATGGACATTTTTGTCAATCGGAGCCAGAATTTGATAGTTCTCATGTAGCAGCTGACTACGAGCTAAGTTCCCCATATATCATATCGGATGGTGTATGTATTGGAACATTCAAAAATTTCTTATATGCGTAAAGATGTACTTTTTCGACAGGACTATTATCATGAAGAAAGTCCCCATACTTCGGATGCATGTAGAAGAGTTGGTTGTACTAAAGCATCAAAAAGTTTAAAAACTCATGTTGTCAATATTTTTTAAGGCTCTATGTCACAGGTAGCATTTTCCCCTTTGATCTCTAACTACTTAACCCCTTAGAATGAACTCGTGGTTGTCGTAAACAGTAAAACCTAAGTATATGTAGCTGTTTACTTCTTGGACCGTTTCTCCTAAAATTACTTTTCTCATCTTTCCCCAAAAAATCCCCCTTTCCTAAAGACCACTATTTTAGTTTTGCTACAGTTGATTTCTAGTCTTAGCTTCTGCCATGAGTTAGTGAGGAGTTTATCTGGTTTTGGAGACCAGCTGGTGTGCTTGATAAGAGTACCAGGTCGTCTGCAAACATCAGAATGAACAGTTCAACTAGACCAGGGCAAAGCTGAATACCGTGTTTACCTTCGGCAGACAAGGTATCGATTATTTCATTCATGATAATAGAGAAAAGGGTTGGGCTAGCTACACACCCCTGTCGGAGGCCGCGGGGACAGTGAAAGGACTCAGTGAGTTCAGTTTTTGTCCGTATGCGAGCCTTCAGGGAGTCAGACATCGCCATTACTGCTCTGATAAAATGTCCGGATATTCCGGATTTAATTAATACTCTCAAGAGAGCTTCGTGTTGGACTGAGTCGTAGGCCATCTTTAAATCCACAAAGCATGTGTAAAGTTTAGCTGGTTTATTAAGGTATTTCTGGACAATAGCATATAACGAGAATATGTGGTCAGTTGTAGAGTATCCCTTTCTAAATCCTGCTTGTGATTCTGGGATAATCTTGTTTTCTTCCAGCCATTCATACAGCCTAGTGTTCAGGATTGAAGTATAACATTTACCAATCACACTCAGTACCGAGATTCCTCTGTAGTTACTGGGGGACCCTCGCTCTCCTTTTTTGAAGACTGGTACAATGACAGCTTCTTTCCATAGTTCAGGACATTTCCCATATACAAACATATTATTGAAGTATTTAGTCAGAAAGCCCAGTACGTGCTCTTCGGCAACTTTTAACATTTACACCACATGCTTTTCCAGAGCTCAGGCCCCTGATTGCTGAGCACACCTCGTTTTCGCTTATAGTTTCATCTAATGCTTCAACCGCAAGCAGCTGGTCAGTATCAGAGAGGTTTAATCTGGGAGAGCTCTCATTATCCGATTTCAAAACTTCAATAAAGTGGTTCATCCATTCATCTCCAATAATATTTTTGCTCGCTGTTTTCCTGTCTTTCTTGTTAAGACATGAGTTAATTTCTGTCCAGAAAAGCTTTGTGTTTTTTATTTGTAGTGACAATCGCTCTGTTTTCATCTTTTAATTTTTTTCTTTTTCTCCTTGATTATTCTCTGATACTGACGTCTTGCTTTCACGTGCTGTATTGAATATCTTGCGCATGAATTTGCGTAGTTTGTTGGCTTCTACACACTCATGGTCAAACCATTTTACATATTTTTTTAAGATTATTTACAAAGATTCTTTTCTTCATGCATGTCGCAGCCGACTGAAGACAGTTCACAAAAGCCCCATGGCGTTGTTCAAATCCTGTTCTATTTCACAACCTGCACGTGTTCGCTTCTCTTGGGCTTCCCCTGTACCCAGTGCAGCTAAAAATAGACGTGTCTTCTTTTATTTCTCTTAAGTCTGAGAGGCACATTTCTAAAGCATCAATACCGTCGATGTTGTTCGTGGATTTTTAAAATGTTGAGTCGTACAGTGGTATATAAATACATAAACAAATTACATCTTTGTCTAAATTCATTAGTTTTCTGTTCATATTACGTACCACTAATTGATCGTGGGCAATACTTATATGTTATTTGAAATCGTTTAAGTGTTTCATCACCATGACCACAACCCCTCCGGATGGTCTGCCACGATAACTAAGTTTTTTAGCAGGGGCAAAGTACCACTGGATAGAGAGTGTCTAACTGTATAATGTTTTCAATATATGATTCTGTTATGCATACAACATCAAACGATTTCAAATATTCTACCAGATCCTTATCAGAAAGTTTAAGTAAAAGTCCCACATTACAGTATCATCATTTACAAAATACATAACTGTTTCTAATTTTCCTGCACCCAGCGGTCCCATTTGGTGTAGGTAGCTTTATTGAAAAATATGGTGATCGGCTTAGCCTTGAAAATCTGCGTCATCTTTAGCCGTTGGTCATGCACCTGCCTACCGCCTGCCTGTCTGGCATTTAAGTTCTGAGGTTTCTATGCCAAACCAGGATGTATGGCTACATAATGGCAAACCATCCAGCCTCCAGTAAATGTTCTACATCTAAAGTAAAATATTCGGCGGCTAACTGTTGACCTTTCAAAACCTCTGTCTTCGACTGAAATAAAATATTTAACATCTATACAGTATCAGTTCTTTGAGAGTTGTTAGTTTTATATTTTAGAAGAAATAATTAGCAAAGATTAAAGAAAATGTTTCTTTTGCCTTGTAAAGTTAACTGAATATTACAACAACATGTTCTGCTGGTTTGCAATTGTTTAATGTACAAGAACACTCAAGCTGAAATGATGCTAACCATGAATACCGTGTATGAGGGCAGAGTCCTCCCCAACGCACCCATCCCATCCTCCCACATACAAGATGGTGTTACTTCTACTTCATATCTTCATTTTATTCACAACTGTAAAATAATAACACTATTATACATGACAATAGAAGAAAAAACTGGCTAAGTAATCAGTACAATTAATAATTATAGGCATAGGAACATAGAGTCCTTCTCCAATGATTTATTTAGTTATCAGATAATTCAAAGGAAAAAAAATGACAAATGCATGGACCTTATTGTCTCTTACTTTATTTTTAAATATTCTCACAGGCTTAAGTGGTAATAGTTAAGAACAAGTTCACATTTAATACAGACGGTTTTAAGTTTGCTATAACATATTACTTTTCTTAACTAACTGGACGACATGTAAGATAATTTGCCAAAAAAAGAGGTAAAAGAAATAACATAGCAACAGAAGAATAACAATAAAATAATTATCGGCTCCCCTCGCTTTGTAACTACCCTTTATCTCGACAACCTCGAACCTCGCAAGAATGGATTAACCATTAAGTTAATGCTAGCTGTAGATAATGCAGCTGCTACTACTACTACTACCACTAAGTACAAGAAGAAAAAAAGGAGAAGGAGAAGAAATGCACAATTTCAGAACATCTTCGACTAAATTTGTTTTAAATCAGATAAAACTGTTTAAGGCAAACCGATTCTCCCCTTAGCATACACTGGTGCAAGTGAAAGTGAGTCAAGGGACACGTGACTGCCCACAACAGGTGAGCATCGTGAGCCTAAAGGATGTTTGTACCCTGTCCTCCCTGCATCGTGTCGGTCGACTTCAGTAGGAAATTATGGGGCCAGTAGGAAATGTTGAGGTAAACGCTGCCGTCGTCGTCATCCGCACCATGGAGAACTCGTTCAATCTCCTACATTCTGAAGGACTGGTTGATGTGACTGCCTTTCACCTGTACGATAATCAAATATTTTCAGTTATGGTATAATAATTTATAACAAAGTGTTAACGTGCAAGGTATAGTAGTGTCTGTTCATTAAGCCAATATGTTTTTCAATTACATAAACAAAATAGTTCAATAAAACAACTCCGTGGGAATCTGTTTAGTTTTTCAAACCTAAAAGTGTTTTGTCACGAGGTTTCAGTGTCATGCTCTGGGTAAAACTGAATGACATTAAAACATCAAAGTAAGAAACTCACCTGGGAAGCTGAAGGTGTAACAAATGCTTGTGCTGTTGCCATTGGCATTGGGGGGTATTGCTGCTGACCACTGATGACGTACCCACTGGCGCCAGGGTAGCCCGTACCCGACTGACAGACGACATTATAAGGAGGGGGGTCATAACGGACAGCGAGATGAGCGTGAGTAGTAGTAGTAGTAGTACAATCATTGCGTAGATTGGAGTAAGGGGCGTTCTGGGTGATGGTCGTAATAGGGGCGGAGCTATTCTGTGTCGTCTGCTGGGATCTCCTTCGTCTGACAGCCACTATGATCACCATGACAACAATGAAAAAAGAAATACTGCCCACTGCAGCTCCAGTAGCAACTAAAGGTCTTGCCACACCTGCACAATATGTGACGATCACCGGTATGTAATAATGCTGGACAGACAGGAATATTTTACATATAAAAATTTATATTTATTTTTCGTTTAATGGCGTGACTACATAGTATATTAAAATAAATAACATATTATTGTGGACACTAAGGCATCGAAATTCATGAAAGTCATCGAAATGACGTTTCATAGAGATAACAATAAGATGAATTTACACCAAAATGACTACAATCTGCTTCGACATCAGTGTTTTTTGTTGTTCGCAGACCACTGTAGCCGCTCAGTGTGGCAACTGTGGGACTGGGCTCACCTGTAATGATGTCATTGTAGACTTACCTGAAGATCTGGGCACAGCTTGGTAGGTCAGTCTGAATCCTCGTCCTGTTGTTCTACTATCACTGTGGAACCTGATGTACACAGACTGCCCCGAGCTGTAGAAGTCACCAACTGTAGACCCACACAGTCTGCCCAGACTGTTACTATAGTCACTAGTCCCTGTAGACACATCCACACCATACTCAGGAACTGGAGGTAGGTCAACAAATAGTTCAGAATCATGACCATTGCTCCACAACAATGCCAGGCACATAGCAGTATTAATCAGTATTAAGCAGTGTACAGATACACCAGGGTTATGGCCCCTACTTGTGACTGAATGTGTATTATGGCAATGTGTTTGTGAGGTTGAATGGCGCACGGTAAACAGGAGAAAGTGGAGATTATTCTCACTTAAAAGGACTTTGCATGGTATCAGGCATTCACGTTAGTCGATTATAATATTCAGGGTGGCTGAATCGGGCCTGGATCTGATGTCGGACGATTAATAACTTTTTTGTTAAGAGACTGTGACTGTCCTGACAAGATACCAGCCACAGGCAAGTATAAGTATTCAGCAGTATACACTTCACAAACACAACCAGATTAGGAGGTTTTGTTTGTTTGTTTGTCTGTTTCTTTGTTTTGCTTTATAAAATGCATGTCACTGGAATAACCAGTGAAAGAGCGACGATTGAGTGAAACTATTTGATATTTCAGGGAGGGAAGTTAATGATACTCAGTATGAACCTACCGTCAAAGACTTCAATGTAACCATAGATACAAGAGGAGCTCCATTCTGTGTCGACAAACGTGAAGATCACGTGCACAACGTAGTCGTAGTTGTCAGCACTAATGAGCCAGCCACAGTCAACGTTGCTGAAAATCCAATCAGTTAGTAAATAAGGACAATGAAGTACCGCATGAACATGTTATACATGTTGAAGACCATCCTCAGGTATTTGATATTATGGTGGTACTCAGAGGTAAATGACTTTAATTTATTCTGAATATTCAAGACTACGCCTATCACCACATTTTCCCCACCAAGTGAGAGAGCTGGGTGCATAGACAAATCAGACACAGAAATGTATGTTGTGCATAATGATAATGTCTGTAATATCCGTTACCAGAATAGTGAGGACAGTTTACACATGAGCAGGCTGTCCTTGATTCACATTAACAGGCCATAAATAGAAAATAGTACTGATAGAGCAACGGCGTTAATTAATAATATTCTCTCTCTCTATCTCTCACACACACACACACACACACACACACACACACACATGCGCGCGCGCACGTATAGCGCACAGGACATAATCGACAAATCTTATTCATTTTGTTAGACGTGTGTCTGTTAACTGGGGCAGCTACTTGCTTTAATTAGTGTGGCGAATACAAGCCTTACTCAGGATAGTTTGATGAAATAGAAGGATAAGACAGAGACTGCTCGGTGTACATCAGTGCTGTTAGATATGCAGAGGGAAGTAAACATGCATCATCACCTGAAACTAAGAAAGTGAAATGTTGTGTTGAACACGATGTTGTCTCAAACGCCTGTTGTTTTCTTGTTGTCATTGCCACAGGGAGACAATTGTTGACCTGAGTAATCGTTATCGATGCACATCACCCATGGCAGAAGACATTAACGAGGCCTTGTGGTGTGTTAGAAAGGGGCAACATTACAGACCTAAGGGGACATTCTTGTAGAGTTAATGGGGCATGATTACAGAGCTAACGGTGAATTATTGCAAAACAATTTTCTTATGGATATGGTTGTTGTGTAACTACTCTATTGTCAATTCACCTGTAGTGTCGATCCTCCTGGAAGCAGCAACCTCTTGATAAGAGAGATGAAATCCTGTCCCTGTGTTACTGCTGTCGCTGTGAAACTTGATGTACATGTTTTGTCTCGAGCTGTAAAACTCACGTGTCACAGACCCGCACAGTCTGCCCAGGGAAACGGCCGAGTCGTCAGACCCTGTGGACAAACAAATCATTTGTGAATGTCTCACATTTCAAGCATCGCCACCTGTCACCGTCATGGAGTCGATGTGGAATAACACTATAATAACAGTGCACTATGAGGCTGCATCAACTATGTGGTGAAGGTATTAGCCCTATAACAGGTGTGAGATCCACTTACCGTCATACACTTGCACGTAGTCGCAGGTACAGCTGCTGCATTGTTCGATGTCGACCTGCGTGAAAATCACGTGCACCACGTAGCCATAGTCTGCAGCCAAAAGGCGCCAGGCACAATCGGCATTGCTGAAAAATGTAACAGTACCTAGCACTTGGCACAGCAAATTATTTCTCATTTTTCGAGTATTTTGCGTATCGTAATGTTCATAAACTGCACCAGTAAAGAAATCAATGAATGAATGAGACCCGCTTCCCTAGGGCAAAGGTCACGTACTCCGGAGATGAGTGGGGAAGTGGAGGCAGCTATCTATCTATCTATCTATCTATCTATCTATCTATCTATCTATCTATCTATCTATCTATCTATCTATCTATCTATCTATCTATCTATCTATCTATCTATCTATCTATCTATCTATCTATCTATCTATCTATCTAATAAACATCATACTACCTGTCACTTACATAATTCTGTTGCGATGTTTCTGCATTTCCGTCAAAACGCAAAGGCCCCAGGAAACTGAGCCCGTGACTGACAGTTTCCATTTAACTTGTACTATTGTCAGTATAATCTTGCAGGTGAACAATATTTACAATAATCACACGTAAGTTGTTCAAAATTTTCACTACGCGGCTCACGATCCCCCAGCCGTCCTGCTCTGCCCCCGAACAAAAGACTTAGCGACGTGTGATTTAAAGTACAATAAAAAGATTTATTTAACATGCAAATTATCTAAATACATGCATACAACAATTTAGTTCATCGACAGCACACACACACACACACACACACACACACACACACCAACTTAGTACCGACAGGTGTGACTGCTGTTCTCGTGCTGCTAGTTTCACCTGCGACCCTACATGATGCGAGTCAAAGCTCAAGCATCTTTTCTCCCGAGTCTTTGTCTTCTCGCCTCAAGTCTCGATATCAAACAAAAGTTGAACCTGGCTTTGGACAAAGTTGGTCGTTTCTACTGCTGACCCGGTGATCTGTCGACACTGACATCGTGCCCAGAAGTGTCTAGCGATGTTTTTGTTTACCTACTTCGTACATTCTCATAGATACTTACAACAAGGGATGTCATTGGTCAACCACTCACATAGTATACTTCATCCAATCAACAAGTAGCCAGCACGGACAAGTGGAAGACAAATCCCTACTTTAGAGATACCACACAAATTCCTAAGTGACATACTTGATTAACTGTTATGCACTAATTAACAAATGATTTATTGAAAGGGTGCCTTACTTGATGTAGTTGTGGGCGTTAAGAGGGTAGGTAAAATATTGTGGGCTAGTGGTCACTACTTGAGGCAGAACGTGGGCTGGACCCGTGTTACCTGCAAGGTAAAGGAAAAGTGGGGGATTGGTAATTTTGTGAAAGACTGAAAAAGAAAAAGAGTCGAAATGGTGACTACAACAGAACATTTCAATCTGTAGCGTGAGGCTTAACGTGAAACTACAACCAACTGTGTTCAATGGACTTAGATGACACCATAGATTTTTACATCTATTCATTGTTAGAATAATGCAAGGATCGGAGGGTAGTTCTAATCCATAACTGTGATAGAATACGGGTGGTGGAAGGAAAACTATCAAACAGAAGTACAGGTGTTTTGTTCGTGGTTGTAAAAACCCCTTGTGGTCTGACCACACAACTATCATGGAAGCCTACATACACTGCCCAATATTACAAGTGCAGACTTCGTCGTTAAAATATAAAATGGTCATTGATCGTACTTATGTAGTGTCAGTTTACCTGTGGGGATCACTTCTCGATAAGAGAACTGAAATCCTCTTCCTGTTATAGAGGAGTCGCTGTGAAAGTGAATGTACAGGTATTGTCCCGAGCTGTAAAAGTCACGTACCGTAGACCCGCACAGTCTACCCAGGTTGACAGCAGAGTTGTCCACCCCTGTACACAAACAGTTTATTTCTGCATGTTTTGTTTATTTATTTCAGGTAAAACTAGATGCAGCCTTCAGGATATCGATAGCAGTGAAATCAGGATACACTATAACACTGCGCCAGCTAAGTGGTATAGATATTAGCCTTATACTAGATTTGTGATTTTCTTACCGTCATATACTCCTACGTAGTCGAAGTTACACATGTCGCTGCCTTCGCTGCTTTCGATATCAACAAACATGAAAGTCACGTGCACAACGTAGCCAAGGTCGCTAGTATGAAGGAGCCAGCCACAGTCAAGATTGCTGAAAATGTTACAGAACCTAGCGGTTGGGAGAGCAAATCCTTTTCTCATTTTTCGATAATGTTCCTTATTGTAATGTTCTGAAATTAAAGTCATACCCAGATAGGAATGAAACATTTTATAAACGTTTTAAAAATGCTAACATGATTGTAATAATGTAAAAGTTTTGATATGAAACATTTTAGAAACATTTAAGAAACATTTACCGAATAAACATTTAAAACTGAAACATTTTTGCAAACATTTAAAAATGGTAGGAAACATAACATTTAATCGAAAACTTCTTGAGATGTATGACGTAGGATTTTGATGTAGTGAGTATGACGTAGTTAGGGATGGGTGAATGAGAGAAACAAAAGAGGATGGAAGCTATAGAACAGAATAAAGACGCTTACTATTAAGTAATATTCAAACTCTAATGTGTATTCTAATAAACTATATGTTTGTTTGGTTCTATAGATTTGTAGACTTGAAAACTGTTGTAAAATCATTCATCTCAAAACAGTTACACGCCATGCACTTCGTATTGACGCAACGTTGGATTGTTTTCTTTGCTAACGCTAGGAGAAGATAATTTTCGTTTCAAAAACAAGATTGTTATCATCGTTTTCTTAGTGAACCTTCGTAGAAATACGGTAAAACGTTGAAGATAACAACTACAGTCAGAATATCAAGTGAGTCCTTAAATAGAAAGGTAAGGTAAAGGTCATCCCTTAACCTTTTCAGGTCGTTGGGGAGTGAGGTGTTAGAGACCCCACTTTTCTCGGGGCCAGCTTTTACATGAGGGTGGTGCCAATCTCCTCTCCCTCGCTGCCTTACCTTCCCCAACCCTCTGTGGAGTCAGGTACCCATTCCCGTCAGCTGGGTCGACTGGGGGAAGTATGCTGCGCTTATCGGGAATTGAACCAGCGCGCTCTCGGTTCGGACGCCAGCGCTCTAACCACTTGGCCATTCGCTTCCCCAAATAGATGGCGCCATTCTAAATTAAAAGTCACTTTATGTTGCCGACCTGAAAGCTAGATGCTACTATAGTGTAGTACTTCAAAACCTCGCTTGTTCCCCCTCTAGCGAGCAGGTGAGTTCAGATATTATCCCCGAAATGTTCTCTATAGTCTTCTCCCTGTATGACATGTAAGGAAGTGTTGCAGGGCCTGCCCCACTCTGTTGCGAGCACAGCATCCTTTCTCTGCACTATGGATATGTCTTTACATGATGCAGGGTTATTCGCTCAGATACACCTTATCACAGATCTAGCTGAAGCCCTCATCGCACGTGGAAGAACGAAAGAGCGTGAATGACGTCAGTGAGAACGTGAATGACGTCAGTTTGTCTGAATGCGTATGGATGATGTCAAAAGATATGTGACGTTAGAGAATCAGGGAAAATGAGAAGGGGCTAAATTGGATTGAGAAGTGACAGACGTTTTTGATCTGTAGATAAAATTTATTTGTGTGAGAGAACCTGTATTTGTCTGGCTAATGCATGTCATTGGAAGCGAGAGAGTGAGAGTCGCGCTTCCCGAGGTTGTGACAACTATTAAATGTTTTGCAGGAAAATGTTATTAAAACATTTTAAAAAGGTAGAAAATAAGTTTAAAAATAGTTTGAATGTAAACCTTAATAAAACTTTTTTAGAAGGGCAAGAAAAACATTTCCAAAAACATTTTCTGCAAACATTATTCAAACATTTCGTGAGAGCATTTATAAAACATTTATAAAATGTTTAAATGCTATCGGGTAATATATTTTATGCACTAAAGCAGTGATTCCCAACCTGTGGGTTGCGACCCACAAAGTGGTCACAAAGGGGTTTCTCGGGCGGTCGCCACGGGTTTGAATTAATTACTTAAAAGTTTCATAATCAATGTCGTTAAACCTAAGGCTTCAACTTTACAGTCTCAACAATCCTTTTGATTTAGTTTTAACTTTATTCATATTGAGTGTAATCATCAAAATTATTGCAAGAATATTTATTATTTGCAGAACAGTATCAGTTGCCGTTCACTTACTTTCTTAACCTCACCAGAAGTTGTTTCTGCAAGCATTACCTACTGACCCATCAGTTGAGTTTGGACGATTGATTGGACGCTGAGTAATATTTCGTTTTTTTTTCTTAAAGTTTCAGTTCGAAAATGGTAAAAGTAATTATTTTGAAGTTAAAGTTGTTGATAATGGTAAATTGGTACCCATGGGAAAGAAATTTAAACATTCGGAAAGAAACGTAAATATTCGAAAGACTATCTGAAATGTGACTTTATCATCTTAATCAGCAATGGCAGAGAAGCCACAATGCCTTCTGTGTAATGTAGTTTTTCATGTGGAGTTACTGAAACCTTCCACTCATATGTCACTTAGTTGTTTCTAAGAACTCTACACGTCAAAGGAGTTATGATATTGTTAACATATATAAGTATCTTGGTCTCTGTTTCACAGCTAAACTCTCCCTATCCCTCGATGTCGATGATCCTGCAGCTAAGGCCAAAATCCGAAACTGCTAGATTTTAAAATGCTTATGGAAAATAGGAGATATACCAAGAAGCGTGTTTTTTTAATGGTCGATTCTCATGTTGTACTGATACTAACTTACGGGTCGGAAATTTGAGGGTTCCAAAGATATGAGGCTGTTGAAAAGATACATAAGTTCAGCTGCAAACGTTTTTTTTTTTTTTAATGTAGGTCTCCAGACACTAAACAGAATAATTTATGGTGACCTGGGACGATATCCACTATTAATGACTACAAAAGCTAGATTATTAAGTACTGTCTTCGTCTTATTTATGTGAAAAACGTTAGACTTCCCAGAAAAGCTTATAATATGTTATAATATCTACAAGAAAACAGTAAACGTACTTGGGCTTTCTTTGTAAAATAACTTCTCTGTGTTAATGGTTTTGGATTTGTATAGCTCTAGCTGTGTCAGTAGTAAGAACATGTTTTAAGGACTTTAGACAAATGTCTCTTATTTGCAGATGAAGCCCTACAGGTGGAAAACTTCTGTAAAGTTCGTACGGATTGAATACCGGCTAGGGACTATGTCTGGTCAAGTGACGAAAGGGAAAGAACTTGGTCCCAACACACAAAGGCATTCACTGAATGATACGCGTTGCCAGTAAGACTCTTCCCTCTCCCTACAGGTACTTGAGTCGATTATAAAAAATGTGAATTACATCAAATCTGAATCTCTAAACAGCTCCCACTTTAAAGAACTATGTAAGGACATAGATTCTGATCACGAAGTTCTTCTTTAATCACTTCTTCCCGCTGGTTGTCGAAAGGAAATGTCAGTCGTGTCTTTGAGTTGAGAGATGGAGGTTTAACGGATGGATGACCTTCTGTCTTACTTAAAAGATGAAACTTGGAAGAAAAAACTTGGAAGAAAAAACTTCTTGACTTAGCTGGCATACTAGGCAAGCTAAATAAACTGAGCCTAAAATCACAGGGAAGGGAGACATACATTACAGGATGTCAGGACAATCTTAGAGCATTCACATCCACACTGCACAACTGCCGTCGGAAAGTCAATCTGGATGAAATTCCTGACGAAGATAAATTATTGAATCTACGGAGTGGTTCCTCTGCACCAATTTTTTCAGAAAATAATGTTACCAAACTTCCATTGAGCTATGTATGAATCATATCAAAATGTCACCATACTTGCATTAAGAAATTTAATTTCATTTCCCTCTACACATCTTTGTCAAACTCTCAGCCACAAATTGCCATGATTAATGATTATCATTGATCGTGAATCGTCAGTGATTAACATTAAAGGACAATGAGTCAGTCTAACATTCATCTAACATTTATAAAAAGAATTACCTGATATGTTAACGTTTCTAATTCTCAGTATTCCAAGACTAAACCTGTCTCACCATGTGACTATAACTATGACTGTCTTTGTCATATTTAGGGTTTTTGTCAGACTGATATGTCGTATAAAAATGACTTGTCATGTGGCTGTCACGTGGGTTGCAGGTTACTTGGCGATTGTAAAAGTGGGCTACGACCAAACAAAGGTTGGGGACGACTGCACTAAGGAGACAACAATTTATTGAAGTGATGCCTCACTTGCTGTAAGTAGGGAGGTTAGCCGGGTACTTGGCATACTGTGTGCTGTGGGTCACTAGTTGAGGCAGAACACGTGAGCAGTTGAGACCTGTAACTGATGAATATGCTTCTGGCATGAATGTCAAAATACAAACCATGTCTTCCAATGTTAAAATGTGAAGATACAAAATAGTTCCAAAGCACTTATAAATACTGAAAAACCTAAAACTTCCTTTTTAGCACTCATCAGCCGTAGGGTGTGACTATATTAATAATCAAGATGCTGCTACTGACTGCATAGCTAACATGCCCAACATTCTGATATGTTTTTTATATGTGTAGGAATACGAAGAAAAATTATGAACATGTTTCTTTTATGTGTTGGATTATTAGAAAACATTGTGTGCTTGTTATATGTGTTGAAATACAAGCAAACAATGAGAAAGATATTTGTTATATGCATAGGAATACTCACAAATATTTAGAGGTGTGTTTGCTATATCTACTGGAATATTACTCAACTTTGTGAGATGTGTTTGTGATGCTATATACTATTAGGAAATGTTACGAGTGTGTTTGTTATATGCGCTGTAATATTAGCAACATTTTGAGGTGTGTTTGTTATAAGGGTTCGAATATTAGAAAATATTGTAGTGTGTTTGTTATAAGCATTGGAAAGTTATCAACAGTATGATGTGCGTTTGGCATCTCTGTAGAAACATTAGCAAACATTGTGGGGTGTACTTTTATATGTGTTTGAATATTAGGAAGTCGATTCGATTATTATTATTTGGTACGAGATCTAACACTGGCCACAGTCTTGACAATATATCAAAAATAATACATTAACATCTAATTAATTTTTTTGAAACCATGACTTGTATTTTATTTTGTCGATGAAATACAATATGCCCTGTGTTTTGTCTTATGATTATGTTTTCTGTGCTTTGTTCTTTATACTTACCTGTGCCTTGATGAACTTCTGAGCGACTAACCGCTTCGTACATCAGCGCGAAACCTCGTCCAGT
Organism: Marisa cornuarietis; assembly: GCA_004794655.1. Classification (NCBI taxonomy): domain Eukaryota; kingdom Metazoa; phylum Mollusca; class Gastropoda; order Architaenioglossa; family Ampullariidae; genus Marisa; species Marisa cornuarietis. Next base: position 1,948,625 of record SMMW01000046.1, on the reverse strand, counting down.
GCTGCTTCCATCACTGTGAAATCTGACCAGCAGGGACTGACCAGAACTATAGAGATCACGCCCCTCCTGGTGACCACAAAAACTAGCTAGTTTGTTTGACTCCAAAGAAGAGTCTGTTGAGTAATAAAGCAAAGTATATATATATATATATATTGTTTTTCTCTCTTACATTTATATTTTACAGTTTTCTCTCTATCAAGCTGCCAATAGAGTACTCAGGGTGTTACTTTTCCCCCATATATTTTACCTAACTCGGGAGATCTGATGGGGGGGGGCAGTTGGCATGTTGTGTACTAAACGGTAAGTACACCCAAGCGCTAATGTCCAACTCGCGAGCAACAACAGAAACTCATCTCTACCAGTAGTGAGTACTCTTGTACATCTTATTGACCTTAAAACAAAACAGACGGGGGGGGACCATGACAAGACCTGTTAAGCTTTACTCTAGCAATTTTGGTTTGGTGGGACCTGTTTGAGTCAAAGAAAAGCAGGGTATTACTAGGTTGGTCATCTAACAAACTCCTAGTTCCTTTGCCTTCAGTTCTGTATTTTTGCCTAATGTCTCTATTTTCTTTGTTAATCTAATTTATGAGAAACAGTATCTCATGTACAAAGTCAATTTTGTAAGATGACTTGTTTTTCAAAGCCTGGATTGCTGACAGTGAGAGGTTAATGACAAGGTATTGTCACTGAGTCGTGTTCTTTATTTTATGTCATGAATTAAGGACACGACATAAAGTCCATACCTTGTAAATTTAGACTCACTACTGGTAAAATCCTCGAAATCACATTAAACAAAGATGGTAACTGCTGGGACAACAAGACATTAGGAGGACACCAGTTATGGCAGTAATAGGTACACTGAACAGATTTTGGTACAAGAACCCCATAGTCTTTACAACCAGGTACAGGCTGTACATATCTCTAACTGAATCATTGCTGTTCTCATAGTGCCAGACATGGACATTGCTCGCTGCCACACAGAATATTCAAGAACAATGATCCAAGTGCTTAAGGAAAGTGCTAAATGTTTTCTACTTTCAATACAAAAATCAACGTCAATATTCTGAACATTATCATTTCATAGATTCCTAAAATCTTCTCATGCAACAGTAAGATAACACTTCTCGGCATCGTCCCCTTAGTAGTGTGAAAACGAAAGAAAAAATGGTGAAAAAACATTAAGATATATATATATATATAATTTGGATTTATTTACTGTTTTAAGCCGATAGAATGTGGTTCAGCGAACATACCATCAAATACTTCCACATAATCAAAGAAACAGTCGCTGTTAGCTTGTATGTCGACATACGAGAAGGTCACGTGAATGAGATAGTCCTGGTGATAGCTGCTAGTCTGGAGGAGCCAGGAACAGTCAGCATTGCTGTCAAGTAAAGGGTACCAATCATTAGGTATTCAGTGGAACACCTCCAGTTCAGTTACTACAAGAAAGCACTATTCCTCAACCTCAATTTAAGACAGAAGACTTAGTCCTCGTCAACCTATAGCCTAGCCAGTACTATAGAGCAGTAGTAATTAGCCTAAACTGGAGTCAGTATAACAGAGCAGTTCTTATTAACCTCCATCTTAGTCGGTGCAATATGCCACTCAGACTGGCAACCGACCTCTCAGTCAGTGTTAACTTAATAGATCAATCTTCAGTAATCAATAGTTCAGAAGGTGAATTAAGTTAACCCCCTTGCTCCTGTTATTTTGAATCTTCCTAATGCAGTTGTTATTAAACTGATTTTATTACCGAATGATTCGTTATAGGTCAACGAAACCATTTTCTTACTTTGGATAGTTTGTTTGATTTCCTGGGTACGTTAAGTACTTTGGCCTGTGGGAATCAGCCATCAGTCGTAAATTTAAACCATTGCATTCTGCAAAAGACTGAACTCTGTTAGTGATACTATTTCTTGAAAGTATATTTTGAATCTTTGCCAATATTTCCAATATCTCTATCCCTCCTCGCCGTGTTTGTGTGTAGTGGATAAGAAAGAGAGAGAGAGAGGTGGGCGACAAAACAGAAAGACTGAGTCACGTGCAATCAAATGTAAGTACCGGCTATCTACAAAGAATTTTCAACCAAGTCTTTCGCACACAAATGATAAAAGATTGTACAAGTAATCAAAACACCATACATAGGCATATAATGTATATATATATATATAAACGTCCTTGTCTTACCAGTCCAGTTAAGTACAGAGGGTGAAGGGACTGCTTGATAGGTCAGCCTGAAGCCTGCGGCAGTTTGCTCGTTGTCGCTGTGAAAAGTCAGGTACATGAACTGTCCAGTACTAGAATATTCCTTCTGTTTCTGTATTCCACACAGTCTGTCAAGTTTGTTGACTTGGCTTGAACCTGTCAGACGCATTAACAGCATGTGATGGCAATTTTTGCACCTATCGGTACCAATTGTTCAAACATAATTGAAAGTATTCAATTTTTCTTCGTTTGTATGATATATTTTAATGCGTGCTCTCCGAAAATTTATTGCACATTAACTACAAATGCATAACTATTTCTACACAAATATAAACACATTCCTCTAACCACAGTTATGAACACTCGAAGAAGGAAGAGTATAATGAATCTTTACTCATTAGTAAAAAAATCATGCAATGAAATTTAATGTACCTACTGCTTTAAAATAGGAATTTTTTGAAATAATTGCCTTTACAGCCTAAGTTTTACTTTGATAATTCATAATAATAATAATAAGAAGAAGAAGAACACGAAGATGCAGACGAAGACGACGAAGAGGACGAAAACGACGACGAAAAAGAAGCAGAAAAAGAAAACAACGATAAAGAAAAGGACAATGACGACGAAGAAGAAGAAAACGATGATGACGAAGAAGAAGACGACGATGACGACGCAGAAGAAGACGATGATGACGACGATGACGACGAAGAAGAAGAAGACAAAGACGAATAAGACGAGGTATTAAGAAGAGAGTCCCAGAAACCGTCTCCGATGCTCTCTTCATATTTTATGCAATCTGTCAAAGATTCAAATAAATTTCAAGCCGACGACATCTATTTTATGTGCATTTCTTTCCGGAAGTTGTAAGGGTTTTTGATGTACTTACTGTTAAACACCTCAATGTAGTCGCCGTTGCAGGCAGACGACGAGGGCTCGACATCAATGTACAAGAATGTGATCTTGACGACATAGTGTGAGTCGTTGGTTTGAAACAGCCAGCAAGACTGGGCGTTGCTAGGTAACAAGATGATACACAATCATTGTCGTATTGGGCGACACGTCACACTAGTTCATGTTAAAGGCTAACCTGAGCTAGAATAAAATAAATCTCAAGTTTGCTGAGAGATTAAAAAGAACATTGTGTCTAACTTCTCTTTAAAATGCGTTTTTTTCGGAGACCCGTGGACTTTGACTACTGGAGTCACTGAAAAGTGTAGACAACAACTTGCCGAGAGCTTATGCCATCAGAGTTATTCCTTTTAAACTAAGATACTGTACCTTAAAGTGGACTCAGTGGTCAGAGGGTGTCAGGGGTAAGATCCGCAATCAGTGAGCCGAATGGTCGTAATGACAACTACACATTTATAAACTCTCTTTGTCTCTCTCTGGATTCTTAACTGGATTCCTTTTATCTCTCCTTACTTCCTACCTTTCATAATATTCTTTCCTACGACACCAATTTTTCCATCCATCTTTTTCTTTGTGCTAAGACTCACTTTTGCACCTTTCCCTGTCTTTCCTTATTTTTTTTAGATTTTTTTCACTTACTTCTTTTTATTCTTTTCTTCCTCATTGTCTTGTTTTCTTCATTTTATCATTTCTCTTTTCTTTGCTTCACTTACTTTTTTCCATTAAAACTAAAATACCGACGAATGCAGATGGAAAAGTCTGTGCTTTCCGTGAGTTATCTCTCCTTGCAGCATTTGCCTCAGCCAGTATTTTGACATTCATGTGTAATCTTTCATTTTCCTGCAATCGGTCTTTATTAATCAAGTTATTTTTCAAGCTTAAAGATATTTATTCGTCTTAAAATGTCATTTAGCGGATATTTAATTTATTAGCAAATGAAAATAGACTCGATTATAATTAATAATTAATATCATACTTTAGGTAAGTAGGGTAGTTTGCTGGGTATCTCAATTGTTTCTCGACAGGAGATGCAGCCATGATGATAGAAGACTTGCAAACTGCTGTAAACAGAAGTAATTAGTGTGTTAGGTTACCGACACTATGTTATAATTAATATACTATGTTAATCTGATGTATGTTAAACAGTTGCAATTAATAGGCTATGATAATATTGTTGTAGACAGGTAAATTATTATACTTGATGATAAAGTGCCTTCACACGCGAGTTGTTCCCCCCTAGACTATAACACGAGGACACTGATGAAGGCAAATGTGATCACTATGATTTTAAAAACTTATTTATACATGTTTTAATTAATGTTATGACTAAACTGCTTTAGATATAGAGGCATAGAGTGTGAATTTAATTACGAGAAAGTTATTGCACACACTGAGATAAATTTATTAGATAGTGATCAAACAACTGGAGGTAGCTGTGACTATCAGGATGTGATAAATTAGCTGTAGGTAGTTGTATTAGGTTAAGATTAAATAGCTGTAGATACTTTGAATTCTAGATTATGGTAAAAAAAATCTAATGATTAAGTTAATAAAGGTGCTAAAACATAATTGAAGTTACTAGGTTATGAAAAAGTGCTCGCTCACAGTGAAACCAGTTTTCAGCAAAAACCATTTTACAGTTGTGATCTTTCACTGACAATCTATGAACATTTCACACGTGAGTGGCAACATTTCATGGACGAAGATTTCCAGGCAAGACCTCGGACAGCAAAGCATGTGCCGTGTAATATTCGGAGAGGTGATATTCACTAAATAATATTTGTCATGTGTTCTATGTGTTCTATATACATATTTATTCCAATACGAAATGACTTCAAAATAAATTGTAACAGCTGGATTTATAGTCCTTTTGCGTGGAAATCGGCAAAGATGACTGGATTCAGTCACATAACCCTGGCTTATTTGAAGATAGGCAATAATAACTTCTTCCATTAAATCTTTGTTTACAAACAATAGATATTAATAACTTGTTTATACACCTAAATCCTTTGTTATGGAAAAGTAGGCAAGAATACCATGTTACAGTAATAAAAGTTCTGGTTTAATAAATAGGTTAATAATAACTTTTGATACACTTAGATCGTGGTTTCAGGTGTTTGTGCTGGTATTTGTGAAGTAACTCTCGCTGCTAGTCAGTACCAAACTAACACAACATGTTTATTACAAGAAGTTTCTTAGTTGGAAAAATGTCTGATGTCGTGTGCACCAAATCTCTCATAATTACCACTGGGCTGCTTTGCTTCTGAGGGAAGAACAGCTTCATAGGTGAGATGAAAGCCTTTTCCAATTCCTTTTCCGTCGTTTTTAAATTCGATCTTCAGACCCTGACCGGAGCTGATAAACTCTCGCTGTGTCTGTTGTCCGCAGAGTCGACCAAGACTGTTGGTCTTTGAAGTCGTGCCTGATGATAGAAACACACCATCCTATACGCACACCTTTTGTCATGTCTGCTCGAGACTGAGAAGAAACATAGAAGAAAATTACAAAGAGTTTTTTTCAGACGACAGGAAAATGTTCCTTAATTCTTGGGCCTTTCTTGTAAATAATTCAGTGCAAAGAGGGATATTTGTTTCTTTGTTGAGGAGGTCGATATCATTTCCTCAGTGAACTCTTTGGACTTATTGACCTCTCACTTCTCGTCAATATTATTTAGGGACTACATTCACATGCATGGTGTCATTGTAACGAAATAGTGACACATTTTTTTAAGAATACCTTTCTTGTGGCTTAAAAATTCAACTTTTGATGTCTGAGCCTTAGATTCATAGCCTACGTACCTTCCCTCAGTGGATTTGGGGGACAGATTTTATGCTTCGTTGTGAACGAGTTTAGTTTTATGTCACTTACCAATCAAACAAGTTCTTTGATTTAGAAAACAGTTTCTTTCTTGTGGGTTTTCTCTAAATATCATTTTTAACATTTCTTGGTCTAGAGAAAGCGGGAGAGGCAACGGTCGTCCCCTATCCTGTGTAAGGTTGTTCGGAAGTAGGATGTTAAAGATTTCACTTCTTTCTGGGCCATAAATGTGAGTGTGGTGAACATCTACTCTCATCTCTCTATCGTATAACGATTTACCCAGTCTTTACGTATATTTATGTGTAAGATCATAAAAACAGACAAACTCATTGAAATACGTCAAACGTAACAAAGAAAGGGTTACGAAAGACAGACAGACTAGAAACATTATAAACTACAAAATACAAAAATGTTTCTTGGTTGCTTAAGTCCGTCTTAAGTAAACAGATGGGTCTTCAGTCTTTTTCAAAACGTGGTTGCTGAGGTGATGGTGGACAGTGACGATGGCAGAGCATTCCACAGTTTAGGTGCCGCGTTTGTGAAGGCCCTGGCTCCAGTGTCTTCTTGTTTGTGTCTTCCACTGCAGGGAGACAGAAGCGTGACTGGGAGCCAGAGCGCAGACCACGTGACGACTGGTAAGGAGGAACTGTACCTCTTGCAAATAGTCAGGAGCAGTTTTAAACATGCAGGACTGTGCAACCGAAAACACTTTGTGGTCAGGGCGCTTGTTCACTGGGAGCCAGTGAAGACTCTGTAGGATAGGGGTGATGTGCTCAGTGGACCACTTTGCACGGGTGACAATCCTGGCGGCTGTGTTTTGAACTCTTTGGAGTCGATCTAAGTGCGTAGCAGGTATACTCCCACAATGCACTATTACAGTAGTCTAATATTGATATGATGGTAGCCACAGCAAGTGAGTTGGCAGCAGCCTGAGTCAGCATGGGCCGTAGTCTACCGAAAGTCCTGAAAAAGTAGTCGGATTTTGCCACAACAGATAACATGGTTACACATGGAGAGCTCTGCATCAATAAACAGCCCGAGGTCCAGCACACAGTCAGCAAAGGCTATGGAGGCGTCACCGACCTGCACATCACTAATGTCGATCTGCTCCCGTCTGGCCCTGGGGCCGCACAGTAACGCTTCTGTCTTGTCGTCGTTGGGTTTAAGACGATTCCTGGTCATCCAGGTCTTCACCGCGACACAAGATTCAAGTCGTTGAAGTGCAATCCTAGCCACTGCTGGGTCCGGGGGGGGGGTGAACTGTTGAGTATCTGTGTATCGTCAGCAAAGAACTGACATCGTTGGTGTCATTCTTTTTCAAAGATAATTAATGAAATAAACTTTTAATTGATTGGTAAATATTATAAACAACCCAACAGCTTACTGTCAAAAACCTCAACGTAGTCATTAACGCATCCATTTTGAGAAGCCTCGATGTCGACAGAGATAAACGTGACTCGCACAACGTGAGTCCTGTTGCTCGCCACAATGAGCCAGTCACAGTCAGCACTGCTAAAACTAGAAACAACCAGAATTAATTTTTGTTCTAAGGCTCAAGCTATTTAATCTTATTAAAATATAAATATTCACATGTGCTAAACAGGTCAACAGAAGTAAAGTATTTGATAAAAAATAACCTCAAAGATGGCGGGAGGAATACTAACCTAACTGACGGGACAAAACATGCAACATCTCCATGGTAACAGACTTTCTCAGTTATAATCTCAAGGTTAATCCGACATAGCTTGCAAGTCGTTTGGCTTTTCTGCAGCTAGCTCTATCTTTTAATGTGTTGGATGTACAATTCTATTTTGTTTTATAACTGGATTCGCTTATATAAATCAGTATAAATCGTGTTATCTTCTATTATTCAGCATTTACATTGATGATCTTGCAACTAAAATCAGTTAAATAATAACTTGCTTTGAATACTGGTTGGTGATTGCTGGATACTGTAGAAACTGTTTATTCAAGTTGCTGGCGACAAGCCGATACCTTGACACACACCCTGAGACAGATAAATGGCAAGATTATCAGGCCACGTGTAGATGAGAGCATCGAACATTAGTAACACTTACAAGACAAACTCAGTCGTCACACATCCAGTGGCAAATAAAGGAAAGCGGTCCTGCACTGGTTTTCGCCCAGATCACCATCATTGACCAAGTCTTCTTTACTTCTGTTAGTTGGCCTGAATGTGGAATGTCCATCTCTCTTGGTAGAGGACCGGAGAAGCTATGAAGTGAGGTTTGTAAGCTGGACACCGTTCTTACAAAATTCTGTCCCCGAGTGACAGTAAGGTCACAGGTCAACCTCTTACCCTAATGTGTCGGAAAGGGACACACAAGCAAACAGAGCTAAAGGTACGAGCGCACAGACAGTTAAGCAGCTAACATTATAGACTATAGAAACAAAACAGAAACACTAATAATTAAATGTGCTGAGTACTTACATGAGGGTGGGTACACGACTTCCCGAAGCACCGCCTCGCAGGTCAAGTTAAAACCTGTTCTACTAATGGAGTCGTCGCTGTGGAACTTGGTGTACAAAGTGTGGCCAGTGCTGTAGTACTGTGTGCCTGCTTTGATGCCACACAGTCTGTCCAGTTGGTTTGTTTCCGAAGCACCTGTAGGTTACAAGATATTCAGGATCACTAATAAGGTCTCTCATAACGATTAGGAGAAGCGATCACCTCAATAACAATAAAAAAATTGTATGTACTTACTGTCAAATATATCAATATAGTCATAACAACCAGATGTCGCCCACTCAATGTCAAGGTCGGTGAAAGTGAGACGCAGTACATACTGTGAGTTGGTGACTTCAAACAGCCACCCACGGTCAGTGTTGCTAGGAAACAAAGGAAAGCAGCCTGTTGTCAACGTCACCTGTTTGTTTGATATTTCTTACCCTGAAGGCTACAGGTGAGATGGTGAATAAAAATACGGGGTTTTATTCGTTTTCTCAGTAATGCTTACAACTAAGTAGAAAACATTATATGTAATTACAAAAACTTACTTCGAGTATTGGAGCTTATTTCCTGGATAGCTCAGGTGATATTGGTCCCGGGGACTTACTGAGACGTTTGACTTGGTATCTGCAGCAGGCAAATGGTTGGACTTAGTTATAAAGTGAATAAATAGAGGAGATAGAATATTTCTAAGTTTCAAGAAAATCTTCGTATATTTTGCAATTCAAGTTTCTCACCTTCTCTATAGAAACTTCGATATGTGAAGTGGAAGTGTCGTCTTGTGTAGGACGAACTCGGTCGAAGGGAGAGGTAGAGAACTTGTTGGCTGCTGTTAAACACGTGATGTCTGTTGTCCCCGCACACCTCCCCTAACATTTTCAAGCCTGTGGTTCGAGCTGCCACAGAATACAATTTCCTTTTCGTGTACTTTCTATTAATTATGATTAGGCAAACTAAAAGTCATCTTGAGAATGGACTGCATGGACTAATCTTGTTTCTGATGTACTGTGCTGTTATGTTTGACACATTGTGGTGTAATTTGTATGACTTCCGGTGTACAGTACTGCTGTATTCGATGTGTTATAATGCTTTTTTAATATTATGCTGTTTCTGCTGTATTATAATGTCGTTTCTCTTATGTATTATCATACTTTTTTGAAGTACTGTAATATTGCATCTTATGTGCTCTAGTATTCTACAGAAAGAACACAGTTTGTGATATTTACAAGCTAGTTATGGTGCAAGGAAAGCACAACGCAGTGTACGACGTGGTTGACCTGAACTCTGAGCTACTTTATTTATCAGCCATACTGTTATCAGTACAGTATGATCAGAAACCAGTTCTCTATCTCAACTGACTCACCTGACTTCACTTCAATTGTGTCACAAGAGCAGTTTTGCTGTCCACACGAGTCCATGTGTACATCAGTAAAATTAACACTTACTATCCAGGCGTTCTCGTCTCTTCGGATCATCCAGCAAATGTCAGTGTAGCTGAAAATATAAAACATAATTAAAAACTCGTTCCTATGGTACTAATACATTAAAGCTGCCCGTCATAGCTAGACCATTATCTAATAAGGTGACAGAATATCTAAATGGCTGTCCATCAAAGAGTGTAAGAAGCCATGATAAATATCAAAAGGTATTTTCTATAAAAGTGTTTTTTTCAAGCATAGTCATATTTTAAGAAACTGAGTTAAAAGGTGATGCATTTTGTTCTTGAGCAGTTACTTACTCGAAGCTTACGGGGTCGCTTGTATAATTCATGTCTTGAGGAAGGTTTGTGGCATTGAGGACCACATAAGACGAGCAACTTGTACCTGGTACAAAATAACACAGACTGTCAGTCTTCATCAGTTCATCACCTTAGTTATTTACCGTTTCATGGGAAAATTGTTCTTGTACATGTAAATAGTTATAATGAATACAGCAATATTATAAAACTAATTTGTTCGTACATAAAAGCACAACTGTTCGAGCTGCGGTATAGCACTTATCGAGAAATAAATAAATGTTGTCATCATGCTAACACTATTTAATTGATATTTATAGTTATCTGTCCATGTGTATAAATATTCATATAATTATTGTTAAGGTTATTTTACTTCTGAATACCAAAACAAATCCATGGATCTGAAAATGAAGTCTATTTTTACAATCGAAAGCATTTTGGAAGTCTATTTTACAGTGTGATTTATCGGGGAACTTTTTCATAGACTATTGTACAGAATGAGTCTCACTCTCTGGCCAGAAGGACTTGTAGTAGATATGGAAACTGCTATTGGTATCGGTGTCATCGTTCCCTGCAGTGAAGGAGACCAGCACGTCACTTCCGCTGCTATAGATGGGTAAGCCATGCTTGGTGCAAGTCGACAGTAGAATGGGGGAATCAGTAGAGTTACCTGCACAAAATTAAGGTTTTAGTCTTAGCCTTTCTTATACAAAGAGACACTAATTCACACACACACACACGCACGCACGCACACACGCACGCACGCACGCACACACACACACACACACACAATTTCTCTCAGTCACATGCATGTACGAACGTATACATGTATATAATCACACTAACACACGCAAATGCTCGCACGTCTTCACAAAGAAAAAGCAAACAACAACCAAAAGGAGGAAAAATAAAGAATGACGGAAATACAGAAAAGGAAAAAAAATCACAATTATACTTACTAAATTCATCGTGTACATGGTACATCTATAGTAAACATACATGTAGCATCATGTCTAGCAGTGACAAATAGCTCAGGGAAACTCCAGACATGACTGTTGTAGTGAGGCACAAGTGGCCACTAGTGAGTATGACTCACCATCATAGGCTGTCAAGTTGTCGACGCATGACCCGTTGTCTGAGCGAAGCTGTGGGATGAGAATTAAATGCAGTCTGGGACTGCTCCTGGTGCTGAAGATCCACTGACAACTTGTGTCGTTTGTGTTGCTGTAGAAAATAAAATGATTGTATATTTTATATTATCTGTGACAACCACAGTAACCACATCACAACCACGTCTACTAATACCGCTAGTAATTAAAGATGAGACATAGTACGCTAACATTTAGACTCATTTTCAGAACACAACATAAAGCCATTTGTGTAATTGATTCCATATTAAGTATGAAACAACGAAATGGCCCGGGATGTCCGCACCTAACATTTTGACTGGATTCTAAAAGTTGCTGATGGACTGTAAGTAGTCGGAGCTCGTTGTGGTATGTCGTACCTTGGTGAGAAGCGGAACTCGAGCCAAGAATTTTCTGTTGCTAGGATCTGTGCAGGTCTGGTGTTGTTAGTACCACTCTGACCAATCGTCACCGTCAGACCATCTACACAACGTTGAAAAACACAGCGACTTTTGATTTTGATACACACAGATTATTGATAGAACATGAAACAATAGGAGTGACAACAGAAGACTGGCAGAATTCATGGTGAAACCTCTTCATGTGAATAGACAGAATGAATACTTTAGTGAAAATACTGAGAAGATTGAGACAAGCCAGCAATCAAAAGTATCAACATTAATTAAAGGACAGAATGACATATAGCACACTGCTACTTGTGCTTAGACAGCGAGAACGCCGACAACATACCAACAACAAACATATATTTCATCTCACATGGCATTGCATGGAATGTTAAGTGCGTTTGTGTCTGTCGGTGTGTTTGTGTCTTTTTGTCTGTAAAGCGCCAGAGGACTGGAATAGGGTGCTTTATAGGTTCGCTGTGTGCTTATTATTACATACATGACAGTCAGGGACAGAGCAGTATAAATAAATGGATAGGACAATAACATTATTGAATATACACACAAATACACACGTGCTGATAAAATACATGATCTCATTCACACACACACACACACACACACACACACACACACACACACACACACACACATTCACACACAGAGATATGGGCCAGGTATCACACAACTGTGACTGCTCAGTATTGCAACACTTAATGTTGTTATCATATCATGCTGCAATGTTTCCACCGACTTCTGGCTCATAGATGTACTTTGTCATCTGCTTTATCTCGCATCTCCCACATGTTGATCACAAAGTCCCTTTTACTCGCCAGCTTATCCCCATCCCCGTACAACGATTGAAGGTTTGTTTATGGCCGTATATATATATATATGCATAAGTTTGATATACAAAAATTATCAAGTGACAGAGCATTACTCACGAAAAGGTTGTTATACTATTTGAGATGCTGTATAAAGCTGATATTTTAAGTGGTGTCGACAAAGGGAACAAGACAAGGGAGATGCCTCTCTGTTCTTACTATTTAATTAATATCCTCTCACAAAACACTGATAAATACTTTTTATTCAGACAAGCCGTATATTAAAAACAAAACGACCTGCTTACCTGTGATTACACCTACAGCTATAGCCCAGGCCAGCAGACACAGATGTTGTCCTCTCATTTTGCTGCCTGTACCCTTGAGTGCTGGGTGGTTCTCTGAACTCTCACCGTATTATAGTAGTAGTCACGTGACGTCACCTAGCAATAATAGCACAAGTCGGGTGCTCAGCGGTTTCGCAAGTGTGATGTTGTCACTCATCAAGACAAGAGGCTACTATCCTTCATCTAGATATGTTATAACTTGTAAGGCTGGCCACCCGACATCTGTTGCTTTTAATGTCACAGTGTTGTGATGTAACGCTGACTGCCTGACACCTGTTGCTATCAATGTCACAGTGTTGTGATGTAACACTGATGACTTAGAGCATGTTGCTATCAATGTCACTGTTATTTTGTAAGGCCTGACACCTGCTGCAGTCAATGTCACTGGCACGTGCTGATACCATCTCTCGCGAGACAACTGGCTGCACGTACGTTCATTTAATGAAGGTCCATGACTGCTTGAGAACATCTCAACCTTCATGATATCAATCAGCGGATATGACGCAGTTCGTATCGCATGGGCTTGGTCCTAGGTCACCGGTGTCCAGTTGTTTCGTAACTCAGATGTGTCTCGTAAGTCGGGATGTCTCATTGGTGTACCGACTGCATGAAGACTTCTCTATGTCTGTTCTGTTTCTGGTGTTTTCATTTCAGCTCTTACTTTATGTTTTAGCTGAAATGGAGCTCTGATAAAGCGTTTGTTAGATCGTTTAATTTTAGACACAAGGCCAATGTCACTCACACCTTCCTTTAGAAAACACTGAGATCGTTTTATGAACCGTTCGTTGGTTTTCTGGGCAAACAAATCACTTTCTGAACACGGCAACCTGAGCGATGTTTCTTCATGTGACTAGAAGACATGCACACTCTTTGTTACAAATGCTACCTGCGCGTAAGAGAACTCTTCAGTATAGGAGAGTAATTTTTTCCTGCTTTCCTAGTGGCAGGTGAGAATGTCGATGTTTGAAGGCTTATATCTTTAAAAAAAAAAGCATAATTATGACCTGGTATTTTAAGAATTATTATTTTAAAATGAACTTAAACCGATCATAAAGAAAAACTGTTGCACTCGGTTTGTCCTTTAACTTCAAATATTATCAACAGAGCCATGCGCTGCTCAACCACCATGTTACGAACCAACACTTGTCGCTTGGTAGTCGTGATATAGACTTATTTATTTAGCTGGCACGGCGTTAAACACAAACAACCAACCAACCTTGCCGCTTGGTACAAATTTCCTTAATATAAAAGAAACCCTGTCCTGAGAAACTGAAAAGTGGTCCAACCAATTCTGCACCCAAGTCCTTATTTGGTACCATCGATCTCTGGAATGTTGAGGCACCGGGTCCTCAGGGTAAGCTTATCATTGTACTAGGGTTGCTCTGATCATGTGACTGGGGGACATCAGAGGACAGAGGATCGTTCCTGACAGATTCAGCGTCTGAGATGATAGGAGGAGGCTCGGCGTTGTCATATGGAGGGTAGTAACACGAGGAGGGCTGAGGCACCAGAGCGAGGATCAGAAGTACCAGAGGGAGAGAAGACGGAGTATCGTATGACCAGAAATCGTAAATGTACATGCTGTAGTGGGTATAGTTGATGGTGTTTCTCGTTTCTTTGTACATCTTTGAAGATCCTCTAGAATAAAGTCCTTTAATAGCTAGAAGATCCTCTAGAATAAAGTCCTTTAATAGCTAGAAGATCCTCTAGAATAAAGTCCTTTAATAGCTAGAAGATCCTCTAGAATAAAGTCCTTTAATAGCTAGAAGATCCTCTAGAATAAAGTCCTTTAATAGCTAGAAGATCCTCTAGAATAAAGTCCTTTAATAGCTAGAAGATCCTCTAGAATAAAGTCCTTTAATAGCTAGAAGATCCTCTTGAATAAAGTCCTTTAATAGCTAGAAGATCCTCTTGAATAACTTCTTACTTCAGGTTTACCGGATTCCTTAAATATTCCTTTACGTCTGTGGCGTGGAAGACAGCATCTGGCACACAAATCACACTGTTAAATGGCTAATGATTTGACAGGAAAAGAAGAAGAAATGTTTAGATGTTAGCAGAACCGGACTCTCCTACCCCAGAACTATGTAACCGCAGAATTCCTATTCAAAACATTTATTTCCTTTAGCATTTGGCCCTTTGTCTGGTTCAACAGGAATCGCGACATAATTTCATCAATCGTTGTTACCGTCTGTGATTTTCTGTCCACTTCCACAAATGACTAAAAGGTTAGACGCTTCTGAACTCAAGACTTGAAAATTTACCGCTTATTCTGAAAATGTGACAGCATCTTTAAGTGAACCGAACACAAGGGGAAAATCACGACTAAGTAACTGTAGCTTCGACAAACAAAACTCTGTAGTTCGTAGGCAAGGGGCGAGATCTGTAGCTGCTAGTGAGGTAGCGGTAGTGAGGTCCTGTATAACCATTTTCTTTTCTTCCGTTGCTATAGATGGAAAGGTTAGGTCTGGAGCAGGTCGACAATAGTACGACAGAGAGTGAGGAATTACCTGTCAGGTAACATTGTTATTAGCTGTATCGTTTGATTAAGCTTAAATTTTATAAGGATTAGTGGGGAAGAATGAAAGAGCGTGAATGACGTCAGTTGTTGGGAAGACGTGTACGAGTGATGTAAAAAGTGAAGGAAATGACGTGAGGGAGAGCGCGAGCAGCAGTTAGTCAGGTAGGAGAAGCGAGAGGTTTAGGACGGAAAGACTAGTAGAGTAGGAATTAAAAGAAGAATTTGTTGAGTAGGGCGTTTAGGAGTATATAGATCGATTAGGTGAGTAGGTATTCTTGTAGATATTCAGACAGGCAGGACTCAAAGGTTAGGGATTTTGTTATTTTAAAGTAATCTGGATGTAGGAGTCGTTTGTTTTTTAAACCGACTTTTCATTTGTGTATTTTTCTTGTTTTCTTCTTGTATTCATACTTAGTAAAGCAGAGAGATTCGTTAGACAAATCATTCTTTTCTTTTAATTTGTGAGAAAGAACACGTATTTGTCAGACTCCGTGTGTGTGTTGAAAGGATTGAGTGACTGATACACTGCGCGGTGGTCGTGACACCGGTACGAGAGAGATTTTAACTGAAGCACATCCAGGCACACATGCACACATACACGCACGCACCCTCGTACAGACTTACAAACTCCCATGCTCGCACCTAAAGTGTACGTAAGTGTAAAAATAAACCAGAAGATAGAAAGAAAGAGACAGAAATATCAAGAAAAAAAAGTATTTTTGATCGAGACAAAAAATTATTTTCTCTTCGGATGAGCGACACAAAGCTGTTTTTGGGTGACACAAAGCTGTTTTTGGGCGACACAAAGCTGTTTTTGGGCGACACAAAGCTGTTTTTGGGCGACACAAAGCTGTTTTTGGGCGACACAAAGCTGTTTTTGGGCGACACAAAGCTGTTCCTGGCGATACCATCACCACCTGTGAAGTTGTTAACACACGACCTGTTGACTGATCGGAACTTCAGTGTCTCCACATTCAAGTTCAGTATCATCTAGCTACTGGATCTGATACACCACTGACGGCAACTTGTGTTTGTGTTGCTAGCAAACAGAAACATTGCTGGGTGTCACTAGTGAAGTGCCGTCGCCATTTTGCATCCTTCTGTAATCTCCAACGACGACATGAAGTAACGGCAAACAACGTCCCTATTTCATTATTTTATTCTTGTGTGATGTTTGTGCCTCTTCCATGAGGAAGATCTGCGGAATTTTCAATAACATATAATATATTATAATAACTATAATAATAAGTCTCAAATTAATTCTGTTTTATTTACTTTAAAAATTTATATGTAGACTAGTTTCCCACATTCTTCTTTATTACATACTAGCAAGGGCACTCGCGGTTACCCTGTCATGGTGTTCCTTTAGCTATTGATCTTGTAGCTCTTATATTTTCTTTAAACTTAATTTCTCACTCTTCTGAAACGGGGGTGTGGCGTTTAATTTATCCCTCTCCTTCCTTGGTCCCTCTAGCTCTCACATGGGTTTCAGTACATAAGCAGATACACTTATAGTGACACTGCTATTCTTGAGCCGTTCCCTTTGAACATACTCTGGAACAAAATACAGGAACCAAATGTAGGTCTAGTAAAGGCTTTATAGCAACTTTGGGTCGAGTAGGGCACCAAGGGAAGTCACACCCCAAATTGTTGATATGCTGCTGACAGGATTACTTCCCATATATCTATAGATTGCATTGTGATGCCCCAAAGACTACCAAACTGTTAGTGCTCGAGCACAGTTATTTTTACTTTAGTTTGGATAAGAGGATAATAGTACTCGTTTAAATTTGGTTATGATCGATGTGGCTTTTCATAGAGAACAAATATACATCACCACACAGTTTATATAGTTATGTCGTGCATGCGCATCATTTGAGAGGTAAACAGTTGTTTGAATTTGTCACGGTGCAGTGAAAAGAATAGTGTACCTCAGAATATACTGGAAATAAAGAGAAAAATTGTCTTTGTGCGCCCAGCTGTACAGACTTGTTGTCTGCAGTATAGGTGTATAGTATAGTATAGTATAGTATAGTATAGTATAGTATAGTATAGTATAGTATAGTATAGTATAGTATAGTATAGTATAGTATAGTATAGGTGACCGTGTAGGGAGGGTGGGTGTCACCAGCGTGACCTACCTTTCTGTTATTTTCTGACTTTGTGTTTGAATTCAAAGACATTGTTTGTAGTCACTTCTAACAACCTTTGCTATGGTAGGCAGACAGCGGACCAAACTTGCATTGTCTCAGATCCCTACATAAATCTGCTCTTACATAAATCTAGATGCCGTTTATGTGTGTGTCTGTGTGGTACCGAGGAAAAAACATCAAAAGCCAAGTCGTGTTCGCATCAAAATGTCTACAGATGAAGTCTACTCTTTTGTGGCCTGTTACAAACATGCTACAGCGAAGGTCTACTCTCAAGTCAGGTGTGCACAAATGCAAATTCAAAGGGAGGTTCAGATCCACATTTACCTGTATTAGCCGCATTAAAGGTCATCTATTCCTGACTTGTACCTCATCTTTATGTTGTTCAGTGTCCCTATGTGTACCTCACTGTCTACTGGTTGTTATGTTTCTTTCTATCAAATTGTACTGCGCAGAGAGTGCCATCTTTCTTATTGGTGATTCTGCGCATTATAAGTTCGCATTATTATTATTATTATTATTATTATTATTATTATTGACACATTTAAACAATAACAAGCATACTGGTATCTGAATTGCGGTCCTTTCTTCTGAAACAAAAATGTTGGGAGTGCTTTAGGTCTGTGTGTGTGTGTTAGTGTGTGTTAGTGTGTGTGTGTGTGTGTGTGTGTGTGTGTGTGTGTGTGTGTGTGTGTGTGTGTGTGTGTGTGTGCTTGCGCGCGTGACCTACTCCTGAAGAGTTTTCTAGCCACCGGTTCTAGCTAGCCTCGAACCAACAAACTTTTGTTTACAGTCGCTCTCACTACTGACACCTCGGTAAAAAGCATTCCCTCTTCATACGAAATTGTCGTCTGTCAATATCGAGTCCGCCGCAGTTTCGTCCGCGATTGATAATGGCGAGGTCTGAGCGACTGTGACAGATGTAGAGGTCAAAGGTCAGTCAACGACTCTTTTTTTTTTTTTCCTGCTCTCGCTGTTCCCCTGGCGATTCCGGACACACCAATCAGCGAGTTGCCGCCCTTAACGAGGTTCGATAACCGATTGCTGGCGGTAGATTTCCTTAACATCGCAGGTGACATTTTCAGGAAGCAACGGTCACAGGTCTCCGCGTGACGATACCATTGACGTCAAGACCGTTATCACCTCACGACATCGAACGAGAAGCCAGCCATCCTCCTCCCCAGGGGCGGACATGTGAGTCTCTCAGACTCCTAGTCCTTGCAGTCGCAACCCCGGAGGCTAGGGTGGGTTCCTAGCCAGGCGTTGAGAAAGGAGGAAAAGGCGCAGGTCCGGAAGCAAATGGTGTTTTATAGTTCACACGGCGAGACAACTCCTGCGGTTGAGACACGTGAGAAAAGTAACAGCAATAACACCTCACACGAATGTTGCTGTCTATAAACAATTCTAAAAAATGAATTAAGAATGGAGTAAAAGGAACAAGACACAGGATTGTATTGTCAACTAAACGAGAGACCTATAATCATTCAAACAGGAAAATAGAATACTCATCCAAAACGAACTGAAGTGTTTGATACGCTGTGGGACTTTTTAGTTTCGGGTCAAACTTCATATTACCAACAGACAAACGTATATATGTACGTGTTTTAGTGCGGGAGGCTACGTGCCGGCAACACACACACACACACACACACACACACACACACACACACACACACACACACACACACACACTTTATGGTTGCCTGCGTGTGCTTTAAGTGCTTGCGTGCGTGCGTGCGTGCGTGCGTGCGTGCCAGCGATAAGTTCACGCGCGTATGTGTGTGAAGATAGCTGTGGGAACCAACTACGCACACTGGCCTTCACCCTTTCGATACGGTCGAGCGATCACGGCCGTTTACAGACAGCGTGCCTGTTGCTGGAGCGATCCGTGACAGAGGTCAGAGCCACCTACCGGCGGATCCCACACATATCTCGCTCAAATGCAAAGCCTAAAATAAATTAGTTTTGAATGGTCTGTTTCATCTCCAGTTTCCTTATGTGCTCTCTGAATTCTTGTCGGGGCTCCGTCATTCAAAAAGTATCGACAGCTTGAACACGCTTGATGTCAAAGTCGCTCACCCTGAAAGAATTGCTAATCGTTTCTTCCCCTTGTCAACCGTGCGTGCTCAATTGTAACCCACACAAATAGTAAACAGCATGCACAATGAATGAACATACGCCGTAATTCACTCCACTCATTAAATTAGAGAAAGTTCGCATTCAATTTTTGACAGATTGAGAAAATATTACACACACGGAATATAAGAAGTACAGGGACATGTTAAAGACAACACTTATCTCAAGGACAGCAGGGTTCATAGCCTGCCCCTCGCTGCTTTTGCTGTCGTAACCATATAAAATGTTAGGTAGGTTGGTGCGCCACCCAGGTATCGAACATAGCTACTGTGGGCTCCTTTAATCTCGGAAAACACTGCTCTAGCCCCTCGGCTATCCGCTTGTCCACATAGAGCGTGCGGTACACGTGGAACACGGAGTGTATTGTACATGTGGAACACGGAACGTATTATACATGTGGAACACGGAACGTATTGTACATGTGGAACATGGAGCGTATTGTACATACCGGGGAACGTGGAACGGGAAACATGAGGTAGTGCTTTACAGCGACCATGATTTTGTTCTTCTGGAGTTCGCCTACTCCACTCTACAGGTAGATCATAGTGGCCGTTGTGTCACCCTCCCAGTGATACAGACCCTCTGTAGGACTCTCTCAGGACCTGCATCAACATCACAGTCGGCAACTGAGTGTCAGGGAGGAACGACTGCAGTTGACTCCAGACAGTAACGAAGTCTGCCAGGGACAGGGGCAATAACTTATACGGGACGGAGGTGCAGACGAGCAGGTGAACGCCTAGTCGCCGCCCCTGCGGGCTGCACACACCGTGTGGCACATGCACCGACATACCTGTGCACCACCTTGAATTAATCGCCCTCCCAGGTAGAGCAAGGCGATGTGCAGACACGGCGGGCCGGGGCCAGAGGGAGGAGACTGGACAAGAAGGGGAGGCTATCGATGGCCAAAACAATCCAATGTAGCGGCTGCGGGGGGAAGGGGGGTAGGGGGGCTTTCTAGTAGGTGCATGCGATCCAAAACTGCCGAGTGGGAAGGTTGAACAGGTTCAGAAGTATTGTTAGACAACACTTCCCGGGCCTTTCATGGTAGGAGGGTGTGACCGCTCTTTTTCTTCTATCGTTGCCTAGTTGTTTGTCTATTTATCAAACTATCGCAAGTGAAACTAGGTTTTCCTGTTATACTCTCTGGACCTTCACTCTCCCTTGTTCTCAATGATTAATTTTTAGAAAAGATGACTAGATTAGCATTCACACGATCTTTCTGTCGGCTCCTTCATAGGATCACGATGTGTCTGTCGGCTCCATCATAAGATCCAGCTGTCGACTACGCCCTGGCGTCGCTCTGATACCTGATTCTCTTCTTTGACACCCTGAAGTGTCACAGGTCAATCCTGTAGGTTCCAGGGTTCCTTTTGGCGCTGTCTGTGCGAGTGGTAAGGAATGCGGTGAGGTGGAAGGGGGATCAAGGCGGTGTAGACAGGTGCCCGCCTGGCGCCACTGTGGGGACACTCGGTGCAAGGTGGTGAGAAAATGTGTGTTTGGATTAGTGAAGCAACAGTGCATACTATTGTGGGGGAATGTATCTAAGTCATTGTGCACGCCGTTGTGGGGAATATCTCCTAGATATGCTGCACATGCAGATCCGCCTTCTTTTTGTTATCGTTGTCGTTGAAGTTGTTGTAGTTGACCGCCTTCTTATTATTATCGTCGATGTCATCGTCTTGATCCGTTTCTTTATTTTGTTTCTTTCTTCTCGATAACAATTAAGACGCTGTCCTACTTTCACACTCCTTTCACACTCCCGTACCTATACCTTTGATTGGGCAGAATCATCAATCACCATAGTGACTATTACTCAAGTCTCAAGACATCAGGCAGTGAGAGGGTTTTATCAACAGAAGCAGACTAGGACAACCTCCTGAGGTGTGAGTGCTGAGACTTGCACGGACACTCCACAAGTGCTGTGGATAAGAAGGGGGAATATAAATAGTCTGGCATGATCACGTGCAGCTACAGCACAGGTAGCTCAAGACTCACCTTGATATTTACATTCACTAAATCATTTTTGAGGGTGAATGCATGTATTTATGAATGCCTGTATGTAAGTGATAAAAGTGTATGCCTGCAATATCTCTAGCTATATCTACATATTAACTAGGTACTACATTATCAACATAGTACTATACATAATGTATATATATATATATATATAACTAGATACATACCTAGAACAGATGAAATAACCAACAAATCGAGTTTATTCTCGCGTGTGCACGTGGTTAGGGGATGAATGACTAACTTTCAGTAAAACCTGTGAAGAGCCGTTTGTCTCCTCACAAAAGGTCATAGTAGACGAGGTCGGGCACGACTGGATCGTGGTGACAGATTTTGAGACATATCGAATTAGGATTTTTTTTCGGAAAAAGGTATTAAAGGTTTTAACTCCTGCGTCTGAGAAAAAAGCGTGCACGACCTTATGAACTGACATACTTAGTCTCTTAGGTCACAGTCGAAGGTGCTTTTTGTTTGGGTTTTCTTTGGAAAAAAGGAACAAAAAAGAAAGAAAGAAAAAATGGGAAAGGAAAAAGGAAAAAACATGGAAGAAAAGAAAAAAGAAAGGAACAAGGGAAAGAAAAAAGAAATGAAGGAAAATAAACAACGGGGTAATCATTTCAAATACGCATCTAATAATAATTGAAGATAATGTAGGTAATCGTTATATTATTATTTATTAATGAATACACATTATAAATTATATCCCGGACAGACATGATACACCTAAGTAAAAACGAAAGAACGAAGATGTTTATTGACTCAGGCCACGTGGCCACAACATTTAGACAAGTAAGAGAGAATTAGTGTTGTACAGGTCTTGTTAACAGTTCACTAATGAAAGTAGTGCAGGGAGCCAGCAAAGTGTTTTCGGTAAAACTTTGGGTTGTGACTATCAGTGGGGCCGCCTGCATGGGTAGATAAACCACCCAAAGATATAATGTGACGCTCACGTGACACCCAGCCACCCGACTGTCAGGCAAGGCGATGAAGCGGCTAGGTCCACCCTGGTTATTTTCCACTAAACACCCCCCAGTTCGGGTGAAGGGTCGGCAAAGACACAGAACGGGTACAATGATACCCTTGTCTTCATTCTCACGTACGTTATTTTTTGTGTTATTATCCTGTCTGCCACCCGCTTTACTAAAGATCTTCCCAAAAGGCATTCCCTGGCCCCTAAAACTTTTATGTCAGGATGTGACACGGTATACCTCATTTGGTAATTGTTGCAAAAACACATTCTTTGGCATGATATGGGCATGGCATTGCAGCCCTATACGAAAGCCCAGTGTTTTCATGCTTTCATCGACTTTCCGACAACTAAAAAAATAGTATTGTTGTGTGTGTGTGTGTGTGTGTGTGTGTGTGTGTGTGTGTGTGTGTGTGTGTGTGTGTTGCGAATATATTAAAGCGCACTATTTTTTTTTTTTACCTTGGATAGTCTACCTTATTTGCGTTTATGTTACCGATCGACAAACTGATACGTTTGATATCATCAGCTGTACCCAAAAGAATAATGAAATGTATGGGCAGGTCATTGTGTTTCCAGTTCAACCAGCTCAGCCACAAGGCGCACGGCGGCTTCATCCACCAGGTCATCTGCATTCTTTCGTTGTTTTTTTTCCTAACATTCGCTTTCTCTTTTTTTGTCCTTCCTTATCTTCTCACGCACACGAGGTCTTAAAACACACACGCACTCACAACACACACGCACGCTCACATAGAGACACAACAAACACACTTACATACACACAGACGCACACTCACATACACAAACTTGCAGACATACACACGCGCACACAGACAAGCAGACATACACACACACTCACATACACACAGACACACACTCACATACACACACTTGCAGACATACGCGCACACAGACAGACAGACAAACACACACACTCACACACACACACACACACACTTGCAGACATACACACCCACACATGCCCACACACACACACACACACACACACACACACACGTGCAGACACATACATGCAGACAGACCCACGCACGCACACACGTACACGCACGTCATCTTTGTCATCTCCCCCACCCCCTTTCCTGTCTCTTTCTCTGATACTTAAGGTAAGAAATCCCTCGTTGACCTGTCTCTAAGAAAAGTTGCAACGCTCTTTTTTTGTTCTCTTCTTTCTTCGTTGTCTCGTGTCTCTCTAATTTTTGTTTGACATGAAAGTCCATGTGCATCTGTCAGCTCTGAGTCCTTCACTGGCTTCCATCAATGCAAAGGAAGTTTTGACATCGTTTTAATCAAACTGAAATGCTTACAAACAAGATAATACAAGTCAATAAATAGTAGCTACTATTAGTCACCAGTGTTTTTCATTTAAACACAGAAATTCCACACAGTTAACATATTTCTTGTATTAATTACAACTTTTTCCCCAACACAATATTCCTGCAATCTGTAACAACATTGCTGACTCACCACAGCTTTTTGTCGGATAACATAACAACTTGTTCTTGATCCTGTTAGCAAGAAGGTATTTATTTCACAACCAGTTGGTTTCAAAATCAACAAATCGAAGACCACAAATGATCCAGCTTTGTCAGACGAAGAACAGACGCACACAGCAAGTATCGGTCAATGACACACGGACTGGAAATGTAAATTATTGACAACTGTCAACATGGTTAGCGATAACAGTCAGCAGGATCACTGACGCCGAGGACTGGGCAGCTACCTCCCTTCGAGCGACAAAATCCTTTCTTTCCCTTTCTTGCCATCATCAACATCATCAACAATCTTTCTCTAAATCTCAGTATTTTCCCCTCAAAACAACTTCACAGCATACAACACACTTCTCGTCTATTACACCGCAAATATACTGCTTGTCAGAACCTGCCACCACTTAAAACAATGACCCTTTAACACTTGGGAAACTTGGAGAAAGCACAGGGTACCCATGCCCTAAACGCGGTATCAAAAATGTTATTGCCTTCTAGTACCCGTCATCAACAACTCACTGTCATCTTCCCCGCGTGTGTGAAACACTGTACCTGTTACCCGTCATTGATTCAGTAAACATGGACGCAAACAAAAAGGTCTTGCTGTTTATACTGGCAATAAATATTATTATTGACATGAAAATGTACAAACTGTGCACGTGCCATATGTACAAATTACTGGTTTGTCAACAGCAGAATCGCTATACGTGTACAATGTACAGCAACAGTTAGCATTCTCTTGGCCGCCAACGAGTACAGAAACAAGTTCAGGGACACCATATGCCGTCTCCCAGCACATGGATGTCCAGCAGTGTCCAAAGACTCAAAATCAAGAGCTTGTGTATTGTCTTCACAAATATCCAGCGTAAAGACGACTGTCTGACTCGCCAGCCAAAGACCGCCATGTGAGAGAATCATCCAATCACATTTCATTTTTTCTTGAAAATAATGATCGCAGCCGTCAGGAACTGTATGGAGCCAACGTTTATAGGACCAGAAGGAAGAAGTTGCAGTTACCCAGGCTGCATCAGTCAGGTTGCTTGAAAGACAAAGGCTACCTGGACATGACAAAGCTTGTAGAGGCATTGCATACATGTCCACACTCTCCGTTGTGAGTTCTGTCACACCTTGACTAAGAAGCCTTTGTCCGAGTTAAGATAGACACTTTCTGCACCTTGTCTCGTCTGGCTGTCTTGAAGACCTGATTGCACTGACAAAATCGTCGATAATTTTCCAGCACACGATGTCTTAGACAGTCCTTTATACGAACAATTGTTTGGTTTCGCAAATTACATTGCGCAGTCTTTAGAGACAATAGTCAGTGTGTTGACACCAGTGTTTAAGGATCATCCAGTTTTCCTACGTGCAAAACTCTTGCTTGTGAGGGGCGTAGAGAAGAAACAACAATCTTACCTCCCTTTTTTTCGATGTAAGTTGTCTGTCTTTGGCAGTTGCACTAACATCGAATTTTGACGACCTGTAGATGGTGGCTAGGTAAGGGGTAACCCAGGGACGACGCCCCTTATCAAAACTATATTAGAACTTTTGTGCCTTTCGCGTTAATTTTTCTCGGTTTCTGACCAAAAGATGACAAAGTCTGTGACTCAAAGGATGTCAGACTAGACATCAAGTGAGCTTTTCTCTGACGCAAGTCGTTTCTTCTGTATCCTCTCGTGATGGCCTGACTCATGAGAACGATGACACGCTGACTTCTTGTGCAATACAACGGCAATTTTTAACGAACTGCACGTGCTTCCGACGGTACCGCATGCCATGCTCTGTCGGACATCGCAGTGTGACAAGGACCCACTGTATGTGTCGCGGCCGACAGAAGCCACACGACACAAAGGCGTTCACCACCTTGTTGCTCCTGGCGGTCCTCGGGATAAAGAAGGAGCTACATTGTCCATAGCAAAAGTTGTTGACTATTTTAGTCTTTAAGCAGCCTTTCATCCTGACTTCCTGTTTAAGTGGCTCAGTCTTGCAAGAGTCGTTCTTGAGCTTGACCTTCTTGCTGATTACCTGGACATTTGCCTCGGCCTGTAGTGGGACTCTGTCCACTCGCCTTCTAGTCTGCATGTCTAGTAGAGAGGGGACAGATGACTTTCTTCTAGAGATGACACTTGTAGTGTTGGTGACTTTGTGTGAGTTCTGGCGGCTGCCGTCTCCCAGTCGACGCAACGACTTTGTGCTTGTTGACCCCAGCACCACCCACAGCACCCACAGGACCAACATCATCTTCATGTCTGGCAGTCTGCAACACAAGGCACATACACTGTTGTCAGCCATTGTCACACAGCTGTTAAAAGATTTGTTTTAAATTTTTAGTACCATTTTCGTTTTAACGCTTAACAGGTTTGGCAAGTCGACTGTCGACTTCCCTTGTTGATCCTTTCATCCCAGATTCCCGTTATTAAAAGGATTGGGCGATAAAAAGAAACGACTCTCAGGTGTCTGTGCCCACGTTTGTGTGTTTGTCTGCCTGTTTGTGTGTGTGGAGATGACAGAAGATACCTTCGGCGGCTCTGTTTTGGGATATTTTTTGCTAAAGTGTATTCTATGTTGTTAAGTGCCACTGTGTTTGGGAATAATACTATTATTATTATTACAACTATCACACTGCATATTTTCCTTGCCTTCTCGGGTCTATTCTAAAAAAAGAAAATGCCAGTGCAGTTGTTCTTCACTCTCTTGTTACTTACCGCGCGTGCACACACACACACACACACACACACACACACACACACACACACACACACACACACATCCATACAGAGATTGATGGCTGTGGCATTCATGAAATTCGCACATCTTTAAAGATTCGTGAAAGTGAAGGTCGTTTTGGAGAATAAAGACTTTTAAACGCTCGATGCCATGTTGGAAAATAACAACTCCCTAAAAAAAAAACCACGATTGTCAATAAACACGCCTTTCAGTAAAGACGAATGTCAATCAGCAAGAAAATATATTACAAACAAAAGAAGAGGGAGTGAAGAAAGCATAAGAACCCTCGACATAACGCGTAAAAAATGTCCTTCCCGTTTGGGTACCTTAGGAGGAGTAACAAGTAATAAAAGAATAAACTATAAGTGCGTTTCATCGATTGCCAGTGTTTGTCCTTGGTGAGGGTTAATAAAAACAAAAACGACTTACATCTGTTGGCAAATATCAAGGAGGCAGCACTACCTCTCCACACCAACGGCAAACGGACGTTTCAAAGGGACGGCACCATACAACAGTTTGAAACCATCAGCAGCAGCTCCAAACTATGTGACAAATTTTTCTACAGTAGTGGCCTCGCAGTTGGAGTTGAGGCCTGACTATCCCGGTTAGGGAAAGAATCTTGTATAGGTGGTAGATGCGGGTAGACTCACCCTGATTCTAGAAGAGTAAAACAAAAATCCAGAAAAAAGTATTTTATTGATCACGTGATCTTAGGAACTAGGGCTCCCCCTCCAAAATGTCACACGGAACTCCCGCCACCATGGTATATTGCTAAGACCTCTTCAAGCAAGTCCTCTTCCTGTGACGCCTGCTGACGATGAGAAAGAAAGTGGCAATAAGAGGGCAGATGAAAATGGAAAGGAGCACGTTCCGAGGCCATAAATCTGCGGGCCATGGCCCTCCCCTTCAAGGCATTGAAAACACATACATCACACTACCCAGTGCCCTACACTCGGGCTGTAAGCCAGCGAAGCTGCCTGTAAGATTGATGATCCGTAGACTTGCGCAAAAGGTCTCGAGTGAACAGTGTTTCTATGGACGGGATGGTCCACAAGGACCTCCTCTAGGGCTTTCCTGTCCCTACGATGGTGCGTGACTTGGAAGCCTTAAACGCAAAAACCGTAAAAGGAGCAGGGAAAGTCAACTATGAGGGGGTTCTGCTTTGCTTATAGATGAGGAATAAACTCAATAAACTTCCGTAATCTCGTTCAACTCAATACTCTCAGTAAACCCAATAATCTCATGGAAAATAGCAACTGGAAGCCAAGTTTGATCGGACGACATTAGCGATCAAGGAAGACAACCGCTACAATTCACGAGGCATCTTGGACACTTTGTCCTGTGTTGTGGAATTCTGCGTCACTCCCCCCCCCCTGACACGATCGGACGACAGATTAATTAGTTTGAAGAAGAAGTCGGGATTGACGGCTTTTCAATAATGCTGACCCTTGGGGAGGATAATTTTTTGCCCTCGCATCGCAAGGGGTAAGAGTGGTCTCCCACTAAGCGGCCTAAAGTCACGTCCCACAAATCCCGGGCTGTTGTCGCTAAGCCTGCTGTAGACTGACATGTTGTATTGCCACGCACTGCAGTAGTGCCAGCCCATCAAAAACTCACTGTCAGATTGAGTCCAAGAGGGCTTGGTTGGCGGCCCTGTTCAGAATTTATTCTGATTTCACTCATGCACGCGGGCGCACGTACGTGCGTGCATTATATCCTTTGTCCAACCTGATTTGTATAAATGTTATTTATCCTGCGTTTATTATACACTATAATTAATTTGCAGTGTTAAATAGATATCAGTAACATCGAGATAGAAAAAGACGACTTCAATATCTGTTCTGTTTCACAGATGATCTCAAATTGTGAAAAGTGCAGAAACAGAATCCTGGAGACTAATGTGGAACTGTTTGGTGACTAACTATTGAAGACAAGACTAAGTACTTGTTGATGACAGTATACCGTCATCATATCTATGAATGGAGGTAGACAGCTTACCCTGGGAATACCTAACTGCTATGATACTAAAAAGTTAGCGAGGATACATACGTGTAGTAATACCTATCAACATTGACCCTCCACACGTTGAGGTGTCGATAATACGTTCTTTATTTAAAACCGAGCGTGCGCAAACATTTTTAGATAAAAGACGATCATGCAGGAACTGATCGGTCACCCCTTCTTAATTTGCACAAACCTACATCATGGGAGTGGGCTGCTGTGACACGCGTGAATGGTGCTGCAGACGACTTTGCACTAAGCTGTACTTACTTTGATGATAAATGCAAATCGCTTCGCTGATGTGTGAACTTTATAAAAAAAAAATCGAGTAGTTTTCTAGCTTAGGGTATTTTTATTTTACTTCTATTGCATTATTACTAATATAATTATTCACGTGAGTCATATTTCCATTACTTTAAAAGACATAAGCATAATGCTTTTTAAATACTAAGCAGCCTGTTCCTTTCTACACACTCCAAACATACCACTGCACTCTCCAATACTCTTTCTTTATATTTAACATCTTCTTCAAATCTTTCCACACAAGAAACGTGAAAGTGAACTTCAAGACTCGACTGGCAAACTGGTTTCCGTAGCTCGTTGTGGCAACTTGTTTCCACCCCGAACCTTGATCGCGTTGTGTTCGAACCAAAGGGTTCGGACCGGGGGTGGAATTCTGTTTCCCACATGAGATAGGGGGGGGGCGGAAATTCAGCCAATCGGAGTGCACGCAACATATGCCGTCGTCTGCTCGCTCCACTCAATTGCCCAATTGTACCTAATAAACTAAACCTAAACCTAACCCTACCCCAAACCCTAACCCCAAACCTCTGACATAATAACATAGACCGGCAATCCGATTGGCTGAATTTCCGACCTCCCCCCCCCCCTTCATCTCATGTGGGAAAAAGAATTTCGCGAACCGGGGTCTGCCTTATTTAAAAGCAAAAAACTAGGGTAGACGACGATTGCTTATACTTCTGAACCCGACTGAGACCGAGGAGACTCACTCAACTAATACACTGAATAATAATGAAGCCGATAGGAAGATAATACTGTAGCTTCATCAATCATTTCCATATAATCAACAGCATGTGTGTCCTGCACATGTTACTCCACCTACGACAGGCGATGTCTTCTTTGAGCACAAGAACATGGAAGAGGTCTCTCCATCTTCTCGACGGATTGCTCTTCCAAGTACACCTCTCCTGGAGTCCGGCGACCTGACGACAGGGGAGATAAGCGGGCGAGATCAAGCGCGGCGCCGCGAGGTTTGCCGAGAGATTATCCTGGATTTTCTCCCCTGATGCATTTCTGCCCGGGCCCGGCAAGACCCTGTCGTGTGTCCCACAGTGCACCAGACAGACTACCTTGGCCGTACAGCGCACCAGACGGACATTGGGTGCTGGTAACTGATTCTCCTTAATGGTGATGGTGCCGGTACCCCTTGCTGAGCAAACGGTGTCTAGTTTCCAGTCCCTGTCATGAAGGAATTCGATCGACTTCACCTCCCAAAACAAACAAATTCGACCTGATCTACCAAACTATAACTGTCTTTTGTAGTAACCGTGACTTACCTGACTGCAGGTGGCTGTGACATGACTGACTGCAGGTCACCTGCAGTCAGTCATGTCACAGTCACCTGCAGTGGCTTTATTGATAGAATATTCTGAAGTAGCCTTTAAAACAGGTATTAAGTAAATGTGAACAAGTTATTCACAGGATACACCGGAAAATCAAAACATAAATCATAAAATAACCGACCTAATGGTGGATAAAATACCAGGATATCCAGCAAAGATCAATACGTGTATGCGAGAATTCGCTTCATTCTTAACAGACTTGCATACACACACTCGTTCACACGAAGGAAAACAAACAAGCAAGAGTTGCAAGCGAACTCCATTCACATAGTGGTCGGGTGGGGAGGGAGGGTGGTTCAGGAGGGAGAGACAGGGGTGGAAACAGACGACAGAGGGCTTTCATTCCAATCCTTCATGAATACAGCTACCCACCCATCGTAAGCGCTTATCGTAAATCTAGAGAAAACTTGAGGTGGTGATCAGTATAATACGGTTAGATCTACCCGTGCTGCAAAACAAGAAAGAAATCATGCGACAGCTGTCATAAGTGGCGGCGCGCGCTGCGTCAGAGCAAGACAGAACTGCCAACCCTCTCTCTGTAGGACTTGTCTTCCCAAGCGACACCCCTTATTTGCTTTAGGAGAACCCGATACCCGGCTGACGGCCAGCAGGCTCTCTGACGCCCCGTCTGACGCCCGTCACTGTGCGCCATGTTGCCGACCACATCAGGACTAACCAAGCCGCTAAGCAGCGATTAGCTCGGCTTTTGTCTTGTTGGTATGAAGCTAGCGCCGTCAGTACGAGACGTGAACACAACCCACCCACCCTACAACACCCACCCGTTTGTCATTCATGTGCACCACAGACAGGAAGTTTTACTATTCAACTCCTGGTAAGGGACGTAACTGCTGGGGCGTAACTCGAGGAAGCTTTGTGTGAAGTGTTTGCTCGTGAGAACCTGTTAGGGGGGGCGAGCAGAGCAGGGAATAAGGCCGAAGACAGAAGGTGGGCGACAACACTGTGACAATCAATCAATCAATCAATCAATCTCGCTGTAAAATTTGCTCGAAATAGGTTCTGCTGATAAGTCAATAATTTGTCATTTTGTCGAACCACCAAACACCTTCCTCGCTCTCTCTTTCTCTCAACCCTCGCCTTCCACTTTTCCACCCAGCCACCCCCGCCCCCCTCTAGCCTGTTTCTTTCTCAGTTTCTGTGCGCGTGCGGGAGTGAGTGTATACTTTTGTTGAGATTGCGGCAAACGAAGTTGTTCGCACAGAAAGTATGGCTAGGGTAGTAAAAGAGGAGCCCCAGCACCTCCCCCCACCCACACACACATATATATATATATATATGACTGTTAAACTGACGGTGCGCATGTTGAGAATTTTGTCACCTGTAGTTGCAAGCAGTTCTTTGCACGTGACATGTTCATCACATACAGAAAAAGTACGAATTCGTGTTCCAGTGAATGCTCGGCGATGTCAAGGGTTAGTTCGGTCCTGTCCGTGCTGCAGTGTGCGTGAACCTGTACTTTATGATACGGATGCATGTGTGCGTGTTCGTGGGTGCATTACGGCATCAGATACACCGCCAGCAAAAGAGAGAAATAGGGTGTGTGTGTGTGGGGTGGAGTGGTAGAAGGTGAGTGCGAGTTGTGTGCGTATATTGTATGTGCGTGCACGAGAAGAAGTGAGGGAGTATGTCTGCGCGCGTGTGTGTACGTATATAGATATATATGTGTGTGTTTGAGAGAGAGAGAGAGAGTGAGAGAGAGAGAGGGTGTGTGTGTGTGTGTAAAAGAGAGAGCAAGTGATACTGTGTCAGTACGCGAGAGAGAGAGAGAGAAAACGTTTGTTTGCGGACAACCTATTGTTCACAGGAAAAAACAGGGAAGCAGTGTAAGAGGACTTACCGTGAGGTAGCGGGACCTTCAAAGTCTGACTGAAGCCCGCGGCACAAGCAGCTACACCATCGACACTATACAACAGGCGGCCACTCGGCCCTGCGTCTGGCGTGACGTTTGCTTCGCTCTCGCTACGTGACTGTGACGCTCGCTAGTACGTTGATGCCCGTCGGCTCAGGCTCGGTGTCACCAGCGATGTTGCAGTCAGATCTGCGAGGCGGCAGAAGTGTGAGGAACGACCGCACGAGCAGCTGTGCGTGACTGGTGGCGTCAGCGCTGTCCGCATCATCAGTTGTCGAGTGTTTCCCAAAACGAGCGCGTCTCCTGTATTCGAGATACGTGCGCGTCCCCAGTATTCGAGATACGACCTCGTCCCTAGTATTTCAGATACGAATTCGTCCCTACTGTTTGAAATACGAGGCTGTCAACGATGATTGGAGAGCGCTGGCAATGTTCAAATTAGAGAGCTTTCGTTTCAAAAGCTTCACATTCATGAAACGCTTTTTGACTAGAAGTGGCAAAGATATATATAAGAGACGATGGGTGGTGGTGTTGGAGAGAGAAGCCCAGAGCAACACAGGAACAAATTCGATTATGTTCTTACATATCCTGCGACTTCTTTTTTTTAAATTATTATTTTGTCTGATTGGTATCGTGAAGATCAGCCACCAACACCCGCAGTACTCGTTAGCGAATCCATCCCGACAATAAATACTTACTCTTGTCTACAAAGTCTGCAGGGGGCAGGCTGAATCTTTTCCTCAAGTCGGTCTGTCGCAAGGCTTAGTCGTCTATTTTTTGCATCCCTTGATTAGACACGGAAATGCCATCCGATGATCACTGTCGTCCACATCGATGATCGATCCCTGTCACCATTACATGGCTGATCCTCGTCAATCAAGAATTAACACAGACCGCTATGTCGTCATTTCTTCAGAACAGGCTTTTGCAGGTAAAATGCTAATGGAAGCAGGTGAGTATAAACACATCTCACCAGCCCATGCAAATGAGGACAGCGACAACACAAGAGCGAGATAAGGCACCATAACCCATAAGGCACCACCACCAGAGGTTCGCACACTCCCCCAGCAGCAGCGGCCGCCAATTGTTTACATCTGAGGGACCAAAAGCATTTCTACTTGTTGAGAGTTGTTTGTGACCATGAGTACTGCGGGCGTCCTGCGTGTCACAATCGCACTACAAGCTCTTGTGGATGAATAAAGTTAAATTGTATTGTAATCCTTTCATCCAGTGGCCAGGTACCTCTGCTCCTTTGCTCCGTGTACGCCCAGAGTACGTGAGCTTGGAGTGTCCATTATCCAACTACAAGTGACTGACCGACCGTTCTCTCGCACTCCATATTGTAAGTGAAGTGGGCCCCACGCTCCAGGTGTGTGGCTGATGAGGCTTAGAAGTCACCAAAGCAGCCAGTAGCTGGAAGGCAGGGCTGTGTACAGGTATGAACGTATCCGCAGCCGTGCAGTAGCCGAACATACTGCAACAACCTACCCCACCTACCCTAGCTACCCCCCTCCCCCCGCACTCACAAACACCGGGTGTCTTCAACTCATCGGGACCACCCCCTCCTTCCCCTTTCAATTTACCGTCACCCCTCACCGCATTCACTACAGCGAAGTCTCGTTTTTTTTAACCCCCAAAAAACGTTTACCTGCAAATTAAAACGGATCTGTAGCCTACTACATTCGGCACCCGCGCTCTTCTCGAATCCATTCCAGACAAGGGGTATGTCTCCGGGAACCCAGTGGAGAGAACAGCGCGGCGCGCATGCACAAGACTAGAGAAATGCGCTGAAGTGGGTGCGGATCACAGCGCCCTGTACAGACAGACTGTCTCTGCGGCATCTCGGGGCGGCCTCGCGCTGACTCGACACAGGGTCGACACGGCGCCCGCCCGGACCAGCCACACCTGGCCTGCGACTTCGCCAAAGAGCTTTATCCACTCTTCTTACGCAGAGAAGGCGGCCTTTGGTGGGGCCATCAATGATTAGCATCCCCCCCCACCCATCCCGCGAGCCCTCGTCAGCATTCCTCTTGCCGTCAGACTGGGGAGCACTCGCCACAAAAATCTATGTCTTTGTCTGCAGAATGTAAGCAAGAATTTGAAATAATTTCTCCCGGAATTCACATAAAATAAAAAATAACTTAGGGGGTGGGGGAGTTAATGGTGAATGTCTTAGTAACATGCCTAATAATAGATAAAAACATGTTAAGCAATGCAGAACTTTCTTCTCTTGAGTTAAATTGATTACCGCCCCCTTCCCAGTTATGCATTCTCCGCGATGTTCCTGTCCTAGGCAGCCACCTTCTTTCCTTCCTGGTAAGAAACGGTCGTGCACGTGACCACCAAATGAAAATTGTTTGTTCAGAGAACAGTAGCTCTATGAAAACAAAATTAATAACAAACTTAAACGTCAATAGAATGATAAAGAAGGATAAAAATTTGCAGCTTATATTAATCCAGTATCAGTGGCGTAGGAACCGGGGGGGGGGCAAGGGGGGCAGCCGTCCCCCCCATAAAAGATGCTGGGAAGGCAAGAATATGAATGTCATTCATTGTCAGTACGGAGCTGGCCCCCCCAAAGCTGAGCATCTTCCTACGCCACTGAGTGTAAGAGATGAAAAATCGAACAAGAGAAGCACGAAAAAGAAGGAACAAGAAAAGAGAGAAGGAGCAGTTTTACTCAAGATAAACTCATGCACACAGTCCCAATTTAGAAAGGTTTTCCTATCTTAGCACCAAGAACCACACGCAATGCACACGCACGCACATTCGACATGGCGCTGGAAGGGTTTTGAATTGAAGTCGCATGTCGTCTCATTGTCTTGGCGAGGGCCTACGAACTCGAGAACGGTATGCTGCCTCATTCACAAGTCGCCCGCATTCAGCTTCCTTGTTGCTTCAGATGCAGGCAGGCAGGCAGCCAGCAACGACAACAAGAATCGTGGGCTGGGCTGCTGCACAGGCCCCTTGCACAGATCTTCTGGGGTGGGGACATGCGGCGGAGACTGAGAGCGAAAGAGAGAGGGTAACAAAAATCTACACATTTAGCATTCATCGTTCATAAACCGATTGTACTTATTTGCGATTTTTGTGAAGTTCGCTCTAGACCGGTGGTTCGTGAAGGTGACATCACACAGCTTGCTGACAATTCTCGTTCCTAAGTTTTCCGCTCCTCCAGGGTCTTGCTTCGGCTGTCGACAGGAGTTTAGTGTCGTTTCTCTGGACTTCCTTCTACAGAACTTTTTCCGCCCGCCAAGGTTATCGGAGTTTCACGATCCGATCAGGGTTTGAAAACAGACGGGTTTGCCACGGGAGGGGTGGGTGGTGGCGCACAAAGCTGGGTGGAGGGGAGGGGGGAGGTAAGGAGGCTGGAGTGCGGCGGCCAAACAAGAGGCTCTCTGATTAGATTAACCGTCTTCGCTGCGCTTTCCGCTTGTCCACGCCGCAGCCTTCCACGAGTTCGATTTGTGTCAGAACTCAGGTGCGATAACTGCGCGTCATCAACGGTGGTTACCCACCCTTCAGCCCGGCATGTGGGCCAGGAAACAAGCAGGGGGGCAGCGCCGCTCAGTCTCGGGTATGCGTGTTAGCAAATCTCAAAACACTGTTATTGTATCGGACACCGAAGCATTCTCTACGCCCTAACTACAAACAAAAGACCGCAGGAAAAGGCGGGGTGATAATCATTTGTTTTTTAGAAAAGAAAAACCACCTTTGTTTATCTCATTTTATTTAGGCTCCCGTATTCGAACACTCAATGTCTTTCCTATACACACTACTAGCACTCAAAGAATGTGATAGTTCCGGGTTTAAGTTTACGGGGAACATGAAGCAACGATATTCTTCCTTGTTCAGATAAACACACCAACAGCTGGATAAAGGAAATAAAGTTAAAGGTGCCGCATGGTAACATAGTCAACACTCATATGAGGGGCTCGTTTCTGTTCACAGTTCGCGAGGCATGTAAGAAAAGTCTGAAGTATATAATGTCTCTCAGAAAGGATAACGTCCTTTGTACGTCCAATATTCATACCACCTCCTTACAAAATCATCACATTTTTCCTCAAAATTCTCCACCTTCATATCACCCACAATGAGAGATCAACTATAAGTGGAAGCACTTGCTCATAAAAAACACCAAAAAAGAATAAAATGTGTCAGAAGATCATGGCAGACTTCTGTCGGATATCGAGAACTATGTCCAACACACAACACCAGTGTCTGTCTGTACATGAGCGAGGGCGCCAACGAGTAGCGTAAAGCGACGTCAACGACCCACAAAGCCCCGTGGTCACCATTTCTAATGACGGTTCATTTGTTTGTTTGTGGTGAGGTACAAATGTTGGTACCTATTTCCCTCGTAGAATCTTTAACGTTTTTGCAAATGCGACATAATAGTCTTCAAACATAATTCTATTGCTCTTTTGAGATGTGGAGCCATCGTCAAAACATGTATGTCAATAAAAAAAACCACAGGAGCTGTGTGTGTGTGTGTGTGTGTGTGTGTGTGTGTGTGTGTGTGTGTGTGTGTGTGTGTGTGTGTGTGTGTGTGACTGAAACAGAATGTGCCAGACAGATTAAAGCTGTTTCTGGTCAATGTCGCACGCCCAGGGGCCGACAAGCGACAGCGCCGCGCGCCCACTTGCCATGGCGGCAGGAAGAGATAGAGCCAGTGTCAAGCACATGCCACAGCCTCATCATCAGGCGCGTCCAGCCTCTCAAGTGCGCCCTTCGCCTCTTGACGATAATCCCAACCCAAGCTTCGACGACGACGATGAAGCCGCGTCGTCGCTGGGGCTGACCATCAATAGCCTTCCACATAAAGCGCATTGCCTCCCCTCTAAAGTCCCCTGCAGCCACCCCAGAACCGAAGAGTCGGTGAAGACACTAGCGCCGCCAACCTTACGTCACGAGTTGTCCCATCACACCCAGCTGTACCCCGCTGTACTCCAGTGTCGGCCATCTGCGGCCTGCACGTGGTCCGTCCACACCAGCGGCCCGACAGTCGTAGTCACTGGAGCGTGGAGAGGCCCGAGTGGTCCCTGGACCTCGCAACGGCTGCGTGGCGTAACCAGGGACGACACACACCTCGTTATTGTTTAAACAATTCCGTACTTGTGAAATCACGCGTGAGACGAACTATGGAGAGGGAGATGACAGGAAAGGGCTGGACATGGGGTCACGTGTCTCCAGTCTGGGAGAAGAAGTTAAGATTATCGTGGATTTTGATTAATGAGGAAAATATTTAACTCAATTATAACTGCTTTCATGGATAAATTAGATGTTTATTTAAGAAGTAAATTAGTGATTTTCTGAAAGAAGTACAGATGAACTTTTTTTGTAATTATAGAATGTTTAAGAAAAACTTTGCTTGTGATAAATATATTTTTTTCTACCAGACACCTGATTTTCTACCAAACATTTGTTTCATTAAGTTTATTACAACAAACAATAACCTGTCTGTATACAGGGGCGTTACAATTATGTACCATAGTGTGAACGACCATACTTTTATCAGTTTTCTTCAGAACAGAAAGATGTAAATTATTTCCCAGACTCTACAGGAACAATCCAAACTCCAAATCCAAGGAGATATTTAAATGAACCTCATAAAATTGATAGGAAATATCTTTGTCAGCCTCCAAAAGAATGGTAAGAATACAAAACTGAGATGAATGCGTGTAGGTTAATGTTGTCATTGTGCAGGAAGAGAATGTATAATTTATTGTTTATCTGCATTTACTTTCTCTATGTTTTGTTTACTATTCTATGTATTTCCTTATTGTCTATTGCATTAATGTGTTATGACTTTCATCAAAATGTCACCTGAGAGTTATTATTAAACATTTTGGACCTGCCTGCCTCCAGAACACTTTTATCAGTTAAGGACAGTGGGGCCTGATGGTCACCAAGACAAGTAAAGTGCATGGACCATCCAAGTTGAGTATAAAGACCCATCGGCAACTGAATTATTTTAAGGACGGTTACCAAACCGAAGAACCAGACAACACATCAAGTTATGGCACCGGTACATTGTAAAGCCAATCTCTTCATCAAATTGTTTATTTACAGTCATTTCTTATCACTAATTACCTTATTTTAAAGAGGTCGAATGTTTAAATAGGGCAAGTAATCTATTTACATTCCCAGCGATAATTAATTAAGCAGAGGTCCACAAGGAGGCGACGTACAGCAGGTGCACGTGGACGCAAAGCATGATGGGAGTGTCTGTCTAGTAAAAGGTCCTTTACAATCCACGTGAGACCCTATAGGTATGAACTTAGATGAAACTATGAGAATTATCGTTAGAGGTCTGAACTTACAATCAACGATCTCCAAAAGACTTTACCTTCAGTCTATTAGAATTACCGTTGAGGGCATAAAGGGAACAGGCTAATAAATATTAGACAGGTAATCCGACTCTTCTGTTCTAAAGGGAAGAATAAACAAGACAGACTAGTCATCTTTTTTAAAATGACAGACAGGCCCACACTATTTATTACAAATCTTACCACTTCTAGTTTTGTTAAATAACCCGTACGACAGACACAAAGAAATTAACGATTTCTCCACTGAGAACAACATTGATAGATGTCTGTATAATTTGTACAAATTATATAATTTTTAGAAATACCTGAACACATTTAACCAGCGACGTTAGTGACTAAGTTTAAAAGATGTCTGGTAAAAATATCTCTCATGTATTTACATTTATATCTGGCATTGGTAACCGCACAGGCAAATCTTACTCTCTTGCATTACTCTCTAATTTTACTCTCTAATATACATCTTGCAATGAATAAATTACATTTACAACTATTTAACAGACACCTAGTCAACAACCCTTCATGTGCGTGTAGTCTCTCTCGTAAACCAGCTGAACACAATGTTGCCACAGTAACAACATTCCAACTTGTTTGTATATGTTATTATTCTCATAGTTAGCACTCTCTCTCTCTCTCTCTTATCTATGTCCATGAAACAAATCAACAAATAAATAAATGAGTACAGAAGGAAAGTACTTACAATCTGTGTAGAGGGAGCCTTGCCTCCTGTGAAGCTGATGGAAGACGTGTGTGTTCTTGGCTGTCAGGGACTTAACTAGATGCACAGCGAGCTGAGACAGCGAGGAAACTGACCAACGGTCAGTGCAGACGTCACAGCCCCCCCCCCACCCGTCCAGTCGGTAATGGTCATCAGCGACACGTCAACCGTGCGGCTGGTCTGTGTGGGGAGGGAGGCAATGAGGGTGGGGGAGGAGGAGGCGGGGTAGAGTGAGGTGAGGTGAGGTTGGGGGAAACAAGCAGATCGATCGCCGTGGTGGTTGGCGAGGGAGGGAGGGAGGGAGGCTGTGGTGAAGGCGGATGGTTGTGTTTCACGCCGTGCCAGCAATTAAGGGTACATCACGGTGCGGTGAAGGCGGAGACGAGCTGCAAGTCTTTGAAGTCATGCGTCGATCAAGGGAGGGCGGGGGGGGGCGGGGAGGGCGATTGCTCGCCTCATCACATGCCTCGTCATTAGCCACTTTCCTTTCTAACCAGCAATGAAGGGAAGAGCTTTAAATAAAAAGCCCCGCACATTAAGAAAAGTTTTTTCGGATCGTAAACAGATAAAAACCATCATTTAATAACTATGAGCTGGCTTTTGATGTCATGTTATTTAGCGATGACCTATTTTTCGCGCATGCGTATCGGACATTTAGGACGATATTAGAAAGTTAATCTGATGAACGCCAGACTGCCAGGAGACAGAGGGGATGTCACTTTTTTTTAAAGCTCTTAGCTCAGGCGCCACTGCCATCAATGCACTGGTCCGAAGAGCTTGCCGGCATCTTTGCTATTCAAGTACTGTATGCACCCGTGCGTGAAGTGAGAAAGATCAGGTGACCCAGACGCCGATGTGTCTGATTTACACGGTCCAGGCCACGTCAGACACAAGCATGAAGGGAAAGTCAAAACTGAACCTTTGAATTAAGTAAAACGAGTAGATGTTGGAGACCTAGAGGAGCACCAGCGTGTTGACACTGATACCACAAACTTTCAGAGATGAAATCGCTTGAATCGGCGAACAGATAGCGTTTCAAAAGTGAAGACTGTTGTAAGTTGGAGTTACTGTTGTCATGGATACAGAAAATCCCATACATATCTGCAGACAGACAGACAGACAGACAGACAGACCTTTGTGTTTTACGCGATGTCAGCAACCAAGGTTATATGACGACGAAACACACACACACACACACACACACACACACACACACACAGGACTAAACAGGTAAGAAAGTCACTCGTTAGTCATCCATCGTAATGACATTAGACTTGGCGACATGTCTGTGCACACCCCACCACTGTTAGAATGTTGTTTGCTCTTTCCCTCTCTTTCTGTCTGTGCGTGCGTGTGTTTTCAAGCGATTTTTACTCTAAAAATCTATGAACTGGTGCGACTTCCATTTGGGATTTCAGACATTATGTCATATGCCTCAAGATATTCTGAGGAGAAGTAAACGACCCAAAGCCCCCCCCCCCCAGCGACGTTTGAATGCACAGGACGAGGCTGTCTCAAGGAGGGTTCTGTCTCATTGTAATCCCAGTTCCCATCGTCTGGCCGATCACTTATCGCCACAGCTACAGAGCTACAGAGGCTGACCGCGGAGCCTTCCGAGCAGACGACAGAGATGAGACCAGAAGTGGTCAGACCGGGTGCGCGGCTTGTTCCTTAATCAGCCTTCAAACGCCCCGCTAATTACGTGGACCCAGCGCCCAGCGTGTGCTCGGCCGGCAGTTGATGATGGGGGAGATAAGGCCAGGCGGTGGGTGTGGCCGCTGACGTAATCTGCGGCGCTCGGTCGGAAGGCGCGTGGGTTGAGCGCATCGTCTATCAGTTTTATCGCTGTCGTCGTCAGTTCAATCTTCCGCTCACTTGCTTGGCTTTACGTTCGTACAATAGGGGTCTCGGCTGGGCTCCACAAGCCCTCGACATTACGAGGTGTCAAAGGTTAAATGACTGACAAGATTCCGTCACAGAGGCGCTCATGCATGACGCATCAACGACAACTGCCGCTGCTACTTATCTCTAAGCCAGCAGACGAGGAGCTAGAAATCAAGATAACGAATGTCTTCACGTGACTTTGTTTCTTCATTAATCTCTTTTCTCTGGGCATGCATGTAGTTAGTCGCGTTTTTCCTTTGTTGTTTGTATATTTAGTATATTTCTTATCCCCCTCTGGATATTTCCTCGGTAACTTATACTTCTTTTATTAATTGTTTAAATTTCAATATATTTCTTGTATTTCTGTTATTTATACTTCTTTTGTTGTTTATAGATTTAGCATATATCTCTGTATACTGACATTTATATTTCTTATTATACTTCTCTTATTATTTCCTTACAGCCGCCATGTCAGCTATACACTTGCACAAGACACTGATCTTGGCTGCTGTGAACAATCGAAGAGTAAATCGGTAAAAAGATATCGAGGGTGACACTTCAGTAAGTAACTGTAAGTGCAGGTCATCTGCACGTGAGACCTTCCTGACGATGTCCACATCAACAATTGCAGTGAATTCTTCTTGACTGGTTGGAATGTATTTTAAGGGCGAGGTCGTAGACAAGAAAGCCAAGAAAGCTATTCATAGAGAGTTTATATATCACATAGCAACAACTCTCATAAATATGAGGACAGAACTCGGCAGAGGTTGTCGTTTCAACCAGACTAGTCATCAGTTCACGTGCAAGGGTTTGAGAGCATCACGTGCCCGTCAGGGAGCAACCCACAACTAGGGCGAAGAGTCACAAATGGAGAAGTTAACTAGTTATATACAAGATTGTCTACAAACGTAAACTAGAAGAAAGTTTAGATTAAGAAGTGAATTAGGAAAGTGTTTGTCTGAAGAGGTGAACTAGACGAGCGTCTACAGAAGTGAAGAAATGAGTGCTTGTCAAAAACAGGAAAATAAAAACCTGTTTGCCTAAAGATGTCAACCAGAAAAATGTGAACTGTAAGACCGCTTGTCCCACGAAAACTAGAAGACTGAAAAAGGTGAATTTTGTCTGTCTAAAGAATAAAGCGAGGAGACTATTTGTCTGTAGATGTTTCAGTAGACACTTTGATGTCACCGCTAGTGTACTGTGTAATCTTTTGTATTATCCAAGTTGAATCTGGCCTAAGTCTTCCCTAAAGCACAACATCTCAGAAAAGCATCTCGGCTATGAGTATATCAGAAGTATCATCAATGATCGTCTCTCTTCAGTCTGAATAGCAAATATTTAGATAAGACATGCCAGGCTACCTGCTAGCAAGAAAACTATGGCCACTTCTAACATCTTGTTCATTCCTGTCCGATGTCTGCCAGAGAAATGAGTGGCCCTTTGCTTGCGCCCCCCTTCTCCCTCTTTTGTTTTAAAAATGTAGATAAAAAAGCCTCTTAGTATATAGCGGGAAAATGGAGTATGAGATATCTTTCATCTGTTACGGTGTGAGATTAAAAAAAAAAAGAAAATAGCGCAGTACTAGTTTATTACCAGGCAGTGTAGAGGAGACACTACTATACAGGACACATAGTCGAAAAATGTTTTGCAATGGACTTTGGTGTCGGGTACAAGTATCGCAAGGAAGCTGGTTTTGATGTCCATGCAACATATCAAGGGAGA
Source organism: Marisa cornuarietis (assembly GCA_004794655.1). NCBI lineage: Eukaryota > Metazoa > Mollusca > Gastropoda > Architaenioglossa > Ampullariidae > Marisa > Marisa cornuarietis. The sequence continues at coordinate 1,905,607 of SMMW01000046.1, read as the reverse complement.
TAACGCCTGATGAAATCATAAGCTAATTAAAGAGACAAACTGTCTGCAAATGTTTGAAACTAGTGCAACTCGATGTGCTTTCCCTTCTCCTTCCATCATTTTTTTTTTTTTTTGGTACGAAGCTGTTGCCGTGGAAACAGTAAAGTGTCTGCGCATAAAGCAAAACAGAAAAAAACAGAACAAAAATGCAATATATTAACGAAAATGGTTGAAGAGGACAGTGATATTAAGTAAACTCAGCAGCAAACTGTGAGGCGAGGACTTGAAAAAGGGTAGCAGCTTCGGTTTACAGCCGCCTGAAAGCCGAGACAGTACCCACCACCCGCCACCAACCACCCAAGCCACTCCCCTCCCCTTCCTCTGGCCCTTCCACTTCCAGGTGTTTCATCTTTTACATGCTGGCCCGTGTTAGTTTATCTATTCCTTTCTTCCCCAACCCGTCACCATCGTCGCGGGCTTAATCTCCCGACATGGCGATCGGCTGTTGGCTTCTGTGGTGCTGGGTACCCTGCTGACGTCACTCACGGCGCTTCCGAGGTTTAGGTTCTGCGTTTCACCACCGGCGTCAGCAGCGACGCTCGCATCTGCTTGCAGAAATGTCCCAGATGCAGGATGGATGCTGCTCTAGCCGCAACGAGGCAACAAGCAGTGCGACAGAAGCGATCATGGCCGCAACACAAAATGTCGCGTGGAGACAGCAGCCTGGAGACAAGTGCTGCCTGAGACTTCAAAGTAGGGAGGGACGGACAACTCTTTGTGGAAAACCTTTCTGGGGAGAGTATTAGATTTGTACATCATTTATTTATTCGGGAAGAATTACACTTATGGAAAAAATATTACATTTGGGGATGAACATTACATTTCTGAGGAAAGATTACATTTGTAAGGGAACAATGCTATTTCTGGAAAAACGCTAAGCTTTTGGGGGAACATTACATATCTAGGGAAACCAGTACTTTGTTGTGTTTGTGGTGAAAGCATTACATTTGTCACAAAAACATATTTGTAAAGAAAACTTTGCGTTTGTCGAAAAAACATTACATTTGTGAAGAAGACATGATGTTTGTCTGGAAAACAGCTTAGAGAGCGAAGTCTATGCATGTTGTCTACCACCTTGTCTAACATGGCTGCAGGGTGACAACACCATGTTCTCCAGAAACTACTGCACTGTCTACTTCAGTCGCCAAGTGCGGCTGTTCTAACATGAGCAACTGTTAGCCTTTTGACACCAGTAAGATCGGAAAGTCCTTTTTGGCGTAGGTGGTCAAGGTAAGTAGACTGCAGGTGATTCCTGCTGAAATGTAGTAAATGCAAAAATCAAAATGCACTGAAAAAGAAAAAGAGAGAAGTGAACACTGGACAGGACGTCCTCTCCAGCCTGCCAGTTTCCTTTGTTCCCCATGTGGGACACGATGTTCCCCATGTGTGACACGATGTTCCCGCGTGTCTCAGGCTGTGGAGGGAGAAGGTCGCGCGGTAAGTAAAGAGAACAATAAATGAAATTCAAGTGCCGGTGCTCCACTCGAGGCCGATCGCTTCCTCCCAAGTCTGGGAAATGCCGCCTCTCAAAGACTTTTGATCTTCGGGCCTCTCCACCATGGGCAGGTAATGCCCTTTCGAAGGGGGGCATAACTCTCAACGTAGCGCCCGAACGGAGCCCAGTGACGTCAAAACCCGTCTCACCACGAGGGGAGGGACGAGTGGCTGGCGACACGGGGTGCACTCACGACTGAGAGAGAGACTGGGAGAGAGAGAGAGACGTAGAGGGACTGGGAGAGAGCGAATAGGTGAGAGAGAGAGAGACTGCTAGAGAGAGACAGAGGGAGAGAGACTGGGGAGAGAGACACTGAGACTGGAAAAGAGAGACTGGGGAGAGAGAGAGACTGGGAGAGATTGGGGAGAGAGAAACGGAGAGAGAGACTGGGGAGAGAGACTGAGAGAGATTGGGGAGAGAGTGAGAGAGAGACTGGGAGAGAGAAACTGAGAGAGAGTATGGGGAGAGAGTGACAGAGAGACTGGGGGAGAGAGACTGAGAGAGATTGGGGAGAGACTGAGAGAGAGAGTCTGGTGGAGATAGTGACAGAGAGACTGGGGGAGAGAGGGACGGAGAAAGAGACTGGAGGAGAGAGAGACTGGCTGTATGAGGCAAGTTTGTAGAGCCCCTCTATGAGCGACGATTCTGTGAGATTCAAGATGGCGCACGTGCGAGAACTCCTGGCAATCGTGTTATTGAACATCCTGCTATAAATACATTGAATTTACGAGGCTGTAAATCTTCGCCTCTCTTCTCGACTCATTCTGAGAGGATTATGGCGAAAAAAAGCCGGAGTGAGTGAGTGAGTGAGGGAGTGAGTGAGTGAGTGAGTTAGAAAGGGAAAGAATTGTAGCTGTGACAGTAGTGTCATAGGTTCCAAGAATGTGTCGAAAACAGTCTGAACCTGCCTGACAGAAAAGCTTTTATGTGGATCTGCTCGTCACAGTCTTGTCTGTAAAGGAATCGACGCGTTTCCTTGTCTCAAAGTCACTGACTTTTTTTCGATTTCCTTCTTCGTTCATTCGGTCGCTGACTAGTTAGTCATTCCATTGGTCTATTCGTTGGAATCGGAATGTCAGAGAATGAAAGGATAATCCACAGCATAGAGAGTTGCAAGAAAGGTCATGTTGAGCTTTTTAGTCTTAATTAGTCTTAATTAGCAAATGTAGGACATGGTTGAAACACCTGAAAACATGGCAGAATGCGGAGGAAGGGAGAGGATCTTGTCATTGCGGCCATAACCCAGAAGGCCCGTACTCGACTTCTATTAACCGTCGCCATCTTTTTCATGTCCTGTCCGAGTTTGAAGTCTCGCAACTCCTGTGAGACGTTATTAGTCATAAAGGGGGGCTATCCAGGCGCAAGAACGATAACTATTGTTCTGAGCTGATGGTTTGTCAGAACGGCTGACGAATTTTGCTGTTGCGGGTCTGTGTGGCCACGAAAGATGAAGTATGGCAGCTGCAGGTCCGAAACTGTCCGCGGGGGCAGCAGCGAAAAACCCGGGTTTCAGCCTTTGAAGCAGACGACATTAATCACGTGAAACAGGGCGTCCCCTGGTGAGACAAATGAACTCGAAGAAATGGCTGAACGCTTAGCAAAACTATGACAGAGAGATATTAATATTTCCACAGGGGGGCATTATCGCTTGCTAAAATAATAAATGAGCATAGCCTCAGAAACAAAATTATGTTAACGAAATTCTGGACCATAAAGATTGATCTGTTTCAGAATGTTTTCAGTTAATGATGATGATGATGATGAGGAGGAGGAGGAGGAGGACGATGAGGATGCAATACAATACCATTTTATTTATCCACAAGGGCAATTCCAAATGATGATGATGATGATGAAACTATGAAACTGTCCATTAGTGTTCTCCTGCTATTAAAGCCGTTGCCCCCTTCAGCCCCGTGTTGGAGTCGCGCTCAAGCAAGGTACTTAATTCCCTCGCACGTGACAAGAACCCTCGACACACGGCGCCGGTGTTGTCGGTGCGGACTTGAAAGTTGTCCTGACCGCAAGGCGGGGGGTTGGTGTCCGTGAGACGCATGAGACAGAAGGCATTTGTTCCCATCAGGGGCTGCCCTACATCACACCGCCCGCAACGTCTGCTCGGCCTGTGCATCCATCGACAGGTCACTGGGCCTGACATCGCTCATCGTTCTCTGACCGTCAGCGACGATATGCGAGTAAATCCACTCAGCCTCTTGGTGTGCTTGTCGCCGACCCACCGCCCGCGTCCGGTCCACGCGGCTTCCCTCATCTTTCAACATAACTGGCGATACGGACGCCATTCGTTACGGGAGCGTGAGGACCTCTTTGTAACCACTGACCCCACAGCCACACGTCACCTTCTGGCAAACGTAACCCAGCCAGTGAAAAGATGGCGCCATTCGTCATCCACGCTGTACCAGTATCATTTTTTTTTTTTGTGGTGAACGTCTTTAATAACGGAACGAGTTTTGAGTCACTTCATTTTCGTTGCCCTTTAAAGCAAGCGGCAGTTTATTTGTTTTGTTTTGTTTTGGTGGGGGAGGAGTTACATAAAACGATTAACGTTGCTTCGAAGGATGATGGTGGACTTTTGACAGGTGAGTTTATTGTGCATCAAAAGTTAAGGACCGTGAATCAAATTGGGAGAATACTCTCTAGCGGACCCATAGCTCGTTCCTTCTGTAAAAACCTTTGCAGAAAAAATTCACCCCCCCACCCACCCAACATGGATGACAGATGGCCGGTGTTTTCGATGCATGCGGTGACGTGTTGGTCAGTGTATGTCACAATTTGATTATTGTTGTTGTTGTTCAATTATTTCAAATGATTTACCATATATTAACACAAGAGCGATATTCAAACATTAAAAATAAAAAAACTAAGCAGTCTTTGTTAAGAATGGCACATGTCTGATACATGCAATCTGACTCACGCCATTCTCTGACGAATATCTGATATGTTGACTCCTGTTAGACTTTTGCTGTTATGTGACAAACTAAGACGTATCACACTTTTATCTTAACTTATTCATCAACTTAATGGAAACTCTCCAAGTACACAGACATATGGTGGAGACGGGATCACAAAGAAAGTGTCCGCACAGAATGCTGGTGCAGAAAACAACCCGTAGAGGTGAGACACAGGCAGCAGTAGCCGAGGGCGAAGCGAAGAGGTTAGGAGAAGTAAGAGGAGGGTGCCAACATCCTCCAGAAAGAGATAAAGGATCAGAGAATGACAGACGGCAAGCAGAAGCGAGTTGGTGGCAGGCGCAAGACAAACGAGGGCTCGCAAGATAAGTTGCCCAGTGCGGCTGCAAGACCTCTACCTCGCTGTTCTCGAGATTCGCGGTCCCAGGCGGGGTATCCACAGCCTCTCTCTCTCTCTCTTTTCCCTCTCTCTCTTTCGCTTTCTCTCTCTCTCTCTCTCTCGCTTTCTCTTGGCAGTGTGGGTGCCCGGGGTGCCAGTGAGTCTGCCGCGACGCCTAGAGAGGAGATTACCGGGAATTATCACGCTGAATACACTCATTACCTCCCGTTGATTAGCGTGCAACAGGGAGGCGCTGCGAAGGAGATAGTACGGTGCTCTGCCTGGGTCAGAATCCCAAGAAACAGGACGCGCGAAGGTCGGGTGATGAAGAGAGAAGGTGAAGGGGATTAAAAGAGTCTGTGCAGGAGGTGTGTGGATTGCAGGTCAGGGGTTAAGGTCACATTAGCTTTGAACTGTTACCCGATACTGCTTTCAGAGCCTCGCATGTTCTACTCGGGGGAAAATTTACGCAATGCTGACTGTGCAACAAGGGACATAAGCAAAGTTGATTTATAACCAGAGCTGAACAAAGGTAATCTACAACTTTGGAGAATGTATGAGTTTCTGTGTGTCTGTAAAGTTAGTGACTTTTCCTGTTTACAGTATCCCAGAAACTATAATTCGTACATTGAAACTGCATATCATCTAGTAGACAAGTCTACAGACTGAACGTAGTGTAGACAGTTCATACCAAGGTGTACACTGTGCACAGCAAAACTCAATAACAGACAACAGATTAGACTCGTATACATTTCAAGTAAAATATAACAGTTACATCACAAAGTACAGAGTATACAAGTTTATTTTTGTATTCAAACAAACTGAAAGATAAATATGCTTCTGTAAGCTAAAGAACTCGTTTATGTATAAAATAATCTTTCCTAACACGTGACCCGGCAACAGTCCTGTGATTGTGACGTTTTGCTTTTTGTGACTGTGATGTGTTGTTACGCGTTGATTGTGACGTGTTGTTACGTGGTGATCATGACGTGTTGTTACCTGTTGATTGTCACGTGCTGTTATTTAGTGATCATGACTTGCTCCATTCTTGTGATTGTGAACTGTTGCTATTTTCTCAAACTACTCCGATGATTAAAGGTGTAAACATTAACACACACACACACACACACACACACACACACACACACACATATATATATATATATAGGCTTAGACACGCATGCATACGCACACACAGCGCGGGCGAGCATGACCTGCGAAAATGTCTGTTTCTTTGGACACTTTCTTCTCTCATCTCTCTTTCTATCTTTCTCTTCTTTTTGGCTGTGCTTTGAGCACAGCTGTCGGTGATTTTCCTCTCAGATCCGCTGTGTGGGATGTTATGTTGATGCTGGTGACTGGCGACGCCGTGTCCAAGTCCTTTTCACAACAACCACCCCCTCCTTCCTCTATTCCTTCCAATGCACCCCTAAAACGTTCTGAGATACCTGCATACATACCTCAAGTATAGACACACCTCACCTACCTGTATACATACCTCAAGTATAGACACAACTCACCTACCTGCATACATACCTCAAGTATAGACACACCTCACCTACCTGCATACATACCTCAAGTATAGACACACCTCACCTACCTGTATACATACCTCAAGTATAGACACAACTCACCTACCTACATACATACCTAAAGTATAGACACACCTCACCTACCTGTATACATACCTCAAGTATAGACACAACTCACCTACCTGTATACATACCTCAAGTATAGACACAACTCACCTACCTGTATACATACCTCAAGTATAGACACAACTCACCTACCTGTATACATACCTCAAGTATAGACACACCTCACCTACCTGACTCATCATTGTTCGCCTGCCCACCCACCCACCCCACGCCCCGATGCTTCATTCGTGCCTTTTAACGATCTGTAGGAACGTGAACGACATGTTGGCGGAATCCAAGAAGTAACTAGCGCCGCGTAGTGGCGGAGGAGAGAAAAGGTTAGCACAACGATTCCCGATGTCAGAAACACGTCGGTCTTGTCAAACTCGCGCTGATGTCGCCGCTAGGCGGCGCTTCACAGACAGGAATGAGGCGCAGAGCCAAGCTTGTTTATTTGCGGGTAGTACCGGCCTCCAGACATCTGGCACCTTAACCAGCTACCAACTTTATTTCTTCCAACACCTTTAAAGTCTTTCTTTGTGGAAAGGTGCGGGACATAACTTTTTACAGTCGAAAATGTAAAGACGAAAAGCTGTGTTTATTCGGCGGAGAAGGAAACTTTCGTATAAAACAAGGACAGACCTGATGGATTACACAATAGGGCAAAATCATGAAACGTAAAAAAGGGGGGGGGGCGACAATTCATACAAAAAATGTTTAAATTGAAACGAAAATCTTTTAAATCAATGTGCAACCTGGAACGTTTAGTTCTAAGTTAATTCTCTTTGTGCACACGTTTTAGATTTTAGTTTACCACGCACCTCTTTCATCGTACTCACCACTCACTACTGTTGACTCTTTCTTTTCAAAATTAGTGACCATCAGAGAAAAGTTTTTAAAACAAGTCAACAAGATTCCTTGGACTCACTTAAGATTCTATTTTACTTAACCACATGATTAAACTCACTGACACAGATGCACAGGAAAAGACCAAACACACACACACACACACACACACACACACACACGAAAGCGCGCACGCACGCATGGAAGCTGGGGCTGAGAGTAGACAAATGGCGGTACCAGGAAATGTATCTTGTGAGACATTGAAGACAAAACCTAGACTAGCCCCCGTCTCGTCCTGCGCCCCCTCGTAGTCCCCCCCTCCCACCCAACCACTGCCACCCGGAAGACGCTCACGTTCAGTTGCGGCCCTCGCCAAGTCAGCGGCGCCGAGATCTGTAAACAAGATACATGGCCCTCCGCTGTCTCCTCCACCTCTCTCGCTTTTCAGACGCACAGTTGTGCCAAGCCGCTGTAGATCTGTCGTTTCTCTTGTTGTTTTACACCTTTGATCTTTATTATTGACCCGCAAGCTTTCCTTCTTATACGCCAAACGAGGAACAACACGTAGACTAGTTTGACTACACACATATATACAGTAATGTCAAAATAAGTCAAACAGTTTGCCAGACATGTTGAGGTGTATGTCAGACGGCACAGGTCAAACGAAGACACACTGGGGGAGCTAATTATTTTCTAAAGACTGTGTCTAGCTAATCTCACGATGCTCATTTCCAACCTGAACGACCCTGTGAGGTTCGCCAAACAAACATTTTCAGCAATGTGAGGTCAAGCTACGATGTCATGGTGGACGATGTCATGATGGACGATGTCATGATGGACGTCCAGTAGATGTAATGCTGTCTTTGAGCAAGTGACAGATTGAGAGAAGAAGGAAAGGGACTAAAGAAGATTTCGCTGGATACACTGTCTTCTTCTTCCAACCTGTTTTCACCACATAGACTATCATACACCTCTCCAAGTTTTATTCTCTTGTTGTGAAATTGTCCACCACCCTGATATTGTAGCGACACTTGCTGACGGATAAAGTGTTACTGAGTGGGTCAAAGCAAAACAGCAGCTCGCACTTCTCGCTAACCCTCTCAGTCGCTCAGGGGTGAGCGGTCATCCAAGGCAAAGAGTAGAACAGGGGTGGATCACTCAGTTTCAACTATTTTATTTTGCGGCGTCCTTACAGGCTCAGCATTGGTGTTATCGTTTGAGGACAGGTGATAATCTACTTAGGAGAAATTCTTGGTTGCTGTTAAACACGCGGTGTCTGTCCTCCCTGCACACCTCCCTTAAAATCTTGAAGCCTGTGGTTGTAGCTGTAGCAGAATACAATTCAGTTTTCCTTTTGTCTGCTATTAATTATGATGAGCAAACTAAAAGTCATCAAAATGGACTGCATGGATCGAGTCTGATTCTGATGTACTGTATTGTTATTTTTGTTACATTTTGATGTTGTAGTTTTTGTATACCTGCTCTTTTCGATGTATTATAATGTTACTTAATATCATGTTGTTTCTGTGATATAATGTTTTTTTCTGATATATTATCATGTTGTTTTGAAGTATTGTAATATTGCATCTAGTGTGTTTAGCATTCTACAAAAAGAACACAAATTTTAACTACATACATCCATCCGACAAACTGGACGTTGATCTTCAAAACAGAAGAAACAAATTGGACAAAAGGAAAAGAAGGTGGCGACAGACAAAGTGTAACAGATTTGCTCTCTCTCTCTCTCACACACACACACACACACGCACACGCACATACACACACACACAAATACACACACGCACAAACGTACAAACATGCACACAGAATCGGACTTGCAAAAGAGGAGTCTGAGGAAACGGCTTCAAATTTCTTGCCTGGAAGACAAGTCCAACAAACTGTTGTTTAGGGAGCACCCAGGACTAACAAGCACTTCAAGCAACCCGCTGCTGAACGAGTGGCGCCTTCTCTTCTCAAGTCGAATCAGACAGTACACTAGTTTCCGATTTATACCGAAAATATGTCCCTGGATCGACGTTCTGCTTATTTGTCTGTCTGAAGCTTTACGTCCCTTTAACGTGCATGTGTTCAATTATCTCCCCTTCTTTCTTATTACAGCTGCTGGCGAAGGTGGCTGGTCTGAGACAGCGCAGTAACAGACCTCAATGGTGTCTCGCCTCAAAGCTCGGCTCTTCTTGAAAATGCAATTAAGCTCATGCCACGAAGATTTCGGGTGAGTACTTTGGCCAATCAGCCGAACTAGTGACTCCAGCTGAGCAGCTTAACATTTTCTCTGTTTTTCTAAGCTCATTAAGTTCATTAAGCTTACGGTGGAAATGGAGCTAAGCACACCTTTCAGGCAACATTAAAATTCAGAGCTCTGACGACAGGTATGTCACAGTCTTTCATTGTCGCCACTGTACTGTCTGGAGGAGAGAGTGAAGATAAGAGTCTTGGTCAAATGTAAAGTAGAGCACAGCTTCATACTACACATACATCATTATATAGCAAATGTAAATGGAGCACAACATTATACAACATGTACATCACGGCATTATACAACATTTGCAGCACGACAAAACATTATACAGCACAGACATAGCAGTATTATACAACATTTCTACATCCCAGCAATGTACATACACATTCCTACATCACTTGGACTAATAATAAGGAACAGCCTTTAGTATGGATGTTAATGATTTTGTATCTAATGCATAAAACTCGCTTTTATATATTTAAATACATTGAAATAAAGTCCTTAAATACATTGTAATTGAATATTTATTATAAAAAGGTAAAACTGACTTTTATATATTTAAATACATTGTAATTGAATATTTATTATAAAAAGGTAATGTTTTGGTAATATTTATTATTATTCATGCATGCATTTTTTGTCCTGTTTTATAACATTTCTGATATTCGTGATGTGGTGTACATTCCTATGTATTCATAATCTAAGCGATAATTAATCGTTGTAGATTTAAATACATTAATAACAATAACACACTTTGTGACATGTGTTATGGTATTCATGTACTTAACAAAGCCTTCTGTTTCATAATTTCGCATTAATTCTAGTGTACAGAATGCGGTATGTATAAGTTTCGAGTTTCTCTCCTATGCCAGCTTGTCAGCGGTGATGTTGGTACAGGGAAAGTGGAAGGGAAGCTGTTGTTTTGTTTCAAGCAGCCAGCTGACATCATAATTCTGTAGCCATGGAGACCAACGCCATAGAAGAAAGGAAGGTTAAAAAAATAAAAAATAAAAACGGTAGCGATTCCTGCCCAGGAACCACTGGCCCACACAAGGAAACAAAATTTAGACACCCCACTCCTACCGCCAGCCCCTAGAACCCCTACAACTCTTACAAAGCAAAATCGAGTGGGGAAAGAGAGGGAGAGAATCTGGAAAACACTAGGGGCCTCTTTGTCACTCCTTTCACGTTTGTCTCCCTTTCTTGAGGGCGGCAGGCGCCGTCGCGTGGTCTAAGGTGCCAGAATGATTTCCCGTTTATCGTCAACATGCTCGCTCGAAAATTTCAAAAATGTTTTTCCAGTTTTTAATAGACTAATGAAGCCGAGTGCAGAGTCTGGCAGTCTGACAAAGGTTGCTTGTATTGGACGCACGCTGACCTGTATTTATACTTCTCCTTTCTTGCTTTATCCCACGATTTTTTTTTTTTTTTTTTTGGGGTGTCCATATCACTTTGAAAGCGGGATATACATTCCTTAGCTGTATACTTCATTGAACTCTTCCTGCTTGGTTGAGCACTGTCAAAGGCTAATATATCAATTAACGCAGTCAGCCAAATTAAAAATGCATTTAAATCCTATTTTATCAGGGTATTTTATAAAATGTAGACGAAAAGACAGAAACGTTAACAAGTCAGTGATACGTCAGTTGTTGGAGAACAAACAATCAACAACAAAACAAATGTAAAAATCACGGCGAGACAGAAAGACCAAGATCAAGATTAATTAGTAAAATAAAAAAATAAATATAAAAAACAACTGCACGGAGAAGGGCAAAGAGTTCTGTGGCAGTACATTTATGTCAAGAGCGTGAAGAGGGAGCAACTGCTGAAATACACAGCTGCCTTATTCTGCCAACACATTGCTGTTTCAAAGAAGACGATCACCTTCCCCGCCTCCCTTTCCAACCCGGACGTCAACATGGGACATAACTCTTCAGAAAAAAGTTAGCGAACAGTTTTGGCAAGTGCGGCAATTATCCCCCTTTGTTTACATCTCGCGCCCGGCGGGCGGCGCCGGCCCCAGTGCTGTATGGCGCCGGGGCTAAGTGGCCAAAGTGCCAACAGCGTATGAACTTGCAACCTCGTTCTTCCTTACTTCTTGGATCTGATGGCAGCCGCACACACAGCCCAGCTCGGGGGATGTTTTCACTTCGGATGCATACCTCAGGCTCCCCCCCCCCAGCTGCACCGCGTGCTTAGTACGGTCGTTGGGACCAGCGTGCATGCGAGAAAAAGCCGATCTTACTACAGCAGAGTCCAGTATATCCACAACTGAGATGACTCACACTGTGTCGCCATTTAGTCATCTTCAGTGACATAATGTTAGTAACAGTCAAACAGACTGGTGCAGAGAGAAGGCATGGGTTCAGATCTCGTCCTGGGACGCTTTTTGTAGGTGACACCTGTTCGCAGGCCCGCCTTCTGAGGTTTCCTTCCTTTCCAGTTCTTCAAAGTGAGAAATAGCTTCTAGGTGGGAGCACTTTCCCGACAAACCAGCAACCTGATCAGTCCAACAGGACGTGAAATCAGAGCAGAAGTAGGTGTACAGTAATAAGTCTGCTTTTGGTAGTAGTTGAATGCGAGAAATAATTGTAAAGCCGTTAGACGAGTGGTTATGTTACAGCAGCAACACGTGTTTTGTGTCGGTAAAATAACATGGCACAACAGCATGCCAAATAACATGCCACAACAGCATGCCAAATAACATGCCACAACAGCATGCCAAATAACATGCCACAACAGCATGCCAAATAACATGCCACAACAGCATGCCAAATAACATGTCACAACAGCATGCCAAATAACATGCCACAACAGCATGCCAAATAACATGCCACAACAGCATGCCAAAATAGCAAGCGATCTAACTCAACTACACCCCACATGTTAGTAGAAGCTCACAACGGTGTAAGGGGCGCTAGTGTATGAGAATAAATGTGCAAACGACGACTGGATTGCTTCCCTTGAACTAATATACCTGTAATACGACGCACATACACTTACCTTGCATACGCACGACGCATATTACACACACACACCACGCTCGACGAGGCCCCAGTAGGTGGGGATGAAGGTGAAGAGATTTCTAGTTGATTTATGGAAGATGAAGAACTCGCTGCTCTCTCTTTTCTATCTGGCCATGGAACCGTCTTCTTTCTTCTTTTTACGTCATTCTTTTCCCAAAATGACGACGAACAAATGACGCACACAAGACGTCAAACACAAGACACCATTCACACACGAAACAATACAAGACCTGCCCCTAACTCATTACAATACCCTTATGAACTAGCGGCAAGCTCCACAAGGCGATACTTTCGTGCAAACATAAAATACAGCAAATTACGTGTGATGTGAGGAGGGTCTACTTCTAGTGAGACACAAGGATAAAGATGGACGAATCCCTAATAAGCTAAATCAAGTATGTAGTACTGCCATTAGACTGCCTGGAATAACCATAGACTATAGAGAAAGAAGGACTAGCGACTCGAGCGCGGGGACAAATAACTTGCGACGCGCATGCGCTAGCTTTTTCATCCCTTCGCCTTTTCCGGCTTCGCTTACACAGTGCGTCTCAGAGCTGTTGTTGTTAATTTGACATGCCAGGCAATGGCTGTGCGATTCCAGGCTGCCCAGCATTCAAATGTCAACACAAAGGCTTATCATGTTTCAGCATACGACGACGACGTGAACATCAAGACTGGGAAAAAGCTCTTGTGAGAGTGTGAATCGCACTACTAGACTCTTCCCAGATCTCCAGGTAGACCTGATGAAACTAATTATGATTAAACAAATTTGTCTACAAGTTTAAGTAAAAATGTATCACAAAATAAATAATGGAAGAAAATAGCTACTTTTCTTACTCTAACCTCTATTTTTACCTATAGATCTGAAAGGCACCCAACTGAAACTTTCGGAGGGCAGATGAAGGAACATCGAAGTTTTCTTCGCCACCTATTTCAAGTGCACCATCGTCCTGATAACACGACGCACGATGTGAATGTGTTTTATAACAACATCGTTAAAAAATCAATAAATAAGAATTTAAATGTGTTACAAAATAAATAGAGTTTAAGGCATGCTCCTCAGGACCTTAGTCTCAATTAATATTTAAGAAACAACAAACTCGCTACAAACCGCTCTCTGTATCACTCAGACAATGAGCCAGTAAGCGAGAGCTTGGTTTTTTTTAATTGGTGTTTTACGCCGAGCCAGCAACTAAGGCTATATCATGGCAATGCATCCAGCCCTGTAAACAGATGCCACCTGCAGAGAAAGAACAGCGTGCCCGAGACTGAACCCAAGACAGCCAACCTCCACTGTATTGGTGACAGGCGCTAACCATTGCGCCACCGGACCGCCAGCGAGAGCTTGTTGACAATAATATTAATTTGACTTTCAAATAAATACAAATACTACGATACAACGCTGTGTTTGAGCGGAGATATTGTACATTATGATTCATGTATTAAAATATATATTAAAGCATACTAAGAGGATTTCTTCAATATCAAAGCATTCCGTGATGTACTCGCGGATACACGACAAAGAGAGCGGAAGCTGGCTGTCAATGGTATCGGCGAGTATACAGCGGACGCGAGTTGAGCCAGCGCTGGCCCACTACAAGCGCGCTAAGATGGCTGTCCTTCTTTCTCTAATGTCTATGGAATAACAGACTAGAGTGTAGAAGTAGTTGTAAAGCCTCGTTGATCAGAGCTGACCCTTGATAGTGCACCCTAGTGTTATTGCTTTGTTAAGAGAGTTGCGTGTGGCGGATACCAATCTATGTTATAGTTTCCTGTTATAGTACCTCCGTGTATTGTGACGTGTTATTATAGAGTTAATGGAATGCTTGTGTCTTTCTGCATGCCCGTTACTGGTGGTGCAACGGTTAGCAGTGATGATTGGCTGTTCTAGGTTCAGATCTCGTCTCTGGTTTACTTCTATTTCACCGCATGCGGCATCTGTTTACAGGGCTGACTGCTTTGCCGTGAAATGGCGTTTGTTGCTGACTCGGCGTAAAACACCAAGTTGTCGTCCGCTTACCAAACGTGGCGTTCAGTAACATCTCTGCCCTCAGATGTGAGCCCAGAGACCTTCTCCACCCTGCACGGTCAGCTGCGAGACTTTCACAATGTCAAGGTTTAGTGACTGCATAAGGTTAGTTAGATGGGAAAGTGCTTCCATCTAGACGGGATTTCGCACCATTAGGGGAGAGGAATCCAACACTGTTGCGGCAGTGGCTGCGAGTGGTTTAACCACTGTGCACATCGTTCTTGCAGACGTCCTAATACTGCAGTTAGACCAGAGGTTCTCCTCCCAGATGCCAGTTCATCCGAAAGAATACAATTTGGGATGTAGCCATTCTCCAGGTATGTCTAGGACATGTCCTAGCTATGCTCGTATCGTAGCCTGCAGTGTCTGAGTGTACAGGGGGGTGCGGCAGTAGGGTGGTATAATGTATATTAAGTTCGACACACACGGTGTGCTTTGGTATGTCACTGCCACACAGGAAATCACGAGAAATTGAAAGTCTCGGTTTTTACTGTATTTCACGTGTGATCCGAGCCGAGCTCACCATCTGTCCGGGTGGTTAGGGTGTCTTGTTTTTTTTTTTGTTTTTTTTTGTCGCTATCAAGCGAGGATCACGAGAAATTTGAAGTTTCATTGAGTTTAAGAACTATTCGTCTCGCGGAGGGACGCTGTACACCTGAGTGGTCAATTTGTTGTTGATTTAACAAATGCGCGTGTCAGCGGGTGACTCGTGGTGTGTATGCGGGTGATCCGTGACACTGAGGACAATAGGCATGCTGGGAAGGCTAACACGCGACGAGGCCTTGGCACTGGATGTCTTGCCGAAGTTTGCCGAGCAATTGTTTGGCAGACATATGTGTTTATATGAAAAGATTAAAATTAAATAATACATAAAATATATAATAGCAAAATTAAGAAGATTTATGTGTCCCTGATCATTGGAGTAATGCATCTATCCCCTTCCCTCATTCTACATTAGATTTCGAGTGAGGAAGGACACAATTAAAACTTGTTACGACTTCATATTAATTCTCGCGTGCTTTTCTTAAAAGAAGTAATAATAATCACAATATAGTGAATTTGTACAGCGCCATATTCCGGTCCTATAGCAGGCTCATGGCGCTTTACACCCCCATACTCCCCCCAAAAAACAGACATGGATGCACGCAACATAACATGCAATATTGTTGTCTAAAGAAATCCACCATACACTTTCGAAACAAACCAACCTCTTATATGTCCTACAACTGAATCTTTCAAATCTGCACTGAAAACGCACCTCTTCCTTGAGTATTTCTCCTAACACAGTCCGCACAATGCTCGTCCTTCTTAACCCCGCCCCCTTCCCTCTTGCTACTTTACCCATCTTTCTCTGCAGAATCACTATATTTCTCTGTTCCTGTTACTTGATGCCTTTTAATGTTTTCTGTTTCGTCAATACTGTCGTTTTCTTTCGTCCCCTTTCGTCTACTTAGTCCACGTCTCTTCCTCGTTTTAAGCGCTAAGAGCATGCTCTCTATGAGTGTGAATATGCGCTATAAAAATCTTCACTATTATTATTATTATTATATGTTCTGCTCACACGCAAGTTTAACTACGACTAACTTGTTAAGATGCAAACAACAGCAGAGTGGATGAGGGCAGAGTTGTCACCTATTAGCTGCCCTGCCCTGCCCCACGTACAGGGGCTGGCAGAGTGGGTGAGGGCAGAGTTGTCTCCCATTAGCTGCCCTGCCCCATATACAGGGGCTGGCAGAGTGGGTGAGGGCAGAGTTGTCTCCCATTAGCTACCCTGCCCCACGTACAGGGGCTGTGATCTGTATGCAGCCGGCCCCACACACGGCGCCTTCACAAGCTCCGAGGGAGCATCACCACAAGATGCGTCAGCCGCCTGCTGGCGTAAGAATGACTTTGTCACTAGCGTCTCCTGAATATTAATGGCTGTCGGCTTGAGCAGTCAACCGACGGGAATTGCGGGCAAATCATTCAACTTTACTCTATCCCTGGGGTTGAAAAGGACACATACAGGTCAGTGATTGGTGAGTATAACGTGGTGAGTAATAGCTCAGTTCTTTCTTACTCCCTCACTCTCTGTCATCCACCTATCCAACCATTGTTGTCTTTGGTCCAGTGTATGGCCACCAAGTGTCTATTGGCTCAGCCGGGTGGTATCCGTTTTATGTCTTATGTACGAGCCTTGAGTTTATGAATATTCTAGATATCGCTATTCTCTGTCCATCTGCGGTCCAGAAACTAGACGAGTACGCACTGGCATTTTAGAGACCAGTTCTGGAAACCAGTGACCTTTCCACAGAGCTTGAACAAATTTCAACACTGGAAAATAATCTAAAAATAGGTTGTGTGGTCTGGCTTTTCTTCATTCAATCGCCAAGCGTGTCGTTGTCGGCGCACCCCGCCGCCTTTCGTGGCCGCTGTGTAACGCGAAATCAAACTCCGCGCACGTCTGACAAGATAAATTGTTTGTGTCCCTCGAGAGTTCTTCGTTCACACTCTCCTTGCCAGCCCTGTCTCCCTTGTCCTTCTCTCCAACATACAGAGGTCCGCTTGTCTCTCTCTCTCCCCCTCCCCCACCCCCCGCTCTTCCTGTTCACGATCAGTTTGAAAGCAGCTCGCTTTCCCCTTGTTCCATCTGCTGCCCAGAATGCGGATAGCGGAGGGTGTGAAATGCCAAGTGAGATTAATCCGCGATTCTTTAACATTGCTATTTTGTGCTCGAGTTGTCTGCCGGTTACGGCACGTTACCTCCCATGGTTAGAGTGGCAACGAAGGAGCAGAAAGATTTTAGCAGTCAAGCCTTGTGGGTATTGTGACGAGCGATGGCGTGTAAATGTTACATAATACAGAAGGCAACAACACTGGCCAACAGTTCCTGGCGACATTTCCGTCAGTTGTTTCCTCAACACTACGAGTAACGACGATTATCTTCAACTTGACCATCTTCAATTTCGTCTCTTTGTGTGTTGTCCAATTGTAACCTGGCTGAACCAAAACAAATAAAAAAGGATAGAAAGGATAATCTGAATGACATAATATTCAAGAACCTAAATATGTGATATACAAACATATGAATAGTATAATCTACAGCAATCTATAAATGGCATAATAAGCACGAATCTAAGTGGTATAGTATACAAGAATCTAAGTATATAAAATAATCTGAATTGTATAATATACAGGAATATGTATGGTAGACAAGGATTTAGAGAATCTGAAATGGAGTACTAGTTGGAAAGGTGAACAGTATAATATAAAGAATCGAAATGGTATTAAGTACAAGAATGTAAATAGGATAACATACAGGAGTCTACATGACAAAATATGCAAGAATCTGGTATAATATACATGAATCTGTATGGTATGAACTACAACTAGCTGAATGGTACAATATACAATAACTCGAATGGTCTACAGGAATCTGAATGAAACCACTCGGCTATCCACTTCCCCTTGATTACAAATATAAAAATCAGAATGGTATGCAAGAATCGGAATAGTATCATATAGAAGAATTTGAGATAATAAAGAAAGAGAAACAACACACGAAAGAGCGCACACAAAAAAACAAAGGGGGAAATCAAAGTAAGAAAAAATAAAACCCAGCAAGCAAGCTAGTGACAAAAAGTAGTTAAAATTTAAACAACAAAACAAAGAAAAAAAACTGTGCAATAATTATATAAAGGTAGGGGGCAAAGTTACCTTTAGAAAGGTAGACAACCGAAAAATCAACCAGTAAAGCAAAAACAGGTGTTGCTTCCCTTCACATGCCAGCTTACAGGATTGTGAGAACTCGTGATAAAACTGATAAAACCAGTAACAAAGATAATGATGACGCATACTCGTGCATGAAAATATTGTAAGAAATGTATTTTGTTGCAGAACAATTAATTAAACAAAGCTACATGCTTGTAATCATCGTTGCAACACATAGGAAAGCAGTTTCTCAACACTTTATTGTAATAATTCAGTCATCCGATAAATGGAAGCATCAATTCACGAAAGACACAAATGAAGTCAAAAGACAGAGGGATGGAGAAAAGAGAGATAGATATTCATGTCATGCAAAGGAACAATGCAGTGGTGGATAAAGATAGACTGAGGAATGGAACCCTTCAAGGTTTTACCACGCTGGCTTAGGAACAGGCGCCGTCAGACATCTCCCGTCGGACCATGTGGGACTGCTAGGAGACCAAACTGTCTGATATGATTAAAACCGTGAGACTTTAATCCCCAAGGCTGTAAATCAGGGGCTAGTGACCGTAGCAGAGAGATTATGCGAGTGCCTCGGACGTAAATTGGCCCCAGTTCTGATTTAGGGCATCTCCGCCCTGATTTACTGGGCTGCTCCGGTGGCTGGTAAAGCCCAGTCTTGGACACCGCGGACAACAGACCCCCCCCCCAACCCATGCACCACACAGGGAGGGGCACGCGCTTATCTGAGCAGCATCGGTCACTGGTGGCGCTGGTGTCGCCAACGGTAGGCGGGGCACTCCTTTGTCTTCTTGTAATTATCATCGTTTGACTCCAGCGACTGCCCCGTGCAGTCATTCATTTTCTACCCTCGGAATGAAGCTGCTGCCTTTGTTACCAGCACCAGTTACTTGTGGTTCGTCTTCTCAGCAGTAGATACATGGTGAACGACAAGAGTTTAAAAAAAATCCTATTTTATTTATAAGTAGTTACTCTGATTTTTTTACATTTGATTTCCTTAACCTAAACTTTAAAATTTATTTACGGGACAGAAAATATACGCAGAGCTAGTTCTGACCTGACTTCTCGTGGTTCCAAGTTAATTACAACACAAATCTAGTTAATCCTATTGACTGCTGCACTATCAGCTAGGGAGACTTTGATTCTCAGGGATACTGAGGTTAATCCTTTCAGTCTCAGGCTTCGCTCCCTTGGGATGTGCTCACTATCAGTCCATGTTAGTCACATTTTTTATTATAGTGCCTACTCATCTTTCTTTTATTCTTTCGTTCATCCGATATTTTCTTCCATTTTTATTATTTCTTCCTAGTATAAAACGTACGTGAGAGAGAGAAAGCGAGAGAGAGAGAAACCATGTAATATATTTTATTCGTAACTGAGATTACCAGTGAGTGTATTACCAGATATATGCTGTCATTAATTTCACTTAATTTATTTGAAGATCTTCCCAACGCCCATCTATCATTATTTTAAGGGCGAAATATAGTTCGAGACCACCAGGCGTGTGTACTGTGTAACAGCGGCCCTTATCCGACCTGTCTAGAATGCCTGTGCAGGCGAAAAAGCGGCACTTGACCCGTGGAGAAAGTTATCAATCATATTTGGCGCTCGGGTATCGGCTGCCCTTCACTGGCGGTCGGTATGCGCGCGCACTACGGCAGGACGTCGCACCGCAGCGCCCCCTTGCTGCTAATTGCCTGCTGACGCGGCCTCGCGCTCCACTGGCCACAGACATGGCGGACACTATCGCTGGCCGCTGCTCTTGTCTGTTCTGATCTCGTCTCTCGATTGCTCCATAGACATTACTCACTCCCACCACACCCGTCACTTCCTTCCATTTTTTTTTTTTTTTTTGGTCTCAACCACTGTTTTCAAAATGTCTTCAACGGAAAGGTACAGCTACGGATTTTGAAAATACCGACAGAAGAAATCTTAATTTCATTCTTTTATTCTTCTTCTTGTTCATGATGTTACATTTATTTTTCCTATAATCGTAATAATCAATATTATAATCATGATTATCTTCTTTTTTTTCTTTTTCTTTGTTGTAATCGTTGTCAAGGTGGTGGTCACTGACCTCCTGCTCATCCGTGACGATGAAATTTGACGATGATGGAGGAGAATGAAAAGGATGAAAACAAACTGCTCCCGCTAAACACTATCCACTTAACTAAAGGCGAGGCTGCGGTCAAACAAATATCAGTATTTAGTTTCAATGTAAGTGACAGTCAAGGTTTATTTTCAAAGTATGTTTAGTCTAGTAGTAAATATTTGAGTTCCTGAAGGCGACTGTCAATGTATTGACGGGACACAGAGTTGTCTGTTTGTGACTGCGCCTGACGTAGCGTCCAGATGGCGCTGTGTGGACACGTCCCATTTGCCGCGGAGCTGCAGCAAATATAACTGCCTCACCGCAAGAAAGAGTTTGAAAAATGGCGACAGGGGTTTATTAAAATTGTTGGCCCTATTTGATTTCTGCACGTGCTGTCGGGATGCACCACGCCGTGCGCGCCACGCCACTTTTGTCTGCATGCACTCAGGCGCACTGGCTTTGCACCCGCAGGTCTAATTGCTGTGCGTTCAGTTCTGACCTCTTCCCTCCACTTGCCTCGCTTTGAAAAAAGCGCGATAGAGTGAGTGAACTATCGGGATGAGAAACTTGGGGGAAAAGTGGAAAAAAAAGAAAAACAAAAAAGAAATTACTTGTAATCTTCTATTTTATTTGCTACAGAAATAACATTAAATGAATTTTTTAAGAGCAAACATGGAAGAAAAATAACAAAAGGGGAAAAACCATAGAAACTGTAATCTAGTTGGTTTAGTTGCTAGGGAATAACATTAAAAGATACTGTATCTAAGTTTTTAAAACGGTGGAAACAAATTCAGAAGAAGGAAATCTGTTATTTCTTTTACTTGCTATGAAATAACATTAGATGATGATGATGATGATGATGATGATGATGATGATGATGATGATGATGATGATGATGATGATGATGATGATGTCCATTTGTAATGCGCAGGTATCCATTCAGAAGAGTTATCATTGCGCAGCAAAAAACAAAATAAATAAAAAAAATAAGGAAAAATAAAGTAAATAAATAAACACCAGGAAAGAATAAAAAGAAACCACGAGGTTCTAAAAATAAACCTTAAGAACACACCAGTGTCGCCTGGTGTTCTATGGAACATGTTATGTGAAGGGGAAAGAGAGAAAGTAAGAGGATAATACGACAGAATAACGATCGTCAACATCCAGTTCGGTAAAACTGTTTAGAAATGAGTATTTAGCTAATAGCGATGGTGTGATCGCGATATAACTGTTTAAGCCTATTGTCACAAGCCGTTTGATCTCTTGAGTAAGCTGTGCTCACCATTTCTCCATTCAGCAGTTTCACACTCCTCTCTTTGCACGGCGTTTTTCTATCGATTTGACCCACTTTCTCCCTCCTTCATTCCCTGTAGCGAAAAGAAGAAGGAGAAGAAAAAAAAAAGCAGCGTGTGGTCTATAAATAGCGTTTTGCAAATCTCCGCTTTTCTTGCTCTCACCTGTCGTGAGGTCGCCACTGTCGCGAACCGAGAAACAACCATTAGAGGATCGAACTGTTGGGTCGTCGCCGGGAGGCAGCTCCTGAGGGAAAAAACGTTTCCTGATGAGTCCGCGCCTGTTCTCCGACTTCAAAGGGACAGACCGACAAGAGCGCCTGTTCCTCTGATCGATGCGCATGTATAATTTCGAAAAGAGAAAGTTGAAAAAGTAAAACACAATAAAAGGACAACAACAAACTCGAGCCAAAACAAACATGGCGCTCGTTGCAGTGTTACAGTGAAGGGGAGAGTGCCTGGGGTGTGGGGTGGGGTGGGACGGAAGTAGTTGATTGTGCGGGAGGAGGGATGGACGGCAGCAGTGAGAGGTTCGGAGGAGGGAGGCAGTGAAGGGAGGGGGTGGAAGCAGACGTGCATGGCTCACGTTCCAGGCTCGTGGCTGCTGGCACTGGCGCGTGACAAAACAACCATAACTCTCGTCACCTGCAACGCGCCAACCGTCAGCAAAATTTCTCTCACGATTTCTCCTGTCAGAGGAGACTTCACTTCGTCAGCCCTGACCACATAGTGATACACGCTGCTGATATTTGCTTCTCTTGTCACATTTGTCATACATGCTTTCAGACACTGAGTTCGATCTTTGCTGAATATTCTGTATTTCTTGATTGATTACGAATATTAAGCTGATGTTGAAATTCTCTTGTGTAATATTTCTTGGAGGTTGGTAGCAAGTATAATTTTAATATTATTATAATATCTGACGGTTGATATGATATAGGTTATAATTCCAATTATCATTATCTACAAATCCATATTAGTGTAAGTGTCACTTGCAGTGAAACATTTCTTATTTAAGAACACATTTGACTCAAGAACTACTCAGGGGTCAGCACCAGGAACTTTGTCAGAATCGCCTGTAAATGGATGATTCGACCTGCTTGAAGAGGAATGTCTGCCAGAGTCTTTGCTTCATCCAGGTTTGGAAAAACATAAGTGGAAGACAGCATTTGTGATACGAACGGATTATAACGCCTAGAAAACGTGTTTTAAACGAACCCTTAACAGTTTTTTATACTTACTTCCACGTGTGTAGCAACACCGGGGTATCGCAACCTCGTGGTTACGCTTGTGACAGTCTTTGTCGAGGAACATAAATCACGGCCTGTAGTCGCTTCGAAAGAATGTCTGGAATCCTAGGGAGGATGTTAGATGGTAGAAACGAGCTCAGAAGCAAAGTCATGACTATGACACACCATTAGTCACGGCGCTTTTAACGTCATTAACGTGTTAACGGACCACTTATTCCGTCATATGCCGTTAGCAACTTACTCCGTGACATGCCATCAACGTCGTCACATACCACTTATTTCGTGACATGATATTAACGTCATGACACCACTAACTTTATGACACACTCTTAGCATCATGACACACCACTATCTTCTTGACACACTCTTAGCATCATGACACACCACTATCTTCTTGACACACTCTTAGCATCGTGACACACCACTAACTTCATGACACGTTCTTAGCATCATGACACACCACTATCTTCTTGACATACTCTTAGCATCGTGACACACCACTAACTTCATGACACGCTCTTAGCGTCATGACACACCACTAACTTCATGACACGCTCTTAGCATCGTGACACACCACTAACGTCATCACATGCTCTTAGCATCATGACACACCACTAACTTCATGACACCCTCTTAGCATCGTGACACACCACTAACTTCATGACACGATCTTAGCATGATCACACCACTCACTCAATGACACGCTCTTAGCATCGTGACACACCACTAACTTCATCACATGCTCTTAGCATCATGACACACCACTAACTTCATGACACGCTCTTAGCATCATGACACACCACTAACTTCATGACACGCTCTTAGCATTGTGACACACCACTAACTTCATGACACGCTCTTAGCATCATGACACACCACTACTACCGTGACACGCTAGGGCTGGAGAGAAGAGGCAGTTGATGTTTAACTTTTTTCCCTTCAATCCGGTTTGCATGGTGACAGGGGCGGTCTGATGGTACAACAGTTAGCGCCTGTCACCAATACCGTGAGAACTGACTGTTCTGGGTTCAGATCTCGTCTCTGGCACGCTCACCGCTTTTTCTTTATGTATGAAAATGTAGTAAATAGCTTCAGTGTTGACTGTGTTGGCTCTGCTATAGTGTAGTCGGTAAATCGAGTGGTTTCAAATGCACACGCTGCAATCTTTTCGGTTTCCTTGTTTTTTGGTGGAGCTTTCATTTTTTGCTAAACAGTTTATAATCATTTGTTTTTTGTTCTGCGTAGTTTTATGTGTTTTACGTATAAACTCGATATCTGTGATTAAGACAGGTTTATTGCAAGGGTTTGGCTTATGGTTAGGGTTTCATTAAGAGTTTAGTTGTAGGTTTCTGTTTTGCACAAATTCATTGAGAAGACCAAAAAACAAAAATCGACTTGGCTGTTCGTGCGCGTGTTGAAGAGACCAGTCACCAAAGTCAGTACAAAATAGTGAAACAGAAGTGGCGACCGGTTAAGCCAATGATCTTCGTCCCCACACATCACAGCGAGTGGTCTCACTAGGGGCAAGTAACTCCAGGTCCCTTATCACTGGGTAAACAGACCAGATGTAGGGTGTACATATATGTATATATGCGCATAATAAAGTAATGGGTTAAAATAATTATAAATAATCTTCTAGGAAAAGCAGCGGACTAAACAAATGAGATATAGTGATTGAGAAATAAGCGACACGTGAGACTGGTGATCCTGCTGGTGAAGGTAAACCTCATGGCACCAGCATCCTTTCCTCGTCACCTCCACCGGCCTTATTTCAGAAAGCTGGAAGGGAAGGGTGGGAAGAAAAATAAAGGTAAATAAACAAGAGCAGGAGAAAACGCTTATTGGGAACAGTCATCCAACTCGGAGCTTTTATTGCTCCTGCTATCTCTTCTTCATCCACACTTCACGGCCAGTATCCCAGTTCAATTACTTCCCACAGACTCTTTGAAGAATTCAGACCTCGGTGTTAAGTTTGGGTCGATGCACAGAGTTATCTCCCTCGAGAGAAATGGCGAAAGCAAACAAGCGGGTGCATCATCCGGTGCAATGTGCTCAGGGAATAGAGAGGTGTTACACGTGTTTGATAAGCTAACCCAGTCAGAGCGATGCTAAAGTATTTGATGAGACGGTATTTCAATTACAAATTTTTTTCTCTTTTTTTTAAAATGTGGGAGAGACAGTGAACCTGTCGGCATCTGCCCCATGACGACTGCATTATTCAAAATCACGACATTTGATGCCACACACGAACATTTTGTACATTGTTGTTTAGTCAAGAAGTTTTTTTGTTTTTGTTTTATATGAACATTTGGATTCTTTGCTGACGATTCTTAGAATTTTCCCGACATCTAATCTGCCTTCAGCTGGGAGAGCTCTGAGCTGGTACTCGTATTCTTGTCTAACCAAAATGCATGCCAGGTAAAGAATTGGAAAGAAGAACGAACATCATTGCAGTTTTTTCTGGATATTTCATAACCATCATCCAAAGAAATCCGTTAGTTCAAGCCTTGTATTGATAATCCTAATAAAAATAAAAAAGTGAACAAATAGAATCACGAGTTGCAGTCCAGATAGAGATTAGTTTAGGAAGCATTACTTTAGTTCCAGCTCCGCTTGTGACAAATACTATCAGTCAGAGAAACCAGAACACATCCCACATTGCCAAAGTCAGGATTTTAAATTGATTTAGAAGCAACTGAAAATTGAAGTGTTACTAAGAATGACATGACAGTAAACAGAGACACATTCCAATGTCAGCTGCAGTCTCCTCTGTCACTAGTCAAGATTGAAGGGTTTCTTTCAAGGTTCATATGAGGAGTTTGTCAGCTTTTTCCAAAACTGATTTCTTAGAGTAGTACACAGCATCTTCATGTCCTACCACTGCTTGATCGATTGCCGCTTTTGTTTAATTTCTTTATTTTTGTTGTTGTTGTTGTTGTTGTTGTTGTTGTTGAGGGGATTAATCGTTTATATTCAGCAATAAAACAGTGCTCTAAGCATCGCAGGATGCGGAGTGGTCACGTGACATCAACATCAGGCCAGCTGAAAGTGAGCACTGGGAGAGATGAAAGTGCATCTTTAAGTTCCGACAAAAATAAATCTTAAAATAAAATTTTCCGTCTTCGCACCAAACACGTTGAGGAAAGTAAACATTGGAGGTTCGTGACATGCGAATTCCTACAGATTTTTGGCAGCCGGGGAGAATTGCTGGCACTGTTCAAGTCTTGCAGCCCAGGGGATGGAGAGAGAGAGAGAAGGCGCTAAAAGTATTGATTCAATTACCAGCCTGTAGTGCAGTATGTAGGAGGCTCAAAACATAAATTTGTTTCTCGATATTATCTGATCCGCTGTCTCCTGGTCGATAAAATTCTATCACTCACTCACTCACTCATGCTCGCTCACTCACTCACTCACTCACTCACTCACTCACCCACCCACCCACCCACCCACCCACTCATGCTCACTCACTCACTCACTCACTCACTCACAATATATCTTTAAGTAAGCCTTTATCTAAGAATCGTTCTTATTCTTTCTCCTGTAAAGCTGGAGTAGTAGTCAGTAGCAACGCTGTTAAGGTAGTGATGCTACGAGAAACCGTTACATTCAGTTTACATGTCCAACACTTACATATTGTAACAATGTGTATGTATATTTGTAGGCGGTTCTTGTCGCCATTGTCTGTGACTTCAGGATGCATTTTCAGGTCAGTTTATCACTTGTTCTCCTCCTCTTTGCTTCTCTTTCTCGCTTTTCTTTATTATTTATCTCTCTATGTTTCTTTCTCTTTTCCTTTCTCGCTTCCCACTTCTTTTCTTGCTCCTTGTCTCTTTCCGTGCTTTTGGCTTTTTTGTGTTTTCTTTCTCCTTCTCTTCACGAACGTATATCACTTTTTCTTTCATTTTCATGTTATTTCTCTCTCTCTTTCTCTCTCGGTGAAAGGATTTCTCTCAAAATCAGGAATGGGGGAGGTTCGTCGTCTTTTTCCCCGAAACAATGGCTGACCTTTGGCAAGGGGCTCTCTTGATAGACGCCTCACCCTGTGATGCACTGACATATTACTTGGACCCCATATGTTATCAGGCTGCAGTCTCGACTGTTATCATAACACTTGAACACGAGCTCCTCCCAGGGTCCAGTCCACTACTGGTCACATTGATATGGTGATCGTGCCAACTGCCTGTGGCCAATTCCCACAGTCAAAAGAAGGAACAGAGTTATTGCGAGTGTTTCGGGAGGTGGTAAGCATATAATCATGTAAATTAATGAACGTCATCGTGTTTTTTGAGGCGGAAAAAGTTTTCTCTGTCTCTCCCTCTGTCGCTCAACCACTTTCTCACTTCTCCCTAACGACATCAGCAAAAATGATGAATTAGAAAACTCCATCGCCATTAACTTTCGATCAGCAATAAATTATGGCGCAAAGCTGCCCCGCTTGCCAGTTATCTTTCCCTGTTTGCGGAGGGGAATGACAACAAAACTTCCAAACGTCCAACACGCACGCGCGTAATTGCAACCGGGGGGTCGTAGGTCAGAGCTAAATTGAGGGCGGAGCCGCGCGTGCTAGCGATGACGGAAGTGGATAAATCACGTGACACGAACGTCAGGTCAAGGCGCCGCCATATTAAATCAGGGAACGCGCAAGATACTTGCCCTGCCCTGTCGATACGGCGTACCCCACAGGAGGCAGATAAAATTGGACAAAAACAGCTGAAGAGGGGCAAACCTTGTCTTACGTCTAGCCTCGTGCAGGACGACGTGACTGAGACAAAGGACTGGCCACGTGATTACAGGAACAGCTGTAACGAGACTTCCGGGTCAGGGCAAACAGACTAGCAGCACGTGGACTACACTTTTGACTGTTGACTGAAAAATGAGGGAAAGATAAGAAAGGTAAAAAAAAAAAAGAAATTTGTAGAATAAAATAAGAGAAAAATGAAGGAAGAAAGAATAAAGACAAAGCAAAACAAAAAGTTCGTGTGAGTCACGTTCCATTCACGTCGAGTTCATTGTCAACGTGACTTCATCCAAGTAAAGGTTTACTGTGAACTCTGTTTGGCTCATGTTTGCAGTAAGGCTTGTGTAAGTCGTGTTGATTGAAAATCGTGTTCCCTGTCAACCCACATTCGATTTAAATCCTGTTGACTGTAAGATAAATTCACTCCAAGCCATGTTTACTGTCACTGTAAGCTTGAATCAAACATAATGATGAGCACAATGAAGTTTAAGTCCCACAGTTTCTGTAAAGGAAGAAACTGCTGCTACGACAGTGTCAATCCAGACATCATTTGTCACTTCAGGTGTGTATTCTCAAATCTGTCTTTATTATTTCTACTACATTCTTATTACACTGGGTTTTTTTTTTTTACTGTTATTACATTTTCAGTGAAAAATGTCCTCGAGATAACGAGAAAGTTGTGTCCGAAGACCGGCAGCTTCGCTGTCTATTGATGACCTTCCCTTGGTCACCTAGAGTGGCTGGAGGATCCGGCAGTTCACACGCTTGTCGTCTGTGACGTATTAACCGCCGCTGAAAGATGGCCACCACGTCAGACGACAGCGCTGCTGGGGGCCACGGAGGGTCGTCTGCAGGCAGACGCCAGCTGCGACTGAACAGCGCTCAGATGCGGGCGACAGCACGCGCCCCCCCTCCCCCCACCGTCACTGCTGGTGTTTCGCTAATGGTGTTATCTGACGCACGTGGTCTGAAAGCCGGAGCCGTTTACCGTTCCTCCATCCCATCCTTTACATTTGCATTTCTTCTTGAGGAGCGTGAGAGTTTATTCCAGCGCCGTCTGAGCGTGCGGATTGCTTCCTCTTTTCTTTCTTTTTTTTTGTTTTTAGTAATGGACAGAATGATTAATAGCTTACAGCAAAATTCGAGTTTTTTTTAAAAATCAGTTTGAATCAGTTTTTAAATTAGCTTGAAAAATATCAGGTGTAAAACAATAGGCTTATAGGTTTCATTTCCCTAGTCGCTGACATTTGAAAACGATGTATTGCTTTTTAGTTTATGTTAAATTTTAAAGCAAACCGACATGAAATATTTACAGAAATGTATGTCACCGAGGCATAAAACATGTGGATTTGAAATAAATGTTGTTATCTAGGAGCGGGTGGGGATGGTACACTTGCAAAATTCCAAAAGGACATCAACAATTTACATTATTTTTTTATCTATAACATATCGCCATTAAGTGTGTCTCATGTTGTCATGCCTGCCTCCTAAATGATTTTAACACTTATCATGATTTTGAAAATCGGAATTTGTATAAGGTGAGATAAATCAGTTTATAAATAGCATTCATTTGTACACGGCATTAGCACCCGAATGGGATATAAAATAGTATCACAAACACAGACACAAACACATTTCAACCAGAGTTTAGAATAAGAAAGCCCGAGAGGAAGATATAGAGAGCTACACCTGGGATGCACAGAAAATGAATTACAGGTAAAACTAATGTTTTCATCTCTAGCAGTGCACGTGCAGGCCTCGTAACATTTGTGTAACGGCTGCTGCAGCAACTGCCGCGTGGGCCAGAGAATGTTCGAGTGTCTCGGTGCCTTCTTGTCTACTTTTTCCGCCTCTTTGCACAGAAGAGGTCGGCAAGAAGCTCATAATTCATTTTTGGTGCCATTGCTTGTTGTGGAAATTGAAGTAATATCTCATTTTTTCTATCACAAAATCGCCCAGTGAGGTTTACTCTGTCTACAGAAACCCCAGGCGTGTTTACTTCCCCTGATAGGTAGCCATCCTCCTGCCCATCTCACCCACGCTGCCCACATAGCTCAGCATCTCGGTGAGCTGGGCCCCTCGCAAGTCAAGTTGTTACTGATTCAATATCACGAAAATTAAAGAGCCGAGGTCAAACAGTATCCTGTGCCTAGCGAGGCCTGCTATCCTGCTGTTTGCTCACCCGGCTACGTCACTAGATGTGTTTCAGGGAATGTTTCCAATGGGGAAATCGGGACTTTTTTTTTTTTTTTTTTACTTTTATTCTTCCCTGTCATTCCTTCTGACTTTCAAGGGTGGAACAGGTCTCAAGGCAGCATCGAGGTTGTGTTGTGAGTTGATGAACTACATGACCCAAGTCTTGATTGGTTTATGGCAGACAGGTGGACCAAGCGGGAAGTAATGCTGAACTGCAAGAAACTTGTGTGTGTGTGTGTGTGTGTGTGTGTGTGTGTGTGTGTGTGTGTGTGTGTGTGTGTGTGTGTGTGTTGCCGAAGTTACGGTTACTGATTCACTTTTTAGTAGAGGTTGGTGGAAATATGAAACGATGTCTACATCATTCGATATTGGATGTTGGTAGGAATGTGGAAAATACAGAGTATAATATTGGGACATTTGATACACAGCAAGAGGCCATTAGTACCTACTTGATATCTGTAGGAAGTTTGTAGAACTGCATGCTAAGTATAGGTGTACTGTATATTGTGTTGGTACATCAGGATGTCGGTAGACACGAGTGTTTTAAGACTTGGTGCCAACAACAAGCAGCGTGCATTGCTGAAGCTCTACATTAGATTGTCGCCTACATGTGCATGGAAGGGATGATGTTTATTGCTGAGAGAAGTGTACAACATAGATGTAGATGTTAGTGGGTTGTTATATTGCCTGAAACGAAAAGTAATTGTGGGAAGAAGCGTGACTGATGAAATGAATGACGAAGAGATTTGAAGCTTGATAGTAGCTAGGATTTATATGATGCATCTGTACTGAAACGTGGGTGAGATTGCATTTAGGACTGGTTTTTAAGAATTTTTTTATTTCATTAAAAAAATAATTCGAGGAAAGAGTAAGACTGCAATAAACCTATTAGTCTGAAGTTTTGGCAATAATTACAAAAAATGGAAATGAAGGGAAGAAATATATTATAGTTTTAGCCATTTATTTGTTTTCTCTAATCAAATGACGAAGGGATTTCCCACAGAGGGACAACAGAAGTGTGGTGTACAAGATGTCAACACAACATAGAGGAGTCTCCTGCAAACCGGTCGAGTGTTCAACCTGTATGAACAAGCGAATGTCCCACAGACACCAATACCATAGAGAATGTCCGAAAGATACGAACACCATTGTGTACCATCTAATAGATATTTGTGGACAGTCCAACATATTTACATATTTGGACACCATTGTGGACCGTCTGACAGACGGAGAGATGAGTCAATGATGCAGCACCCGAGTGGCAAATCCGGTGCGCACCAACACCGCCATCCCCCATCCAAGTAAAAAAAAAGGTCGTATCAGATCATTTTTATTAATTCTGCGATAACAGCCTCCCCCGTTATCAGAGTACTCGGTGTTCAGGACAGGTCAATGAAAGTAACCTTCCCCCCAAAAAAAAAAAAAAAAACAACCAAAACAACAACAACAAAACAATGAGTGCATCTTTTTATCAGCTTCACCATGACACATCATACACTGCTGCCATGCCAGTAGTTTGGAACAAGCAGCCCTGTTCAAAAGCCGCGACATTCACCAGCAAGGGTCTGATAAAAGATCGGGTAGCCAGGCACAGACTCCAAGCATTAGATGCAGAAAGCCAATTTTCTGGTCTTTAGCTCGTTCGACAGGGGTAATCCCATTGGTTTCTGCGTCCTTGCAATGCCTCATGCAAAACACAGTTAGCAAGATCGAAAAACACTTCGTGCTTCTACCTCCCATTTAGCTCCCCCGCCATAATGGCGCCCGAATTGTCTCCCATGCCGTTCGCACACGAGTTCACTACCCTGTGATCTCTCCGAGGTAGGGTTCAGCTGCATGCGGGACCTGGCGCCAGTATTCCAGAACGTTCGAAGAGTTTTTCTCCCTGTGGAATGGACACGCTTGAGTGGCTTCGTAGATGCAGGCACGCTGGGGGATGGGCAAGGGGTTCACCCTTCACCTATTAACTGCCGTCTCACTTGCCCTGCGTGTATTCCTGGAATATAAACTTTCTGTCCATAAAAGCCAATGTACTTTTTATTGTTGCCCTACTTCTGCACCTAAACTGGGAATGATGCAGGTGATGGCAAATGTCAATATACGAGTTTTTAGTTTGAAAAAAGAAACCATGCAGTACAAACACACTTAGCATAAATAAAATATATTTATCATGTTTAGTAGAACACCGTGGTGTCTCTTCCCTGTAGAAAGATCAAGACAGCGAAACAAGAAATCATTACATCACATCCCTTCACCCCATACCCTCACCCTCCTCCAAAACACCCACATCTCCCGAAGACCCCTTCCCTCCATAGTGCGAAATCACCGAGAGGTGGAAGCACTTTCCCTTACAAAATCAACAACAACAACAACATCATTACATCTTGGTTTCATGCAGTCTAGTATGGCAATCTGCACATCTAATATGTCGTTGAAGAATGAACAACAAGCATGTGTCCATAATAGGAATACATCGCACAATCATTCAAATATTACAAACTTGATGAGTAAGTAATGTCACCAGCACGCGAGTCTTATTATCTAAAGCGTTCGACATGAGGACTGTAATCTCATTGTGTTATTCTTCCTTGAGCATTTCTCCTAACACAGTCCGCACAATGCTCGAACTCGTCCTTCTTAACCCCGCCCCCTTCCCTCTTGCTACTTTACCCATCTTTCTCGGCAGAATCACTATATTTTTCTGTTCCTGTTACTTGATGCCTTTTGTTTTCTGTTTCGTCGTCAGTACTGTCGTTTTCTTTCGTCCCCTTTGTTCTGTGTCTACTTAGTCCACGTCTCTTCCTCGTTTTAAGCGCTAAGAGCATGCTCTCTATGAGTGTGAATATGCGCTATAAAAATCTTCACTATTATTATTATCAGGACCTTATTGGTGAGTAAGAAATGTTACTCGGTGATGTATTGAGCGGCTTTGATGTAGATGAGTTGAGAGCAAGTGCTCCTGGTAAGTAACCACAAATCATCGGAGCCTTAGAAGCGCACGATGATAGGCTGTTATCGATGATTAGAGGGCCAACGGCTTCAAAGGCGCACAAGCCATCCGTTAGGCGGGGCTGGCGACACGTTGATGTCGATGTTGTCAAACTTACGGCGGCGGCGGCGGCCGCGTCTCTGTCACGTGATATATCGTGCCAGCCAATCCGTGTCCAGTAAAGTTGGATCGATGAGTACGGGACTTTGATCTTACGAAGACGTATTTCTGCTTTAAGTACAGGCATGTAAGTGAACAGTCGGGGGTCATTTTACATCACAGAAACTTGCGACTATCATTACTTGCTGCATTTTAATTTTTTTTTATATTTCATGCAAGTAGACAAAAAAGAATAACGATAATATTAGACTAATAATAGTCAATGAAAGTACTTTGTTCGACGAAATCTGAAGAAAAGTTTTAAAAGTTTTTGCAAGTTAGCTTATGATCATTATTTCGTATCTTGGAATTTTTAGACAGTCAGATTTGCTTGGATCATGTTGGCATTTTCCAGACGACCCTAATATCGTAGAAACAATGCCATTTGTAGCTGTTTGTGTAGTCACAGAACTTGCCTAGCTTTATGTTCTTTTTATAAACAGTATCTCATGTCAGCTCATGTCTTTACTGGGCTAAGTTTTGCATATTCCCCTGAAGTCCTCGGCTGTAATTTCATTCCCGCTGATCTGTCGAGGTTGGGAGTTCAACAAACTATTTCAGATAACTCTAGTGCCAAGTGTTTTGTAAACCATGTTTGTTACCCTTTTCCACGGTTGTTTTTAAGCATACAAACACCAGCACAAGCTTGCTTATCCAACCACTTATGAGTGTGTCTGCAAATACGCGCCCGCACGCGCACACACACATGCACACACACGTCATTCATAATGCACACTATCGCCCTCTGTGTGTAGTTCCGGCTGGTCAAGGGAATCAATTGACGGAAGTCACTAACTTTGCCCTCTTCCTGCCACCGACCCCTCTCCCCGGCATTAAAAGTCATTCTGTTGATTACAAACTGGTTACGGACGTCCACCCACGACCTGTGGTCATTGTTCGCTCCTCCTAACCATGTACTAATCATGTGGAGACCAGTGGTCAACAGGCGACCAGACTAATTGGTAATGAAGGCGACAGCCTAGGCGCACACGCTTTCTGGACTTGTATTAAACAGGAACAGACCTTCCCCCCTCCCCCAACGTCTCCCCCTGCACACCACCCATGTTTTCACCCCTTCCCCTTGTTGCTTATGTGTTTATCTCTCGTAAACTTTCACTTTCTACACTGGTTTTTTCTTAACTCTTTTAGGGGGATCGTGATGCACTTTGTGCCCCTTATAAATGTTCCTTTCTATTTACTTCTGTGTTTGGCCATGTCCTGAATTTCATTTCTATTTACAGCTCTATATGGCTCATTATAAGGTGTCATGCCTTTTTACAGCTATGTATGGCGTACATTATAAACTGTTCCCAGTATACAGAGTCTATAATATAAATTGTCATTTTTATTGCCAATATAGGGGGCCTGACATCTTCAGAAAACTTTATTTAATCATCTCTTACGTCTGCGACTCAAACAAGATGAAAACTATAAACACAAACCCTATGGAGCCTATAAACATTTAAACCCCGATGCATATAGAAATATTTACACTACAAAAGTGCATCGATGGTGTGGACCATGACTTAAATTGTGTTAACAGCATCAAGTAAATATCTTCTACACTTTTCAGAGTGGTCAAGAGTCTCTATCCTGTCCAAAGAAGCCAACAGTTTTCACCCTGCCTAACGATTTCAGCAGTTTCCAGTTCCTTCGAGCCATCCTATCCCAAAAGGGTAGGTACACGGCAGAAATCTGCAGCAGGGTGGCAACATGACCAGGCTAAACAGGATTTAGCTCAGCAGTGCCATTAGTTTTGCTACCAAGTCTCGACTGCACAAGCCCCTCATATTTTCCATCCCGCTTTACGGATACCTTACGTGGACGGAAATAGGAATCCGTACATTTGAGACCAAATGCCTGCTTCGAATCTTGAACATGGAAGATAAAATTAACGAATTTTTATTATGTCTTCCTTTTGTCTGTCAGTTACCCAACCCTCCTACTTTCAAGACCCCTTTTGGTAATAGTAAAGCGGCAGAAGGTTGTCTAGTCTGGTCACGTGACTCCACACAGTACTCTAAGATCGTGCTTCATGGTACCTTGGAGGAAGACCAATTTTGAGGCGAAGAGAGGAAAAACTGGATGACAAAGATAGAAGGATGTAGTGACCATACTATGGAGGACTTGCTAACCCTTTCTTAAGAAAGTCTTTGTGGCGAGCCCTGTCCGCTGCTGACCCTATCCACCCGCCACCCTCCAGACAACTGGTACCCATCAAGGGAAGGAATGATGAAGCTAAATCGACGTTTGATTCTGCGCGAGGAACACTATGGCCTCGAGGTTATCAAAAAATAAATTAAAAGTTGAGAGACTCACCATCGGGTAGCTGCCAGGGGAAGCCGATGGCCGAGTGGTTAGAGCGCTGGCGTCCGAACCGAGAGCGCGCTAGTTCAATTCCCGATAAGCGCAGCAAACTTTCCCCAGTCGACCCAGCTGACGGGAATGGGTACCTGACTCCATAGAGGGTTGGGGAAGGTAAGGCAGCGAGGGAGAGGAGATTGGCACCACCCTCATGTAAAAGCTGGCCCCGAGAAAAGTGGGGTCTCTAACACCTCACTCCCCTACGACCTGAAAAGGTTATGGGATGACCTTTATCTTTTTTTATAACTTTTTAGGCCTTCACATCAATAAGTCTTTGAGTAACACAGAGGTTACGTGACACGAATGAGTGATTCTCGTAGAAAAGTCATTTCTTCTCCTATTTTCGTGCTTACATAACCGTCGCTGACTGCTGATGATAGTTACTACTGGTGTCCTTTTCTTACCATGATCATCTGTGACTAGATCGGACACCTTGATTCCAACAAGTGTGAGCCTCAACATGTGAGTTTAAACAATATTTGAAACTTTTGCATTCTCAAATTGATTTACATTTTATTTTCGTTCTCTTTGCCGATACACAGGGCCCACATCGGACAATTATTTATGTATTTATTTACTCGAGAGTAAGCGAGGTACTGGCATCGTAGATGTCATTTCCTTGGTCACTCCCTCACTCTGCTACATCAGATCCGGCAATTTTCGTTCTCTATTTTTATCTCTCTCTCTCTCTCTCTCAGAGCTCAAGTGAAAAACGAGCTTAACTATTTGTGAACGATGTAAATTGACAGCTTTGCCACGTCCGACAACTCTCGCAGTTAATGAGCAGGCAGCCCCACGCCCACTCTCACACCCATTAGTATTCACACGTGGGCGCACGCAAGAGCACACACACACACACACACACACACACACACACACACACACATTTCCACCCCAACACCCACACGTATGCACGTGTGAGCATTTGTCTGATTACATAGACGGTTCACTTTACTGAGTCTCGAGAAACTTGTGCTTCCCCCGACTAAAGGAAACAGCTGGTGAAAAGTATCATTCGTCATTCATCGTTCTTCGCCCTCAGCAGCAGACGAGCACACCTGTCGCAAGCCAGTGCCCTCTGAGAGGTTGTCTTTAAGGTATAGACTCTCGTGGAGAATAGATGACTTATCTTTTAAATACAGCACTAAGCGCACGGTGCTCTTCACTGAGTTATAAATCTTATCGCCCTCGTCGTCTTCACCTGTATTTTCTGTTCTCCGGCAACTTCTTGCCCAGCCCTTCAGTCCCTGGCGCCACTCTGTCTCCTCTGAAGGCAATCATTAAATGTATCTTTAAAGTTCTTTGAAAATTTGATGACAATATTGTAAGTGATAATGAAAAAATTCTTGTAATGATTCGTACTTTTTCTACAGTGGACCCTCTGGTGCGACACCAGCAACCCTCGATACGCGGACATAAGAATGTCTGTGGTCTGAAACATGGAAACCAAACCGTTCTGTTCTCAGCAAAATCCTAAATTTTGTGAACATATGGGAATGAGGGCAGAGAATGATATGTAATAAAGTTTTGCTCGAAAAAGGTTGTCGCTGCTTTTGAAGGTATATACTTAACAAATTGTATCTTATCGGTCTGCGATAATGGATTAAGGTATGAAGGTAAAAACAGATTTAAAAGAAAAAAAATAAAAAGGCTACAAAGAGCAAATAAATAAATAAAACGGGGTACGCAGTTGTCAAATCTTCCTAGTTACACGTGCCTACAGAATTCTGACTGCTTTTGTGGAAGAAATAAGAGACTAAACACGTGCAGACTAAGCTGACTTTACCTGGTCTCTTCAATGACTGGACCCTTTCGTCTAGGAACGACAATTCTCGGCAATCGATAACGACAAGATGTATTATCGTGGCAGTTGTCCTCCCTTCAGGATCTGGAGTGTGCTCCTCACGACTGCAGGACAGGTTCGCTCAGTGATGTGTTTACAGATCTTCCCACGAGCCACAGAGGGTCTGGTGCGCTAAGAGTCACGGGTCAACAAAACCTCGGTGAAATCGCTAAAATATCAAAATGGGGTTAATGCCGGGGACTGATATCACACAGAGTGGGCGGTCAAACAACGGCTCCACTATGTTCAGTCAGAATACAGAATATGTCAGGCCCATGTCTCTCCTTTTCCAGTATGTGATAGAAAAAAAAGAGACAGGAAAGAAAGAAAAAGCCGTACAGTTATCAGAAAGAGAGAAATGAAAAAAAAGACTTGTGTCTTGTGACTGCAATGGTCTGTCTTTTTGTGTCAAGATAAGTTTATGTACATCAAATATGCAGATGTAAGTGTGCATGCCAAGACTATTTTAGCCTGTCGAAACGACTTGTGGAACTAACCACCACAACGTGTTCTTATTGGGTATCCCCCTTGCAACACAGCAAGAAAAAAAATATATATAAAAGAGAGAGCGCAAACTTTCACCCAGTATCATCTCCCATGTCATGATAAATGCACAATTTTGATATCAGTGCGCATTTGAAAGTCACTAAAGAACTATGAAATATTTCAGCAAAGTGTAATAAAATATTAGAAGGATGCTGTGTCCAAGTTCTGCATAACCCCAGTGATGAAAGTGATGATGTGTCGGGGGTTCCATCTATTCCTGATGATGATGATGATGATGATGATGATGATGATGATGATGATGATGATGATGATGATGATGATGATGATGATGATGATGATGATGATGAATCGGAGTTCCACATAATCCTGCTCAGTCGTAGTAGTGGTAGTAGTAATAATAATAATACACAGCTCCACCCGTAACTCCACATTGCACTCCATTAGAGGGATGTGTTTGTCTCCCGTGTCGCAAGTCTTTCAAGAAGATGAAGCAGCACATTTGTACATAGAAGGCCATCAATGGCCATGATGAGCCGATGTTCTTCCTCAGCATCGTGTAGTGCGTTCCGTACAGACTGTTAGGCAAGCGCTGCTCTTACTAAGGAACGCACCCCTGCTTACAGGGGTCAGAAATAACATCGCGACATAAATGTTGGCTTCAGCTAAGAAACCATTATTACAGTCACAAAAGTAGGGCTCTTTATCATCCAAGAGATATGCACACTGGCACCAGAGAAGTGCAGGAGTGCAGTAGAGTGTGGTACTCCTTGCTTAAACTACGACGAGAAGAGGGAGTGCAAAAGCATCGTTGGTCACGTGGTTTCCTCTGCAGCCAAATGTTGCTCCTGGACGCGTGATAACAACAGGCTGCCGTCCCAGCGGATTGCCCCGATAGTTTCGTCTGACTGGCATTAACTATCGCAAATGGGATTTTTCTAGACAAGTGTCCATTTCCTTTTATTATCTTATGATCCCTGTATGTTGGATTAGGAGCGAGACAGGGCGTCTGACGCAAGAAATGGAGACTAAAGGTGACAGTATCGAGTTAAAGGGATCGCAAGCACCGATCATAAGGGTGCCAGGAGAGGCTCACTGCCGGCTGTGGGGGATGGCGAACCCTCGACCCTCGGTCCCTTGTGGCGGTGCTTACGGCGATCGGGGGATGAGGCTAACTCACTGCAACAGCAACCACAACGAAGCAACTAGCACCCCCCTCCCCCGACACCATGTTCCTGCAGCCAAAACGGTTCTCCCTTCGCCATCTACCAGCCTCCATGAACCCACAATCTAATCGGAGAAAAAAGTGTTACTTTTGTACATTCTCTCCCCTGGGCAGCGAACAGAGTGAAAATAGATTCTGCTTTTTTTTAGACAGCCATCGACAGAGAAACACAAAAGAGCTACAGACACGGACCATCCGTGACTACAATTCACTTCTTTCTTCTTGAGAGCGTAGATGCGGAAAGGCATGAATGACCTCATGTATGGCCACAGCCTTGACCTCTATAGTCTCGTTACCTTGGTGATGACGTCGAGGGCTGAAGTCTGTGGCACAGACTTGCTTCGAACTGTTTTATCTCTGCCTAGCAGTTGTTATTGCAACAATTTCCTCTTTCGTTGTTTGAGTCTCATTTTCACTGCGGGACAGTCTGATGCCTGGCTTTATTTCCACAACTGTCTGTGACAAGTGGCAGAGCCTTGTGAGCCTTATTGACAATGTCTTACAAACGTGATGGATGGTCAGGTAGGTCTTGGTGTAAGAATGGCGATAGTTCAGACTAGATATTCCCATACTTAGAAGGGATAAGCATACTCTGATACCTAATGTCGATAAAGAAGTTCGGTATGGCGGTTTTAAATACATTTACAGACAACCAACTTCACAGTTTATTTCAATGGAAATACCGTCTGGTCTTCTTCTCTTGGAGAATGGAGACTGGGAAGGTGTGAGTTGGTGAGGTAGTAGTGAGACTTCATACAGGGACGGAAAATTGATGTCAACCTTCGGTGGGAGCTTTGTGTCTGTGTGTGTGTTTTACAGGGCAAAGCGGGAGAAAACTGGATTATATTGTGATTAGCAACAAACTGTAGAGTCGGCACTCTGTGCCTAACAAACACCACACACCTTGCTGTCACCACAGGGCTAGCACCTGCACACACCAGGTGATGTAGCTCGCACATTATTAACTTAAGTCCGCGATGATTTTAGAAGCTGTTTCAGCAGCTGGCTGAAAAAGACCAGCGGGACACCCGCCATACTATAGAAATCGTTGGAAGGGCAGCCGAGTTCTTTGCCCCTGGCTAATACACGAATGGTAGGCCACGTGGACGCTGGGTTGCTCACCCTGTGGCTGGGGAGCCTGCGTTGCTTTTCGTGAAAACCTGCAGCTGCACTGCCTCTCTGTCTTGTGTTCCTTCTTGTTTTACTGTCAGGACTGCTACAGATGGCCCCCGGAAGTGCTATAAAGTCAGGTTACTCGTCTGTTTATCTTTCTAGATGCACATCATCGCATGCATCAGAGAAAGAGAGAGAGAGTGTGTGAGTGTCAGGAACGCACGGAAAGTGTGGACAGGTCACACACAACACACACTGACCTCACAGCCTTCTTCACGTGTCCTTTCACACAACAAAATACAAAGACCTGCACATGGGCTCGAACGTTTCTATTAATCGGGTGAACGTAAATATATACTTTACTAAATAACAACAGAAAACTTCAGCACAAATATTCTACACTGAGTTTGCACCGAAACAAATATATCTAAGCAGTTTATATTAAAGTCCTTCAAGTTCTCTCTTCTTCTGTTGTTGGGGGGGGGGAAAGGAGTCGACACGGCAAACAGTTCCCCTCTTTCAGTCTTGCTCTCTGGCGTTGATCATACGGACAGCCTACATTCACCAAATAACTCCGACAGTCTAACGGCAGACAAATGACCAAGTCAATAAAAATTCCACAGTAGGTAAATCCACACAGTTCTACGATCTTCTCAAGAGATCACACAGCAGTTGAGAAAATTAGTAAATCGAGGAACCACACAGTTAATATTTCTCCACACAGTTACTCTTTCTCCATACAGTTAATATTTCTTTACACCGTTAATATGTATCCACACAGTTACTATTTATCCACACAGTTGCTATTTCTTCACACAGTTAATATTAATCCACACAGTTACTATTTATCCACACAGTTGCTATTTCTTCACACAGTTAATATTAATCCACACAGTACTATTAATTCCAACCTCTGTACCAAATTCCTCTTTCTCCCAGACTCTCACGTCTGCTTCCTCTTCCAATTTCTAAACAACGCCCCCTATATACATTCAAACCAGGGGTCATAATCGCTATTCAATCAAGGGCGACAACCTCGTTACTTCGACGTTCAGGGGTGATAACACATGTTCATAACATTCCTCCCCTCCTAAAAAAAAATGTTCACATTTTTGCCTAACTACAATAGAACTGTTACGTTGTACGAAAAGATTATCTTACAGCCCTATGAAATTTCTTGATCCATTTCAGCCCTTGATAAGGCATCGGCTAATTTATTAGAGGTCCCCTTAATCGGCTGAATATCAAACTTAAACTCCTGGAGGGCTAAAGCCCACCGCATCACTCTGGCATTCTTATAAGGATTAGATGTGAGGAACGATAGGGGCTTGTGATCAGTATGTAGGGTAAACTGTCTCCCATACAAATATCTAGACAGCTTCAGAACAGACCATACTATGGCTAAACACTCTCTTTCTACTGTGCTGTATCTCTTCTCTCTATCCAGTAATTTTCTACTCACATATATGACGGGTAAGAAACTGTCATCATGGGGTTGGAGCAACACTGCCCCTAGCCCTACTGCACTAGCGTCAGTCTGCAGTAAGAACGGCAATGTAAAGTCTGGTAGCCTCAAAATGGGATAGCTTGAGAGGAGAACCTGGATCTTTTCTAAAGCAGATTTACACTCTGAAGTCCATTGAATAGATCGGGGCCTGTCTCCTTTCACGAGATCCGATATCGGTGCAATAACTTCAGAGAAGTTAGCGATGTATCTTCGGTAGTAGCTAATGAGTCCAATGAGAGATCGAATCTGTTTCTTAGACCTAGGAGTCTGGATGTAAAGGATCTTTTGAATAAGGGATCGATCAGGTTTCATTATCCCTCGTCCTAACTGATGGCCTAGGTATAATATTTGTTGATAGCCGGCGTTGATTTTCGAAGGCCTGGCTGTCAGTTGGAATTTGGCTAGAGTCCTCAATACTCCTTGGAGATGCATTAGATGACTTTCCCAATCATCACTTCCGGTGAGTAAATCATCAAAGAAATGACGAGTGGCGTGTTTTTCCAAGTGTAGTGAACGCATAGCCCGGGCGAACGTGGCGGGAGCTGTTACTAAACCGAAAGGCATTCTGGTCCACTGAAAGAGGCCTTTAGTGGTTTGAAAGGCGGTCTTAGGACGGTCTTCCTTCTTAACGGGAATTTGCCAATACCCTTTTGTTAGATCAATTTTTGTGAAAAATTTTGCAGTCGCCAAACTGACGTATACGGCTTCCGGGTCGGGGATGGGTTCCGCATCAAACTGGGTGATTTGGTTCAGTGCTCGATAATCCACACAGAAACGCATCGTTCCGTCCCTTTTCTTTACTAGTAAAACAGGTGACGAGTATGGCGAGGTGGATGGTTCAATAACTCCTAGTTCTAACATAGAGTCCACTTCACTCTCGATTTGTTGTTGTAGAGCAAATGGGACTGGGTAGGGTTTTTGTTTTATTACCCTTTCTTCTATCAGTTTTATTTCATGTTCCACGTTCCCTTGGAACAAACCTGGTTTGGTGGTCAGTACATTTTCATATTGGTTAAAGATTTCTTGT
Organism: Marisa cornuarietis; assembly: GCA_004794655.1. Classification (NCBI taxonomy): domain Eukaryota; kingdom Metazoa; phylum Mollusca; class Gastropoda; order Architaenioglossa; family Ampullariidae; genus Marisa; species Marisa cornuarietis. The sequence continues at coordinate 1,862,965 of SMMW01000046.1, read as the reverse complement.
AGTTCCAGTCGTCGAGGAGATGGTAATTCGGGGTCTATTTGTATGTCCTTGACACTTTCGCCAGCTGTGGGTGTTACTGTTGGTATGGTTGCAGGATCAAAAGGTTCGGGTGGCTGAAGAATCGCCACATTACAGGAAATGGGTATGATAGGTATTCTAGGTGGCTGGTGAGGTTCTTTGGGGTCGGACATGTGTTGCGGACAGAATTGGGAGGAAAGGATGTCGTCGAATTGGATAGGAAGAGGACATGAAGGGACCAGCTTAGAGGGTAAGAAACTGTTCTCAATGTTGTAGGTGAAGAGGGCTGATGGAACTTCTGCACGTCGAGGGTATTGTTTTAGCATGTTTATGTAGTAGGTCTTCTGGTTTAATCATTTCCTTGAATATATCGATTACTTGTTCACTTTTTTTTCACTTCTTTATAGATTTAGACAACTCTTCTGCTGTGGTATCCAGTTCACGACGATAGGCGATCAAAGTGTGTTTAAAGTTTTTTTTTTTTACAAGAGCAGATGGTGTTGCTGTTTTTCTTTTCTTGCGAACTCTCGTGATTTTCATCCTTTTGTTCTTGCCTACCAGTTCGAAGCTCAGCAGTAGGTATTGTAACTCCTTGAAAAGTGTTACATTGGAGTCCTCTACAAATACCGGTTCTTTCTTGGCTGTCCCCAGCCCTGTTATGGGTTCTGTGAAACTCTTCTGATGGATTTCACGATCTTTTGACAAGATGCCAATGAGTATCTTCTTCTCTGCTATGTCTTCTACTAACTGGCGTTTCAATCCCAGATATTCCTTTTGAGTTTCTCTCCTATCACCAAGTCTTTGTTCGAGTTCTCTCATTTGCTTTGTCAAACGTTCCACGGCTCGGTTAGCCTCCACACTGTTTAATTTCTCGACTTCCAGAGATCCTTCCAGGTCTCTAACACGAAGCTTTAAGCTTTCTGAGTTGAATTTCGTTTCCAGATGAGCTGTTCTTTCTGCCTCGGTGTTTCCTTCCAGAGAATTCAATCTTGTGATAGTATTATCAAGATCTTTCCTGAGTCTTTCCTCTCGTTCCTTGAAGGTTCTGATATCTGCTGAGGCTTTCAGTAGGTCATCACACTGATGCTTACGTCTCAACTCCAATTCATGAATCTTTTCTTTCAACTCACCAATGGTCGACTTCTGTTGTTGGCACAGTACAGCCAATCGATCTCTTTTCTTTTGGTTAACATCCATCTCGGCCTTGAGTTGAGCAATTTCTTTGTCCCTGATCTCTAACGGCAGTCTACACTCACGACCTTCTGCATCTTCTTTTATGTTCTCTAGTGAGGAATCGCTTTGCTGTAATTCCATTCGGTTGTTCTTCTTTATATTCCATTGAACTGGTGGTAGAGTTAGGGGTTGAGGTCCCTGCATCTGGCGTTGGAATTGCGCGCGTGTGGTAACCGCTGCTGTTGGTTCTGACTCTTTCTCTTGTACATCAAATACCACCCGTTTTGTACCTCTCGTGTTTCCAATGATTAGATCGACAACTGGATTTTCGATGACACAACATTTCAGGTCTCCATTGAAGAAAGGTGTCTCTACTGGAACACGTGCTAGAGGGAAGGTTTCAACCTTTCCACCAAAGGTAATACAAGATTGTTTCCCGTTCAGTCGGTCCTGTGGTTGAACCAAGGAGGCTCGTATACCGGAGATGGTTGCACCTGAGTCGCGTAGCACCTTAACTTGCTGTCCCCTAATCCGTCCTGGATACAGATGTAGTTTACCCAATTCTTCCTCGTCGGTGACTGAACACATAATAGCAACATTGGCTGGGGTTGGGTTGCTCTCATTTTTCCAATTTCCATTTGTGTTATCTTGGGGTCTATAGCTTGGACAAACCTTGGCTATATGTCCAAGTCCTCCACAGTTGAAGCAACGTCGTGGTGGTTTCCAACGATCAGGATGACAAGGGCTGTTTCGATCATATATGGTCGTTGGTGCTTCCTTCGGAACTGTTCTTATTGGTGGGGAGTGGGGTGGAGTCCTCCATGATTCATTCCTTCTGTAGGGAGGAGTATTTCGTTGTCTTGAAGATCGAGGAGAAGTAAATTGGTGTCTGTCCTGCTTTGGGCGAGCTGGCGGTGAAGAAGGAGGAGTGGCTTGTCCCACATTTGCGAACATGATAGTTTCTGTTCGTCTTGCCGGAGATTTCTGGGGTGTGCTTGGCGATAACGTTCAGCACTGTCAATCATTTCATTAGCGTTCTGAAAATCTCTTTCTCTCAGAAATACGGCTAAATCTCTAGATACACTTTGCAGTATTTGTTCTCTGACTAGCAGATCATGCAATCCTTCATAAGTTTTTTGGACTTTGGATAAGTCAATCCACCTGTTGAACAATCCGATTAGTCGGGCTTGAAAAGAATGCATTGACTCTTGAGATTGGGGTTTCACCGATCTAAATTTTTCTCTGTATCCTTCGGCTGTGCACTGAAACTTGAGTAATAGTTCTCTTTTGAGCACATCATAATCCACGGGGCCCTGTACACATAGGTTATCATATAGCTGGAGGGCTTCTCCGTGAAAAGAAGTGGCGATTTGTAATGGCCAGATATCTCTGGTCCATTTAAGGGACTGCGCCTGAGCCTCAAATCGATTCAAAAATGCGTTGATATCGTCTTCGTCCTCTTTGAAGGCGGGGAGTTTATGTGTGAGTCCTTTTGGGGTTTGGTTCCCATTACTCCTCGTCGCGCTGGAATCGGTCTCTCTCTCTAAACGTAGTTTCTCTAATTCGAACTGACGCTCGGCCTCTCTTTCTCTTGCGGCCCTTTCAGCTTCTTTTTCTTTAGCTATCCTGTCAGCTTCTTTTTCTTTAGCTATCCTGTCAGCTTCTTTTTCTTTAGCTATCCTGTCAGCTTCTTTTTCTAATCTATCTGCTTCTCTCTTTGTCTAATCTTTCTGCTTCTTTCTCTCTGGCTAATCTTTCTGCTTCTTTCTCTCTGGCTAATCTTTCTGCTTCTTTCTCTCTGGCTAATCTTTCTGTATATCTGTCCTGCCTTTCAATGCACTGAAATACATACTTTGTAAGGGCTTCTTCTTTCAATCCCAACAGTTGTCCTTCTTTCATAAAGTCGGCTACCTCCCTAACGGATTCAGCCATGGTTAACACCTATCCAACACAATTACTCTAGTGTGTTTACAAAAAGGGAGCACCCTACTATCTAAGCTTCTAATAAGGCAGAAAATACAACCAGAATTGCAATAAGTCTAAGCTACTGGCATGTCAACATCAATCAGGCAAAAAAAATTATCTTCAAGGAATGCAACTGGGTTACAAAATAACATCAATAGCAGTCTTAACTTGTTCAAAACTAGTCACTCAGATTTCTAGATCTATTAACAATCCTAAAGTACCGTACGAGTACATCAAAATAATCCAAGGGCGACAACTTATTCAAACATCCAATGACTTCACATAAATTAATAAGTGAACACGCAAGGCCCAGAATTATTTTTTTTATAAAAATAAAACAAGACAGATAACTACAGGATAGAGAACATCCACTCTCACTTTCGGTTTCTGCATACACTTTCACACAGAATAGTGAGCTTGGAAAATAAAGACGAGAGGCAAAGTAGAAACAGAGGCTAATTCCTTACTACGGGTAGAACTTTACACACCCGTAGACCCGTGAAGCTGGAGACGGGGAAACTGCACCACGCTTAACATGTAACACTTAAACACTGAGCAAATATAAATAAGTACAACCGCTTTGCAAAATTCTCAAAGATAAATAATTAACTGCCAACCTTCTACCACTAAGTCCCAGGGGAATCACAAACACTGAATCGAAGACACACTTTCACCCGACTCTGTACCAAACGAAACAAACCCACGACAGATCACGTCGGGGTCACCAATGTCAGGAACGCACGGAAAGTGTGGACAGGTCACACACAACACACACTGACCTCACAGCCTTCTTCACGTGTCCTTTCACACAACAAAATACAAAGACCTGCACATGGGCTCGAACGTTTCTATTAATCGGGTGAACGTAAATATATACTTTACTAAATAACAACAGAAAACTTCAGCACAAATATTCTACACTGAGTTTGCACCGAAACAAATATATCTAAGCAGTTTATATTAAAGTCCTTCAAGTTCTCTCTTCTTCTGTTGTTGGGGGGGGGGGGGGAAAGGGTCGACACGGCAAACAGTTCCCCTCTTTCAGTCTTGCTCTCTGGCGTTGATCATACGGACAGCCTACATTCACCAAATAACTCCGACAGTCTAACGGCAGACAAATGACCAAGTCAATAAAAATTCCACAGTAGGTAAATCCACACAGTTCTACGATCTTCTCAAGAGATCACACAGCAGTTGAGAAAATTAGTAAATCGAGGAACCACACAGTTAATATTTCTCCACACAGTTACTCTTTCTCCATACAGTTAATATTTCTTTACACCGTTAATATGTATCCACACAGTTACTATTTATCCACACAGTTGCTATTTCTTCACACAGTTAATATTAATCCACACAGTTACTATTTATCCACACAGTTGCTATTTCTTCACACAGTTAATATTAATCCACACAGTACTATTAATTCCAACCTCTGTACCAAATTCCTCTTTCTCCCAGACTCTCACGTCTGCTTCCTCTTCCAATTTCTAAACAACGCCCCCTATATACATTCAAACCAGGGGTCATAATCGCTATTCAATCAAGGGCGACAACCTCGTTACTTCGACGTTCAGGGGTGATAACACATGTTCATAACAGTGAGTCAAGCCAGTGGAATAGTTTAGGATAACAGACTAAAGATTTAACAAGAAAAACGTCTTCATACAGGATGTAGAAGAAATGGGTGAAGGTTTCTGTATTCAGCACAGTTCAGCTGTATTTAAAATAATGTAATGATGCTACTTGTGTTGCTAGGTGATCTTATAGCTACTTTATAACAAGCTTACAGTATACAGTTTACCTGTATTCCAAGGAAGGGGTGATTAATGGAAGGTGGTTGGGGGGGGGAATCGGGTGTGGGTCTGTGTCTGCGCAGGATGTGTGAGTGTGCGTGAGATAGATTGTGTGTGTGTGTGTGTGTGTGTGTGTGTGTGTGTGTGTGTGTGTGTGTGTGTGTGTGTGCATGAGAGAGTTCTTGAGGCTTTATGCACTTAAGTGTGATTTTGCTTTTGTATGTGTTGCTCCGTCTCTCTCTCTCTCTGATTGTGTGTTCGTACTTTTCTGAACATGTCCCTCTGTGTATGTAAATGTGAATCAGTGTTTGCACGCATTTGTGTACTTTTATGTTTGTGTATATTTCTATCTGTGTGTGTGGGGGGGGGGGCGGGGGACGTAAGGACGACGCCAAGCCCTCCCATCTGTGCACACTCAATGCCGCCATTTTCTTGTTTACAGATGTCGGACTCTCTGGTGTTCCCGTCTTCTCGCTGGACACTTCATCTCCATTCTGCTGGCACAGTGGACACTTCATCTCCATTGTCTTGATCCACTCTCAGCTCGCACAGCGCGGACAGAAGGGGCGCCCGGGGCGAACACCACGCGCCATATTAGATTTGAACCGACCGCCGTCAGCCCTCCGGATATCTCCAGGCCCTCGGCAGCAGCAGCCGAGACGACGCGAGGTGAGTTATGGCTCTGCATTAAACGTCTTTCGAAATATTTCCAATGCCGTAGTTTTTTGCCTTGTTTCAACTGCTTGCAGGTTCAATAGCCGGAATCACCATTCTCAAACTTTAATCACAAAGCGGTTGGGTTCACTGGTCTGTGGTACTGCTCATCGTCTCATTTTAGTTCTGAAAGTTTTTCAGGCCCTTCAATGTGCGAGGACCCAAGCCTGGTCTCAGAGGACCGGGAGGGAAGTGGACAAACACCCCCTTCCCAAGTGGCCTCGGGCACCAGCGACTGGCGCGTGATTGTGACCTGCTCTCCGAAGTTGGGATCTTTGATGGAGCCGTTAAGACTTGAGTTGTGGCCTCATTTTCTTCTCCGATATCAAGCTTGATGCATCCCCTTCCTCTTTGAAGGCAGCTACACTGATGCTCTTAAACTCGAGAGCACGTTAAATATTATTAATTATCTTCATCTGAGCATACACATGTAATAACAATGACAATAACAATTCTTTTGTAATAAGGCTGATAGAAAAAGCGAAAAATCCTGAGGTTTTTTTTTACCTCTAGCCCTCTCTCACTCATAAGAGAAACTGATAATTTGCTACTGCATCAAAAAGGTATGGCATAAATAAAGAAATATGAGTTATAGGCAGTAATTATTGTTTCCAGAATCGTCCTGGAGTCAAGAAATCTTTAATCGTGATCAGTGGGACATTTGAGACCAAAGATATATTAATACAACATTCCACTACACTTACTGTGATGCGTGTGATACATATCCACTTGTATATGCTTCACTCGACAAGTTTGTTTGTTTCACCAATATGTTTTGGCAAGCAGCTGTAACCGTGAATCTTATTGTCTTCCCTAACAAAATTATCTTAAGCTTCCGCGACAACGAGAAGAAAAGAGCAGAAAGACAGAACAAAAAAGAAAATGTCCATCACTGTCAGCACAAACGGCCGTTCAGCCGCTTGAATTGTCTCCTCTAGTCCCCCCAGCCAGCCAGCCAGCCGTTGTCAGGACCTCGGCAGGGCATTACGTCGTCAGGCAACGTAGTTACGTCCTTGCACGTCATCGTCTGCGCCAGCTGGGACGTTAATAGATTTTGTCTCGGCCGTTCTTATGTCGAATCTCAGTTTGTCTTTATTTGCAGGTTAACCTAGTTTTCGGTTGGGTCTCCTTGTTACCCGTCTTCACCACCTACCCTTCTCTCCCCCCCCCCAACAGCTCAGACTCTAACAGCCAGTAGCTGCAGAATTTTTATGGCCTCACAATCGATTTACCGGAGGTAGCAGACAGCGAGGGCTCAAAGGGATATCAACTGCCTTATCTAAGTCCATTTTTTGCCACCCATTGACCTGGAATACCCTTTAAGGCACCTGGAAATACAAGGAGGCAAAAAAAACAAAACAAATTCTGTCAGCTTGGCCCTAAATTCAGTACATGAACAGAGATATGAGGCACTCAGCGAATGATGTTCACAGCTTTGTTCTGTGTTTCGCCAACGGACTTCGATGTTTGTATGTAGAACTAACCCGCCTACACTGGCAGCAGATCTTACTGGTCATAAACAAAACTACACTGTTCACTGTCCACACAGTCTCTATACAGGACCACATTGCTCACAGAGGCTACAGACAAGCATTCTTCTGGAATATTTCCTTTTGATTGTTGTTTTTTTCTTATATATTAATCTGCGATTTTTTTTCCAAAAAAGGCCGTTTGACTAGATGAAGGGATTCAAGGCTAAGTCTCTATTTGAGGATCTACAAAGCCACCACCTTAGAGTAGGGGCTCGCATAGCATGCTGTTAGTAAGTGGCTCACAAAGTCAAAATTATACTGGGACTTTTTGTTTGATACTTTCTGATAGCAGTTTTGAAAGTGATGCCTTTGGGGAGCAGTGATAGAGATCAGTTATTACTGTTTTTTTACAGTCAGTGCTGCACTTTTATGCCATCTCATCACGCAGTATCATTTCATTCTGTGGATAGCTATTCATTTGTTTATGCCTTAGAAATTGTTTTCTGCAACATTTCCAGCTCCTCAGTTTCATTTCCAGCCTAGCGGACGTGAGAACCCCTGTGGAAATCATGTAAAAGTCCATCAATGTCACGCATGCGCAGACTCTTCCTTTCTTTCTCTCTCTCTCTCTCATTCTTTTAACCTCTTTCTACTCTCTTTCTCTCACACACTTTTTCTTTCTTTCTCTCATTTTTTTTCTTTATTTTTATCGCTGAAATTTAATTTTTGTTTGAAGCCCTTCTCGACTTGCTGGCTGGTGAGTGTCTAGATTACTCAGGGACCATTCCCAAGCACTGGATGGTGTTACTGAACATGAAAGGCGTACAATCAAAATTTATTTGCTGGTGTATGTCTTTTATCGACCAGAAGTTCCTGTCACAGCAATTCCAGGCCTGTCGTAAAACTGTCAGAACATGTCATTTTTGAAGGAAAATGGGATCGCCACGGAAAACGAAAGGCAACGACCGTGGCGCCAGCAAACTTTAATCCCGTTGAATGATGTTATTGTCGTGATGGGACTCTTTGGGTGGGGGGAAGACTCTGAAGTTGTGCAAAGTCTGCTTCCTATTGGAGTCTAAGTGCTCTAACACTCACACGTTAAAGTCTAATACAGATTGGATTACACTAATCGAAACCTCATACATGATAACAAGTCTGTTTACCCAGCATAATAATCTCTAATCAACATCTCAGCATAATAATCTAGCATAATAATCTCTTATCAACAACTCACTTCCAGGTAAACATGACCTCGATCCATACTACAAATGCTCTTAACCCCCCAAATCTCATCCGCATTAACATGGAGTGTTAAAGTGTTAGAAGGTTTAATAAATTCGATTCTGATTAAGTTGAACATACAAGGTCCTAAAAGTTTTTTTTTTTTATAGTAGAACGTATTATATCGAATGTATGTTTGGACTTTTTTCTCGTCGTGTAAGAAATTTGTTTCACATAGTTATATGACCATTTTCCAATGGTGTATAAGGAATAAGACACGATAAATACTAATGTCAGTCAATAGACATCAAGGATAGCTGACATATTAAAATAAGGCGAAAGTGTTGATTAAATCATATTTATAAATTCAAACACGCACATTGAACAAGGGCATCGTGAGAGAAAATGTAAACAGTCAATCAGATATGTAGCCAAGTATATGATGCTGGAGAAGGTTGTTTTTTTTGTGTTTTTTTTTAAGTGGCATGGAGAGTCTCACTCTGACCTCGAAATATCTAGCAAAGTAGACGACCTACTTTTATATTAATATATAGATCACTCTATTGTTCACCACTCAATAAAGTTGGTGGAACAAGGATTTTCAGTGAAGTCACAGTATGGCTGACAGTCATGTGCAGGCAGCACTCAGTCACGTGACATCGCCTGTAGCCGTGATAATAAGACAGTCGCGTGCAGAGCATCTTTGAGCGGTGATGCTGAAAGAGTCTTCAGCATTTCTACTCCCGTAGACTGATGAAAGGGCGACCGATATTTATGTATTTATTTATCAGATGCGTGCACAGTAGGGCTTAGTACCCTCTTAAAGACCAGCATGGACGCATACTGTTTTGTATTTGAATATTTTAAGACCATTACAGAATCTTATCTGCAGACTCTGAATGAATTATCTTTTCCTATTTTCTGTTAAGACTCTTTCTCAGATTGTTTGATTAGTATCTTTCAATCAGCCAAACCTCGGAATTTTTCTAAATACACTAGGTCCGGCCATCGAGGTCCGCAAAGGTCTGAAGTCTCTCGGGAAAGCTGTTAGGGGCTGGGTTTACTTGTAAAAGGAACTGTTTTTAATGCTGATATCATGTATGTGTGTGCAGAAAATTTAAAAGGTAAAATGTTACGAATTATATAAATTAGAAGCATGCCCCTGGAGTTATATACCCAAGGATAAATATGTCAGACGATTCAGGAAGAGCTGTCTGTAGGAAATATTTTCCGTGAGATCATTTCGCTATATTTTCATGATTCCTTTAGCCACGTGGCTTTTTTTCCAAACAGCATGTTCCTGCTACTAAAACAAGTACCGTTAGTTCGTCTTTCTATTTATACTGAAACCTGTGTTTGCCTGTTCACTGGCGATGGAATAATGCCAACCAGGTTTTTGACGTTGGCTCGACATCAAAACAAACTTCAAACGTCTGCAGCCAATTAATTTTACTGTTGTGACCTCGCTTAATTTCCTTGCGAGAATGTGCACAGCTTCAGTCTGCCTTACATGATCGATGATTTTATTAGCATTGCATTACCTCGTGATGTGCCAGCCATCCTAGCTACGAGAAGTATCACGCACCTGTGTCAAAACGGGCTTGCTCTGGGATTACCTCCCTTAACGTCCATGCTTAGCTGTTAAATTGCCTATGAATTTGTAACTTGGCCGCCAAGGACCCAACAATTCTTCCGCCCACTTTTCTAAGTCTGGATCATCCCACTGACTGGGGGAGGTGACCGCAGCTCACTCTTCACGCTCTTTCTCTCCTTTTTCTTTTTTTTCTTTCTTCCTTTCTCTTTTTGACTTCCTTGTCGCTAACTACGAGGTTTGTCCAAAAGGTAATGGAACAAGTGTCAATTTATTTCAATTCCAAACAAAAAACAACGTGGTTTCCCATTAATAGTAATCCCCCTATACTTCCATGTACTTTTCCTTATCTGCCATGCTTCTGTGCACTACTGGGAGGATTTTCAGTGATGCCTCTTCAGCTCCGTCGTTACGGCCTTCTTGATGGCCTCCACGCCTTCAAATGGGTCCTCGAGCTCGGGGGAAAAAATCACATCAGGTGAATAGGGGCATGTGAGCAGGTGCATCGTAGCTACTTCACCATCATTACACTCGAGCAGGGGATTACTTTGAAGAGGAAACCATGCAGCTTTGTTGTTTGGAAGTGAAATAATTTATATGGCTCATAAGTCCAGTTACTTTTCAGATAAACCTCGTACGTCCACATCCTTGAAACAGACTTTCACTGAAAGGTAAAGAAATTGGTTGAAGAATAAATGTTGCAAACCATGTTGCATTCTGACACAAACAAATTAATTATTTGCACAGTTTCTGTTATGCTTCCAACAAAGATTACCTTTGAAATTATTAAACATAAAGTTTAAGGTTTCATTCCATCGTATCAACTTCGAAAATACAAATTTATACATACACTACCTTGTGTAAAAATTAATTAGTACATAATTAATTAAAGCTAGAAAGACAATATTTTCCTGCAGTGAGCAAAAAAGTTTGAAAAGATGTTTTTCAATAATTCTCTTTAGAAATGAACTTCTGAGGTTGCAGATTACTTTATTTTCAAATATAAACTAATGAAACTGCTGTTCTGCACGTTAATTAAATTTGTCTCTACATCACAGTGGGAAATCATCTATAATTTAAGGTCCAGTCAGTCGTGTATTGAATAAACGTGTCAGGAGATAATAATACTAATACTAATATTATTGTACTGTTGTCCTTATTACTTGAAGACAATCGGTTCGTACCATACTGAACATACGTGAAAGAGCCAGTGTACCACGTGAACTGGTCACGTGTTGCTAATCATGTTCTGCCAGCGATGAGCCACGTTAATGTGCGTGAACAGAGCTACCGGGTACAAGGCCATCGAGCAGAGGAAAGTGGAGCTGAGCATTGTGTGCAATTAATGAACTACCCTTAATGAATCAGGTGATGGGGATATTAGCTTTTTGCATCGGCTGATGAGTTTCCCTGCTACCCAGTCCTGAGTAACGGACTTGTTCCTAGAAAATGTCTTTTACCTCTCATAAATAACTATTTCTATATTTTAAAGTGTGTGTGCTGGTTGTATGTTGTGTACGTGCGTGCGTGCGTGCGTGATTGTGTCGTGTATGAGAGACAGGGTATAGTGTGTGCCTGGAGGGACGCAGTTGTGAGAATTAAAAGAAAAAGAAATATATGGTTAAACCTGAATTGTTTACATGACAGTACCTACGGCCTGAAAATATGTTTCACTCAGGGTAATTGTGGTGTGTAGCAGTTGTAAAAGAAGCGGAAGAACAACAGCAACAAGGACTAAAAAAAACAAAAATATGTCTACATTCTATTGCATTCTTCTGCATTCACCAGTTGTTTCAGACGACACCATAACACCACAGTGTGCCAGCAGAGTGTACAGCAACATCCTTTTACGACAGGTAAACTGTTCTGTCATCGAATACGCACAAGACCATAATATACTTTATAAAATTATAACACAATTATAAACAAAAACACAATAGTGCCAAGTCAAGTTTATTTGTGCGTTAAGGTACACATTATCTCTTGTCGCTGGAACATATCGCAGAGATGAAGAAATTTGTGTCTGCTGATAATTATATTGAATATATAACCCTCTTCGTATTAATTATTTGTCCTGAAATATTTCAGCTGCAGGATCAAAGCGCACCATGATGTCTAATGCATTTGCTTTCATTCAAGACACGAGATCGCTGCTGGCCATGACACACGAGGGGTGTATGCAGGGAGCAAGGTGTGAATGAGGACAGGAGGAGGGAGTGGGGGACAGGACACAAAGAATGCTGACGCCTGGCATCCCATTTTCACATAAAGCAATTTAATTCCGTGAAAAAAAAAGCTCTGGACCTTTGGCCTTCACTGAAGCGAAGCTATGCGCCATAACTAGGAGAGCCAAGACAAAGGGAGAGAAATTACGGTGTGGATGCTGTTTAGACAACCCCGAGGCGACGGGCGCTTCAATCAAGCAGCATCAGTAGTGATTTTATTATGACGATTTCCCGTCTGCCTCGCGTCTTTCTTGGTCCGACGAGATAGAGGGCAATGAATATCAAGGCATTGGAGTGATTTCCCCTGGAGTGTGATGGAGTGTGGACTGGGTGTCAGCGTGCTGGGAGCAGCAGCACGGCCATGTTGACTTCAAGAGCGTCTCGAGCAGCACATCATCTGTGTGCGCATTTATCTTCATCGACTGCCTCGTCTGTCTCGTTGCATCACAGTTTTCGCTTCTAGCACGCACACTGCACTCTTTGTCCTGCAACTGCTTTTTGTGTCTCTTCTTCCAGCGACCACAAAACACATGAAAAAAAATGTTAACCAAACAAAAATAAAATATATATAATATTCATTTCAGTCTAATTTCTTTCTTTCTACTGCTTTAAGCTCTGTACTGTTGTCTAAATTTATTTTTCTCTGCTGACTTGTTTCTTGTGTAGTCTAATTCTAATTTTTAGATAAATTTGTATGCACTGCTAAGTTGTTTTATTCTTTTTCTGTGTAATTTAATTTTTGTATTCGCGTCGACTGCCGATCAGAGAAGTCTCATTTTATTTTTGCTGTGTGTCGCGTATTTTGTGTGTAGAGTTTCTTTCTTATCTCCGCTGCTTTTTTTTTTCGTGTATCCCACCATGCATTTTTATTATATCCAGACCAGTACTTCAAGCTTTGCTACTTTCTACATAATTTATAGTTAACTACTTGGGTCCAGATAAAGACTTTGCTAAAAGAACTTGTCTTCAAGGAAAAACACGCAAACAATTTGCATTCAGACCTCCCAATATTCTAGAAGTTTATTGTCACGATGCAAACAGATTCTAGTTATCAAACAGAAATTTCATTCCATACAAATACTCCTGCTCAAGTTGAAGTGGACAGTAGTAGATGAACAAGAGCACAATAAATCCCTGATTATAAACACAGCCATCAGTGCACCCTTTAATCCAGCAATCTTTCATTTTGTGTAATCATCCATCGACAAGCACACGCCAACCAATATGCACCATATTCTAAGGGAAACCACTCTTCGAAACAGCTTTAGGGGACATCAATCTCACGAAACCATGTCCGGGCATGCACTGGCTTGTCATAATCGTGTTTGGTGCTGCATCCCAGACAACCTTAATTTTAGATAAAACACATTTCTCTCATCAAGCGCTCTGATTGGGCGGAAAATATTTTTGGGAACGATCTGTTCTAGCGGATTACAAGCAAACTAGGTTAGTCGACGAGAAAGGGCTGCTTTTTTGTTGGGCGGCTTATTTGAAAACATCTTCGTTTTCATCCAATTTCTCCTGTCGAGACATGAACTACTCGGCTGGGCACGGTCCCTCTTGTAATCTTCTTGATGTTTCTTTCATTTCTTTTCTCCTTCGCTGCAGGATGTTTCAGGCTTGGCCACGCAGGAGAAAGGGCGAAACACGAGAGTGGCCGGAGAAAGAAATGTCCTGCCCATGATACTCGCACTGCTCTTGTGTGAGCACGCCCGTCTGAGTCCGTGAAAGCCCTCTACTTGTGACATGCTTATACGTCGAGTCTATTATCCGTTAATCACTGCAGATGGTTGAATTAGTGTTAGATTTGTGATTTTTGCAGTAATGATTGAAGGAGGTTGTAAATGCCCCACTGTAAAAGAAAAAAAGGCAAGAAAAGGAGACAAAAATGTCCAGACTCATTTCAAAAATGCTTCTGGACATTGGAAGAGGTCCAACCTTCGTGATTACATTAGATGGACAACATTCTGTCTTTGTAGCAGCGGCCACATGTGTTAATATTGTGTTCCGCGAAGATGAACAAGGGACATAGTGCTGGAGAAGGCAGTCTGCTGTATAGGAAATGATGCTGGAAGTCTCGCACAAACCGTGAATATTGTTCTCAAAAACATGAATAACACTGACGCACGGACAGGTCGGTATACACAAGACAACATCGCCCTTCGCCCCACTTTGCACGGCGCGCATGAGACTCAAGTGCATTTTATGTCCGGCAGTTAAGACCACCAACAGGCTCAGACGAATTCATTATTTTTGTAAAATTCTCCAACGGAAGTTTGGTTGTTATGACACTTAACTGTACAGCACACGGTCATGTTTGAGACCTACTCCGAAATGTGTGTGTGTGTGTGTGTGTGTTCGTGTGTGTGTGTGTGTGTGTGTCCCTATACAGGCGAAATCGGTAGAGGATTTAGCGAGGAACAAATGTGCGAGAAAAGTGTGTTTCCTCTCTTGAAGACTATTTTCCGTGCACTGTGCTCTACACGCGTGAAGCCACCACATCCCTAGGGTAAGGGATGATTCCTTTCGCTACTTTTTACTAATTAAATAAAACTAAATATAAAAACTCAAGATCAGACCAATATTAATTATCTGTACTCATCATTGACTAAAGCTATGTCGAAAATATGTTACATACTAATGGGGCTGATGACATGGAAAATGTGTCAGTGACAAACCTTTGATCCAAACATAAAGTGCTGTGGTCCACCTTCTTTGTCAGTCGCCGTGATGTCTTGGACAGGTATTTCTCTTCTGCTATCACCTGTAAATAGCGTCTAATTTAGTATTATTAGTTACCAATAAGACCCGTGTACCCACCAAGCACCAAGCAAAAAAAAATGAACGTATGTGTTTGTGGGTCGAACTAAAGATAAAATCTCATCCTTGCAGTCTGTACTTCGGCGTTATGGGAGGTCACAGGTTATAAGGCTACGGGTGTGTCCAATAACAAGTTTAACAACCTCGCAACCGCTTGGAAGCGACTGTGAGAACTCCGGGACGGCAGACATCGCCCCCCTAATGAATGTGGGCGGAAAATGAAGTCGACAGGAAAGGTACAAACTCCGCACAGACCATCAATAACAAGCACACGAGCTGCACGTGCACACACGTGATGTTGCACAATCAACTTCTTGGGGATGAAGTAAAACAAAAAACCGTGGAAACCGAAGATTAAAATATGGACATTCTGAGCGTGTTGAGACTTAACAAGTTTATGTCGCACGCTAACCTTAGCAATGAGGGGGAGGGTGGTGACTGAGGTGAAAAGTTCTTGTAAAAGGGGGGGGGGAACGTGTTCCGAGGGTCAAGCTAGAAGTGTTTCATTAATTTGAAAAGATTTACTTAAATAAACAAATGTTTTTTTAATTAAAAATGATATGATAAAACGAAATAAGATTTATTGAAAGATAGTCTGTCTTCAGTGGTTTAGTTATTCGATAGCGTTGAAGACGACACGCACGCACGCACGCACGCACACGCACGCACACACACACACACACACACACACACACACACACTTAACTGTCGACGATAACAGATTTAGAAAAGTGAACATCACTCATGCTTCTAATCATACAAATCAAAGTGACATCGTAAAAGCATTTGCAACAAAAACTTACAGGAATTTTCTTCTATCATTGCGCTGTAATCATTCAGTTAAAGACATTTTTTTTTACTTCTCTTTCTTCTTTCTGTAGAAGCTGCTATCAGGTGTTGTGTTGCACGAAGAGACTTGTGTTACGTCTGCCGAGCTGCAGGTGTCTAGCTGCACCTACAGTCAGATTGTTTTTCCTCTCTCAGAAATCGTCATCTTCTAGTGCAGCACACCAGTGCCGACGACTGTATCTGTCAAACGATCAGCCATCTGTGAACAACACCCGCCACGCCAAGCCTGGCCGACCTTCACAGACTTGCACCTCCCCCTCAGGTGAGTGATAACTCTTCACAGAGCTGCACATTTCTCTCAGGTGAGTGATGGCACACAGATAGCATATCTGCAGGTGGATAAGTTACTGTGCACGCCAAACATATTTCTGATCTACGATATTACACTTGTCGAGCGATGCCTTGACACTTTGGCTCCGGCAGAGGGCGCTGCTTCTGGGTGCTTGAGGTCTCTTCCTCTCCGTTGTACCCCACCATCCCCTCAGGTAAACTGCACACGGCCTTGTGAGGAAAGGTGCATGATGGCCGGACGATGTCGGGTTTGTGTGAGGAAATTCTTACACGATCGTATCGTGCGGCCTTTGGCTTTTTGCAAACGCCTTTGTGGAAATAATCGCTTTCAGCCAAGATAAAATCGTCGTTTCCGTAGCGAGAACCGCCAAGCGTATTTATGTAGAGGTTATCTCGTTCGCACGAGATGTCAGCGAGACCTCCCTGTCATCTTACCTTTAACTCTGCTGCAATTATATTTTATGACCTGCGCACACGCACGACGCACCCTGTGGCCTAAACGCCTGGCTGAAGAAAAGCAGCAGCCACTACCCCCACATCGAGGCGAGAACAGCCGAGCTCAATGAAGTTCTTTCACGGAACTGAGGGAAAGCTTGGAAAGTGACTAAGAGATGTGATATGAGATGCAGCTGTAGATCTTTTTCTAATATTGCAGCCTGCGGTTACTCACCGAAAACCACTGTTTGCAACTTTTCTTGAAAAGTAAGAACATGGCTTCAACTGCCTTGGCTTAATAACAAATTGCTTCATTGGTTCGCTTGTTTACCTTCTTCGTGTGTCAGGCTATAGCAGTAAAGTTCAATAATGAGCTTAAAATAAATTATTAAATTAGTCAACTATATAAGGATCGGCACGAAATGAGGCAAGTGAAAGGTACGTAAACTACTTAGCAGGTAAGAGGAAACGAAGCTGCAGCCTCAGCAAGAAGACAAAGACAGGTGCGTGCTGCTCGGTCAGGCGGAGACAACTCCAGCGTCTTGAAGACTGAGTGATCGTTCGCGTGTCCGCTGGTTCGTTCGTGGAGTTTACCTTAGACCTGCTCGAGGACTCACGGCGATGTCAAGTGGAGCGAACGACAACAGCTGCCCAGTAATCTTGACCGCCGCTAAACTCTTCTCGCTTCGCTACACACGCGCCGCATGTTGTTTGTTGTTGTTGTTGATGATGATGATCGTGCTTTTGAGTGCGATGGACGCCTGGAGTAAAGTTGGGGGGTTGATGATGGTGCTTTTGAGTGCGATGGACACCTCGAATAAAGTTGGGGGTATGGACCAAAATATGAAAGGAAAAAGGAGGGGACTGGGTTAGAGTAGATGTAAGAGATGGTCTCTACTGCTGGCTACTGTTGTTGGTGTCCTTCCATTTCGTTATTTCTTGTACTTGCTCTTTTTTTTATCTCATTTTCACTTTTTTATATCATCCTACACCGTCTGCTTTCCTGTGAAACAAAATATTAATTGTAACCTTTCTTATTCTAATAGAATATTATTATTCTTATCCTTTTGAGTATTATTGTTATTAATAACTATAGAACTGTGTCGTTTCTTAGTGCGGCATAGAAGTTGTTAAAAGAATTTCGTAAGTGTGGATAAAACAATTGTCCTCCTTAACTGTTTAAGTTTATTCTCTGTTAGTTTTCTGCTTCTCAGACACATGCAGACTCTTGCTTGATTGTTCTGAGTTTTATAGGAAATGGCTCGTGATTTTTTTGTTGGTCCCTCAAGGGTGACTAATCATTTTAATTTGAATATAGGTACATAGAAGATATTTAAAAATCATGTTTTTTCATCACACGACTGTCTCGTTGTCATCATCGTGATGGTCGAAGATAACCCTCTTGCTAATGTGCCCGCCGGCGGGGCGAGGTTGTCTCTTCCTTCTGCATGGATGATTAAATTAAATTTATCGCGGATCAAATCCTTAAAGACGCCGCGTCTATTGTTATCGAAACCTGTGCGGAGGGGAGATAACACTGTAAGACGATGACCCTGGACAGACATCCCGTTTGTGATTAGTCCTGCAGCTCATCAAGAGACCTGATGAGGTATTAATCCCCGGCCCTGTGTGTCATCACACCGGATGTGAGGTCGCGTGTGAGCGAGTCTATTGTTCTGGACCAACTCGGGAAGACCAATGCTCCAACATCCTGGACTTCCTATTTCTTGACTGTAAAATACCCTGAGGCATGTACAAAGGCGCGGACAAGGACACACACGCACGCACACACACACACACGCACGCACACACACACACACACACACACACACACACACAGCTGAGAGAGAGAGAGAGAAAAAAAAAAGAGGAGAGGGGAATCTGAAAGAGGGAGGAGTCAGACAAGGTCCAAACTAAAGATTTGTGGCAGACAGCTAGAGAGATAAAGCAGGTATGAGGGTAGGGGTAGTTTGAGGGTATGCATGTCAGTTCCTTTTGTGCGATTTCGGGGAGTAAAGGGTGCATCGTTGAAACGTGATGTCAGATATCAGTCGATCATTTCTGGTATTTAATACCCATCTGCTTCCTGACTTGCCAAAGTTGTGAGAACTGGCCAGCCGGCTCCACCTCGCTTCTTTTCATGCTGTGTGAGGATCGACCAGGTTGGGGACAGCGATTCCACCAATTAAAGTCCTGCTGTAGCGATGATGAAGTCTGACAACTATCGTTTCCAAGAAGCTGTGCTTGCAGACCATTTTTTTTTAAATTTCTAAACTTCGACTTAAGCTGACAATATCTTTCTGAGTATTATTGTTGCTATAATTATTACTGTTCATGATAATGTGTACCGTGGGATGCGTCAGAAACTGATTTGACTGGGTGACTGCTATTCTTCCCCACCCTGAACTGTAATTTTTGTTTTTGTCTTCAGCAATGAGTAGGGATCATTCTACGCCAGACATCTCACTCGCACTTCAGAAGATGCCAACTTCATCCTTTAAACATGTTCTATCATATATTTACTCTCACTCACTTACCGTTCCGCTCATTTAGTCACTTGTCTTTCTAGTCATACACACATACATACGCACACTCATACAGTATGCAGGGGAAGCGGATGGCCGAGTGGTTAGAGCGCTGACGTCCGAACCGAGAGCGCTAAGGTTCAATTTCCGAATGGGTACCCGACTCCATAGCGGGTTGGGGAAGGTGGGGTCTCTATCACCTCACCCCCCCAACGACCTGAAAAGGTTATGGGATGACCTTTACCCTTTACCTTTTTTTTTTACTGTATGCATGTATACGTTCAATGTAACTGTTCAACTTCCATCAAATCCTGCTTATAACTATTTAAGAAAATTTCAAATGAAATTTGATGTCCTAACCGTTTGTATTTAGTACAGAGTTAGACTTTTAATGAACTTCGTTTCTGAGAGAAGAAAGGGGCATCATTCACGGCCAGTGTTTGTAAACTAATATGATTATTTATGTCTCTTGGTGTTCTTTGTGCCGCAGCAGTTATATGCGGACAGAAACCTTAGTGTCTACTATAACGCACTGATTTATGAAGAGCTACCGAGGAGTATAATGTAAAACACCAAATCATCAATACACATAAACGCACATTAGCACTGATTTATCATTTATCAAGAAAGACATGAGAGTATAATATAAAACATAAATTTATTAGAAAGAATTCCATTCATATTATGAAGCTTTGATTTATCAAGAGAGTATTTATACAAAACACGGTTTTATCAAAAGCTATCAAATGCATATTACAAAAACAGTATCAAAATTTATTCATGGCGAGCAGTAGAAAAACATACTTTTATAAACCATAGATTTATTAAGAGGGTGTTTCGTATTATCAAACATGAAGTTATTTAAAGCAACTGTATGTATGTATACTACAAAAGCATCAATTTACTCGTAATTTTATGGTGAATATTACAAAAAAATTATCAAGAGCGACCTAAGGATATTATAGAAGTGTGTAGTTTAAACAAAAATTCAAGGGAATATTGTGAAAGATGGATTTATAGGTCGCGACCAAAAGTATATTGTAAAACATGCATTTATCAAAATAATATGCTTAAGAGTATCTCATAGAACATGGATCAATCAGTAACCATCAAATTGTGAATTTGTATTTGTATTTGCTAATACATGGGCTATAGTAAGAGAAGGTTGATTTATTAAAAGTAGCCTTGTGATTGTTGTTATAAAGATGGATCTGTGGACTGGAATATAATTCGGTTCTCTATTTTCGATCGTCCTCTAATTGCCTGGGTACAAAAGACTCCAGCGAGTGAGCTCCCCTGCAAATTGCGAAACATCCGCCCTGTAGAGGGCAGTGCCTGGTGTGTGTGCTCCTCTGTGTGCAGTGTGGACAGATATGGGCAAAAATTGCCCCTCTATTGCCTTTCTGTTTGCCAAGCACTTGCGATGAAATCAGATTTCCAACGCCTTTCTGTTTTTTAAGACCAGAACCAAACAACACATCACACGCCCCTTGCGAGAAGGAGGAGCTGCCAACCATTGTCTGCCTTTTCTGGCGGGGAACATTCTAGATCCTCCTGTCGCCCCGTCGCCGTCCTCCTGTCGCCAAGCAGCTTTATTTCCTCTCCAACCCAAGTTGTCTGGCACTGACCCCTGTGACCTCTCAGAGCTCGCTTACATGTGGTCCATCACTTCTTTACACGTGTAAACTTGACACTTGAACTTCCTTACATGTGTTTACACGTGTTTACTTAATTAACACTTGCAGCTGCCTTTGTGTACCTGCAAGCACAGGTCCTCATAGTTTACTGGTAATAACTTGCATGTACTTACAGTGACTACTCGTGAGCACTTTTTTGTGCTTCTGCTTACACGGGCAGAAATAGTCCTACAGGAATTGGAGTAGGGCTGAATTTACTTACATATGTCTGTGTCGGTTTATGTAACTATAAACATAGTTTGGTGTGTTTGCTGTCATGATGTAGTCCTAACATGTACTTAACTCGGTAACTTGACAGACAGGCATGAAGTTTCTAAACTTTGTACAGGCATTAATGATGATATATATATATATATAATGGTTTACATCATGAAGGTGTATATAGCTCCAAACACGTGATTATATAATGCAAATAACTATATCAATCATAGCTTTATAAATATTATATCATCATCATCAGGTTTATATCCCAAGACAGTTGTGAACAGCATAATAAGGCCTTCACTTAGTGGGATGACAAAATATAAGCACTATCCATGAACACTGAAAATACACACTGTCCATACATACGGATCATCGAAAGGACATGCATCATGACAAAACATATAACAAATGTGCCGAGCGACTTGAGGGTAAGTCCTCGCAAACACACACACACAAATTTAAATTTCCATTAGTACTCTCTTTCAGAGCCTTATGCCGGTGTAGGTCGAACACAAGAAGTTAGAATTAAGCAGTCGAGGCAGGGTACAATGTTATCTCCCTTAGACACAGAAGACGGAGGGAGAGAGGAAGAGGAGGTTGGGGATAAAGACAATGGGGCTCACTTCTTAGTGTTTGAGAAAGCCAGCGGCGGAAGAGATGAGCGACAGATGACAAAAGTCTGCGAAACATTGGGAAGCCCATAAGGGTCCCTGGTGGTGCTGCGTTTTTGTCAATAAAAACAAAGTAGGGGGAAGAAGCATGAATGGGCCGGTGTCCCGGAGCCGGTGCTGACCAAACAGGACAGTTTTAATTTAGCCGGCAACACGAACAATGACAGCCTCATCTGAATGCAAAGTGCACAGGAAAGCATGACAGGAAGAGTGTCAGAGGGGTGAGGAGGTAATCGGCGAGAGAGAAAGAGAAATAAGACAGAGAAAAAAGTTAGGGAGAATTAGGGAAGGCACAGAAAAGGAGCGATCACAGAAAGTAAAAATTATAAGAGAAAGAATGGAAAAGTTTTAAGAGAGAGAGAAAGATCGAAGCAAAATCAGAAATGTGAGTGAGAAATAAGACAAATCAGAAAGGAAAAAGCCCAAAGAAAGAGAATGGGTTATGCACGCAATATCGTGCATTTAGCTGAACTTTCTAAAACAGCCACCCATACATCTTTATACATGTAACATTTCTAAATATTCTCACTTGGCCTGTAACAGAGGCTCTTTGAAATTACGCTTTGCTACAGCAAGTCTCTTTCAAATTCTTTGATATTACATTCTATTTCAGTATCTCCTCGTAGTTAATTGAAATCACTTACAATTGTGGTGGCGGCACAAAGTCACACGAAATAATGCCATGGCACAAAGTCACACGAAATAATGCCATGGCACAAAGTCACAGAAAAAAAACTTTTTTAATAAAGTAGGTCAGTAGCTTATACCATCACTTTCCACATTTCAAGAAAATCATTTAGCATCTCTGTCCCTCCTCTCCACCTCTGCTGGTCTCATCATCTAGCGACAAGCTCTTGTGACCATCTCCGCTCCGTGGCACATCGCACAACATCGACAACAATCATCCTCCTGCCATTAGAGTCTGGTGCTACATCACATCCCATACATACGGTGCCAAACGTAGAAAGATAACCTGGAACCTCTGGTTTCGCCTTCATGCATTTTCGTGATTAGAAAATAAAGCTCACCAGACAATCAATCGCGTGACCCGGGTCATGTCTGGACCCTGTCCCAAGCCATCAAGGGGGGGGGAGGGGGCACGTTGACCGTCTCTGAGGTCTCGACGCTATCTGACCAGAAGACAACGATTGGGGGGGGGGGACTTGATGGTCTCCAATAGTGCCAGAAACTGTCCAGCCACTCAAGTGACTAGACATGCCCATGTGCATGGCTGGATGTCACACGTGCACAGAGCCGGCTCACTGGTAAGATGCTCCTGGACAATCAGCTCCAACACTCAAACCACTGTCTCAGATGTTTGTCACTAAAATGGTGTTTCACTCAGCTGTATTAATTATCATTTCGAATATGCTAGTTAGTGTCTTGCTTTGGACGTCCTAGTGCCGTATTTTGGATGATTTTCTAGTTTAGATAGTTAATGATCAGGTCAGTAGGACTGAAATACTTGTGAAGACCACGTGACGTACACAGGGTTTTCTGACTAACACGTCTGTCAGTGACGTTCCTCTTACCTTTGCTCAAAAGACGTTAGTTGTTAGTCACGAGTCTGGACACGGTAGTCCCAACTGGTCTTAGGAATCATCATGAAGTTTGTATCTATTGGATTTAGAAACTGTTTTGAATTTGTCTCCACCACACAGAATAATGTCAGCATAATGATATTATCAAACTTAAAGAAAAGAATGCAAACAAAAGAAACTATTCGAAGCTGCCATGAAATTTTATATCAAACGGTAACTTTAGCCAGTCGTTTGGGTTTGGGTTTGTTTCCGACTAATAGTGCATCACATCCCTATTTACAGCGTATCGAGCACTACAAAGCATATTTGCCATGTGAGCGCTATTTGCCATGCAGTGGGTGGAGTGTGTGCTCAGGGCAGCCATTCCAACATGGCCACGTTAGTGTGCTCGTGATTGATGAGGAGGGAAAAAAGAGAAAGTTTTCGGAAAGAAAGTTTCGAGGTCGTAAAATTCGCCCAACGTAAGTGCTTGGTCTCCGGCCCTGCAGCTGTCTGCACTCAGCGAACGACGAAAAGCTCGTCTTTCCACGCGCATGCGCGCAGACATGCGCACACACAAGCGATGATAGAAAAGAAAATAACGGATGATTGAAGGCTGAGAACTAGGGGTGTAGAGCCTTCTTTCTCTCCACCCCATCGTTGTGTATGGGCTCCAAACATTTGTCTTGAAATGTTTTGAGATGTTTGACTCCCTATTTACGAGATATTAGGGGCCAGAAAATGGCTGCTGTTCTCGCCGCGTACCAACACAGCAGTTAGTTCAGCGTCTACCAACCCTAGAAGTCACTGTATGGAAAGGATAATCCCGGTAGATATCTTGAATGCGTCGACAGCTCCTGGGAACGTGTCAACCATTCAATGCATCTTCTTCCCAGTACAGCATTCCTCGTCCTTCCTCATGTTAAACCACTCACTTCCTTAAACCAGCCACTCCAACCCCTACTCGACCCCTACACACCCAGCGCTGACTACTTAGCACATCGCGATGGCTGTTGTTTAGTCTTCCTGTGGTTTTTAAAATGATGTTGCGAGATTCTTTTTGAAGAAAAAGAAAAAGTATGTAGTCCTGGTAGAGTGGTGTTAGGGCTGACTTATGCCAGCAGTGAATGAAAGTCCTCAAAAGTTGCGAAAGACTTTTTCCATCGCGCCAGGTCCTCCTTAAAAGAAGATTGAATAGGTCAGTGTTCATCCCAGACATATTATCATGCAACCCCCACTCTAATATCGATCGCCGCCGGCACTTGCGCTCTTACATTCTCCTCCCTCACGGACGTGCTCGCTCCTTTTGAAAACCCTCCATGCTGTTAACAGCACGCGCTGCTCCCTCTCCCCCCACCCCCGTACGTCTTGAAATCCATCAGCTCCGTCCACCAACATTCAACAGGCCTGGGTGCACGTCCATCTACTCACACAGCCACTCACACTACTGACGTCAATCTACTCACCCTTCGCAACCACTCTCATCTGATTCAAGTTTGTCTGCAAGCTGTTGGCCCGCACTCTTCAGTCTGTTGTCTACCAACACTCCCGTCAGTCGTCAGCCTGAAGTTTGCCCTACTTCTAGTCAAGAGTGCGTTGAGTGAGTTTATCAACAGAATTTTTTAATTTTAATGGCCGACATCCGTCCCATCCGAAGTCTCTATGACACCCTCTTCTTGCTGCAATCACCATTTTCTCAGTACTTCTGTCTTTTTTTTTTCCTGTGATGGTTTCTCATCATCACTATGACCTTTGCAGATAAAAAGTAGTACGTCTATGTATGCCATGTAGCTCGTAAAGTGGTTTTTTTTAATCAAAGAAAGACATGCCGTGGAGAAGGGAATGTAATTTAAAGGTATTTTTCTCTTTCGCCAACTTGTACTATTTACTTTTAAAGCTAAAATTGCCAAAGATATTAATGTCCTCTTTTTTGTTTTCGTTTTTAATATTTTTTCAAGAACCCACTCAACCCCCTTTCCTCAATCGGCAACTACAGCAGCAGCTACAGGAGGAATGTTCTCGACAGTTCTGTTGTGAATGGCTCTCTGTCCCCCGCTGAAGTTGTCACATTGTTGACGCACATATTCTCTGACATCGAGCGCCTTCGTCAAGTCAGAAAATATTACAGATCCCTAGAGTTTCGTCCCTTGACCGATCGACGCAGGGGCAGCAAACTCAGAAGCTTCCGTCGAAGGAAGCTGAATAGCATCATTCGCATGCCGCGCCACAACGCCATGCCAACTTACTGAGGGCCAATGAGGGCCGGGGAGGGTGAGTCTGCTTTGATTCGAGAGGCACGCAGAGGCCTCTCTTGGACGGTAGCAGCTGCTGTGTGTGTGTGTGTGGAGAGAGGAAAGGGAGCGGAAAGATTTAAAGATTTAAAAAAGAAGCCGACAGAGAAGGCAGAGAGAGAGAGAGAGAGTTGAGATCCGGTAGAGGGAAAGAGAAGGAGAGAGAGAGAGAGCGAGAGAGAAGAGTATTCTGTGAGCCCTTTTCCGGCAAAAGTCTTTGTAATAAATGAGCATGAAATCTTGTTTCACGCCTCACTGAGTATCGCTGCAAATGCACAATGACAGTTTTTAGACTAGTAAAAAGTTGTTTATCATTTTTATGAAAGTATTATACTAAAAAAAAATCAAACATTATTTAGCACAATCTGTCTTTCCCCGTTCGTTCTCTGTGTTCCGGATGTGCGGTCAAGAACTTTTGGAGAGGAAGCGATGCCGTGGTTAGTCTCCCCTGTCGCAATTACCGTGACGTGGATGAAGTATGACAGCAAAAGAGAGCAGAACTGGCTGGACTCTCTTCTAGCGCCACGAAGTAAATAATTCCCAGCCATGTAATAATCAAATCAGCCTCCTCCAGTCTCTCACATATTGTAAGGTCTGTTGTTCTGTTGAAGCCGTTAGAAAAACCACAGCGTCCACTTCCGGTAACATGGGCTTCCTCTGCATCTGCACAACAACTGTCTTAAACAAAAACAAGAACATCTCTGCTAGTAGCTTATGTACACGAACAAGCCTGCCTCTTTGAGTTGAAGGTAACAAACAGTGTAGGATGGAGGAAAGAAGACGAATGTAGTGTTTAAACAAGTGCAACCTCCCGAGGTAGCGTATTTAACCCAATGTGTACCTTGTCCTTTCCCAAATGCTCTCATGTCTGCCTGTGGCATTCCGTGTGCTTGGCTTCTTGCTCTTGTCCATGCACGTGTTTGTCTGCTAGGCTCGAGTGTCTATCTGTCCGCATGTCTACTGTCGGCTCTTGGGTCTGCCTGTATGTCTACCAGCATCTCAGTCCGACAAACTTGCGAATCAACAGCTTGTCCATCTGTTGTAGGAGGTAAAGCAGCGGATGTGTTTTTGTTACAAGCCGGTGGCTTCCTCCTGGTGCGCATGGATTTTGAAACTGCTTTAACTTTGCCTTTGCTTTATTCGTTCTGTCCGTCCACCTCAGAGTATCAAAAAAAAAAAAAAACTTTCGGAACAATGCATATTAGTTTTTACGAAAGGTGTCCAACAGGATTACAGTATTGCATCATTCGTTCTAAATGTCCCAGAGAGACATCAATGTTGCCTTTTGACTCTTGTGTTCCATAGAGAAACCCCCCTCTCTTTGTTCTTCCTTGTTTGCTTATTCCTTTCTCCTCTTTCCTTCCGTCTGCACGTGTGTGCGTGTGTGCGTGAGTACTAAGACTCTTACAGGCACAGTGATTTGCAAATAATATGAAAGAGTTGGATGTCTCATCTACAAACTTTTTATCTCATGCTTATTTTACAGTTTCTCTGGCTTCGATTGTAATGAAAATGCAGCAGTCCCTACGTAGGCAGAGTACGTATCGGCAATGCACAACCTATTCTATAAACAGAAGACCAGCCTCAGACAGTCTTACTTCCAGGCCAGGCCCAAGAAAATCCAAACAAAGCGCCTCCCATGCTAAGACTTACCGGCAACCACAAGGTAACAAGTAGCGCGAGTCACCATATTCCGCTTCCTGCTGTTGTGACATTATGAAAAAATGGTTGCTGTCAAGTCTCATAAAACTTTGTAATTGCATTTTATAACATCGACCTTTATCGGATTATTTCGGCCATTATTCAGCGCATGCGTAGTACACACTCGTCGGTTGTTAAAGACTGTTAGCCACTCCGTTGCCTTGACCGAGTCATTCGAGCGAAAAGAGATGAGAATATAACACCACTCATGTCTTATAAACTGTCACAAACGATACATTTTTAAAAAGGCAGAAGAAAAGTTAGTGTTATCTGCTTTCCCGATGGTAAATTTTTAAGAACTCGAAAGACGAAAATTGTGGTTGCAGGCGGTACTAAGAGATAACTTCGTGCTGACAACAAACTCATTAGTGTATTGTCGACATTTTGTGTGAGGATTTCATATAAATGACCCGTGTTTAATCAGTGTGATCCCAATATTACATTGTGGGCATGGAAGTCAGTAACAGTGAAATCGTCAACGAGCAAAGGAGCCGCTGATAGGGTCATCTCCGACATCTTTGCCAGGCTGTAGATGCAGAATGTGAAAGTAGCGGGAAAGATGTTTATTGCAGCATCAGAACATTGACTTCAAAAAACAAGTTGTAGGATAGTGGGGGGAGGGGGGAATAGGTGTTTTACGCCGAGCCATCGACCACGGCTATTTCACAGCAAGGCAGCCAGCCCTGTAAACATGCCACATGCAGAGAAAAATGGCATGCCCGAGACGAGAGCCGAACCCAGGACAGCTAACCCTCGCTGTATTGGTGACAGGCGCTAGCCGTTGCGGCACAGATGGAGGATATTAGTGTAAAAGTTATCACTGTTGCAAGATATACGTTAAAATAAATATTCACAGACAAGTGTCGCACAATGAACATTTTTATTACAGGAATAAATCTTTGCAGAAACAGAGAAATGTGCAGAGTAAAGTTTCGCCCTCTCCTTTTAAATTTTACGGTGATTTGCTTCCCAAATTGTCAAAAATGTATAAAAAAGCAACAAATAAGAAATAATACGTTTATTCTATTTTTTACGACTAGCCCTCCCACACACACACACACACACACACACACACACACACACACACACACACAGCGCAGCACATAAATTATACTGTGCAAATAAATGTGAGCTAATAATTCTTATTTGAAACTAGTTATTGATTAAAAGCTTTTACAATTATTACATTGGGATTGTAATTGTGCTGATTAATATAATATGCTGTTCATGCGTAAGAGAGTGACTGCAGTTCCGGAGATGCTTTCATACAGGGATTACAAGCAAACGAATTTGCTTGCAGTTCGGTTGCCGACCTGGTCGGTCCCCGGGAACCTCTTCTCGCCACCGTCAAACGGCACTTCACACTTTACACTTCCCACTTTACTCTTTACACTTCACAGTTTACACTACCCAAGATACCCAAGACAGTCATCCAGGGATCTGTGAACGAAGTGTACCTGCTCTCGGGTAAAGAAACATGAAGTAGTTTCAACGGGGTCTGAGCATCGTATTGTTACTAAAATAAAACGTTTCTCTTTGATTTCTCCATTTTGCTCTTTAGAAACCACTTACTCTCGCATCATAACTATGGTCCCTGGTCCAAGCTAACCCTGCCGTAGCGTTACCTCTGCTTCAAAATTACCGGCCTTGATAGTGGAGTGGGGGCCGCGGTCCGAGGATGACGTCATGAGAAAGAGCCCGTTACACACCTCCACCCTTGTACCTGACGACTTGCTGAAGGAAACAGGAGATGGAGACGGACACGGGCCAAGATGGAAGGCTGAGGAGAGCTGAGCTCAGAAGGGAGGTAACTGACGGCAGGCGCAGGGGTCGTAAATCAGAGCACTGCTCGCAGCACAAGAACGCCAGGAGGAAGAGAGAGAGGGGAGATAATTGTCTCGTACAGCCACGCCGGCAACGTGCCACTACGAGATGCCTGCAGCTGTCGGAATGTGTTGATGAAGAGCTGACAAATGATGCGTACGGTTTGAAGGTCTGCAGCAGCTATTGGCTCGTCTAGTGTTAACATTAGTGCATAAAGCAATACCAGAAACATAAAAGTTGGCTCCCCTGTTTGATGTACTGCTAGAGGGACGAGCGAGAATAAGAAAAAAAAAAAACCAACACAATTTTTTTTTAATTGAAAATGAAAGGGCGGAGAATCTAAAACAGAAAGAACGTTTGTTTAGGTGTGATAGAAAAATAAAATAGGAAAACATGGCAAGCAAACCAGAAGAAAAACAAAATGAGGACATGAGGAGGAGATGAATAACAAGGGATGACGAAGAAGACGCTAATGATGATGACGAGAAGGTCATCGACGACGACAACGAGTATGATGATGATGGTGATGATGATGAAGGACAGAATGGAAAAGGCGTAAAATTTGCGAACATGTTTCACAGAGCATTTAACTGCTGTAGATGGGTTTGACAGAAAGCGGTTTCATACAGCACTCAGCTACAGGGAGGCTTTTGAAGTAAACGGTTTTAAAGAGCATTCTGATGTAGAGATTCTTTTCAAAATAGAAACAGTTTTATAGACCATTAAAGACAGCAAGCTTTGTGCGGAAAAAGGCGATTTTCCCAAAAGCCCAGCACTCTCACAACACCATCTCCAAAAGGTTCCGAGTACATTCCGTCAAGTGGTAGATAATGTCATCTCCATTCTCACCTTCTCCATTATCCAAGCATCCCCTACTCTTTCTTTTCTCGAAACAATACACTTGTAACCAGCGAATTTCTTTTCATTTTGCACGAGTTAAAACTGATGTCAGCTGCAACACCAAACCCACTGTGTTGGAGGGGCTTGGCAAGCCATTCACAATTCCTCTGTCGATGTCAGGGGTTCGAAACTCTCAGTCATTATGCAGGCGCTACTGCCCTCGCCTAAACTTAACTTTATGACATCGCTCGCAGAATCAACTACAGCGAACTAATACTTTTTTTCGGAAATAAAGGAAATGCTCCGGGTTTTATTGCCCATCTAAACCGAAGTCCACTCGTCTGTAAAATTTGGCATCGAGGTCCGTTTCCAGTTGCTTGACCATAGGTCCTTTTTACTCCCTTATCCTTATAATTTAATGTAATTAAACACGCCAGCTTTGTAGCAGACGACACAAAAGGGTATACATCGAGCAAGAGTTAAAACGAGAGCATCATCCACTAAAGGGAGGGTTTCTTACCGAATGTGGCATTCAGAGTAAACGATCCTTGCAGAGTTCCATGAGAATTTTCCAGATGAGTCTCTGTGGAATAATTTTATCTTCTCCAGGTTTTGGAGTAAACGAATTAGGCATGTTATCCGGAAAACTAGTCTAAAGCGATATGAAGCTCATGCAATGCTATGCCATGCTGGAAATTTTCAAGGGACATTGGCAATTTCGAGCTTTTATACTAGAAAGGTTTTTGCCTGAAAATCACACTAAGATGGCAACGAGGAGGCAACATAGAAAGAAACTTTGCAAGGGGCCTCAATACCATGTAGAAACTGTTGTTATGTTGCCCTGAGCGCCTCGCCCTGAAACAATGAATGGATAAAACAGAAATGATGGAACAAATAGACTGGCAAGATGTCTAGACATGCTGTTGCTGCTGCTGATGTTCATGGTGATGTTTCATCTTAGTGGAACCACGTACGTGCTTTTCAAGTGATGCACTGATTACAACTAAAACTGGGAAATCAGACGCACGTGTTTAGCTGGCCTTGAATTGTAGGTTAACCATTGTCTGCTTAAATTATATTTTAATGATGTATCATAGAAAGGGGCATCACACTGCAGCACAAGACCCGGGGTTTTCCTGGGTAAACACCGAGCAAGAGCTCAGACTTTATGTTCACTTCTTCTATTTGTGAACAATAAATATTTTTAGCACTGGTGTCCTATCATGTGTCTGGGGTATGGCTGAATTTTGTCAACAGCAAACATCTCCAATAATGGTAAAATATCATGGTGCATCGTTGCATTCTGTGCTACAAATCTAAATCATATCTTCAAAATATCTACACATCTCTACTAATGTTCTTCACACATCGGAACTTTCGGAGATGTGTCCTTAATCTGTCTTACAAGCAGCATTGTCTAACAAAGACAACTTGAGAGAGCGGCGTTAGTAGTAGCCAGCGTTGGCTGCTTGCAAATGTAGAAGAAAAAGAAACATTCTTGGTGAGAATCAGGAGAAAGCAAGAAATTCACCTAGCAGACATGATTGCCAATAAAAAAAAGTCCAGCATATTTACTGAGCTGTAAATGTGAGCAAACTCCTGTTTTATAGACTGGACATATTAAGCCCACGCATCTCTCTCTTTCTCTCTCTCTCTCACTCACACACACACACACAACACGCACACACAACACGCACACAAACATGCACACACACATGCATTCATGCACGCACATACACACGTAACTGCACCTTACCATACACCACACAACATCTATAAGGCAAGGGAGCTGTTGTCCTCGATTACACGAAGACTTTATAAAGAGGAGGTAACTCTACGGTTTTTGTACCTGCTCCAGAATTGCAAACTGCATTATCTCTAGGTTCCTCAGCATCGCCCACACAAATCAAAGCCAGAAGAGTGCTTTCAGTTAACTCATTAATAAAACATATGAAATTGTCAATATCAAAAGAAAAGCAGACATTGCAAAACACGAGCACAATTCGTGATTTGCTAACATCAAGACTTTACAGGAGCTAAATCTGGTTTTGATGTTTCCGCTTCTTGGTGTGCTTCTTCACCAAGGAGTTAAAGACTTTCATATGCCTTATCTGACATTTTTATTTAGTATTTAGTTTTGTTTGAGTTGTGTGTTTGTTTGTTCATTTTGTTTAAATTTTCAGCAACGATACCAGAAAACTCAG
The DNA here is from genome assembly GCA_004794655.1 of Marisa cornuarietis. NCBI lineage: Eukaryota > Metazoa > Mollusca > Gastropoda > Architaenioglossa > Ampullariidae > Marisa > Marisa cornuarietis. The sequence continues at coordinate 1,830,918 of SMMW01000046.1, read as the reverse complement.
AGAGGAAATGTAACTTTTCCCTAGTATTTCTTTACCTCCGATCGTCGTGACGGTAGGCACAGAAGTAATTACAAAGCCTCCACCACTCCCTCCCCTTACCCCCACTGCCAAACACAGGGTCCATCCGCATTCTAGTACATCCTCGGCAGCCATGCCCCTCCCATCCAACATCAGCGCAGTTCCTCCTGCTCTCCATCCGTGCCCGCCATCAACCGCCACAAAAAAATTCCGAGCGACTGGCGGCGCCTTTAGTACCGCGATGACGTCACGCGCGCTCTCCGCACGCCCGGAGGATGAAGAGCAAAGAGAAAGAGAGCAAGACTTGCCCAGGCTTTTTATGCGGGTGGCACTACGTCCAAAGAGCTCTAACTCGCACGAGTTTATGGCCGGTAAAAGGGCTAACGGCCATCTGCTCCAGTCGTCTGTTGCCTTGGAAACGAAGCGAAACAGAAGTATGGGCGATAAGGCTGTAGACGGACGAGAGATAAGTCGCAGGTCAGTACCTGCAGTTTAGGTTTTACCTCTCATGTCTGGCGCTTGCTTGAAAATGGCGAACTTTTCTCCAGTCATAACGATCTTAGCAGCGAGCATGAGGGTCAGGGAAAAGATAAAAAGGGATAAAGAGAGAGAGAGAGAGAGAGAATGTGACAGTAATTTCTGTAGTGTCCAGACAAACACACTAACAGACAAACAGAGAATGTGACAGTAGTTTCTACAGCGTGCAGACAAACAGACTAGCAGACAGAAGGCGACAGTAATTTCTGTAGCGTGCAGACAAACAGAAATGTAGCATCAGGGCTCGATAGTTATCTGTCATTGCTAGAACTTTTTTTTAAACTATATGATATTCAAATAGAGTTACGGGACCTCACTCTTCGCTTGGAAAATAAAAATACGAGAAATAGAAGCAATGTTTCAAACTAGTTTCCAGTTCCCGAATGTTGTTGGTCACTCTACATAAGCGATTGTGGGTTTGATGAGATAGTAACTAGCGAAGCCGTCACTTCTAGGGTTTATGAGTTGAGGGTAACACAGTTTAGATGCTGGTACACCGGACTGCAAAGCCGTTTCTCTGTTTTGTAACCCACTCTCACCCGAAAAACTCGCCCTTCCCACCCAGCAGCTGCTCTACAGAAATGGGTACCTCATCTGTCAGGAGAGGTGAAGACACCGGGAGATGAGGGCTGGGCTCCGCCTCCACGTGCCGTGCTTTAGACACAGTTAACCACTTTCACTGCCCGTACGCTCTTGATTAAGGGACATTAACCCTGAATGTTGTGATGGGATCTTAGGTGATGGATTCACAGCTGTGACAGTAAGCGTGTGAATTAATTTGCCGAGCTGAGATTACTGTTTCACGCTCACCTGCAGCACACGTAAATCAGTTCCGCAAATAAACAGTCAGACGATATATTAAATCAACCAGGGTGACCATTCTTTCTGAATCATATCGACTGTTGCACTTGTACTTTCTTCAAAAGCTTTCTTTTCCAGCTGAAGGAGACAAATCCAATTATCCCCCAAACTAGCTTGTTATTTCAACTGTACCACCTTGGTTACTATTAGTCTGAGGCCGAGGATTAGTTGGTGGTGTTGTCATGTCAAAGGCTTTATCAGCTGCTATTTGTGAAAAATAAAGTTCAAAAATGATATCTTAATCATGTAACATGGTTTCTTGAAGTTCCGACAGTTTTCTTACTCTGAACAAGTTTGTATTTGATATTGTGTAAACGTCTGGACTTTTAGTAGTTGGTGTGTGGAAACATAACAAGCATATACTCATTTCAGTGTGTGTGTGAGTGTGTGCGAGCGTGCGCGTGCAACAGAGAGAGCAGGAGCATGACAATCAGTCAGATTATGGGTGTAGATCTTGGATTGTAACACGTTTACCTCACTCGTCAGCTTCGTCAGGTGAAAGAAAAATATTGCTTCGCAATTGTGAGAGGATCCCTGGGTGTCTCGAAGAAAATTAAATGAGGCTTAAATAACTGTGGCGCCCTGTGAAGACCACATCATACAGCTGTTGTCTCAAGAAAGGAAATTCATTAGGCGCTTCTGACAGAAATCGATGCTGACAAATATTTATAGGCTTCCTGAAGGTAGGCTACAGTTTCTAACCGTCTCTGCCGTGCAAAGAGGATGCTTAGTGATGGATGACAGTTCCGCTATGAAAGAAACTCATGAAAATAAGCAGTTAGCGTAGCGACAAAAAGTGGAGGTAATCAGAATTGATCTAGTTTGGGGCCCCCATAATCCATCAAGTTGTGCTGACTCAGCTGAGCATTGTGAGTGGCAGGCAGAGAGAGAGAGAGAGAGAATGAACATGGCATCAAAAAAGTTTGTATGAAAGGCTGCATGTTTTTGAACTATGACCGCTGAGCGTGTGTGTGTGTGGATGTGTGTTTGAGGGTGTCGATGTGTTTCTGTGTTTGTGCGTGTGGACGCGAGCGAATTTACGTGCCTTTGTGTTCAGGCAAAGTATTGATTTCCGTGCATTCCTCTGCTCCTCCATTTCTTCATTCTTCATGCTCTCTCTCTCTCTCTCCCCACTCTCTAACTCCAAATTATAAAAAATTGTAATATATTCAGTGTTCTGGTATATTGGCCAGCTTCTTAATTATTCATGCCTGTCGATGCTGATGACAAGAGAAAATGTTGTGGAATCTATTTCAATTGTCATGCAGAGTTCTTCCGTTGAGCAGTACAATATATGTGAGTGGCTCGCCGGACTTCATCAATATTTCTTGAACTGCGCCACACAAGAAGTGATGAAGGCTTCGTCGTGGATGCTGCTGTCTCTCTCTCTCTCTCAACCTCTTTTTATATCATTACATCTATTTTTATTTCCGCCTGTCGATAGCGCTGGGTGACCCCGCATGGACTATTTTTTTAATCAAGTGTAGAATTTTTCTCAGGTGTACACTGGCTGACCCTGTGAGGACCTTGTGTGGAACTGTTTGGCCCTCGACAACTGACGAGCGTCGACTACTTTCTTGCGGCAATGAAGACAGTGCTGTTGTTTTACTAGCTAGCTTACACCAAGGTTCTTGTGTTTCGTCGTCTTTTAGAAGTAGCAATGCCCATCATAATTACTTAAATGACGGTTTCCAACTAGGGCATCGCCATTGTCGTCAGGGTTGTTATTCTCCTTAATGCTCTTATCGTCAGACAGAAGTTCTTTCAGTTCTTTAATCACAGGTAAGGTAGAGTTCGTCCCATGACCTTTTTCGGGATGTTGGGGTGAGGTGTTAGAGACCTCACTTTTCTCAGAGTCAGCTTACCGTGAGGGTGCTACCCATCTCCTCTCCCTTGCTGCCTTATCTTCCCCAACTCTTTAAGAAGTCAGATGCCGATTCCCGCCAGTTGTTGACTGGGGAAAATGAGTTGCGCTACACGAGTTTCGAACCAGTGAGACTCTCAGTTCGGAGGACAGTGCTCTAACCACTCGACTATCCGCTCCTCCTGTCACAGACTTGACATGCAATGCTAGCACCACTGTCCAAGCTTAACTTCCGGAATCACAAAGCCTCTCTGTCTGTATACTTCATCCTATCTACTCTATAGAGCTCTATTTTATTCTTCGCGGGTGACTGACGAGTTATTTAATGAAAGTGGTTGCCACGACACAGCAAAAATAAACAAAAAAACCAAACAAACAAACAAAACAAAACCAAGCAACTGCAATGTTTACTACCATGTTCACCGCTACGACCTACAGCAAATTTATTTTAAAACATTTGCTAGATAATTAAATCTTTGTCATGATTGGCCTCCTATCTTTTAAAACCAAATGACTCCAGTTTTTTTCTCTAAGAGATATTTAGTACAGGTGTGGAAACAGCTTGAAGTCTGGGGCTAACTGGAGAGGGAACTAAGGAAAGTAGCTTTACGTTCAAGTTTAACTGTTAGGCAAAGAAAAAACCCCACAACAACAACCAGATGTGCATACTGCCAGTGAAAGACAATATCAGACACAATGTTACTTTGATGGAGTCGACTGTACCAAGTGGACGAGCGGTCCCACACCAACAGTTCCTAAGAACAACTGAGTAATTGGATGCAGGGGAGGAGAAGCTCCAACAAATCCTCAACACAATAAACCGTTAATTAAGTACGCAGTGTAAAATCGAGCACAAAAATAAGCAAGCAGATGTGCACTTCTTGATCCCTCTCTCTCTCTTGTTTTATATATATATTTTTTTTTTTTTTGGGGGGGTAGTTTTTTTTTTTTTTTTGTTGCCCTAAGCGCCATCTACAGAGTGAGTCCCATGTCTACCAGAGAAGCTTGATTGTTTCATCTCGCCCATTTCTCATGCCTCCAACACGGCTTGGCTGAGGAGACATCCAGTGAAATAAAAGCATTGCCTGATTTGTAGCCCTGAGCGTGAACAAATATGTTCTCCTGGAATAAAGTGCAACTCTCACTTAATCTCTCGCCTTCCTCTATGTGTGCGGGCTAACGCGCGTGTTTGTGTGTTCGCGCCAGAGACAAAGTGTGTTAGCCATCTTGCCTCTGTGTGTGTGTGTGTGTGTGTGTGTGTGTGTGTGTGTGTGTGTGTGTGTGTCTTTTATGCCTCGGCTTTTAACGTGTGAATGTAGCAGTCTCTGTTTATAGGAGGCAGCTTTCAAAAAGATGTGAAATTGTAGACGGGATGTCTCCGAATAGCTCTGTAAGAAACCATCTTCTGTTTCCTGAATCTTTGGCGCGGCACGATGAGCTTTTATTTGCGAGATCGTTTGCCAGAGGCAAGACATACGCCCAGTCGTCGAACACCGACAGTAACTGCCCTTTATCAACACAACATAAATATTGTGTAAACACGATGTAATGTCTTGCTTGAGGTAATGTGTGGCAAACATACGGGAGGAGATATTACGGCCAAAAGGAAGGAACCAATATATGCTGAGGTCAAAAACGACCGAAAAATAAATAGGATTGATAAGTGCTCTTCTCTTCGAAAGAAAACAATGCCTCGAACTTTTGTGACTTCACACATAGAAGAGTAAGGGAGTGAACACAAAAAGATTACTGTAGAGTTATGTGCTCTTGCTATAGTTGTGCTTAATCTCCCTTTTCCGCAAACTTTTCTCTAGAGCCACTTATGCGCAGATAACCGATTCTACACCTCACCTTTCACACAGCCTATTCGAACTGCAATTCATCTGTCATACAGTAACCTGAAGTTCGTGTGTCTTACACACACACCCACTCTCTCTCTCTCTCACGCTCACACACACACACACACACACATACACACACACACACACACACACACATACACACTCACTCACTCACTCTCTCACGCTCACACACACACACACACATACACACATACACACTCACTCACACATACACACTCACTCACACTCACGCGCACTCACTCATACACACTCACACACGCGCACTCACACACTCACACACACACACACACACACTCACACACACACACACTCACACACACACACACACACATACAAATAGAACCAACAATGTCTTCTGTGCATTCCTAGCGTCATTCCTAGTGTGTGTGTGTGTGTGTGTGTGTGTGTGTGTGTGTGTGTGTGTGTGTGTGTGTAAATAGCATATGTGTATTCATAGCTCATTAAATCACATTTTAATTACAGCTTCCATTGCGCACTTACAAAAGATAAAATTTAATCAACAATTCAATCCTCTTGTCATAGAGTAAATTTCTATTGTTTCCCTAGTGGGGTCCGAAATGAAATAAAGAACTGTCTTTATCTTGTTCGATGTTTCCTTTCTCATGCAACCTGAGTCGTAGAGTTGTTGATTTCAAAATAAAAATTTGATAGGTAGAGGTATTAGTGACTCAGGTCTATATTTAGTATGACCGTCGACACTATCACACACCATTTATCATTTACTGTTGATTCTGACACTGGTCTGATGTGGTCTTAATAAGTCAAGCATTGATGACCAATGCATATTGCATTAGTTTAATTATTGCCGAGGTTGTCTCCTCGGAAATATCTGGGTGTGCCTCCTGTATATAGCCTTACAGTCCCCTTGGATTTCTCAGGTAATTGTGGGAGGGGCCGGCCGTAGACCAGACATCCACTCCTTGCATGCGACATGTACCTCATTCAGTGAGTTCACTCCATTCTGCAGACCTAAACCCTGCAGGAATCTTTGATTTAAAAGCCGGAAACACCAAAATAGAATGCAGTGTTCTAGTGTAAGTGCTGTATCGTAAAAAAATGCGTGTCGGCGCTTTGAAGCAAAGCAGGCAGAGCTAATTGCCAATTAATGTCAGTGTTTATGGATTGCGAGGAACGAGAATGCAGACAGCTTCACAAAAATCACACTTTGAGCATACCTGCCTGCCATAGTTTCTTCCCGTCGCACAATCGCCCCGACCCTCCTCTGTACCTACTTCCAACTCTCCACCCACCCCCTACATACACCCATACCCCGAGCTCTTTCCTCCTCCTTTGCTTTGGAAACCGACTCGTTTTAACCGTCACCTCCCTCCTTCACCCTGCGGGCTTCTTCCGCCGGTAAGAAGGGTGGAAGGAGATGCCTGATGTTTAAAAACGCGGCTGTATTTCACCCCCGTAACGGAAATCACATACAATGACGTCACATAAGTCTGGCGCCGAGTTAAAACAGAGGAAACGGCCATACATCACTTACAATGGGGTTTAAGGTGAGACTCCATTTTTACGACAAACATTCGTCTGAAGGCAGGAAAGGGGAAAAAAACAGAAGGAAGTAGAAGAAGGAAATGATAAAAAGAGAAGAAAGATTGTGATGGCATGACCAGTACACAAACATCATAGCAAAGGAAGAAGGAATGAATGAAAGAAATAAAAAGAGAAGGATCAAAGCATCTCAACAAGCTCAGGAATTTTGTTCCTTTTGTAGCTAGGCCTCACGTGAGTGTTTACCTTATTCTTTCCCTTTGTCTTTCTTTTTATCTATTGTATTTCAACATTTTCGGTAAATTAGACTTGTTCACTTCTAAACACGTGTTCATTTTCGGAAAGTAAATTAATTACTTGCATACTTTTTAATCAAGAAAAATAATTGAATTTGGTTAGGCTTTCTTTTATAAAAAATTGTTTTCAACGCTTTAACAAATTTGATTTTAATGTGTACTAATGAAGACAGATGATTGCTGACCGTGTGGTCAGTCGATATCACCTATCTCCATGGTGACAAGACTGCAGCTATCGCGGGTTGTCTACCCCTCTTGCCAAACGACTTCTGTCTATAAGTGCTGTGCTACACGAGGGACTCTAGCCACATCCTCACCACGTGGACCCTGCACGTGCCTGCAGACGTATGGGGGAGCCGCAGGGATTGTCACCCTTCCTTTGATCCCGTTCCGGCCTCTCCCGCTCTGGTATCTGCTCAAGAGAATGTAGATGACCAAGATGCAGGTGGATGGATAAGCAGAGCCAAGAGTGGCTGCCCCTGCTTTAAATCTCGGGGTAAGCACCGCCACTCCTATCTGCTCACCCCACCCATAGCCTGCTCTGATCTCGATCAGGGTGTGACTGCACGTGCAGGTCGCGAGTCACGCAGCGCTTCACGATCTCGTAGTACTCGTGCACCTGTGAATAGCTTTCACTTGCAGTTCTTTGATTCACGGTGACCAAGCAGAAATATATTTTGGTTTTGCATAAATTCTTATAGTCTTATGTTACGCTAAATAGAATCGAGTTGGAGTGGGGTGAGGAGGGAGGAGCACGGCAAAACTTTGTGTTAAACCGTTAACCCCTCAAAATGTGGAGGAAAGTCTCGCCTCTCTGGTCAACGTATTTGCATGACGGTTATATAAAGCATGTTTACGTGACGGTTATATAAAGCATGTTTACGTGACGGTTATATAAAGCATGTTAACGTGACGTTTATATAAACACGTTGCGACACTTAGGCAAACGTTGATCTAGTTTGGTTCGGGCTAGTTGGGCGCTTGCTTTAGCAGGAAAGTGCTTCCACCTAGAGGGGATTTCATACTTTGAAGGGAGAGGAAGAGGGGGAAAATCGGAATACTTGGAGAAAACCTCCATCGGAAAAAACAAATGAAATAAGTGTGTGTGTGTGTGTGTGTGTGTGTGTGTGTGTGTGTGTGTGTGTGTGTGTGTGTGTGTTTTCTAGTCTCTCACTTGTTAAGTTAAGGACTTAAGTATTAAAGTCATGCCGTGCTGTCATCCAGTCCCCGCACCCCCCGCTCCCCCCACTCGATTATTTTCGGCGTACTAAAGGGCCTTCATGCAACATCAAAATAGAAATACATGAAACTTCTTGTCAAACACTTACAACATCGTATTACACTCTCGCCCGACACGAACTCGATCATATTACACTCTCCTCAAATACATTACAGGACACACCCCCTCAAATACCCTCCCCATTATATGTAGCAGTCCGTCACAGGTGAGGCCTCTAGCCACAGATATTCACAAGTCTGATTAACAACAGGTAAACATAGTCCAGTGATTTTCCGGTCGTAGGGGGTCGGTGCCAATCTCTTCTCCCCCGCGGTCTCACTTTTTCTCTAAGTAGTGAGGTACCATTCCCTCGTGGGTTTCGTCATATTGGTATCCAGACGGCTAGTGTGTGCGGCTGTTACTGCTCTAGCCATGATATTTATCAGCTTTCAATTTAAAATTGAAATTATAATTTTAAAAGTAAAATTTCTAATCTTTAAAAGTATTGGAAAATGCTGTTTATTATTACATTGTTCATCGCTTGTTTTATTTTCTCTGTTTATTATATTTCTCTTTCTTTCTCTGTCTCTCTCTCTCTCTCTCACATTGTAGTATTTAGAAATGGCGGTTTCATTTCTTCCCGTGAGAAATGGGTATTTGGAGTCCAAAATATATCAGATTTAAACATGTATAAATATTTGGGTATCTACATGTCCACCCGTCTGTCCTTTTCCCATGCTTTAAATGATATGGCTAGTCGAGCCAAAAAGGGTGTAGTTGGAATCCTTAGGGCGCTATGGTCTATTGGTGAACATGCTCCTGATGTTTTCTTAAAACTGTTTGACTGTCAGATTCTTCCTATGATGACCTATGCAGCAGGGGAGTTGTTGCCAATCTCAAATCAGTAGAAACAGTTCACACTTTCGCTTTAAAAAGATTTATGGGAGTCCCACTACAAACCCCTAATGCCCTAGTTTATGGAGAAACATCAAGATACCCTTTACATGTGACTGTATTTGTAAAAAGTATTAAATATTGGCTACATATTCTGAGCATGTCTCCAAGCAGACTGCCACATAAAGCCTACAAAATGTTGTTAAACATACATGACCAAAACAAGATAACATGGGCTTCCTCTATATGTTTTTTTGTTGTATCGCTATGGCTTCGGGCATGTCTGGCAAAACCAAAGCGTTGGAGACCCTGAATTATTTGTTACAATTTGTAAGAGGAGACTCCAAGACTGTTATCAACAAGAATGGCATTCTACCATATCTTCCAACGAACGGTATCATTCTATAATTCGTTTCGATCTTCTTTTAATGATAGTCATCATCTGTACTACCTAAGAAATGCCAAAATTAGAAGTGCCTTCATCAGATTTAGAACAGGTGTTTCTTCAATAAAAGTTCACACCTTTAGGCACACACGCAATACGTTATCTTCTGATTTCAACTGTCCATTTTGTACAGATATGGAGGAAACTGAACTTCATTTTATGTTTATGTGTCCCAGGTATGCTGTTTTTCGAGAGAATTATATACCTGCAAACTTTTTATAGAAATCCTTCAATGTTTAAGTTAACATTGCTACTTAGCAGCAGTAGTAGAAAGATAATATGTAACACTGCACTTTACATCTTAAAGGCATTAGAATTCCGAAACGATGCTCTATAACTCTATGAAGTCTGAACTTACTATGCCTATTTTTTGCATGCAGTGTAAAAATTATAATGTGATTACCACCCCTTGTAATACGGGCCGTTGGCCCAAACAAAAAAAAAAAATTTTTTTTGTTCCTTTTTACATCTTTATCTGATGTTTAAGCAAATAGTATTTTAGTACCCACATAGATCTGCCTGAGAGGCAACAAAATATTACATAACTGTATGCTCTGTATATTGCATGTTACAGTATATTTTTGCGTAATGCCTTAGAAATGTGCAAAGTCATCATGTCACCCCCCATGTGAAGGGCCGATGGCCTAAACAATAAAGTTTTGTCTTGTCTTGTCTTGTCACACACAGACAAATGTGTTGGTATGCAAACCACGTGTCTGATCCGGGAATCCCTCATCTCAAAGACAATGCCAGAGATTTTGCAGGCAGCAGATAGCTAAAGGTGCTGACACAGTCCCGATCGTTATCACCTTAGATGCTCATGAGTGTTCGTGACACAAACAAGACACACAAGTGTTTCGAGGTCGAATCCGTGAGAGGCGAGGGGCCAGTAGCACAACACATTTCTAGTTTATAGCACTTTTATAAAAACACAGCCCAGAACACAATTTTACAACTTTTTAAACTAACATTGTTTTTAAAAAGTTGTTTAAGCCAGACTTTCGTTCCCGTCAACACGTTATTCGTATTCGTTTGTGCAAACCGTGAGAACAATACTTTTAACACGTTTCAAAGTTTCCTTCTTTAGAACAGTTTTAAGTCTTCAAAACATGCCATGCAACTAGCTCCAGACCTATGTAGAAATCATCGCAGACTCGCATCATCACACGCAAGAAGTTTTTACGGAGCTCCGCAAGCACGTGCAGTGGAGCGAGGCGCGTGCCCCACAGCTTGCTGGGCCTCGGTACACATACTACTCACGCGCCTGCTGTCTCGGTCTTGTAAAGATGAGTCATAACACGGCACACATATCCAGACAATAGACTACCGGCAGCTGTCCCTGCCTCGTGAGCCCTGAGTTATGACGTGCCACGTGAAATGATCTCGAACCGACTGACTCGAGTCTCGGGAGGGAACCCAAGTGCGAGGCCGAGGGCTGCCTTCAAATAAATCTGGCCGTTACGTCATAGTCTGGCAGCCTGGCATACTTTTCCTTGCAAATGTTAAAACTGGCAATTGCATTGTCATGGAAGATTTTGAGAACTATCGTCCTGGCCATGACACGTCTGATACATAAAGTGAAACAGATGGCGACGGGGTTGCAAGCTCGGCAGGCGGGGCTACTCCAGGAAAAACGGGCGCTTCTGCTAAAATTATCTCCCCTATCTTGCGAAAGGTCGTCTGAGTTCACGTCTTGCCTATCACTGTTAGTGTGATTACAGGAGGCGTAGATTGCGCAATCTGCAGTTTCCTTGTCTTTGGCAATAAATCAAACCTTTAATCTTTTCCTTGTGAACTCGGATGTTAAAGGGGTACGCAGGAAGTTGCCTCAGGTCCCATCACGATGTGCACAGTACTGAAGGTTACCTGCCATTACCACGGATAAACATGACCCAGTCATCAACGACCGCAATTGTATCGAAGTCGGAGCGATAGCCTGGCGATTCAGTAAACGTGTGTTCACTGTGGAGAAGGTGACTAAGGATGTAAAATAATACAAACAATGCAAATATTTTTTATCTTTCTACTGCTGGGCCTATCTCACTATCTGTAGAACAGTGACACAATAGTTCAATGTTTAAAAATGTACGCTTGTCTAAAGTTAGTAATCTGGGAAAATATTGACTACATAATAGTATAAAATGTTGCATTTACACCCGAGACCCTTATAGTTGTCAAGGCATCAGAAATTTGATTTAGGAGATGAGATCAGGACTGTGAGGGAAACATTTCGTTTTCCATGTGACACTCAATGGGAGACGGTTGGTATTCCATGTTTCACTGTGAGGGAGACGGTATTCCATGTGACACTGTGAGGGAGACAGTTGGTATTCCATGTTTCACTGTGAGGGAGACAGTTGGTATTCTATGTTTCACTGTGAGGGAGACGGTATTCCATGTGACACTGTGAGGGAGACAGTTGGTATTCCATGTTTCACTGTGAGGGAGACAGTTGGTATTCTATGTTTCACTGTGAGGGAGACGGTATTCCATGTGACACTGTGAGGGAGACAGTTGGTATTCCATGTTTCACTGTGAGGGAGACAGTTGGTATTCCATGTTTCACTGTGAGGGAGACGGTATTCCATGTGACACTGTGAGGGAGACAGTTGGTATTCCATGTTTCACTGTGAGGGAGACAGTTGGTATTCCATGTTTCACTGTGAGGGAGACAGTTGGTATTCTATGTTTCACTGTGAGGGAGACGGTATTCCATGTGACACTGTGAGGGAGACAGTTGGTATTCCATGTTTCACTGTGAGGGAGACAGTTGGTATTCCATGTTTCACTGTGAGGGAGACAGTTGGTATTCCATGTGACACTGTGATGGGACAGAATAAGCACAGAAGGAGAAGGATAATGAAATCGCTCTTTTATAAACTCTCCCCAGTCCTCCACATCGTCAGGTGTACTTTGGTCTCCCTTCCTTCTCTCTTTTACTCGATCTCATTCTCTCTTATTTGATCTCACCTACTCTCTTACTCGATCTCACTCACCTTTTCACTTGATCTCACTCACCTTTTCACTTGATCTCACTCACTCTTTACTTTCTTACTCAATCTCATCCACTCTCGTAACCAGTACCTCTCTCACTCAATCACTCAGTCTGTCCCTCTTCTCTCTCTTATACACTTAAAACGCACCTGCATGGGTGCTTGCACTCTAAAAGATACAAAAGTAACTAAATGAAGAGAGAAGAAGCCTTTCATCAGCAAAAATATAAGTCGACATTAATTAATCGACATTCCGGGATCTGCCTCAACCCGTTTGGAGTACGAGCGTCTGCATGTCTGTTCCACATAAACGATGTTCAGTGTCTTCACTTATACAGCCCTCAAGGAAAAAGCTAAGGATTTTGCTTGTTTCATAAATTACAGTTTGAACATCTATACAAAGTGTTTATCCAAAATCGACATAAAACAGCTGACTGTGCGCTAAAGACGAACAGGCACGTGCATTCTGATACGAGAGCAGGTGACAGTCACAGGAAACTCTCTGAAAGGAAGTTAGTTGTCACAGTCCAAGCCACCGCGAACTCATTTTGTGCAAATTAATGCAAACGGGTCTGGGGAGAGAACTCCAAGACTGCACCTCAAACTGAGTTGTCGTTCTCGACAGGAAGCATATGCCAAGCAAGTTGCCCCGCATGGCCGCCCTGCGCCGTGTGTTTGCTTGCGAAGCCCGAGACCCGCTCAACAAATAAGCCTCGCGCTTGTTTGGTGGGACGAGTGCTGAGCAAGTTCTGCTTCACGTTTAGCTTATGGTGTGGGTCCTCCACTCGGAAAGATCACTCTCCTTTCGTTCATATTTATTTATTGGGGGAGATATCTTTCTCTCCTACCTTATGCTTTTTTTTTGGCATTGAGCCTGAGCCAGTCCACGATAGCATCTGATGGGTCAGAGACTAGTATGTCTATGCCAAGGTTAACTTTACTAGATGTAGTTTATACTGAGTGCTGGTTGAGCTGGATACCTTCGCAGGTGGATGAACTGGAAGGAAACAAGCCCTGTGTTTTTCTCGCCCGATGTTAAAAGAATCTGATGCTTTCGAGTGTTTATCGCCATGGTTGAGCAAATACGGCGCAAGCGTGCTAAGTAGTCCGTAAAGATTGAGTCCATGGTGAGCACGCAGAAGGCGAGTGATTGCTGAGTCTTTGGTGACCACGTATTAAGCGATGTCTTATTAAGCTGTATTAAGCTGAGTCCAGCGACCGAGAGCATCTGAGCACCGACCTCAGGGTTCACGTGTCTGACCCGAACTGTCATTAACCCTTGCACAAAAGCGCCGTCCGGCAACACCCGAGAACAAGTGCTTTCATGCGAACTAGAAAGAGCGCACGTGCAAACAAGAGCAGGACTAAGATTGGTGCCGGTATAGCAGCACGTGCTCAGGTAAGGGCAGATAACTGCCGCAGCGGCCGAAGCGTGCCGTTTGTTTATTTTCTCATAGAGAAGAGCGCCGCAGTTTTGTGGCCTCCGGGGCCCAGCTTGTCAAATCGCCGAGTGGCTTTCTGCCGAACGCCTGTCCCCATCTGGCGGCAAAACAAATCAAGCGACTCATCTTCGTTTGATTAGCTCCCTTTCCCAACTGCCTCAGTCTTCGCTTGTCACAGCTACAAAGCCTGCTGGGTGTCTGTCAGTTGGTAAACAGTTCTCTTTAGGGTCCGTAGTTCAGAAGCGAGGGTAAGTCGTTAACCCCGGGGCAAACTGGAGAAACCATGGGCACGCGGCTTGTCCTCCGTAGTTACAAAGCCATGTCCAGACCAGGAGGATACTGGTTTAGGTCGCAGCACCCAAGGGCATCTTTGCCACGGCTTTATAACTACGACCAAAGGGTAAAGCAGCGGACACAAGAACTCACTTCATACCTCCTTACCGTCCCTTCATAGCTTCTCTGCGACTTCGTCAGCCCCTTACCATGTTTCTCTGCCATGTCCAGTAGTGCTGTATCCCTGACCACTAGTTCCAGTTGATTTTGTTATGCCTGTAATTTTACGTTCAAGGCCGAACTTTCACCATCCGGCAGGAAACAATGGATTCAATCGGGCGGAGGGAGATGAGGGTACTTGTCAGGTCAGATGGAAACAATCAGCAAAGACTGACCACTAGATTAGAAGAATGACCACTAGGGTCGCCGATACTGTGTGATCCTCACCTCCCTCCCTCGGGACGATTCATCCTATTCCGCCAGCAGCTAAAAAGAGCAGAAGTGTCTCGTTTGATAGAATCTCCTTGTCACCACCTCTCGCCTCCAAAGACAACATAGTAGGAAATTCAGTTGCAGTAGCCATCAAGTTTCTAGCTCCTTTGCTTCCAGCGCTCTCTGTGGCCCACGATACTCATGTTCAAACCAGTTTCCCTTTGTTATGTTGAGAGCAGACCTGGTGAAGTCAGATGCGTAGCACGTGAGGTACCTGGCGTCTTGTGCTCGAAATGGTAAGACTTTAAGCTGCAGTCTTCTAATTTATTTTTTCCAGGAAGTTATTTCGTTTCGTAAGTTTCTCGCACACTCTAACTCTCTTGCTCATTTGCATTCGATATTTACTTTGCAATCTTCCGCAAATAGTCACTTCAGCCCGCTAAATATAAGCAAGAAAAGACAGAAGACCGCCTATTAAAATCCAATTAACACCAAGACGCTAGGTAATTAAGATTCTCCTTACAGTAAATTCCTTTTTCTCCTTCGAGAAATCCTCAAGCTTAGCGGGATCTCAACGTCTAGAGACCATCTGTGCCGAGACTCGTGGATGGCTTCAGGATGGAGAAGGCGACCACCCACATTGTCAGCTGCAGCAATCTCACAAAGGTGATTTCTCGGGTAGCTTGTGAGCATTTTAGGTATGCTACTTTTATTGTGATCTCTATGTAGCATATGCTCGTATTGTGGTGGCCATCTATGTAGTAAAAGAACTTGAAAACACATCATGCGAAATAGATGTCGTTGACTGAGTCGCTTACGTAATCTGATTATGATTATATGCTTGTATGTGCCTTCTTATATAAATAATAGTCTGTAACAAATTTTAATTAGCTGAAGGTGTTGTTAACGTGCATTGACGCTCGTGTGCGTGCACTCACTCGTACAAATACACACGCACGCACCCACACACACACCCACACACACACACACACGTGCTTGCGCGTTAACACGCGAAGGGATGAGGAATGTAACACTCAGTACAGTTCCTGCTCTTTGCCGAAAGTTAGAATGCCTACTAAACTAGTAGAGTGGACCGTAGGTGTCTTCGGCACAATTACTAGTACAGTCGCCCTTAGCTGCTATAATTTGCCAGAAATGATGTTTATCAGTCACAAATTATTCTATAATCGTTCTGTAACCCCAAGCAAAAGCATCCAACATTTTACAGTGAAACAAAGCACACGGATGCTTTCTACTTACAAAATAAATTTGTTTTTGTCTAAGACTGAACATCGCCGCTGCTAATGCCTTTCTTTTGTACGTCAAAAGTCAAACAAAACATAACATAACATAACTTAACTTAACATAGCATAACATAATAAAACATAGCATAGCATAACTACACATACAATAACATAACAAAACATAGCATGACATAATAAAACGTAACATAATAAAACATCACTAAACATAACATAACAAAACATAGAATAACATAACTAATCATAGCATAACATAAAAACTTAGCATAACATAGCAAAACATAACATAACTAAACATAGCATAACATAAAAAACTTAGCATAACAACATTGTGCCCGTCTTGTCTGCGTGACAGGATTACATCCCGTAGCGACTGACAGCTTGAAGCAGCGTATATTGAGTAGACAGGTGTGTGTGTGTGTGTGTGTGTTAGAAGAAACTGTCAGACAAAAGAGGAAAAACAGAAAAAAGCATCGCACAGCAACTGTGGAAAGGTCAGACTGGAAATGTTATGAACTGCAATGCGTTGTCTTGTCGATAAACAACAAGCTGTTGTCTCAGTAAATAGGAGTTTACATTGAATCATAAAAAAACAATTTAACTCTTTTTGTAACATAGGCTTTTATAATTTCGAGTAAAGACAAGAAACAAAATAAGCAAGAAAATTAGGAAATAAAACGTAGAAAACTTTTTTTTACATTTGCAATGGCTATAGCAACACACACAGAGGGAGAAAATACATACATGCAAACACACATCCAGTGTGTGTGTGTGTGTGTGTGTTTGTATGTGTGTATCATTTGTTCCACCTGTCGTTTGGAATACATCACCTCTAGCTCTTATAGGCTTGGAAGGGAAGTGGTGTTTGGCTGCAGCGTTCAGTTGGATCAGACAGAGGCCAAGCCTCACCTCTCCCTCTTTATCTGACGTCACATCCTGCCATTCCACGCATATTTACCCCTGAGACGCTCCCTTCCCAGCATCCCCAGTTTTCCATAGCAAGCGCGTGCATAAGACCCACCCAGACTGGCCGGAAATGCAAGGACAGGTAGTGTGTTCCTAGGTATTTCATCCTTAGCAAGGACACTCCAACGGATTCCGGTGTTTTGTCGATAGACAGATCTACTCACTATAAATATTCTCTTCACTCAAAGAGCCGAGCTGTGACAATCAAGGCAATGGCACCTCGTAAAAAAGTCGCAATCCGTAGTAGTCCGTAGGGGATGTAAGGGACGTCGCCTTGTCAGAGATTCATCTCCCCTTGAATACGGCAGTTACCTTCTCTTGATTACCTCATCTCCGCTATCTTTGCCACCCTTAATAAATCACATTCTCTATTCTGCATTTTGCAGACCAACGGAGCCCTGAATCTGTCTTTCATGTCACATTAAGACCAGACTATATTGTTAGTAAGTCTTTTGAAACTGATATCTTTGTATCTCTTGCTTTTATTGAATGGAAGTGTTTAGGGACGAGAGCAGTTTATTATTCTGGTTGCTAGATAGCATCTTTCTGGCGCAGTGAGTTTTTTTCACAGCTGTGTTATTGGTTTATTGTACTATGTTATTTCAGATCTGTTTTAACTGAATATGTTCAGTTGTCAAGATTGCTTAATTTTTTTAAATAAGGAGTACCGCAATTACTCCTGGTCTGCTTAGTGTTGACGTGTTTGCTTGTCAAGAGCAGCTGGTACTGCTTAAAATGTTTAATGTCTTCACTTGTCAGTGCGAGTGGTACATCAGGTCTGTTTTGTGCAGTGAAGTTCGTTTGTCAAGTGCGACAATTACATCTGATCTGTTTCATGCGGTTAGATGTCGTCTGCAGACAGAAGAAGAAAGGAAGAAAAAATGTCTGCTGAACTGTATTTTGTAAGGGCACCATAAAGTTTAGTTCTGCCAACTGTCAGCCTCTCACCAAACTTCCTTGACGGAGCTTCCTGAAGATGCTGATGCCGCCTCACGTGATTATGAAGTCCGCCTGTTGTCGGCGGGTGGAGTGGGTTAACTTGCGTATCACAAACGAAAAGCTAATTGTTGTTGTCAAGTTGCTCCCCACACCACAAGCCGGCTGAGACAAGGGAATTCGCTGAACTCTCCGAGGTGTCGGCTGCTGCCTCTGGGGGGGATGGTGATGAGAACGAGGGCTCGAGACGCTTTGTCTGCAGTGACGTCTGCTCGGAGTGCGTTTCACGCGCCAGCAGTCTTATTGGTTCCTGTGTCTGGCCTCGCTTTAACAGTGTCCTTAGTGTTTCTTTGCCAAGGCACGCTGTAACAGTATTTTCCGTCTACCACGGTCTGACAGTGCCCATTCTATCACACCACCCTGTAACAGTGCCCTTAGTTTTTCCTGTAACAATTTTTATTATAAGAAACCGTTACTCAATCTTCATCATTAGTCTTGGTACAATGTGTCTGGTTATCTCCCCTTAAGGACACAGAAGTGCTCATTCTTCCATCCCAAGCCCCCATGATCATAAGCAAAGCTCATCCACGATTGTGGTGCACAAGGATCCGCCAAGCCATGTTCCTTCCTCTAAAGCATGCACACTATTGGGTATCCTCTCCTCCCGTCTACTCCACAACTACAGCTGCGCTTTGTACAGAAATGTTTTTCACTCAAATGCAGGCTGTTGAGGTGCGCCCTGTAATTACCAGTACCCCCGAGATTTAATTGTAGAGGCTCCCATCAAATACATTATGGATGGTCTTTGATGTGTACTAATTATATTTATTTGTTCTCACAACCTCGCATATAGAAACAACTTGGCATTTTGAAGAAGGCAGGCAAAAAGGCTTGGCCCTAAATTACCGTGGCCACCCCTCTGTAAGCGCCCCTCCACTGGCAATCTTGAGAAGACTAGAATGAAGTACCGAGAAAGGTGGAGCAAGTAGGTGGTCTGGAGTGAGACTAACATCTTCCAATGAGCTTTACCAAAGAGAGTGCCTAGCGAAAAGAGTTGCAAGAACAACTGGAAATAACTGGAGAGATTAACAGCATCTGTTGCAAGTGTGGCGACAGGAGGCTCTAACGCTGGAAGATCTTTTTGTGTAACGACTCCTCTTATCTTTCCTCTTTAACCTATGCGTGCGAGAGGTGGGGGAAGGAAAGATAAGTGTGGGTGTGTGTTCGCACTTTTTACCTACATCTCTAATTTTCCGTGTTTCTCTCAACCCAAACCAAGCGACAGCTACGTGCATTTTGCTGTAAACATCTGTATTATGGTGATTAAGTATTTTATGTTTTTGACCGACTTGCTGAGCGTGCACATCGTGTGTCTATCTCTTGTACCAAATATGTTTCCGTCCTTTTCCCGAAAGCTGTCCATTTTTTCAGTCATGTGACTGCTCCGTACAGACCACAGGTGCAACTACAAGGAATTTGCCTCCTCCGAAACATACTATCACAAGAGAGATTTTCTCCTAGCATATTTTTTACCTTCTCTTTTTCTAAACTTTGGCTTGGTAAATGCTTTTGTGTGCGCGGTCCGATGGCTGGCTGACTGGCGGTTGCAGACCATTTCTCAGCGCATGCAGCCGATGCACATTGTCTGCCCCTGGAAGCACTTGGAAGCGGCGCACGAGGAGATCTCACGTGTCGCAGACTTCAAAGCCGTGAGCAGTGCAGCACAGCTGTGACGGCTGGTGCAGGAGGGTGGAGGAGGGTGGGTAAGGAGGGGGGAGGGGAGTCGCTGTGTCACTGTTGATGCCGCCTCTCATTTCGCCGCCAGCCAGCAGCGAACATTCCAGAACGCTGCCAGACACCCCGCTCCTCGTGCCTGGCTCTCGCTGCTGCCTCTAGGGTCCATTCAGAGGCGCATCGCTCGCGTGCCATGTTCAAGCCTGGGCCTCGCCTGGTGCGAAGTGTGCGTGAGGGCAAATGGAAATGTGGGAGGGAGAGTGAGCGGCGAGGCATTTTACACGGCGCCGCTGGTCCAGTGGAGGACACACAAAGAGCTCACCAGGATGTCTTTCCAAGCAGATGGTTATGTTAGAAAACAGATGGCATTGTCAGAAAACAATGTCTGACCACCTCCAGACACAGCGGTAAAATAAATAAAGCTTATTGGCAATCCAACTAGCAAAAGTGAAGAGGGCTATGACCGTCTACCTGTCGGTCCCAGCACTCATGTACTGTGTGCAACAGAATCATAAAGTTACAGTAAGTACTCTTACAGTATGTGTAACAGTAGATATCCTAAAAGCACATAAAACAATTAGTACCCAAACAGTACAAAAGTGGATGTCCTACAGGTGAATGTAGCAGTAGGCACCTTAACAGTATGTGTAACAGCGGAAATACTAAAGATACACGTAAACAAAATGCTACATTATTACATGTGTAATATTACGCACATACACTTACCTTGCATACACACGACGCATATTACACACATACACCACGCTCGACGAGCCCCCAGTAGGTGGGGATGAAGGTGAAGAGATTTCTAGTTGATTTATGGAAGATGAAGAACTCGCTGCTCTCTCTTTTCTAACTGGCCATGGAACCGTCGTCTTTCTTCTTCTTTTTACGTCATTCTTTTCCCAAAATGACGAGGAACCAATGACGCACACAAGACGTCAAACACAAAACACCATTCACACACACGAAACAATACAAGACCTGCCCCTCACCTATTACAACATGCATACAAGCAAAAGGGCTACACGCAAAAAAATTTGATAAAAATACAAAATGATTGGCTGCACACACGAGGGTGGTGGTCTGTGTGCCTGTGTGCAAGACAAACGCGACTGGTCTGCATCGTAACAAAATAAATGTGTGTGTGTGTGTGTGTGTGTGTGTGTGTGTGTGTGTGTGTGTGTGTGTGTGTGTGTGTGTAGGGCGAGTTGTAGTGGATCTGTGTGGTAATGGTATGATTGTGGTATGGGTGTGGTATGGGTGTGGTATGCTCTAGTTGGGGCTGGGGTTGATTACTGTTAATGCCCTTTGAGTCAGGGTTGTATTGTATTGCATTACATTTTGTTTACAGCACACAAACTCATCATATGTACACAAACAATGGATAAGCACAAAATCGTCACACAAACAAACAGGCTTAATATTTGTGCACATAGAGTAAGTAGAAGAATCATCCTAATTAAAAATGAACAGACTGATTAAGGAATAACCAATCTTCTCAGAAATAAAAGAATTGTTCACGAAATGCCTCGTCTCTATAACACTTTAGTTATGCTGATTAATGTCGAAACACGAGTTTAAAAAGTTCCGACACCCAACAGGCATTTTGTGTCCGAGAACGAGCATGCGCAGACACACTCGTGCACCTTCTTGTATCTAAAAGCTATACTCGTCGCATGTAAGTGCGCATATTTACACTCCAAATAAGTGCACATATTTACATCACATATGGGTTATCTAAGATGTATCTGACATATAGAATGTACTGCGATACAGACAACATAGCATCCAACACAAGTATATTCATATACATTGGATATAGGTTGATATGTACATCAAATATACAGGTAGATATCAAACACGCATAAGTACACCGGTATATACACGCAAACCCTCATTTTCATTCATCACCTTCCTTCTTCTTTCTCTCTCTCTGTCTCTCTCACCTGCATCATCATCATCATCATCATCATCATCATCATCATCATCATCATCATCATCATCATCATCGCCATCATCATCACTACCACCACAACCACAACCATTAGCAGCATCAGCAGTAGCCATATTGTAATCAGATGTTGCTGACCACGTGCGATGACAAGAGTTCTTTTCGAACAGCAACGGGTACACAAACAGGCAATTGTGACGAATGATTATGAATAAACAATGATTGAAAACAACGAATCACTCAAACAACAAAGCAAATGACCGAAAGAGAGAGAGACTTCCACTTCGACTTTTTTCTCTACATTTAGGATTATTACAATGACATTTCTTGAAGTACTGGATATTAAAAATGGACAAAACTGGGATCTTAAATGCGGAATATTTTATGAAGACGGAAGAGAAGAAAAAGAAAAAAGCGAGAAAGAACATACACTGGCAAACAAACTCTGTGTCGTGTTGCCGGTAAAAAGTTTTTGCTATCAGACTTGTCCCTTGTGGTCAACGACAACACATTTCATTGGCTAGAGTAGGTCTCGTGACCTTTCGCGTGGCATTTGTACGGTCTCCCCATGAAAAGCTGCGACAGATTGCACCTAGGGGATGCTATCTATTTGTGAATCAAATGGTGGCTTTGGAACAGTATTTATGTGGAGAAGGTTGAGTCGAGTATAATGTCTCCCCAAACAACGACACAAACAACTGCGTTTCTCCCGTCAGGAAATAACCATTTCTAGTGAAAAGAGACTTTGGTGTACCAGTTTCTGCAGCTAAGTCACTAAAATCTCGTTCCAGCGGAACAGCTCGAAAAGAACTGTATTGAGACACAAAAAGTAAATGCTTTATCAATAATGCGAGAAATAAGACAATAACAGAAAATTTGCACATTTTATATTTGTATTTACATTAATTTACTTTTGTGTACTGTACATTAAATCTACTTTAATGTGTGGAAATGAGCTATAGAAAGCTACTTTATTATTATTATTATTATTATTATTATTATTATTATTATTGACGAAATTTGATGCCTAATGCAAAAGTTGGCTATCATTATTATTTTAGAAAATTCACCCAAGCAGGTATCTTAAAATTTCAATTATCTGTGCTGGAAATGTCCGTTGTAACAGGCGTGTTTAGTGGAAGTAGTACAAGCTTCAGTTGCTGTAGTAACAGAAGATGTAGTCTGTCCTAATCACTGGCAAAACTGCGATGGACTGCAGCCTCTTCAAGCCTCAGTGTGGGTCAAGGACGTACAAGAGGCTGGTGTTAGAAGGTCAGGCTGCTCACCGACATCTGTCAACGTCTGCCCCAGAAGGAAGACAACAAAATAAGCCAACAAATGAATGTGTGTATCCTGCAGTCACGATGATTTATTTCCCATTAACCCCATATGATCGCAGACAAAGGTCTTGACTGAACAAAAGGTTTTGGTGTTACTAATGGTTGTATATAAATCCCTGCGAAGACAGGATTCTTACTCTTTTTTTACACAAAAATACGACTTTTGGACATGTCAAACCTGAA
This sequence comes from Marisa cornuarietis, assembly GCA_004794655.1. NCBI lineage: Eukaryota > Metazoa > Mollusca > Gastropoda > Architaenioglossa > Ampullariidae > Marisa > Marisa cornuarietis. The sequence continues at coordinate 1,807,886 of SMMW01000046.1, read as the reverse complement.
TGTTTATATGAGTTGACCTCTTCTCATTTCTTACTCATTCCTTAAAGAACAAAATAATGGCAATCACAGATGTACGCAGGTGTTAATCCTGATTAAATCACTTTGGTACACCTTGATTGCTGCTCACACACCCCCCTTCCCCCGAGATTCACGGACCAGTTTCAAATGCACTACATATCAATGGGTTGTCTGTGACATATTGTCGATGTACTGAAAAACACCATCTATGCACCTCACTGCTGTCATAATGTCATCTGTTCGGCCATACACTGTGTATACACTTCACATAAACTTCAGTACATTCTACACTAACATCCGGGACTGTAAGCAGCTTCGGCATGCGCTGAATGGCTGAAGAAGGTTCTGCTGCATCGCCAGCATTTTCTGGTGATGTCTGTCACTCGCCCTGTCTGCATCCTCACTGAAGGATACAAGACAGGTTTTTACTTTCTGTCTGCTGGAAATGTTTCAAGACAACCCGATGTATACATTCTTGACAGGGTAAAGCGTGACTGACAATGGTGTGGACGTGTTTTCTCAGTCGATAAAGAACTGTCTCCCACTGATAGAGATCTGTCTCAAGTTGGTAAAGGTCTGTCTCACATTCATAGGGCTATGTATCAGATTGATAAAGATTTATCTTAATTAAATGGAAGTTTTGTCTCAAATAAATGAGGTCTGTCTAAAGATGATAAAAATCTGTCAGACTGATAAAAGTCTGTCTTAAATGGATGAAAATCTGTCTTAAGTTCATGCAGATCTTTCTCAAACGGATGAAGCGTATTCTTCAAACGGACGAAGTTCTTTCTCAAGCGGTTGAAGTCTGTCAAAAATGGATGAAGCCATGTCTCAGACTGATGACTCTGTCTCTAATGAATTGAGAACAATATCGAATCGTTGAAAAGGTGTCTCTAACTGAAAAAGATCTGTCTCAGTTCGATAGTAGTCTTCCTTTGCTACATAACACAGACAGGGTCAAAGGTCGGCTGTCTAGATTAAATATAAATATTAATATGTTGAGGACACGATAGTTTCTTTACCACAACACAATACCGGCATTGCACAGTAAAAGATAATTACAAAGTACACAGGCGACCTTTCACCCTCCCAGCCCTGAATTTAAATTTAGAGGCGAGGGACTGCAAAAAAAAAATAAAATAAACCAATAGCTGAATGTTGGTGTCGAATATAGCCTGCCATTAGTATTGAATATAGCCTGTAGTTTATATTAAATTGTCACGACCACCGCGCAGTGTATCAGTCCTTTCAACACATACACGGAGTCTGACAAGTGCGTGCTCTTTCACACAAATTAAAAGAAAAGAATGACTTGTCTAAAACGAATCTATCTGCTTGACTAAGTATGAATAAAAAGAAGAGAACAAGGAAAATACACAAATGAAAAGTCCGTTATAAACCGATTCGTACACCTAGATTATTTTAAAATAAGAAAATTCCTACCATTTGAGTCTTTCCTGGTCTGTATGTCTAAAAGAATGCCTAAAGCCCTGCTCATTAAATTCGCTCTACTAATTCCTACACATTAAATTCACTCTACTAATTCCTACTCATTAAATTCACTCTACTAATTCCTACTCATTAAATTCACTCTACTAATTCCTACTCATTAAATTCGCTCTACTAATTCCTACACATTAAATTCACTCTACTAATTCCTACTCATTAAATTCACTCTACTAATTCCTACTCATTAAATTCGCTCTACTAATTCCTACACATTAAATTCACTCTACTAATTCCTACTCATTAAATTCACTCTACTAATTCCTACTCATTAAATTCGCTCTACTAATTCCTACACATTAAATTCACTCTACTAATTCCTACTCATTAAATTCACTCTACTAATTCCTACTCATTAAATTCGCTCTACTAATTCCTACACATTAAATTCACTCTACTAATTCCTACTCATTAAATTCACTCTACTAATTCCTACTCATTAAATTCACTCTACTAATTCTTCTTCCTAATCCCTGCCCTACGCTCTGTTTCTCTTCCTAAATCCCTTCCTCCTCCAAACTGACTATCGACCCCCCCCCCCCGCTCGCGCTCTCCCTCACGTCATTTCCTTCATTTTTACATCATTCATACACGTCTTCCGAACAACTGACGTCATTCACGCTCTCTCGTTCTTCCACACTAGTCCTTATAAAATTTAAGCTTAATCAAACAATACAGCAAATAACTATGATACCTGATATTAAATAAAGCTTATTTTGTTTGTGCGGAATACAGTCTGCTGCTGCTGTGGAAGTTAGTCTCCTCCTGGTGCCAGATATGTTGCTATTGGTGTGAAATATAGTCTGCTCTTGGTGTTGATTTTAAACCGCCGCTGCTGTTGCATACAGACTGCTGTTAGTGTCGAATACAACCTACCATTGATATTCAATAAACATGCTGCCAACTGAAACATCACAAAAGGAAATAAATTTAATGAAGGTTGTAAAAAGTGTATAAAAAGTTGTAAACTATTCATGCTGATGTCAGGTTCCTGTGAGTAAATACGAAGCTAGAGTCGAGCGTTTGGAGAGCAAGTGTGATCTGTTTAATTAAAAACATAATTAAAGCAATGTTAGGTACATAAGTGAACACAAAATTCCACCCAAGTGAACACAAACATACGCATCGTCTGCTCTTCCTTTGGTGTAGTCTCTTTAAACCTGAGGAAGGGTCTCCCAGTAAATAGCTTTTTATGCCCACTTCGATTGTGGGACACAAGTAGCTCCCGCCACCGTGAAAATGGACATAAAAGGGAAAATGGAATATGGAATATGGAAAATAAGATTACTGAAGACGAAAGCAGAATAGGGAAATCAATAAGGACGTACAGAAAAGGAAAACAGAAGATGAAGATGGGCAGAATAAGAAAACCGAATGCGATGCTGGACACAGGAAATGTTGGATTTCATGTTCTCTTGTTACACGTGGTCCCATGCGTTCTCCTGCTAACTTAAACTGAGAGACCCCTTGAGGCCCAGTCAGTGGCTTCCCCCCAATGTCTCCTATGACCTGGACCTTGATTTTGTGCCCTTCTTAAATTTGGGTCAATCTGAGTGCCACAGAGGGGCCACCCTAGAGAGCTGTTCTGCCCCTAAATTATTTTTTTGCAATATTAAAATTTTGATTGTTCCAAACCTAATTAGCAAGTCTATCTCAAGTTTAGAAAGAGAGAGAGAGAAAAAAAACACGCACACACACACACACACACACACACCATCACCACCACCACCACCACCACAGCGAACACACGCAAACTGATAAATGCACACCACTTGTATTCAAACTGTAAGTCCCCTTGCTGAAGGGTTCTGTAAATTGTTGAGCAGTAAAAGTAAAGTTAAAAGGTCCCACAGTCGTAGGAGCAATAGACGTAAATGGCACACCGTGTCTAATTCACGGGAGGTAGAAGTCGCAGCTAAGCCCTCTTCCTCGTTCTACCTCCGGCCAGACGGTCACATCGCTCACAACCGCTGAGCTTCTCCTGTAAAGTTGAGCGCACTAACCATCAAACTATAAGGCTACTCGGGAGTGGAATGCGTGCATAATGGCTGTTTCTAGTCTCCAGTCCCCAGCTCAGACAGATCCTGTTTTGTTCAACAAAACCAAAATAAACTGTCTAGTGACACATGCAGCTTCAGTGAGATGTTAGCTAAACACACTCGGTCTTCTTCGGCAGATCAGCCAGACTTACTCGACCCTCCACCCCCTTATCTCTGTGAATTCTTCTCGGATTTTGTTCCAAGAAAGTAAAGGACGGACTGAGACCGGTGTTCATGGCTGTGTTATTCTGATCACATCAAAGGCCACACTGACTTTGCACATCACAGGTATAGTTGTTGTCTTAGTCAACCAAATCGCTTTCTTGTTCCAGTTCATCTGAATGCAGCAGTCCAGTAGCAGTGGACTTGTGGACTATTTCAGGAGGTTATTTATAGAATCTGACCTGGAATAAATCATGGGGCTAGCATATGGCTACAGAAATTTTTTTTATCAAATGAGAGTAGTTAGACATTAAAGCCCGTCATGTATCTAGCTGTTTAGTTCTGGTCTTAGTTCTACTCTTTGCTGTCAATCAACAACAAAAAATATTGTGCATTTAAAGAAAGAGTAGAATATTTATTTTTAAATTACTACCATGTGCTAGTTGCACAACACATTTCTAATTTTGAACACTTTTAGGCCTTAACTCTATTTAGATAATCAGTTTAAAGTGCACACCACAATTTTAGAATTTTTAAAACTCAAACTGCTGTAAGATAAAGTTGTTTAAGTCTGACTTTCCGTCCTGTCAGCACAATTTTTTGTATGTTTTTCTGCAATGCATCAAAATGGCTAAAAAGAGATTTTGCTTCTTTAGAACAGTTTTAAGGTTTAGAAACATGTTGTGTAACTGGCCCCATGGCGGCAACTACGGAAGGAAAAACACTTTTACTTTCATAACCTCACCAAAATTCAGACCCGTCTGCTGGTCTGGTAAATACAATCTAATCTTGTTATCATACTATTTGAAAGTCTGCATTTAAAATACTTCCTCATACTTTCAGACAAAACGACTGGACTGATTTATCCAAATAGCTTTCTTCCTTGTACATAACAAAGCTTAATTATTTCTAAAGAAACTGTTTCTACTCTAAGTGCAGCTTCCTTGGTGGGTCTAAGAATAGAGAGAATACAAGAGCTGTCTGTGCTTTTCTCAGTACGGATGGGTGTTCCTTGTGGTGTGGTATGAGGTGTGTGCGTGCGTGTGGGGTGGGGGTGGGTGTGCTCGCGTGTGTGTGTGTATGTCTGTCTCACCTTTTTTCCTTTATGATTTTATTATGTTCGGAAACAATATTCTGCTATGCGAAAAAACACGATTTATATTTTCTTGAAATGTTGTTTAAAGCTGAGAGCTGCACTTCACGACAGGCGAGGAAATTACCTGGAATTCTTCTGTAGATGACTGATCAGCAGCACATCGCTCTGCCAATCAGGTTCACACGTGCAGGAAACGGGTGGGGAAGGTACGAAAAGTAAGGGTGGAGGGGTAAGAAAATGTTGGGTGGGGGAGGGATGGCGGGAAAGTAACAGAGACAAATTTAGTGGAAGAGATAGACACGCATTTGCACTACTGCTCCTGTGGTTGTCTTAAAGTCAAAATATTTTTTAAGGTAAGAATCTTAATAGATATTAAACATCTTTGTACTTCAGTTGTTTTATGATCATAGCGTATGACATCTGTCAGTCATTTGGTTGAGGTGAACAGCTTACGAATGACAAAAATATTTTTTTTAAAAAGCAGTTATTTTATCGAAATAAAAATACACAATTTTAAAACTTAAGTAAGAACATTTTCACGGGCTACAAAACCAAAGATGTGCCTGCTGCAAACACAAATATTTACTAAGCATGAAGACCTACATCTCCTGAAGTTTAATGTTGATAGAGTGGATGGGGGTGGGTAGAAGACTAGAAAATAAAAGCAGCTTCAAACGTGTAAGTTTTAGTTTCTTCTCAAAAGACCAGGCAGCCAAGCCTCGTGTATGGAGCAGAGAGAGAGAGAGAGAAGTTATAGCAGAAGGTAGAATTACTGTATTCATTCATCTTTTTTTATCTCTCACTCACTGCTTATCTTTCTATTTCTCACTCTCTCACATTACATTTCTGGTTTCACTGCCCAGGACACTACGACTTACCTGATAGGTAAATTCTGGAAATTGTATAGCTTTGTGTACCACAATTAAGCTTACTCCAACAAAATGACAACATTGTTGTTACATGTTTATTATTTTTTATTATTATTATTATTATATGTTATGCCAAAGTTTACCAAATATATTGGTTCGAATGGTCTGTTTATACAAAGAGTGTAACAATTTACCACAGTTTTTATTTACATCCCTCTACGTCTAGGCCAGTGGTCTTGTAAGAAAAATTTAATTAATATCTCTCTTTTATCTGTCTTTACCTATCTCTGTATATCTCTCTATTAGTCTCTATCTCTATATTTGCCTCATCTCTACATATCTTTATGTTTGTCTCTCTTTTTCTAGACATCGCTCGATCTTTTTCTTTATCTCTTTCTATTGCTCTTTCAGTTATCTCTGTCTATGTAGTGTGCTTATATAAATACGAGCTCCGTGTGTGTGTGTGTGTGTGTGTGTGTGTGTGTGTGTGTGTGTGTGTGTGTGTGTGTGTGTGTTTTGTACCTGTATCTTGTATATTTACCACGATTTTTAGTTTAGGTTCCTTACTTTTAAAACGCACAGAGTGGCTTTTGTTAAAATGTGTTCACCTTTTCTGTTGATGATAATTTTATTCTTTGCTGTACACGTTGTGTGTATATATATATATATATACTGTAGACGATTTTTCTTATGCTTCTTGTAACGGGCCGATGACCTATTCGATACAGGAATTCAGTTCAGTTATGTTTTTCTATCTGATCCTTCGTGCGTGCATCCTTTTGAGTGTACGCGCACTACAACGAACACAGCAACACCTATAGGGAGTTTAGTTTGTCCTTTCATTGGATCTAAGCCCCACCCGGGGTTCTACATTCAGGGTGTACGATCTGGCCCCTTCCCATCACCACAAACTGGACATCGTGACTTGCTCTTCCCTCCCATCCCCGCAACACACACACACACACACACACACACACACACAACATCGCCAACAGGAGATTGCACTAGAACCTTTTAAAGGAAGGCTGTACTTTTCACCCGACTTCAGGGCACTGCACTTAGTACCACCATTGAATTGGAAATTCCGCCTTTGGACATGTAATCGCCGACGATACATCAAAGCTCGAGACGCGGTGGCAGGGGTAGATTAGAAGATACATTTTTAATGATCGTCCCGTTTTCAAGCGGCATCGTCAACAAGCCTTCCTGACATTTAATCTTGAGATTGTCATTCTGTCTCAACGCTTTGCTGGCCTCCCTGCTTGCCAGTGGAAAAGTCAGAGGTGTCTGTTGAGTATTTACACAGTTTGCACGGACAGTTCGCACCATCAGCAACTGCCAGCTCGCGCCGACGGCAGTTGCACCAGCAACACCAGTAGCTTGAACTAACAGCCGGCACCGGTACCTCACACCAAGCGAATCGACAGTTCTCACCAACAGATTGCAACAAAAGCCTGCAGACTGCAGCCTCCTACGTGCAAACAGTTTTGACAACCCAGGCAGGTGAAGCTGCCTCCGAATGACAGCCCGGTCTTGGCACAACCGTCAGCCAATACAGCCAACAGCCAATACAGCCAACAGCCAATATAACCAATATAGCCAATTTAGCCACTACAGTCAACACAATCAGTATTGCCAATGTAGCCAATGCACTCAATATAGCCAATACAGTCAACACAACAAATACAGCCATCATAGCCAATATAGCCAATATAGCCAATACAGCCAATATAGCCAATTTAGCCACTACAGTCAACACAATCAGTATTGCCAATATAGCCAATATAGCCAATACAGCCAATATAGCCAATATAGCAAAAGCCAGAGCGTGCGAATGAAGTTCAATATTAATATTAATTCAGTGCGTAAAGGGGAGACGACTCAGAGTTATCTTCCCTTGTATGTTCTTCTCATTTCACTCCATCCTCTATTTTCTGTATTCTGTTTAATTCTCTTTAGGCCTTTATATTTTTTTCCTTCGTTCTTTTCTATTATTTTCCACAGAGACAAACAGGTGAGAACAGTAGAGAGGTTTCTTGATTCGTGAAACTGCTCATGTTTTCTTATTACATTTACTTCTTAAACCTCTTTTTTTAAACGGCTGTTCTCCAGCCATCGGAAATTAGAACTGTCAATCATTTTGTTGATATACAAAGTTTATAAAATTGTTAGCTATTCGGGTGGGCGGTGGTTAATGGGACAAAGCTTGAGCTTTCGCCTGTAGATCGTGAAGATCGCCGATCGCAGATTTATGATCACACGGTGTGTGGTAGGAAATGTTTCGTCAAGATTTCACCTTATTGGCTAATACTAACTTATTTTGTCAGTTCGAGAAACAAAATAATAAAATTGTATAATTCCTCTACGTTTCCTAATAATTATTTGTTAACGTTAACAATTAGACTGGTATTATTAATACTTAAATTTAAATTTCGTTAAAAAAAAACACAACTGTCATGACTATATTTGAATTATAAACATCTGTTGTATTTTTAAACTAAATATGAAATTTGACACAAAAATAAGACAGAACAAGGGAATTAAGCACTTGTCAGGGGGCATTACCCGCTGTAAAGACCTCCAAGACCCTCTCACTAGTGAGCAGTTGTAGCGGGAATCACCGGAAGAGGCGATGATGTTTTGAGAAAGCTGCCATCTCGTCAGCCAGTACAGGGGAAATAACTGAACAGCTGCTTGCGACAAGAGAGTGTTCTTTAGCCAGTTTTCACAACATCGAATGCGTTTTTGAGTTGTACCAGGTAACAGTATTTTCTCTGAATCGCTGCTATCCTCTTCATCCTGTCTTTATTTCAATGTTGCTGTTTTTTTGCACAATCAGCAGACACACATTGAGATGTATACCACATGATTTGTTAGAGGCTGTACCTTCCTTCTGAACACTTTGACAAGACTGAACATTACTTGTTACAAGAATAAAAATATTACTCCTAAAAGAACTATTGGCAACAGGACTATTCATTACTTGTTATAAAAACGGTTACTGCGTGTAACAGGAGCTAGCAGCTTGTATAACATATCTCGACATTATTTGGAGATTATTGTAATCGGACTAGACAGGGGAAGACTTTTACTAATAATGTCCCTGATTATTACCTACAGTAACACTAGTCATGTTTTTAACACGATGTATAGTAGCTGCAACAAGACTGAATATTACCTGTAATAGGATTCAATAATCAAATAGCATTCTGAGATAGGACACGAGACATAAGAGACACGGGTGGATCTCGAGAAAGCATCTGCTTCTGCCTCAGTACAGCTGTTGTACACATCTCGGACACTACTCACAGACGGATCTCGTTTCAGCGGTGGTGCCTGACCAAGAAACGAATCGCGTTTGAGCGTTCTTTATGGGTCCCCCAAGACTGACATGGCAGGCACGGAATGGAGAGGAGGGACAAATGATCGTCTCCCCTTGACCAGACAACAGCAGGCCCGGTGTCCGCAAAATTAAGGGAGGTAACTTTCCCCTTAATTGACGTAATAATAATTTATGGCCTTCTATTGTCACCCTGCTCAGGCTGACAGGACCGGAACCCCCCAGACAGGACGTAACCACGATAGGAGACACAAGACAGGGACGAGCTGAGCCTCGTCTGGGACCAGGGGCTTTTTTTTTTTTTTTTGAATGGGTCGTCGGGACGCCGAAAAGATGCCCTTCTTCTCCCTCCCATCCGCCGCCTGAGCGGGTTGCCAGAACAATATTGGTGCCGCATCCCGCCCTTCGTTGCCTGTGTCGCTCGTGACAAGCGTGATCGGCTCCGCGAAGCGCTGTGTCACGTGACGGCTGAGCTAAGTCGCTTGTCAGGCTGCAGACGCTGTGTTTAAAGAGCAGCTAAGTGCTTTATCGCACTGCCTCGCCTGCCGTCTGTCGCTTGTGTCGCAGATAACTCCATCAGCTGACTCGCCTTGTTTTAGAGCACTCGACCACGTTCAATACTCTAAACTCAACCATTTAGGATAAAGAGCCTCTTTCGTTTGCTCTGACAAATGTGTAATAATATAAATAATAAGTTAGTGTTCTACGATAAAACAAGTGTTGAAATGGACATTTTTCACAGTAAAGAAGACACGATAATAAAGGGGAGAGTAGAATAAAGAGTATGCTGCAAAAGGTGTTCACAGCAAATAGTTAATTTTTTGACAAATTTGAAGTAAAACAATTTTGAATTTGATTAAGTCTCTCCATCTCTTGATAGCCCAATCTTTCTTTTTCTGCATAAAATATGTAATTCATGGATACACAAGGCAGGTAAGAAATTTTATAAATACAAGATCGCACTGGAATGAGAGGTTAAAAAATACGGTGTGACAGGAGGCAGCAAGCAACTTTTCATTTAGCAACGGTAGTGTCCCTGTTGGCGTTTAAAATAAACTCACTCGACACTCTCTCTTTTCCTGGAGTGCATGTGTATTTGTTCCCCGTACCCACGCGTGCATCATTAGTATTACCAAACCATCTTCTGTTTAAAAACATTTGACCTGCGTACCAGGCACCCGTCCGAGGTGACAGAGGGCACTAGCAGCAATATCATCGCCGACGAAGCCGGCGACATTGATGGTGACTGATTGTGTTTCTTAACGACGGCCAGGACCAGCAAGACGAAGACTGTTGTCCACGCGAAGACTGACAAGCTCTAATACCTGCGTGTCGCCGGTCCTCAGCGACAAATCTTAGGCCTTTGTCACATGAAGGGTCCCTATTTCCCTTAAGGGGTTTGGCGTCGTCTGCCTGAAAATTGAGCCTTGTTTTGGCCGAGTTCTTCATTTGTGACGGCAGCTGCGTCCAGATTGGACGAAAAATTCATTGGCCCTTCTATTACAGAGAGGTGGAGAGGGGACAAGGCAGGAAGGGTGCATCTTGAAGGAAGAAGTAAAGAATGAATGAGAGAAATGGTCAAGCGATCATGGCTGGAAATAATTAGCTCAACCTGCTGACCTCTTTTTATTTTCTTCTTCTTCCTCCTCTTCTTGGGATGGTCGAGGTCATTTAAAATTCTCTTCTCAACGGGCAATGCTTACTTATTACTTGAAACTAGCATCAATGATAGTTACGAAATATACTTCTGTAAACTTTTTTTCCTCTTTTTGCGTAAAAGCTTTTCAAGAAAATGAGGTGCCCCTCTACTCCTTACTTCCTCATGTCCTCCTTCGGCTCTGCTGGATCAACGCCTTCCTATTCCTACGTCATCGACCACGTGACTCTGTCCAGAACCCTCTAATTTTACACCCCTGCCTGCAAAGCATGCCCGAGATTAATGAGGCAGAGATACCAGCGTGCAGCGGCGGGGTCAAATTAGTGCATGAATCACGTGATGACCCGTATGGGCGGACAACTCTTCGTCAAGCGACTCTCTCTGAACAACGCCTTCCACAACAAACCATTCATCGGAGTTCATGGCCAATCATGCCTCAGCTCTCACGGTGGCTCTAAGCTTTCTGGGAAAAAAAACAACAACAGAAATTTGAAAGGCTAGAGATCAAGATGTCTTCACCGAACACTTGACCCAAAATGTGTTTTGTTTTTTAAAGATGGTAATAAAATGTAGCCATCTTGAGTTGCCTTCTCTTTGACTCCCATGCTCTTTCGCGTGTGCCAGTGTGCCCATCATGCACACAACAGACTTTTCTTATTTGCTTCTAGCCATTGGTCGAGGGAACCCTTTCAAATATGTTCATTCCTGTCTCTTTTTTAATTTTTAACTCTATTCCTCACTATTATCTACATATACCTTTAAATTCTTCAGTGTGTTTCATGATTTGTTGAGGGAAATCACAGTTTTGCGCAACAAATTTTTTTAACGACTCCCAACCCTTTCACCTTCTCTGTTCTGGAATGAATTACACGGTGACAGGAAGGTTAGAAATCTAGAAAGCTGGGGTGAGGGTGTTTTGTTTGTTTGTTTTTTTCTTATTGCTACAGTTGGTGTTTGTGACCTCCTGTGAGGACGAATGGATGAGCGAATTGCATCAGGCGATCTTTGCTGCTGTTGTCTTGTGCAGCGATGCATACACCATGTTCACCGTTAAGGCCGCACGACGGTGTATGGCGTTAAACCCGGGGTGATTAAGACGATTTTATCAAGACTGAGAAGAGCTTTGACTCCCAGGACTTGCTGTTCCCTGGGGATGTGACCCGTAACATCATTGCTGCAGCTAGTTTTTGTAAAGAAGAATAATAGGCTGTCAGCTGGAGCCAAAGCCTCAGGAAACTGCAGGTTATCCCCCCTCCAAAAAAAAAAAAAAAAAATTCCCTCAAGCAGAGACTTGAAGCTGCTATAAATATCACCACGCAGATTCGTAGTACTATGTTTCAGCATGTCCCATGCTCGTTGGAAATTTCCTCCAGAGATGTTTCAAGACAACTATTGTGCGCGTGAAGGCGAAATTTAACTCTTCCATGTAGGCACCCGTCTTGCGGAAAACCACCCATTTCCCAGTATTTGAGACCTTGCATTCCCCTGTGACCTGAGACCTCTCATTATCCTGGGTATTTTTAGTCTTTTCATTTTCTTGTGACCTGAGACATTTCACTCTCCTATTTTGTGAAACCTTTCATTCCTCTGCTACCTGACACCTTGACTGTCCTAGAATCTGAGTTCCTTCATTCTCTTTTAGTAGTAAGTCTGTGACGATACTGCCAGAAAGGAAAGTATTATCTGGAATAATAAAAGAACAGCATTTAAGGGGCACAGCTAATAGACTATAGCAATTCCTCGAAGGTTTTACCACTAAGAAGAAAAAATCTATCGACTTTCCCCCTCATTCATTGTTTCTTTTTTTGTTGTTCGTTCTTGTTTCCTTCTGTCTTTCGTGCCTACTTAGCAAGCGTGTGGTGACGAAGCATGCTGATTTGTTGTCTACCAAAGTCTTTCATCTCCGCTTTACTGTATTGATACCCCGTAGCCTGCGGCCCGCTGGGATGGTGTATTTGACAGAATGGCGGCAGTCGAGACTGCGGCACGTGGTGCGTTTGATCTCAAATTAATGAATGCGAGCTGAGCAGCCGCTCGCACGGCCAGTGACTGTTTCCTGCCCTTTTACACATTCGCCCCCTAGCGGCAAATTACGATCCACCCTTGTATCCGACCAAGATATTATCCCCTCGGTCTGCTCCAGCCAAAAAAAAAAAAAACTGTCATAAAATAACGGACTGCATTTATTTCAGGCTCAAGTTTTCAGTCATCACCACTATAAGTAACGGTACCCAGACTCTGTCGGAGACATACCCTCGTCTCTTTTGAAGTAGCGATGGTAGGGTAATAGTTTGTTTCTTCAAATTACCTGGCTTGTTATCTTTGTCTTTTTTCCCCTTTGTAGGAAGCGTGATACAAGATAATTTAGCAGATAACCGCCATACGTTATTAGATAACAAGTGGAACTAGAACCCTGTCACGAGGAGCTCTCGCTGAAATGTGTTTGCGGACTGTTGGCTGATGGCTGTTGTGATCAAAGCCGGGTGAATCCTGTGTAGTCATTCTTGGAAATGCGGCTAACACTCGAATTAGGGGTAATGTAGCTGTCGGCACACATAAAAGGGGGGGGGCATGTCCACAACACAATTGTTTTTTTTACATAATTCTGTTGCCGAGTGATGGGGTACCTTGGATTAGTGGCGCCTGTGGAGCCTTATAACAGATTGTCAGAATGTCGCCTGTGATTGCGATGATGAACTGTTGTGATGCGGTCTGCAGTGCCACAAGTGTTGTTGTTGATATTGTGTGTAAAGTAAACAGGATGCAGAATGACACAAGACTGGGATGTGGAGTACGATGACTGATGATCTTGAGTGTTTATGTAGAGTGCACCAATTGTCTTAATCAGTAGACATTTAGCCTTAGAGTCAATCAAGCAAACAACTTACACATTCACAATTGCTGTGTAAACCGGCGGTGGTGGTGTACGTGCGTACGTGTGTACGTTTGTCTCACTCTTATTTTTCTTCGTGCTTTTTAGTCTCTCTCTCTCTCTCTGCGTGTCTATTTTGTCTGTGTGCACGCGCGGGAGAGAGAAAGTGTGTGTGTGTGTGTGTGTGAGAGAGAGAGAGAGAGAGAGATTGGGGTAGCCAGTCATGTTTGTGCAGACTATCGATGTAGTCCCTAATTCACCAATATAATTTTTTTTTTGCCTGCTGCAACAAGTCATTCCCGCAGTCTTTGTGGTAATATTTGTTAACTTTGTCATCCAACATAGTCAGGTCTGTTTTCTTGAGAGGATACAGCGATATTGTGATTCACACCACCATCCGTGCTCACACAGGTCATGAAGTGTGTGCAGTGAAAACTGTGTCGATGCCTATTATGCCATCACGAGTTGCTAACACATCATTTGCATGTGATAGGCCAGAGTTCTCTGAAGTCTGTCAGGACCTGATAAAAGCCTCATTACCTCAGAAACTAACAGATCATAGCTTCTCTGCAAATAGATGGCAACATCAAAGTTCCTGTTTCACGTATATCTAATTTGTCATTATCAGTTTGACAGATATTACATTTTACAATGTCTTCTTTTAAACCCACCTTCTTAATTAACCTTTGACCTCACGATAAAGCCTGCGGTCACAACTTTATCAACTATCTTCTAATAGTTTTTGTTCCTTGAGGTTGAGAATGAGAGCTAAATTATTTATCTATTTTATTAAATTTTATATTTTCTGTGTACTTTTATCACTCGTTCCTACCATGTTTCTATGTGGACAAGTAAGAGAAGTGTATAAGAAGTCAATGTTAGTAATAACTCATGTAGTAAGTGTGTTTGTTGGATTTCATAAGAGAGACAAGTCCGGGGGTTGTTCTTTGCCCCTCAGTCTGCACCAGGTGAGAGGACTTACTGAAGGTCCGAGGGTAAATACTGACTGCACAAGATTAAATAAGAATGAAGAATCAATACTAAAGAAAATGAACAAGTTCTCTGTACATGAAACTGTATTGTAAAACTGGTTATTGCCAGTCTGGCTACAACGTGTTGTATTCGATATTTTTGTACAAGTCTCGAGATACAAATTTTACCTTAGGATTGTCTTGACCTTACATGCTTATCTTGAAATGTACCTTTCAGGGTTTTTTTTTTAAATTCAGTTATATAAATTAGTGAGAATGGTCTTATAATGTGTTGTTATGCTCTTTGTTACTAGTTTTTATGAAGATTCGTTAGTCGCCTTGCCTTGGTATGGGGGCGGTCCGGTGGCGCAACGGTTAGCGCCTGTCACCAATACAGTGAAGGTTGGCTGTCCTGGGTTCAGTTCTCGTCTCGGGCACGCTGTTCTTTCTCTGCATGTGGCATCTGTTTACAGGGCTGGCTGCCTTGCCGTGATATAGCCTTAGTTGTTGGCTCGGCGTAAAACACCAACTGAAAAAAAATTCCTTGGTATAGCCTTAGTTGCTGGCTTGGCGTAAAACATCTATTGCCCCCGACCCTTGCCCTGAAATAAAATTATACTTTCTTCACTGCTATCATGCTTACCTACCTGACTGTCATCTTCACCTACCTCGCTGTCATAGCTACCTCACTCTCGTGCACACAGACTCCACTGTTTCGCACGCGCATCCTCTCATCACACCGTCCACACCTGGGAGGGCTGCTGCTCTCTGTGGTGGTGTAGAATCTCGGCGGCACAGTGTATGCAAAGGGGGGAAAAAAGCGAGAGCTACCTGGATTCCAGGGATAAAAGAAGAGGTGGATGTTGGAAAACAAGACTCCATTACGATATGCAGGCGGTTCTCCCGCAAGGTTGTGGTGTTTGCTGTGAACATTCTACTACACACCCCGGCTAAGAGCAATTAATCCTTCATCAAGAGAAGTTTGGTGAAACTGAGAAAGACGAAAGAGGAGCAACAGATTTACTGACAAAGACCGAAAGTATGGCTTCCAAAGAGTAATTCGCTTGTCAGCAGAAGTGCAAAGAAATAGAAAGTAAACAGTGACTGGCTACAGGTAACGAGTGATGATGAGGTCAGGTCAGTACACTCACTCGCTACACATCATGAATGATGAAGAGGTCAGCGCAGTTCACTACCAGTCAACCTTCCTGTCTTTTATGAAAAAAGTTTTTTTCTTCTTTAAAAACATGTATCGGGAAACAGTGGATATAAAAATCTGTATCAAGTACACTGTATGATTAGTGCTCACCCTGATTCAGTTTGCTAGTATCGTGTGTAAAGATTTGCATTTTCATGCCATGTTGAACAAAGAAACCACATAGCTGTAAGTGATTCATCGTGTCTAAGGCATGGAAAGGTAGAGCTAACCCTTTCATTTTAACGCCTTCCACGAAAGAAAGTTGTGTAGTCATTCCATTCTCTGCCCTAGAGGTATGGGCACTAACCTCCAGGCTAAGACTCCTGTTCTTCTCACCCATCTCATCTGTTGCAGTTATACTTTGAACTACAGGTGATCTCACCTCGGGTTCGTGTAATTTTGGAGCAGGGGTGAGGCTGTGAGGTGATTCCGAAAGGGTTAACCTGCACGTGCCGCAGTGTGGCGCTGGGGGCCATCAAGCGCCAGATGGTGGGTGTCTAGAGAACCGCACGTGAACCACTGGGCTTAGAGATATTAATGTGAACTACTAGTCTCAGAGAAGATGAACATGAACCTCCAGCATTAGAGAAGCTAAACTGCCCACGAGAGAAGAAGAAGAAGACATCGCGCAGTCGTAATTGGCGCGATAGCTCCCAGCTCGGATATTCTAGAAGGTTCTAGCAATTTGCATGTAAGTGTTTTTGCATCTGCGATGTATTTTCTAACACTCAGACAAAGT
This sequence comes from Marisa cornuarietis, assembly GCA_004794655.1. NCBI lineage: Eukaryota > Metazoa > Mollusca > Gastropoda > Architaenioglossa > Ampullariidae > Marisa > Marisa cornuarietis. The sequence goes on along the minus strand of SMMW01000046.1, from coordinate 1,791,419 downwards.
CTCCTTCTCCAGCTTTGCCGATTTATTGATCGTTAGAAGCCATTTTTTCTCTAACGCCAGCTTTTTGTTTGGGATTCCTTCAGCTATGTTTTCCTTCGCAACAGTCTGTGCTTCCGTCAGTTGTGTACCCGTGAGCCACTCACCGCCCCGCGCCTGGCCTACACTCCTGGTGATGTCGATTCCAGGTAAATGGCGAACAAGATACAGCATGGTGCCACGGTGCTTTCAGAGGAACAGTTGCTTGGGCCACACACTTTAATAAGAACCGTGCATTATATTTATCTCTTCCTCGGGAAATCAAAGCACTCTACAAAAGCGTTTGTCCTTAAATATGAGTCTACCTGTGGTTACTTGGTTGATTGATTAACAATTGTTAACTTATTCAATCATCTCTTCCTTCGTTCTGTGCGTTTGTTTTCGTGTTCGTTCCTCTGCTGGCTTTATTTTTTTCCCATTTCTACATTTATTTATGTATCCAGCAATGCAGCTAATTCATTTTGCGCGTTTTACTTTCCCACAAAATGTTAAAATGATTTATGTTGCCTCTCTAATACTGTGAAAGGCGCAGGCTTTCAGCCATGACAAGAAATTCATTCATAATGCACAGGAGTAAGCCAAGAGCGAAAAACTTGCACTAGTGGTAAAAAAGTGTTGGGAGAAGGTGGAGGATTACTGTACATGATAAAGATGTCTAGAGCAGAGACCAGTCAGCTCAACACTGACAAGACGATACCGACTTGAGAGCCACCTTCCTTAGGTTTGCACCAAAGATGTGAATAATTATCATTACAAGCTAAAAACAAAGTCATTCACTTTCGTACACAGCTTTTAAACTTTAATGTTTATTACTGCTTCCTTCACTCAGTAAAGCTGTAACAGTCTGGTAAAGAGATGCAGCAATGAGATGTTTCAACATGAAAAAGACAGGTTTTCAATTTTCGTTTTAGTTTTTAATTTCCTTGCTTGCTGTACTGTCCATACAACCTCGCAAACAGGGGCAGTTTGGCCTTCAGCCAATGGAATCTCAATTCTTTGCTTTCACACTTCCAGAAAGCGTTAAATTAGTTGGTCATTCCCAACTTTAAAAATAACTGCCGAACATCATCAATGAGTGCAGTTTTTCCTGAGATTTTATTTTTCAATATATCTCTGTATCAATTTTTTTATTAATTTTATTACTATATTTTTGTACTGAATTACTTCTTATTTGTCAGCCAGGATGCAAGATAACTTTTCTGTCCTAAAGGTTCCTCGACAGTGATCTTCTCTTTCTCTCTCTCTCTCTCTCTCACACACACACACACATACACACACGCACGCACGCACGAACACGAATATACACACAAACGCACATACACATCGCAAAACTCTGTTTTATTTTTTAAGACAAGACACAATACAATCAACATGTCCCATATAAAAAGTATTTTGTGAATGTGAAATGTTTTAATTGTTGTGTAAGCTCTTGTCTGTTGTATTCACAGCGCTAATTCTAGACCTGTGAATAATACGATTGTTTCTCGGCAAAAACAAAAAGGAAATTTTGACAAGCATTTCAACACACACGTTTTATGCTTCACGTAGTGTTAATTTTTCTTCGAGAGAAAAGAAAGGCTTCAGAGTATCGGTGAGATGCGATTGCGCTTCATCATGTGATGCTCAGTGATTTCTCAACTCCCGGCCCCCAGGGCAGGCAGTAAATGTTATCTAATTATGACAGAAGGCGAGGGGGTCCACTCATTGCGATGAATTACCTCATTATAACTGAACCATTGGATCCTGTGTTGTTGGTGCCGGTAATGAACTGCACATGGCTGGGCCGCCTTTTGATGACCGCTCACAGACAGACCAACAGCACCGAGGTGGAACGAGGAGGTAGCAAGGCGTCCAGCCAGTAAGGGAGCCGCCAGGTAAACGCTTCGCCTTCCGCAGCGAAAACTGAGAAGCCGCTAAGTTAAGCGTGACGAGATGAGTTTTCCACCTGTCTTTACCTGAGACAGGTGCAGTCTTCAAACTCTTAACTTCTGCACATGATAGCGGCACTATTGCACGGTCGTGTTTTTCAAAAGGAAGTGTAGATAGAAGATGAAAAGAATTTAAATTCGTTATCTCTTTTTCAGGCAGGAGAGAGAGTTCTTCGCTAACGAAGAGAGATTCCCTTTTGCATCGGCTGCTTATGAAAATAGCGTCAGACTGAGTTGTCTTCCCATCTTTCAACCTCGCTGCCCTTCGCAACGACTACAGTTAGAGTGTGTCTGGGAGGGGACATCCACACTTAAAATCTTTAACTACCCGGGTATGAGAGCGGGGCGAAAAGGCCAAGTTATCTTTACGTTGCAAGTAATTTGGGGTTTTATTACTTCAATTACGGCTATAAAGTCCAGCCCGAGACATCTTGATGGCTTGTTGTTAGCTGTATCTCTTCGCGAGAAGCCGGAAGGACCTTAAGCGAAGGCGTCCCTTTCCTTGAAAGAATTTCTCTCGCAGCGTTGATCAAAGAGCCTCGTTCAGACTATCGTTATCCAGTTCTTTGCACGTGTAAATAAGCACACCTTTAGAATGCTGTAGTGCTCATTTCCTCTCATTTCCTTGGCAAACACTTCCCTCTGAAGCCTGCGCCTTCCGCAAGTAAGTATATTTGTCAGGTTATTCCTGCCTGCCAGGGTTCTATCTTTGAGGGAAGTCAGTAGGATTATCAAGGCAGTCACTCATAGGAGGCCATGTTCTCACAACCAGCTGGTGTTAAATCGCTTCGCACACTCGCAGCTCTTCCTTCAATTTCTCAAGGAAAACTATGTGTTTATCGTTCGCACAGTTTCATGGCAGACATTCACGCCTGTAAGTGCTGTATGCTCCACCATCAAGTACAAGGCCGCATCCTTTGTACTTCTTCTCTAAAGATGTTCCTGAGCAAGACTGCAGATGGTGACTGTGGAGGTGACCAGGATAGAATCGTTTTGCAAGGCGACCCGACTTTCAAGACTAGCAAGACTTTTTAAATGTACATTAGTCAGGAATTCGAGATAAAAGGCTAAATTTCGAGTTTCTGACCTCAGCTAGCTCAAGGGCTCACAGAGTTAGCCTGTACATCTAAGGCTGAATGAATAATTCTGTCCAGTTGGCAAATATTCTTTATGCGTAAGGCCCAGCACATTTCTAATTATTTTAAACAACTTTATCTTACATAAAGCAGTTTAAGTTTTAAAAATTATAAAATTGCGGTGTGTACTTTAAAATAATTTTCTAAATAGAGCTAAGGCCTAAAAGTGTTTAAAATTAGAAATGTGTTGTGCAACTGGCCCCTGATGTCTAAACTCCACAAGCCGACACATTTACGGCCTTACACGCTTCAGACATTTTACTAAGAGACAGTACAAGAGTTTTAAGTTATAGAAACAATGCAAAGAACAATCATTCAAATCCATGAGACAGTCACGTGCATTCATCTGTGACAAGTCATTACAGTGATAAGGGTAATCATCAAAAGAAGTCTGACTTTCCGTCCTGTCAGTACAATTTTTTGTATGTTTTTCTGCAAAGAATCAAAATGGCTTAGAAGACATTTTACCTCTTTAGAACAGTTTTAAACTTAGAAACCTGTTGTGCAACTGGCCCCAGACCGTGTAATCTATAAGCTAGCCTTTTCCTTCTCGAACTATTCGTACATTACATAATTGCTTCTATTTAGACCCCCAGGAGGATTTAATATTGAAATATATGGCGATGCATACATTCTTTATTCATGTTAATTACTAACTAAGAGGCCATATTTAGGATATCAGTGGTGAAAAGCAGACAAATCAGTAAATTCCCTTGGTGGCATCAAGCCTGCTGGCCAAGACACACTGCGCCAGCGGGAACACAGTGGACACGCAGCGCCGCCTTTGTCACACGCCGCTGCACCGAGCAACTGCCCGGGGGAAGGAATTAAGGCCCCTTACCTGGCGGCCGCTCACCTGAGTGTCGGCTTACGTCAATTCAACATCGATCGCACGTGGATAACTATTTACACCCCGGGTAGACAACCAGGCCGTCATTTCAGATTTCTCTTTGAAGTCTGGGTCATCCAGTCTCTGTTAGCCTGTGTCATCGGTGGAAGGGAGAAAGGGAGATAAACCGAAGGGAGGAAGCTTGTTGTAAGAATGGCTTCTGCAGCGATCGACTACCTGGACCGTTCTAACGGTGCCTGGAGAGCAGACTCCTCGCTACAGTTTTGTTAAGATAAGAAGATGTGTGCTATTTCAGTATACAGCCCCTCCAGCCAGTTTGTCTTCTGCTCAGAGAGCAATGCCTCGCCCCCGTAACGATAGGCATCGTATTTATTCTTCAAACATCTGCACGATTTTGCTCTTTGAAGTTTCTGGACTACTTTAAGTGGTAGCAAGGTGCAAACGCTTTTTTTAAACTGAAAAATGTGGGGGTAGGGAGTGGGGTGGGGTTCTGGTTGAAATCGCGTAATCACCGTCTGGACACAAACAGCTTTCTTCACTGACAAGAGTTCTCTCTCAGAATAGCTCCAGCCTCCAGGCATGCGCACACCGTCGCACAAAGTTGATGCCTCCCCATTATCGAACATGGCTGCCTGCATTATCGTCCACCTGGAACCGATGTTCTAATTCCATACCCACTGCTTACTCTTCAGCCATCGTGTATGCATTCTTACAATACTTCCATATCGACACAGCTATGCATCTTCAAACAAAAATAAAATAATCTTTAACCCCCAGTAACACAAAACGTGTTTGAATAAATGAGGGATGATAGGGTCTGCTGACTGGACTTGGATGACTTCTGCGACAATTCCGTGAAATGTCACTGAACAGAACGGAGCTAGATAGATAGATAGATAGATAGATAGATAGATAGATAGATAGATAGATAGATAGATAGATAGATAGATAGATAGATAGATAGATAGATAGATAGATATGACTTACCCATTTGTTTAAAGGAAAAAGAAGCTGCTCTATAATTCTTTTCACACTTACTTTCAGTAAATTATCGGCTGCGATGAGAACGCAGAATAGAGGTTCACCATATTTGCTAAAACCACTTCACAGCCCGTTGGCCCCTCGTTCGTGGACTAGATTATAGATTCCTGGCAAAGCCATAATAGTCACCAAGTCTCGACGACAGCAGCACCTCACTGCTTTATTACTATTATTATTTATGTTTTTTAGTTTTTATGAAACTTTTACAGAAAAAAATTTCAGTTGTAGGAAAATGCTTATCGTTTAATTTTCAATCCCCTCAGTGCCGCTCATTTATATAACTAGTAAGGTACAATTTGATTAGATAAAGGATTCGATTTATAAATGATTAATGATTGGAGAAAACTCAGTGTAAGATACTATTTCCAAATTTAATTATGTTTATGTTGTCAAGCTGTCAATCAGTGGGAGAGCTGGGACCATTTGGTAAGGAGGTGGATCTGTGTATACAAGTGACTCCACCCCACGAGCTGGAGTTCTTTGTGTACATGGCGATATTTACCAAGCTTTATCTCTCGAGATCAAAACCAGAATAGTCACCTAGATTTGGTATTTTGGTCTGAGATGTAATCAATCATAACAAGAAATTGTATCTCACTAAATGCAACTCTAAATGTTGATGTATGGTGAATAAAATCGGCTTTTCCTTCCTTCCTTCCTTTATTTTTGTTTTTGTTTTGGACGTGCGCAATACACAAACGGAGAAGCTTCTAGCCCACATCCAAGCTTTAGCTTAAAATCTTCTTTAACCTCTCGCCCCCCCGAGATCGATGATCTCTGTGTCGTTGCCCATCGTAGCATACATGGTGCGCCTGCGTAACACAGTGACAAACTAGACGCAGCTTCCGTTTCCTGACAATCAGCCTCGCCCTGGCGGCGCAGCCTCTCCTTTTAATCAGAGCTGCACGTCATCAGCTGGCAATTTCCGTACGTAAACTGAACAACAATTATTGATGTTGACCTGCAAGGGGTTAATCCGAGGCCGACGCTGAAGACCCTAATCACGCTCAAAGTTACTCTTCACAGTCGCTCCTTCGTGTTCCTGTCCGGCCTTCAAACTGGCTAGATCACGTGACTTCGTCCCTGCGCCTTGGCGAGGCATGAATAATAAATAAGGCACTTCCACCTTCTTTGGTCGGCAGACAAATCCGTCCTGGAGGAAACGAGCTGCTCGGAAGGAAGGAGGTCGCCAGGGTGGAGGAAAATTTGACAAGCACGTGCAATACGGATACACGACTCGGAAGGCGCGCCAGGGATTAGCTGTCGAGGCGTAACGGCGTTACAAGGCCGAGCAGTCATTACGCCGTCATCCGGTGCCACAGTCATCGCCACTAGTGTGTCAAAAACAATTCACAACGGCCTGATGTCTCTTCTTTACACAAAGCCGCGAGATTAAGGTACTGACTCCACAAATGACGGGAAGGGACTTAATTCTGGAAATGAATGTGTCACCTAAGATAATCAGTGTTTTGAACAGGAATTATCAATCATGGCTATTTATTATTTGAAAACGAAGTATCGATTGCTGATTGGGCTGGAGAAGGCATCTGTCTGTGGAGGTGAGTCGTGTGTACTTACCCCCCATCAACGTTCAGGAGGCCTCAGACATCAAGGATTGTACTGTTTGAGTAGTTTACTAACCACTACATGGCTGTCTTGCCAGTCATTGCTGGAGCTGCCGATGTGGCATGCAATAATCATGAAGCGTGACTGTCTGACTGCTTTGTTGTGTTGAATGTTGGAGTGAGTGTAGTGTGCTGTCATTATCTTATTGAGTATTGACAATGGTCGTAGTGATGAAAGAGATATCAGAAAGAAGACAGAATTTTCAAATGTCACATGTGTGACGGAAAAGGCTGTGTTCCCCGGATACACATTTTAATGATCATTTATGGACTCGGTGACAAATATCCTTTTCCGATTATGAACGATTTCGTTAGAGAAATCAATCCTTTTCAGCAGCAGATATGAAGCTTTTACTTTTCAATATGCCGGTTACATTAAGAATGTTGAAAAAGAAACTCGGGAAGTTGCTGACAATGAACGACGTTCACAGTCTTGCCTTCCCAGCATCTTTATTTTTTTTTGGGGGGGCGGCTGCCCCCCTTCCCCCCCCCCGGTTTCTACGCCACTGGGCAGTAAGCAAAAGGAGACTGGCCCAACCTAACCGCAGACAACTGTTAACTGTCATACTTTTTCACCTAACCTACTTCTCAAGGCGGATGGAAAAGACAAGCATGAAAGTGAAATACTATTCACGTTTCTAAAAATAAAAACAAATTGGAAGTATGGTAAAGCATTGCAGTTTCCTGAGCGATATGAAAGTAGTTTGAGGGTTTTACACCACATCTGGCCCTCGTCCTCCTTACTTTGTCACCATGTGTTATCACGTGTTATCACCTTGTGTTATCACTCTGGCTCTGTGACCCTGTTGTCACTCTGAGCGTGTCATAGCCCTTTGTCAACATCTGGTTTTCATTTGATTGTGCCACCGTGTGTTGATACACTGACTGTGTCACACTCTATTTTCTTTTTATTTTGTTTCATCAACCTGACTGTGACTCGGCAGCACCAGACCATCCAGTCCGAATGAAGCAGTGGTCACACACAACTCAAACATTCGTCCTACCGCATATTTTTATATCATTTAACGAAAGGTTTTATCCCTTCTCTGTGTGTCTTTCGAAAATTACAAAAAAAGAAATCGTTAATTTAATTCATTTCCAGAAAAAGCTATGCTTCTCATCAAATTGGAAGAAAAATGTTAACGCATATAAGAATGGGGAAAAGCAATCAATCCCGTTCATAGCTTCTTAACCACAACTTTTCTTATTCCATGGAAATTTTGTGATGATTTATTATGGTCCGTAAATGATGAAAGCCTGTCCTTAAACCTAACTACCAGTTGAAACTAGACCTCTACAAGAAATGCAGTGCGCTCCATTTATGACTGAAACTAATTCTGCAAAAAAAGGTGAGCAAACAAGAAGAGATTTCAAAGCAGTGGGGCTGATGGGTAAAGGGTGCAAACAAGTCAAACCACCCGCTGACTCATTACAACCGTGAGTTTATGGCGCACCGTGAGAGAGGAAGTAGTGGAAACATAAGAAGACATTAAGGACGTGGTCGACTGCAGGAAGCCGCATGGCACAAGGCAAACTCATTTACAGGGCTGCATTTACTGAGCGCATTTTTCTGTTCCATAAAGTGCGTTAAAAGGCAGTAAGTCAGTCGGAAATTGCGTTAATTGTGTGAGGACATCCCCGTTTCATTTGGCCGCAGACGTGTGCACTCCGTGCACAATGGTGCAGAGGCAAATTACCGGGACTTAGCGGCTGGATTTCCTTCAAAAGCCGAGACGACCCACCATGCGATTGGTTGCTAATCAAAACTTCATTCTGTAAGCTGATTATTACTGACGGTAATCCCTCAGCAACGAGTGCCAGTGGAGGGTGACATAACAGGCAAACAGCGGAGGGCACCGTTACAAAGTGACGTACAGACGGCACAGCCAAGTCGTCACGTGACCACGTACACGCGGTCGCCATATACGTAACCTAACACGGAAACAGTGCGACGGTAACAATGATGCGCACAACAACGTGACTCTACGTAACAATCACGGAAAACAACGTAGTGTTACGTAACAATCACCTCGCGCACAAACTGGGCTTTACGTCTGCACGTAACCACTGGGTGTAGACAGACACCAGAGAAAGAGAGAGAGTGAAACTAATTATAGAATAAAAAGAGGAATAAAAATCTCATTTTTCCTAGGCGGTGGGTTCTTCACCTGTATAAATAGCAACTTGAATTATTCCCCTTTAGGATACTGAGAGTTTTATAGCATTGAACACACTAACCGACATTTTGCCGTGAAGCGAACAGAACAATAATTGCAAAAGTAAGCCGCGCACGCGTGTGTGTGTGTGTGCGTGCTTGTGTGTTTGTGGGTATATGTTTGCGTTAGTATGTGTTTGTGTGTCTATCGGGTGTGTCTGTGTTTATTTCTATAGCTTTTTATGTTTGTCTATTTGTGTGTTAGTGTATGTGCGTGTGTTTTTTTATGTGTCTGTGTTTATTTCTATAGCTTTTTATGTTAGTGTATTTTTGAGTGTGTTTGTGTGTCTGTGTGTGTGTGCGCGCGCGCGCGCGTGTGTCTGTGTTTAAGTATGTCTGTGTTTTTATCTTTGTGCACGAGGGGACATAACTCAAGGAAAAAGCTAAAGGTAACCGATATTTTTAAAATCTTACTCTGTGTGTGAGTGTTGGGAGTTGGAAGGGAAGACGAAAAGAGACAAAACCACGAGAAAGACAAAAATGTAGAAAACAAAAGGAAAAGAAAGAGAAGTGTACGTTCACAGCAGTTACCTTCCTTGAGGTTAACATAAAAAGTTACAGAAATAAACACAGACACACATAAAAACACACACACGATATACTTCATAAGCGCCACTAAAGGCAGTCGTTACAGCAAATAATCTCTTATTCTAATCGACTCTGGCCATGGAACATAAAATACTCATCTCGGTTAGTGGGGTGGATAGCGGGTAGCAAACGAGGGACTTTGAATGTGTATGTTGTTTACAACAGAGGGGGCAGTCTCCAGACACTGCTCTCAATACTGTGACTACACGAGGAGACCCTTATGACTCATCTTTATTCCATCTTTGCCGTCTCTTATCTTCGTACATATCTCCTTCATCGTCTCTCTCCAGTGACTGCCTTACTTCTATGATCGCTGCCCACACCCTGCTTCTTGTTAACGCTGGGCCCAAGCTATACTCTCCTTCTTTCTATCAGTGTCCCAGTCGTACCGTCCTTCTTTTTTATTACTCCGTCCCTATCTTTGTCTCTTCTTTTCCCTACTCCTTCTTCCTTTTTCTGTCTGCTCACACACACACACACACACACACACACACACACACACACACACACACACACGCACGCACGCACGCACGCACGCACACACACACACACACACACACACACACACACACACACACACACACACACACACACACACACTCTCTCTCTTTCGTTCTGGTTTTTCTGGTAACAGGCTATTTCTGACGCCTACGTGTATTATTTCCTTTGCCCGACTTGTTTTAAAAGTGACATTGAGATAAGAACTTACAATTATTTTTCATCATCGCTTCCTTTGATTTTATTTTTGTTACGAGTGCTTCACATCGGGTTGTCGAGTTTGTGACCTCACATGGCAGTCCTCTCATCCAAAACTACTCAAAAGACCCTGCGCTCTGTTTTTTTTTTTTTCAAAAGCTTGCTTTAGCCACGGGACAACCATTCTACCACCCGTTATGTCCTTAAGCACCGAACATCAACAGGCGGAAACTTCTCTCCTCAGTTTTCAAATAAAAAGGCTAAAGCAATTCAAGAAAATAAAAAGCATACAACTTTGACAGCTTATGAAAACTACAAAAATACACTGCCATAGCATCCCAACAAGTCAGTCAGTCAGTCAGTCAGTCAGTCAGTCAGTCAGTCAGTCAGTCAGTCAGTCAGTCAGTCAGTCAGTCAGTCAGTCAGTCAGTCAGTCGTCCCTTGTCTGGCATCTGGCGTTGGGGGGAGCACATGGATAGACGCGGCAGCTGACAAGGCCCGCCACTCTTGCCTATTTTGGGCGATAGTCAGCAGGTCCTGTACAGGACGACCAGTCCAGTCTTTGACGTTCGTAAGTCAGTTCTTTCTCTGACCACCGCGGCGTCGGCCACCCTCCAAGGTGCCTTGAAGGATTGTCTTCGACAGGGTGTCGTGCCGGGTCACATGACCAAAGAAGACCAGCTTACGTCACTTGACTGTTGATAGTAGAGGTTCCTGGTGTCCTACCAGTGTGGCCATCTTGTTTCTTACAAAGTCGTTGGTTTTATGTTCTTTGTATGAGATCCGGAGCAGTCTCCTCAGGCACTTGTTCTCCAATGCCTGGATTCTTCTTTCTGTTTCGGTGACCAGAGTCCACGTGTCACATCCGTAGAGCAGGATCGGCACTACCAGGGATTTGTGTAGCCTGTACTTGGTAGTGAACCTTATCTTGTGGCTATGCCAGATCCTATCTAGACTAGCCATTGCTGCTGTTGCTGTTGCGATCCTGGTGCGGATATCTATAGCGTGGAGCAGCTGTCCTTGGAGAGAGTGGCTCCCAAATACTTGAAGCTGCTTACCTCTTCGAGCTGTACCCCGTTCATACAGATCTCTGCTTTGCCGTTGCCATTAATCATAACTTTGCTGTTTTCAGTGCTGGTCTCCATTCCATATACATTTGAGCTGTCTGTCAATGTGATGGTGAGGTCTTGCAGTTCCTTGTTAGTACCTGCTAATAAATCTATGTCATCTGCGAAGCGTAGGTTGCAGATTGGTCTTCCACCGATTGAAAGGGAAGTATGATGGTCATGAAGAGCTTCGAGCATAATGTTCTCCAAAATACCCAAATACCCTAATTTTATCCCAACAAGTATTGTCTTTCAAATTCCACTGTTGGTGTTAATCGGCTACAAGTCAGGGTCTATTCCTCAGTGGTAATGTCTAATATCATTAGTATTAATATTCGTTAATCTGGTAATACCTTATAGAAAGGTCATGTTCTCAAAACTGAGCCCACCTGGAGAAACTGGCCACATGTCAGGTAATAAAACAAACACTTGGCGACTTAAGTTGACTGAAGTTGATAGCGAACCCTATTTAGCTCACTTGTATGCTCCACTGAATACCTCTCTTCGAAAATACTTTGTAGTCTGCTCTTGTCTGGCACATGAAATATATAAATATATAGATAACTCAGCAAAGGGCTCCAGTTAGCAAATGGCGTGTAATGGCTGTAATGGCGTGTAATGGCGTGTAATGGCTGTAATGGCGTGCAATGGCTGTAATGGCGTGTAATGGCGTGTAATGGCTGTAATGGCGTGTAATGGCTGTAATAGCGTGTAATGGCGTGCAAATTTCTGGGAATTCTAGTGTCAGCAGCGGCAGAACTACAGTTGGAAAGGAAATCATCTTTATTTTCTTTTTCATCAGAGGCTTTCCGAATATGAGGTTCTGCTCTATGTCAGTTCAGCAACCCTGAGTAAATTAATCTGTTAAGGGAGGAAGCTGTAAAAAATAAACTTTGATGGATGAAATTCACTCGCAGAATCTGGTGCCGATGTTGTAAAAAGCAAAGAGATGAAAAAAAAGCCTCGTTGTGGCAGGAAATATTCGTATGTCGGTATGCACCTACTCATTCATTAAACAACGATTTTACGATCATCTCCCAATCAGCTTTCGTTTAGTTTACAATCGTTTTACGATCATTTCACACATAGCTGCACATTAAATAACCAAATGTTTAGACTAGACCTATGAACACACACGCGCACTCACTCACACATTTATATGCTCTCTCTCTTTAGTGAACTGATTGTGGAAAGAAACTATGTATTTGCGAGATTCCGATTGTTACAGCAGATCAATTGCATGAGTTTATCCCTTAGCGACGCAAAATTAACAAAAACAAGCAAATAAACAAACAAAACAAACGCATGACCACTCGCATTGTTTTCTCGTAATCTTCATACGGTTCTTTCAATTTGTAACAATATAATCCTCCAGGTATCAAGCACTCTCAATATCCAGCTCCAGGTGACTAGCCTGAGGCTTGAAGTCTTTTTCAATATGGTGGTACGACAGAGAACTTTATTTTGCTCTTGCAGACGCCATACACCAGCATTTGCTTGAGCCAGAGACACTTGCGATGACTCAGTTTGATAATAGATATGTTCATATTTTTAGCTAATTAGGTTAAGCTAAAGCTAAAAAGCATTAAAACTCATTATAGACAGAACAGTATTTTCTGATGCACTCCTGTAAAAGCCTTTCTAAGCAAAGCTTATGGGTTTGAAGAATATACATTCAGAAAACAGATACCTTGCAATTAAATAGCTCTCATAGTGCTCACAGATTTTCCTCCGACTAGCCTTTCACCAATACAGTGAAGGTTTGCTGTCCTGGGTTCAACTCTCGTCTCGGGCACGCTGTTTTTCGTCTGCATTTGACTGCCTTGACTGATTTAGCCTTACTTCCTGGCTCAGCGTAAAACACCAATACCCCCCCCCCCAACACACACACACACACACACACTTGTTCCGACTACCTTTTTCATCACATTTTATATGAATGTCATATAAATACGAAGTTGTCATTTCAATGGGAATATCATGTGAATATTTCGTATGTCTAATAGAAAATCGTTTGCAGGAATCTTGTCCAACGGTTGCATCAACGCCTTGCCAAAAGTAAAAACTATCCGTCCTGATTGGATTACCAAATAACTTGAGAGAGGCGGCCGCCTTTCCTGCCAATCGCCACATTTTAATTAACACCCTTAACGTGAAGGGGAGATAAGATTATCAAATGTACTTCCTCCAGTGGACTGTAGGGGCGTGCGAAGGAACTGCAGCTGCCTGCGTGGAGTGCACCAGAACTTTCACAACTCTTGAAACATCCACAGACTGCAACCACTTCACCTATCTTTCACAGTTCTTCACAGACCCGCTCATCTTCCACAACTGTCATCCAGACATACATATCTTGTACATATATACATAAACATAAGTCTCGTCCATCGGTAACAAGTCTGTACAGACCAACAAGTCATTTACAAAATGATCGAAATGATTGAAAACCTGCGTGTCCGTCAACAAATTAAAAATTACTGACAAAAGAAAACTGACTTTTTTCCAATAGCTCCTTCAAATAAACTGAAATGTCCACAATTCTCTGCCACCTTCACCTTCTCCGAACTCAATGTCTTTCTTTGACTGTCCTGGATCTTGGTGTTACCGTCGACACATCATCATTTCTTGAATCTCACATCAGTCCAGTCTGTGAATCCGCCTTCCAACTCTCTGTTCTTCGATCTCCCTAACCGTCCACTGAACAGACATCAAAGGGCTTAGAATAATGCCGCCCGTTTTGTCTTCCAAAGGCGGACCATACTACACCCCCACCTCCTCCATGAGCTTAACTTGCTACCAGTCCGAGTTGACTACCAGACTACCTGACTACCTGTCTGATACCGCTCTCTTCATGGCCTTGACCCCAACATACCTTCGTCTACGAAAATAACGGTCAGTAGTCTCAGCTACTGACGCCATCCACCCGTGTCGATATTTTTGGTTTGCTTGTGGTGCCCCCCCCCCTTCCTCTCTATGCCAAACATAAAACGCAGAAAAATTGACTGATGTTCCTTATCATCCTCGGGCCCACTGTTTGCATTTCTCTGCCTTTCTTTCCAAACTGTGTTTACATTTAAAGCCTTCAATCCGGCCTTAGAGCCCACCTTTTAAAGAAATATTTTCCATAATTAGGAGTACTGTTCCACCCTCTCGTCAGTGTTCCGTCTATGTACTTGTTCCTCATGGTGTCTAGTCCCTAGTAAAGTTTATTGTATGGTTGACTGTAGTCTTTATGTGCAGCGCACTGAACTCATACCCACACAGGGAATTTGCACTTTACAAACCCTATTAATATTATTATTTCTGGCATTATTACATTTATGCAAAATTACAACAAGTAATGAATAGGAGTCAAATAGCGCGTAGTCTTGTTGTCCCCCCCCCCAGAACTGTTGCTTGCTTACTAAACTTTTCCTGTCTCACTATTCTATATTTTATAAGTACAGTCGTCATGTGACCTCCTGATCCGTTATGTTTCAGATCCGGCGAAGGACCTTGTTCCACATGATCAGCAGTTAATGACTTTATTGCCTATGTTAACTAACGGGTCTTGATTAATGACCGTTAGTAGCTCGTTGAGTTCAGAGATCTGACAGTGTCAACTTCCAAAAGGAACACAGAAGGTTTCGTTATCCAAAACAATAAATAATTCTTCTATTTCAGACTGAGTAAGGCTAAACAACAATACACGCCTACCCTAAGACCTAAACAACTACAGTGGCGACACACGCCCGTCCTAAACCGTGAAACTACACGGCGACACACGCCTACACTACTCTAACCTACTTCTTCTCTCTCTCTTTCAACGATCACACTAAACGTTACGCATGCGCTCTCTTGCTCGAACATTTGACATCAGAGCTTACGTCATTCATCCAGACTTGCGTCATTCATCGATGCTCACGTCATTCACACTTGCTCACGCGCTCGCTAGGATCTACCTAGACCTACTAAAACATTTCATTTTGAACAGCCTATACTGCGGTCTGCATTTGATAAAAAAATATACACATCTTCATACATGAGGTACAGAGGATCGAAAACCCAAATATGCAGAAGGCTTAGTGCCAATCTAGTAAACACATCTTTCCAAGACAGACGCAGTTGGTCACAGGTCTACACCACCTCTGAATCTTGCTACAAGCACGTGAGAAAGATGGTGCTTCTCTTCGCTGACCTTTCCTTGCTACAAGAGGTGAGATAACTCACTTCACAGAAGTGGTGCTGCCCCCTTATCTCCCTTGTCTCGGTCCGCCGGGACAGCAACCGGCGAGTCTCGTTGCCGCTGAAATCCTCCTCAGCTTCACGGCTGATGGGTGGTGGAAGTTATCAGCCCTGGCTGTAACTTTTAGGTCAACGTCAAGAACTGGGCCCTCGCACAGCTTATCCCAGTCTCCACCTGAAACATCTCTTCCTAAGCAATGGAACTGCACACACACACACAAAATCAAAGTAACACCGGGAAAATTGCAAGGAAGTAAGACAAAAAAAAAAAGAGCCACACAGGCAGAAAAAAATGAAGGAAGGAAAAATGGAATAAACAAACGAATCAAACAATAAATAAATCTTGATCAAAAAGGGCGGCCATGTTTTGTACAGAATAAAGTTGTTAGAGTGCTATGATATGCACATTTGAGTCGTGAGCATATAAAGACTCACAGAAATATCCATTTTTCTCTCTCTCTCTCTCTCTGACATTGAAGGTAGGAGCACATGTACTCTTTCAGTTATTCTCTAGCACCAATGAGTCGGTAATTAGACAGTTGGGTCTTTTCATATTCCTGATGTTAGTAAAAACGTCGGTTGAAAATGAGTTGATTAATGTGTGCTTTTAATACTATACTCATGGATGTCATCTCCCCCTTAATAAACAGCTTCTTCTTCTTCTTCTTTTTCTTCTTCTTCTTCTTCTCTCTCTCTGTCATTTTCTGACTCAGTGCCAAGCTACACGCAAATATATCAAGTCTTCGCGTACCAAGTGAAAAAAACGAAAATACAGATTAATTATAACGACAAATTGAAACTCATACACATGACGGGAAGAACTGAAGATAAATAACACCTGACAATAAATGCTCGTGACACTCGACAACTCTCAACTGCCGGACAACGGACTGTCGATTATCTACTGGGTCACGTGACAAGGGTGCTGTAAAGTCTAGCGCCCTAGCAGCACGTCCTCAGTGGCCTTTAGCTTTGTATTGTACTCCACAACACAACAGCTGAACTCTGGCTTCTGTGGTAGGTGTCAGGATTATCAAGGGTGACATCAGGGTCAGAATTCTGGTGCATCGCTGCATGATGTTGTCGTTCGTCGCTGACAAAGTCAGAGGCCAACAGCGCCGCAGTTGTTGTGTGATGTCCGCTTCAGCCACAACGGCCCGCGCCATCGACAAGACATCTGTCAGCGCTAGAGGATGGGTTGCCGGAGTCGGCCATATTTTCTGTTGCTGTCATCGCCTGTAGACTTCATGGCGACCCATCTTGTACTTGTGCAGTCTTAGCTAGTTCAGCGGCAGCTATCGTTAGGACTCGTTAAAATAGGTTTTCACTACAAGATTGGAAGTAGAGGCGACTTCAAGTCTAAGGATCGGTTCTTGGAGTTGGTTTCATGTAAGGAAGAAAATTAGTCTCAAGCCAGAGTCCAGTGCAAGACGACTTCGTTAAGTGTAGTATAAATATCATCATAATGATCTCACATGCACACCAGCCAGTGGAACCTTTTTTTTTTTTTTTTGAAGTAAAGCCGGAGACTTGGACATGACATGAAGTCTGACCTCACATAACACCATCCCCTGGTCACGGCAGCTGGTGACCATTTGCGGATTCCCCTTGTTTTTATCTCGACAGGGCCCTGCCTCGGTTGAATTATTCTAAAGAAGATCAAGTTATGGACGATTTTATCTTTAGTAGATAACATTATGGAGGTCAGAAACTCTGATCCTTTCGGGTTACAGCATATCTAAGAACAAATGAACGGTCTTTCCAACATACAACTCTCATCTTAGTTCCTCTATCTCAGTCAGACACAGTCTCTCTGTACATTACATCTTTTTTTTACAAACATAGTATTAAGTATCATATAAAGATCTTGTCAAACGAATGCCAGCCACATCTCTCTCTCTCTCTCTCCTTCTCGAACTTTTTTTAATCAGCCTACCCCCCTTCTCTCTCTCTCTGTTTTCCTGTTTCTTTCTCTTTTATTGACACCATCTTTCTCTAGTGTTTATCTAGCACACACTCTCTCTCTTTCTCGTATTTCTGTATGTCTCCACCCACACACCCCCATTTACACTTTTTGGACATTTGTCATAAAGTTTCATTACCGCTATTTTGTAAATATCTGTGATCTCAAAAAGTCTATTTTTCTGTTGTTTTATTGGAAGAAATTTTTTTTCTGTCTTCCATCAGTTACCATTGAGTTTTATGTCTTTAATTGTCAATCGAGTTTGCAATATTTTTATTCCTGCAGTACTACCCCAATAAATTCTGCATGAGAACACCTGGAATTTCCGCTTTGTTACTGTGCCCCACTCGTGTAGCTCAAAGTATATCGATATACTGCAAGCAACATTTCTTATAGTCAAGCTACTCCCTCTAAATATTCGGGGCAGAATCTCACTGCTTCGTCTTGTAAACTTTTCCTGAACTATTACTATAAAAATACTTTTATGAAATACCTGAATTTCTCGATGAAACAGCTCGTCTGAGTACACAAAGGCAGCTTGGGTTTCATGCCTGTAAAAGCATTTGCCTGTTCTTCCAGCAGTGAATTCCAGATGATTTTCAAGGAACTTTTACCGCCTCGTTAATGGTGCCAGAAACACATATAATGCTTGATTACAGTGGCTGGTGCTTTGCAAGTTGATATTGTCTCTAAGCAACAGAGTAGTTCCTTCTGATTGGTCAGGTCGTAGGATCACTCAGCTACCGTAACAGTGACAATGGCAATGTATCAGATTGTCGGCTTGTGCACTTTGATGCTAAATTTATCACGAGGCTTATTGTGTGCATCTCTCACTGGTTTGCTGATGATGAGGTGGGCACCACTGAAGTTGGCGATTCGAGAAATCTAAAGAAGTTCAGCCATTGTGTAATGAATGGAAAGTAAAGCTTTCATCTGTCAGCCATTCTCAGACTGTGAATCCTTTCGCCGATCTGATTGTCCCTGTGGCTGTATGTTTCTCTTCCTTTCCCCTTGTTCTTTTCCTGTCTGCTCTTCCTGGGGTAAAGGCTGCTTTAAAAAAAGCTTTTCAGCCTAGGGTTGTCACATCTTCAAGATTTCTTGTTTATGTTTCTATAGTTGTGGATCCTCACTCACCTAGGTCTGTAGGTCTACGCTAGACCCTTCTTCTGGACTTGGGGCCACCAATAAGTCATTTTCCTCTTTTTCTTTGTTGAAGGTATATCAAATACACGCACACAGACTCTTACACTTGCTGCTACATAGCACGTTAACCACTTGTCTTTGGTCTCAACTGTTGTACGGGAACTTCCCAAGTATACAGACACAAAAGTTATGAAATTTACCATTAGTGAATGAAAACACTTGACGGTAGTTAACCAAGCTAGTGTGGTCACCCAATTCCTGTTGTCAGATCTACGTTCAACAACAAGACCAGAAGTGTCCCCAATAGGTCAATATCTCGAGGAAGCAAAAAGAAATATGTTCAGGTGTGTAGCATTCGGGGCTATGCCATTGTCATTCTGATTGCAATTTTTGGGTATATGTGGGATACAGTTAAAGAGTATAAGCCGATCCATTGTGCAGTCTGCAAATAATTTTCTTTCAGAGAATAAATTCTGACTGTGTTGTCGCCGCCACGTCCAATCAATAGGAACAGCACCCACGGGCTTGTCTACAGCATGTCATAAAATATGAAATAACTTCTCATTCACGCTTCACAGCTCCCCGAGTCTTAAGAGAAGAATTCTCCATTAAGACTTGTCTGGCGGAAAATTTTGTGGATTCTATCAAATCGAAAGAGAAACTCAAGAATGGTCCTATTCTATACGGCTCAATGACCAGCCAAAAGAAATTTTCCGCACGAGTGGTGTTATCTCTCGGCCTGAGTTCCAGGGTTGTTGCGGGAGGCGGTGATGTAACCCGCTTCTTTCTTCGAGCTGCTTCTTACCCTCGGTGAAGTGAAATTCCAGTAAGAACAATGCCAAAGTCATAAGTCTGATAAGTATTGTCTCCCTTACCTCGAAAGTCTAGTCGAATGGCTATCTTAAATGCCAGAATGATGGAAGGGTGAATGTTTAGTCATTCCACTGAAAATAGCTGAGTAAGTAGATATTTTTTTTGGTGGAGGGGGGAGCTTTAAAAGGTACTAAAATCTAGAGAAAGTTTTTTTTAATACCTGCACACCACTGATGTCAGCCATGCCAGTGTCTGTTCATTTTCAAGTGTCGCCACCAGAGAAAGTACTAACTTGGCAGCTTCTCTTTCTCTCTCTCTCTTCCTCATAGACACCCCCCGCCCCCCATTAGATTAATGAGAACTATCATCTATCTTTTATTGATAGAAAAGTGTAAGACACAACAAGAAACTTTGATTCCACAATTCATTCTATGTAAGTATGCTTTGTATTGTGTTGTCAAATGATCACCTTGTGGTAAACTGTGTGCATAGGAGTCTGGTGTGTGTTCATATACTGGTCACGGTACTGGTCAAGTCGATAACATATCGCTAGTGTTATCTGTTGCTGAACATTATTTTTGTTTTTAGTACAATTAACTTGTCTCTCTTTCCACCCTTTTACATGCATATTTTCTAATGACCAAGTGTTACTCCGTGATTTAAAAAAAAACACTTCCTGCACTTGATTTTGTGTGATTTTGTTTGTTTGGACTAGGTATATACACAGAGAACGGGATGAGTGAACAGTGGTTTTCTCTCTCTCTCTCTCTCTCACACACACACACACACACACACACACACACACACACACACACACACACACCATAGTAATTACAAAATGAAAATAAATAAACATGAAGTCAGATAAATTAATTCTTATAAATGTGGTGAGGGCACCTAAGACTGTACACCAATATACTCTAAACTAGGGTTTGCATCATGTTACTATTTATAACTGATTTGTTTACTTCACAGTCAAGCCAACTGAACGTATACTTAAGTGACTACTGATTCACTGCGTTTCCTTGGGTAAACAAATAAATATTACAAATACAAAACAATATTATACAAGGATCGCTGTGAATATTCTCTAAACATCTACGAGTGCACATCTACTCGCCAGCTGCTTGCCAATGATTATGAAGAAAAGAAAAGAAATGTACAAGAAGCCATTTACAGATGTCATCATGATAGTGCACACATTATCGGATTGCGATTTACTAGACGAGGACCCAGAAATTTTTTTCTGGTTGAATGTAATTACCTCCCCTGCATCAAATCATCATCTACGCCACTTGGATCGCTCTGCTCAGCGCGGTCATCGCTGTTTTCATAGAAGACTTCGCAATATGGCGCGTCTCGTTCTATTTAGTATCTTTAGACAAACTTCAACAAAAGGCAGCGAAAGTTTCTCATTTAACACTAAAAGATGGTGGGGCCTCCTTTCTATTACCAGACTGACACCAAGTCACCTGACGCTAATGTGTGACCTCCTGACCTTTCAGTGCGCTGCCCCTGGAAATCCGCTGCCAGCTGTGAAAGGTAGAAAATAATCAGCAACGCACGACGCTTCCCCTCCTAGGTCACGTGACTGCCGCAAAAAACGTACTCGGCAGGTAAGCGCAGTCTCCTGAAGCCCACCTGGAAGTACTTTTTACGATCCGTGGAGGTGAACGCTGCGGTCTTCACTTTATGGCCTTCTCGCGCTCGTTAATCAGACAAAATGGTTCCGGGGACAGATTTAAGCAGCCGCTAGCAGCCTTCATGTGTCTTCATCTTCAAGCATCCCTCCTCGGCATCCAGGGCAGGCGCAGAATGCGAAAAGTAGAGAGACTGCTAGTGACAGTGTACAGAGAACAGACTAGAGGCTGTTAGTAACAATGAATAGAGAACAGAGGCTGTTAGTAACAGTGTACAGAGACTAGAGGCTGTTAGTAACTGTGTACAGAGAACAGACTAGAGGCTGTTAGTAACAGTGTACAGAGAACAGACTAGAGGCTGTTAGTGACAGTGTACAGAGACTAGAGGCTGTTAGTGACAGTGTACAGAGACTAGAGGCTGTTAGTGACAGTGTACAGAGAACAGACTAGAGGCTGTTAGTAACAGTGTACAGAGAACAGAGGCTGTTAGTGACAGTGTACAGAGAACAGACTAGAGGCTGTTAGTAACAGTGTACAGAGAACAGACTAGAGGCTGTTAGTAATAGTGTACAGAGACTAGAGGCTGTTAGTAACAGTGTACAGAGAATAGACGCTGTTAGTGACAGTGTACAGAGAATAGAGGCTGTTAGTGACGGTGTACAGAGAATAGACTAGAGGCTGTTACTAATAGTGTACAGAGAACAGACTAGAGGCTGTTAGTAACAGTGTACAGAGAACAGACTAGAGGCTGTTAGTAATAGTGTACACAGACAGAATAGATTGGAGGCTGTTAGTGACGGTGTACAGAGAACAGACTAGAGGCTGTTAGTAACGGTGTACTGAGACAGAATAGACTAGAGGCTGTTACTGATAGTGTAAAGAGAACAGACTAGATGCTGTTAGTAACAGTGTACAGAGAACAGACTAGACGCTATTAGTGACAGTGTACAGAGAACAGACTAGAGGCTGTTAGTGACAATATAGAGAGAACAGATTAGAGGCTGTTATTGACAATATAGAGAGAACAGATTAGAGGCTGTTAGTGACAATATAGAGAGAACAGATTAGAGGCTGTTAGGCTGTTAGTGACAATATAGAGAGAACAGATTAGAGGCTGTTAGTGACAATATAGAGAGAACAGATTAGAGGCTGTTAGTGACAATATAGAGAGAACAGATTAGAGGCTGTTTAGTGACAATATAGAGAGAACAGATTAGAGGCTGTTAGTGACAATATAGAGAGAACAGATTAGAGGCTGTTAGTGACAATATAGAGAGAACAGATTAGAGGCTGTTAGTGACAATATAGAGAGAACAGATTAGAGGCTGTTAGTGACAGTGTAGAGAGAACAGATCAGACGCTGTTAGTGACAGTGTAGAGAGAACAGATTAGAGGCTGTTAGTGACAATATAGAGACAGATTAGAGGCTGTTAATGACAATATAGAGAGAACAGATAAGAGGCTGTTACTGACAATATAGAGAGAACAGATCAGACGCTGTTAGTGACAATATAGAGAGAACAGATTAGAGGCTGTTAGTGACAATATAGAGAGAACAGATTAGAGGCTGTTAGTGACAATATAGAGAGAACAGATTAGAGGCTGTTAGTGACAATATAAAGAGAACAGATCAGAGGCTGTGACGGTGTACTGACAAGCCAGGTAGATCAGATGCTGTTAGTTACGGTAAACGCTATAATATAAGCCCCTGCTTAAACATATTTAATTTTCTCAATAAAGCTTCTGGAAATATTTTATTTCCGTCCTTCTCTCTCCTGCACGCGCTCCCCTTCCCTCTTCAGAGGCATACACAATCCTCGAGGTCTTGACGAGTGCACGTTCCTTTATGTCCACCGGAGATTTCTTTGTTGTTTAGTTTTGTCGTCTTTCGCAAATCTCAGCCAATAACCTTCATTAACGAGAACAAGTGATACGTGAGTGAGAAAAACCAACCAGCAGTTACGGCCCCTGTCAAGGGACAGGTGAGAGAAGAGAACGGGTCACACGGGTGGAAGTAAGATCGTATGATCTGCCGTCATTATCTCCGATATCACACCGCCGGTTGAGAGACTGACGTCACACGTTTGTTTGATAGCAAGAACGAAAGATGAATCGACCAACCTCCACATTGTGATATTGACTTGCTTTTAATCGAGGAGACTACCCTTGTGTTCTACTTTAATGCAAACGATCAAGAGTTATTGCCACTTAGGTTGTCGTTTAGACGGTTTTACAGACTCACCGATGACTGGCTGCTGGCTGTTATCTGCAGACGACCGCGGAAGGCGACTGGATACTTTAGCCCACCTTCACGATCTGATGTCAGCGAGGTGCCAGCACTTGAGGGGACTTCGCGGGGCACGTGCATGCAACATGAATGGTCAGGTCAGATTGTCCACAGCGATCTGCTGCAGACCCTTCCACGGGCTTTGAAATGTCTTGCTGCCAGGCAATATTTATATTTCTGTCGTGAGTGCAAGTGGGATATAGAATACAAAATAATAATTCACGCTAGCGTGTGTGTGTGTGTGTGTGTGTGTGTGTGTGCGTGCGTGTGTGTATGTGTTACGGTTTGTGAATGTATTTTTGTGTCGTTGTTGCTGACCCTTAGTTCACCTATCCAGTTCCTTATTTTTATTCTTCGTCTTTTTTTTCTCCTTGCCACATGAAAATAAAACCCAGTAAAACACAAATTAAAACTCGCTGACAAGGCAACCAGAAGCTTGATGTCCCCGGTCCCTGTCACTGTTCAGCCTCTACGACGGACGCTGGCTCAACCTGTCCATTGTCTTCGCTGCATCCAACGACCTTCAACTCAGGCAGCATCTAGCCAACCTTTTAGTCTGCCATGATGGTGTAAACGATGGATGCTTGTCCTGTTCCCAGGAGAAAGTCTTCGGTCTGTTTGAGTTAGTCTCCATCAAGGCTCGAGAAAGATGGTATCTGTAGTGTAACCTTTCGTTTCCACTGGCTCCTTTCAGACCAACGCCTGCTTTCAAAGATGATTTTCTACCCACGAGAAGTGCACTCAGTTGTCTTGCATACACACGCTTTGTGTCGGTAATTCTGGTGAAAGATCCCTGTCTGTGTGTACACTACACAAGCAGCAAGAAAGAAAAATCCACAAATTACTTTACAGCTACTTTTCCGCTTCATGCAACGTCCAGCTGAATTTTTCCTCCCGTCAGTTAACTACGGCAGACTCCCAACCTGGGTGTCACATTCTCCAGTTAGCGAATGAAATTGCTGTGTACTTGTCTGGCCGATGAGGCATGGATACAATTGAATTCCCAGACACATAATCCCTCCCTTGTGTTTTACATGTCATTTGTCAAACGCCAGTGTGGGCGGGAAAGTAGCAGATGCGACACATAGACTGGAGTTGCCTCCCTGTGAAAACACTCGGCTGCGGAGGAGGGTCTGAGCATGACGGGGAGGAGAGGAGGAGTAAACAATGAGGACAACCGTGTACGGCAGTCCTCATTGATAAACACCTTCACAGCATGCTAAATTATCAATACCTTTATGAATTACAAACATGTTTACCACATGCTAAAATATAAACTTTTACAACATTCTGATTTATAAGCATCTTTATGACATGATGAATTATCCCTCCATAACTTGCTAAATTGTAATATTTACAGCATGGTGGTTGATCGCCATAGCGACATGCTGATTATTTTAATACAAAACCCCGAAGACAAGGAGATTTCAATGGATGAAATTCAATTTGTCAAAAATCAGATTTCACTCAATGTTCACGTAAAGTGGTTGAAGTATATCTTGTCTACCTCACTGGAGAGTTTGATCAGCTTCTTAGTATGAACTGGGCTGCCATCGATATACTTTCCAGCAATGCACTCGCGTATGTGTACATGTGTGAAAAAAGTGCGCCTAAGTGCGTGTGTGTGTGGATGTGTGTGTATGTGTGTGGATGTGTGTGTGTGTGTGTGTGTGTGTGTGTGTGTGGATGTGTGTGTGTGTGTGTGGATGTGTGTGTATGTGTGTGTGGGGGGGGGAAGAGACAAAGTAATTACTACATCTTACCGGCTACCGCTCTGTCACAGTTACTCGAGCTTATGAGACAGTGAACTGATAGACATGAAGCTTATATTTCCTACCCCTAGTAACCTCTCCCAGCACGAGCCCCAATTCGGCACCCCCCCTCCCCACCCTACTCCTTCCCTCCACCCCGAGATCTCTGGTAGTTTTGCGTGCATCCCCCGGGAACAAAAACTGACATCAACGTTTTCATCGCTCGTCTCTCTCACATTTATCTAGATGAAGGTGGAGGCGAAGCTACCTGGCTGCCCTGCTATCATAAACCCTGCTGATATAGAGGGCGCTGCTATCTCTAAGTCCGGATGGGATGGGGGCCTCATCAGCAGTATAGTACATCAAGGTGCCCACCAGGTGACAGTAGACAGTATATGAAACATTTCGCTTGATAACAGTTGTATTAAGCATGGACTGGCGATGATACCGTTGTATCAAACTATTACTGAGTGTAAGTCAATTATTCCAAATATTTGGATAAAATAATTTGATAAAGCATATACTCGGATTAATACAGTTGTACTGATCATGGAATGGGGATCGAGCAGTTGTATGAAACTAATTGCTTGAGATAAGTTACTTGCAACAAGTGCTACTTGAGATAGCTTGGTTCTCTCCAGAATGTACTACAGGTAGCTCGGTTGTATGAAGGTCTGCTCTGTGTAATTTACCTGTATGAGGCAGTAGAGAAGGTAGCCTTTCAAATAACAAGAGAATCATGCTCCTAAGAACCCTTGAGTTAGTGTGTTAACATTGAGGACCATGTGTTATGTAGGGTACCAGGATGTACAGATAACTTTTCATTGCCTTTATGGCCAGATAGTCCTCTCATAAAAACCAACATGATATGGACTATCTTTGGTCAGCACCTCAGTTTTGCTTGGAATCTCGATGTTTAATATTATGGGATAGACAACAGGGCGCCTTGTACCACATAACTTCGGCAGTGAGTTCAGCAAAGTGCCGACTCTCTCTCTCTCTACCTGATGTATAAGAGACAGACAGGCCAGCTGCCAGCCCAGGACCACCTGTAGTAAGGAACAATGCTGGCCCTGCGGGACACACACCATGATCTGTATTCCACTCAGGTGTAAACACTGTTACAGCTGTCTGGTAGGCTGCTCAGGACAGCTGGGCAGCTGTCGGTGCACATCTTTCTTCAGGGATGTGGATAAAGGAGCATTTACCACCACTATACAGCTTTACAGCTGAGCAGTCTTCAGCATGTTCCTAAACATACTCTACAAATAACCTATTTCAAATTATCTTACTTCTCATTTAATATTAATAAAGCATCTTTAAATGCTTAAACTTGTGCACGAAAAATCATTTTTTTCAGAAATGTCCAAAGAGTGGAATGTTGTTAGATCATCTTCGTAACCAAAGTAACGAGGTTGTAATACTGCATTAATTCTGGGCTGCATTCAGGGGCTGTACACACTCTTGAATTTCGCAGATGTGACAATAACCAGTCCCAGCTTGTCCGCCAGGGGAGCGAGGCGTGAAGTAGCTGGACTTCAAAGGATGACGAGGAGAACGACTCCTTGTGAGTGACGATATCTGACAACGAGTGCTCTCGACGATATCAAGAATAATATTTCCACAGCGTCTGACGAAAGGCTCACTGTTAAGCAGGCAGTGTCTTGTTTTCAAGTTGCATCTCTCATCCACATCTTTCCCTCCTCCCCAAATACCCCATTCCCCAAAAGCGACCTAACACTTATGCCGAGTTCAACTGGCCCTCGAGAATGGGGAAAACACTCGGTCTGACAATTCCTTCAACAGCTCGAACACACAGAATCGAGTAGGTCACGACGCAGAACTCTCGCAGAAAATGTCATCCAAGATCAAAGAAGTCTCATGCCTATCAATGAGGTTCGAAGCAGTCTGGAGGGGCGAGAAAATGAGTCGAACTCTTTCACGCGGCGGGCGCTGTAGCAGCGGAGCAAATGATGGGTGTATTTGCTAAAGAAACACGCGCTCTGCCCGTCCATCTATTACTGTAATACTTCTTCATGGCGCCTGAAATGAAAGCCGTTACGCCGGCAAATGGCTGCCTGAAACGGAACCTGATCATAACCACACAGCCATTGACCACTTGTGAGGAGAGAAAACCCCGGCAGAAATTGGGTCGCTTGTTTTCTTCATTAAGGCGACAGACTACAAATGAGAAGCTATCAACGAGGGTGTAAACGGACAACTTTCGGGGAAATCTGCTGTAATTCTGGTCTAGTCCTTGCGGGTTGTCTTTGGCTGTGTAGGGCCTAGCAGGCAGTTCCAAGAAAGGATTGGATGTTACAGACAGAAAGCAAGGCTTACAGCTGGATTCTTGACAAGTCGTCAGCAAGACTTCGAGAGGAACGCCAGCAGCAGCCTCTTGTCCCGTCAGCACTACCCATGATGGGCACGTGCTGTGCAACATCTGCCTCCTACCCGTAGGTTGTTTGCACCAGCTTCAGGTTCGCAGCAAACAGCCTCCGGTCGGCAATGGTGCACGACAACAAACTTTGAGAGATGGCGATGTTCTTATCTCCAAACGTTGGTACTTCGAAAAAAGGAATGTTTATTGTTCGTATTCTTATAGTCTGTCTAAAATTACTTTATTACAATAAAAATATACATGTAGCAAGATTAAAATCACGATATCAAATTAAAATACCAACTTTCTGTATTACAATAAACATACATAGCTCAAATGTCAAAAGGTTATTAGATATTTAAGGCTAAAATTATCACATGACTAACCCCAGGCTTCTCGTGAGCTAAACCGTAATATTTTAGTAGTGCACATCTTTCAGTTATTTATTTATTTGTAACATTGGCCGAGTTGTCTGTCCTGTGCCGTGTCATAGTGTGGTCACAAACATGTCACAGTCGGATTGTGTAGACGGACTAATGGCATCATGCAAAGCGCCACAAATTGCATTGTCTGTCTCCACGAGGGCCGGCAAGTCAACGATGTGGCTTTCCAGCCTCTCTTAGGGCACGTGTTCGTCCACGTGTTTATGCACGTGACCTTAAAGCATCCCGTAATATGCGGAGACAACTCCGCTCTCTCCAATGAAAACTGATCATAACTTCCATTAAGTGCGTTATTTACGGGAGGCCGGTGGGCCACTTCCCGAGACAAATAGAAAAACGTGAGGAGAAATGGATGAAAGACGGTGAGAGGGGAAGAAAAAGGGAGAGAAGCAGGGAAACATTTGCGACCCGGCGATGTCTCCTTCAACAACGTTAGCAGCCACTACCCGCCTCAAGAGTGGGAGGGTACATCAGGGGCAGGTCAGTCGTGAGAGAAGTGGTGAAATAATTCTGTCAGGTGAACAGAGCAGCGAATGCCTCGGACTGTTCGTGACATTTCATGGGTGTGCAAGCGTTCCTAGCGACATTTTGTGATCACGGAGCCGGACAGTGAATAGCGATGGCACACAACGACAATGAAACAGGAGGAAAAAGGTGAGGAGAATATTTACAGGGCAGTGTTTGATCGAAAGGCTTGTGCATGTATTTACATAGAGGATAACCAGTAAACAGGATATTCAAGATACACGGGACACGCAAGGTTTATATGATACAGGGGACCACAAAAACTGCATCTGTATAAATCAGTAAATAAATAAATGTTGAAACGACTTAAAAGAACTTCATTCCCAATACCACATTTTACATTATGTAAATCTCACTTAAGATATGCTAGGCAAACACTTTCGTCACAAACATGTTTGTCAAAAGCTATCCATCAGAGGTGAAACGGTCACAAGAGGCAAACTGTCTGTCAAAGGGAGGGAAGCTGCGAGAGACAAACTAGTCACAAGAGACGAAGTATCGAGTAAGAGTGTGACAGACGCTAATAACCATACATCAGCCATGTAATCTCAAAGGGACGAAACTCTGTGCGCCAGAGCCGCTGATATGGAAAAACCTAATAATGTCAAACATTTTGGACCCGAAGGAAAAGGCAGGTCTGACACGAGTGCCGAGCGGAAAACTATCCGGTTTCTGTTCAAGCAAGGTGGGCATGAAAGAACAAAGGTCCTCAATGCACTGGCGTAGGAAGATGCTGGGCTCATCAAACTCCATGCTGACAGTGAACGACGTCCACATTTTTGCTTCCTCAGTATCTTTTCTGAGCGGGCGACTGACCCCCCCTTTGCCCCTCCTGCCCTCGGTTCCAACGCCAGTGCAGTGCTCTGTGCCAAAGGGTCAAGGAACATGTAGAATGGCCAGAGAAATGACGCAGACATTAGTCATACTCCTCCACGTTCCTTCCCCACCCACCCCCCAAAAAAAAATAGCAAACAGTTTCAGAAAATTAAGCCTAAGCAACCGTTCATGTAATGTCATGCTAAACTTTTCAGGCATCACACTAAGTATTAACTTAACTTCAAACCTTCCCCTAGTACTCGCCCCCAGTGAATGCCTTTGTCCAGATGAGCAAATGCACGCGTCGCGATGACAGACCCGTTACCCGCCAGCCCCGGGGTCGTACTTCTACGTCCACGTGGTTATCACGTGTGTCGGGTGGGAGGGTGAGATGGAGGAGGGGTGCCAGTGCCCTTCTTGTCGCGAGGTGTGATCCTGATACCCATGCAGCTCTAATGCTGAGGGATGCGCGATCCATCACCACCCCTCGACCTCCCCCATCTCAACCCCCCACTCGTGACGTCAGCACGTGGACGATGACCATCTGGAAGCTTGTGAGTGGCCCTGGCCCATTGTTTCAGGCCTGACAAGTGCCCCCTGCATCACGTTTTTTAACGAATTCTCCTGGCGAGATGGAGAATTGTGAGCAAAGATGAACTTTAAAGGCCAATCGCATGCATTTGGAACTGATTTTAAGGCTACCAAAGTCCTGTTCACAACTGGCTGCCTGCTTTCCGCCGGCACGCACGTCTGGACCAGCGCTGACCACAAAGCGAGCGAGAACAATGAAGATGATGTGATTAACGACGCAAAGATGATTAGTGGAAATAATTTTCCTGAAAAACCCATTATCTTGGGGGAAGAAGAGACCAGCAGGGTAAATAATTGTCAGGCCCACCAGAGGATCTGACCTCCAAGCACGGAGGCCCGATGGTCTATGAGATGCGAACAAAGTTCAAACTGATTACTTATGCTAGATGCCCCAAGTGCTCGCTATTGTCTTGTGCGCATGCGTAATGGAGTTTGCAGTAAGGCGACGGAACCGCGGGTGCACTGTTGTCATCGGTCCACGACTGAGCCCCTTAATCCTGTTATAGTTGTTGATTTGAGGGCGAGGGGTTCTGTCGTCGCCGCTTTGGGTCGCCTCAAGCTGCCAACATCATTGCACAATGTCGATGTGGCAAAAGTGTGACGTGTCACTCAGCGATGGCGAATTGAAAGATCGCGGGTGCCGACTGTTTTCTGTACCTCGTTCACGGCAGTCGCTCTCTTGGAAACTTAGCCTCAGACGGTGCAGCAAAGGTCCCGACAGACGTCCTCCCAGAAGGCCTTTCTCTCATTCTTTCCTTTCATTTGAAGCCAAGTACTTGCGCTTTGACCTATATAGTAGCTTTGAACGTATCACTTCCTTTGCATCTATCAGCGACACGGACTCTACCGCAGACAAGTAAAGAACAGTTATTAAACTTAAAGAAAAACTAAACAGAAAGTTTGGCTTGATCTGAGGGACGCAAATGACAAAACAAACAAACAAAAAAAGAAATTATTTCTGGCCAACAAGAGAGAAAGTAAAGTCAACGTCTGTCAACAAGGTACGTGTGGTGATGATGACATGAAGTGAGGGTCTTATATTCCCTTACAGGCGAAATCTTTTGAGAAAACAAATTAAGCCAGAGCTAACAGTGGGAACTGGAGGTAAGGAATGAGTACACATCTTCAGACGACATCCTTACGAAACCAGAGCTAAGAAAGCGAGGTGGAGATGCTGAACAAGGAATCACAAGTCCACTGGTCAACTTGTGGGTCTTAGTCGCGAAGTGTAAGTCATTTCCCCAGAGAAAAATGAGGAACGCACGGAAAACGTTTTATTTTTGTGGTAAAATGTGTCCTCCACGCCCCCTGAAAACTATTTCATATTTCTTTATCCCATTGCATATTTGCCACCGCTTTTTAAATACGGATTTGGGTGTAAACCAGCATCTGCGGGGCCTGGGCACCACTTAATATCTCTGAAAACATGAAACTTGTCCTATCGTTCCCCGTGTTGCCCCGAAGTAAAACCTTACCCTCGCTTCATAACTACGGCCACTGGATCTTGCTGTCAAGTGCCTCCCCGTGTGTCACAAGAAGAATTATTAGTTCTGAAATCCACTGACAGGAAAATAGATTTGGACGCTGGTGGGAACTACTTCTATCCTGGGGGTGGTTGAGAGGGCACGTGGCATCCTGGTGGTGTACCTTAACTTCAGAAATGACTATTTCAGACCAAGTCACAGTCAGGGGTGTTTACTAGATAGGAGAGGGTCAAAGTTCAAACTTTTACTGACTTAATTGTTCTTCTGTCATCTCTTCCGTGGGTAATCTTCATGGACATCAGGCGGCGGAATGACACTCGTGTTGTGGATGTCTACAGGTACGAAAGCCAGTCAGTGTCTACACAGTACAGTGCCCCCCCCCCCCCGAATGTAGGGAGAGGGAGGAATCGGTGTGTTACAGCATGCTGGTAACTAAGGCTGTATCACGGCAAACCAGCCAGCCTTGGAAACAGATGCTACATGCAGAGAAAGAACAGCTGAGATGTGAACCCAGGGCAGGCTAGCTTCATTGTATAAGTGACAGGCGCTAACCGTTGCTCCACCGGATCGCCCTCCCGACTGTGGAACAAACGTTCGCTGGTTCGAAACCTACTCGGTTCTAAAACCTGATAACTCCCCTGCCCACCTAGCGGGGGCATAGCAATATAGGTACCTAATTTATCAGGGGAGGTTAATGCGGCGAAAAGGGATGGATGGGTTCGACCTTTCCGATGCAATTCCTTGAGCCGGTGAACCACTTACGCTCACTGCCGTGACCATGAAGTTATGGGTCTCTTTACTTCTGTAGCTGAAGCAATGCTACATGAGTGAGTGAGTGAGTGAGTGAGTGAGTGAGTGAGTGAGTGAGTGAGTGGTCCACAGAAAAACAGTAGACCAATAGGTTGCTCTCCGCGGGGGACCAGGGTGTGTAGGTGTGTGTGTGAGGGAGGGTAGGGAGAGAACGAGAGTTTAAGTGAGTGAGATTGATTGGACATATATTCCGGATGTAATTACAGTCCCGAAAAATTTCAAAGTGAGATTTATTTTGGCTGCAATTTTACTTTCGAAGATTTAAGAATAGACTCCCTTCTGTATCGCGAATGAAGATTGGAAGTGAAAGCTCTGCAGTTTTTGTTCACTTAAAATTCTTTCTCTCAGCTACCACGATTTTATGTTTTATTCTTGCTGCCTGAGTGCATGCAGGAAGAGTAAGCCGATCTTCTGGAGGCCCTTTAATGTTGGGAGAGATTGGTATTTTATGTCTGCTCTGAAGGCGCTGCACTGCTCGCTCCGGGTCACACTCTTAATGAGTCGTTTTCATCAAAAACTGCCGAACATAAAAGGCTGCCTCCCTTTGTACTTTCTCAAGACTTTATTCTAGTCCATCAGCAAAACAATAGTCTTACTGTGAGATGCTCGTGCTCACATTTTATGGTCGGATATTAAGCCCCTGTGCGTTCGCTTTCTGCTTTGATCGAATTCTTTTTCTTTGAGTTCTCAGATTATGTTATTACCTGAACTTACCTCAAGATTGTTTGCTTGCTTCCTTTTTGATTTTGTAAGGGTTTGAGATTTTTAAAAGTCAGTCTGCAACCTAAAAGATAACATGCGACTACTTTGTTAAATGTGTGTAGCTTCAGTTTGTGTCACAGTCACTGAAAACGATTCGCTTTGGATGTGATTTCAAACAGTTTGCTGAAAGTGGAATGTGAACACGTGACTGACCATTGTGTGACCACAGGAACTAGACTGACCATTGTGTGACCACAGGAACTAGACTGACCGTGGTGTGACCACAGGAACTAGACTGACCATTGTGTGACCACAGGAACTAGACTGACCGTGGTGTGACAGAGGAGCAGTGGGTGGCAGTATTGATGTAGCTCCTGTACTACACACATCCTAGTTTCCTTCACATGACAATGGTGAGAACCTTCCAGCACTGACTGAGTCATTGAGCTTGCTTTAGTTAGTCAGCTAAATTAACTGACGGCTTGTTTTGCCAGGTACTTGTTAAGCAAACTGCAGGTGTCCGCGTGTCTTCCTGCTTTTCTTGCAACTGCTGGCACATGTAGAATGCGGATTTAAGCACTTGGGTGAGAAGATCAAAGAACGAGTCCCACAGACCTGCTCCATCACAGAAAGAAAGAAATCATAACTCACAGGAATACAGTGCTTTAGCAGGAACTTGAAATGTTTCTCCTCTAACACACGGAGCTTGTAATGCACGCTAAGCGAATATTAGAGTTTATTATCTGTCTCCATGTCCTGGAGGTGCGTTCATTATCCTCACCTTTACCTCTGAGGCTTAATCGATATCCTTAGCAGTTATTCTAAGGTGCGATGATTTTGCAACGATCATTATGCACACACTCACACACACATACTCACACACACACACACACACACACACACACACACACACAATTTAACACAAGCATGGCAGCAGTGAATGTGCAGTCGTGGATAGCCTCTACATGTAGTACAGACTCACAGTGTCTAGACCCTGAATGTAGTTCTCACACGGCGTATGAAGACATTGTGTGTAATACAGACTCACTGAGGCTCACTATGGGTGCAGAGAAAAGACAGACAGCGCTCCTCACTCTAAAGTACTTTTAATATCCGTCTGCAAACATCCCGATATGTGGACCAGGTAACTCTGTTTTACTCAGTTGTCAATGCTCAGTTTCTTTGTAAAGATCGGTTAGTCCGATAGTCCCCCATTTTCCGCATCAGCAGCTATTTTTAGCCGTGAGATGAACTCATGGTAGAGACCCGTGTTTAAATTAGTCACGAGCTTTAAAGGAATTAGTACTGTCAGGAAAAACGCAAGCAACTTTAAATTCCACTTTTTCTTTCACTCTGTCTCTCTCGCCCACGTTCGCCGTGGAGGTAGAGGTACTGATGATCCCCTCCCAACCGTCCACAGGACCGGACAGCAGGCGCCAGCAGCGAGGGATCCGTGGTCACACATAAACTCCCTTGCGCTAGCTGAGTGGTTAGTGCGGAGCAGTCAGCTAAAATGCACTTTCTAAAAAATAACTCATTGCGAGGTGCTGTGCACCTGGCACGAAGTTTCAGCCAGCGAGATGCTGTTTCAGGCGACTTTTTTTTTTGCAAGAAATATTATTTTAAATATACATATTGACATTTTGTAAGAAATGTTATTCTTCAGATACACATTGGCATTTCGAGTAGCTTCCGCTGACAATGTAAGACTGACAAGCCCTCTGTTAGTTTAACATGAAGAGCTTTGAGACTGACAGGTGTTTGTGCTGACATACCTGGGACAGTGTCTCTCACCTGGTGGCGGCTATTTGACAGGTAAGTCTGATGGGACCGTCCAGAATGGCAGGTACTCTGTACACACAAACAGCTTCCAGACTGACACACTTTTTTCATGACCTAGCGATTGAAACGCTCTCATTTTATGATTTTTTGGGAGAAAAAAGCTTTTAGACTGACATTCTCTGACATGGAGGAGGTGTCTAAACAACGGGACCATTTTGCAATAGCCTACAGATTGACAAACCCAAATTTTGACCTGCGAAAGCTTTCAAAACGACAGATCTGCCTACATTGAATACCTGTCTGCTTTCTGTCTGAGGCCTACATTGAATACCTGTCAGTACTTTCTGTCTGAGGCCTACATTGAATACCTGTCAGTACTTTCTGTCTGAGGCCTACATTGAATACCTGTCAATACTTTCTGTCTGAGGCCTACATTGAATACCTGTCAATACTTTCTGTCTAAGGCCTACATTGAATACCTGTCAATACTTTCTGTCTGAGGCCTACATTGAATACCTGTCAGTACTTTCTGTCTGAGGCCTACATTGAATACCTGTCAGTACTTTCTGTCAGGCATACATTGAATACCTGTCTGCTTTCTGTCTGAAGCCTACATTGAATACCTGTCAATACTTTCTGTCTGAGGCCTACATTGTGTCAATACTTTCTGTCTGAGGTCTACATTGAATACCTGTCAATACTTTCTGTCTGAGGCCTACATTGAATACCTGTCAATACTTTCTGTCTGAGGCCTACACTGTATATCTGTCAATACTTTCTGTCTGAGGTCTACATTTAATACCTGTCAATACTTTCTGTCTGAGGTCTACATTGTATACCTGTCAATACTTTCTGTCTGAGGTCTACATTGAATACCTGTCAATACTTTCTGTCTGAGGTCTACATTTAATACCTGTCAATACTTTCTGTCTGAGGTCTACATTGAATACCTGTCAATACTTTCTGTCTGAGGCCCAGCAAGTACATTGAAGTGCACGTAGTTGTTTCTCGTCTGACAAACACACTGGCTGTCTTGTGTCACACACACACTGCTTTTCTCGTGTCATAACACCTTGCAGGTCTGTTACACTAAAAAGTGTCTGTAACTGAATAAAAGGATGAATGATGCAGACGGTCTGTTTCCATGTCAACAACTCATAAACAACAACTCTGTGATGGCGGAATTACCGGGATTCACCTCACATTACTACAGGAGCAGTTAGCACAGACTAGTCACCTCAACTGAGCCAGTTATCACAAGTCAGCTAAACGAAGCCAGTGTTCACTAGCATCATCATCTGATTAGTAAGTGAGTAATGAGCTCTTTAGTACACTGACTCATTGAGTAAGCGGCTGCTTGTCTGGCCTGTGACTGGTGTGATACTGTGACTACTCAATATGCAGTTTCTGTGTTGTGGTTCCCTTGGGCTTAGCGGGATATTTCTCATTGCACTTTATCTGCCCCAAGATTTATTTCGCTGAAAGCTCGCATTGTTCTCTGTCAGCGATTGGAAATGAAAACTACAGACTGAGAGATATTTATTTCCCGAAAATCTTAATTTGTGCGTCCAACCGCCAAAACAAAACCCCGTCTACTGTGATGTGTAATAGCAGACCTAACAAGAGGTTTTTACTGACTGATGAAAGATGCAGTCAGTAGTGTGCATAATAATAATTACTAATTATATTCAAGTATAATTGGCAGTATATAATGCAGTAGACAGTGTATTGTGGGTAGTTAGTAGTGTGCAGTGGTTTTGGCGATGGTTAGTGTGTTTGGCATTGCATAGTGTGCACTGTAAGAATACTCGTATATCTAGTATTTACTGCATAGTCAATAGTTGAAGGCAGACACCTTGGAGTTTTCCGGCCCAAAAGGACATAAGAGCAGATGCAGAGAGGTGCGGAAATTCCAGGTGAGAATGAAATCAAGGAGGTCTCTGGGAGATAGCGAGCACTTGAGGCCTGAGACTCCCGTGAGTCGAGGAGCCGGGATGCTGGTCCCGCGGGCACCCTTTGAAGTGAACGTGGGAAACTCCAGCACAACACCTGCATGTATCCATCACCTGTATCCACTGCACACCTACAGACAAACACAATCCCGCACCCATACAC
Source organism: Marisa cornuarietis (assembly GCA_004794655.1). Classification (NCBI taxonomy): domain Eukaryota; kingdom Metazoa; phylum Mollusca; class Gastropoda; order Architaenioglossa; family Ampullariidae; genus Marisa; species Marisa cornuarietis. Next base: position 1,754,729 of record SMMW01000046.1, on the reverse strand, counting down.
ACATACGTACATACATATGCACTTACATAAGCCGACACATACATTATATTCATACACGCAAGCACTCGGGCATGTTGTAGTGGTACACCTGCACTACTGCTGTTGTGAAGGCGGGTGCTGACGTTGTTACTATGGCAACAACAATGCTGATTGTGTGAAGACATCGACGACAAAGAAGAAGCAGGAAAAGAAGATGCAGACAAGAACTATGATTGCTTATTCATTGATTCCTTTATCTCTAGATACCAGCTGATGACTAGCTATGGCGGTCAACTGATTTTGATCGTTAGGTACACGTAGACAAACACATCGGTGAACAAGGTCGCCACTAAGGCCTGCGCTGAGCGGCGGTGAGCAAGTCTTGCATGGTCAGTCTAGTTCTTGATGTTAGCCGGCTGGGTATACATGTAGATGTCAATCACGGCACCCTGAAGGATGGTCTTACGGAAATTGTCGTCAATGGTCAAACGGTCAAACTATACCAACTTGTGATATCTCGCATTCGTGGACATCAATGGTGACTGTGACTGTGTGACACTGTGACACTGTGATTATGTGACTATGTGACACTGTGAGTATGTGAAACTGTGACTATGTGACTGTGATTGTAGGTGTGACTGTCGATGCGTGGTAGTAAACCTGTTGCTGCACCAGAGTTTGTCCTGCCTGGTCACCACTGCTGGTTGTTGTTAAGACCTTGGTGAGGATTTCAACCGCACTGCTGCCAACTTTGTTAAAGGTGACTTGCTAGAACCTGAAGCTGCTGATGTTTTCATACCATATTCATCCACATACATGATACATCCACATACATGATACACATACATGATACATCCACATACATGATACACATACATGATACATCTCTCCTTTGCTGTCGACGTGGACGTTCGCCATGACTTTGCTGTTACTAGCAGCTCTGGTCTCCACTCCCCATACATTGCCACTGTCTGTTACACTGTTGGTACTATCTTGCTATTATTAGCAGCCCTGGTCTCCACTCCCCATGCATTGCCACTGTCTGTTACACTGTTGGTACTATCTTGCTATTATTAGCAGCCCTGGTCTCCACTCCCCATGCATTGCCACTGTCTGTTACACTGTTGGTACTATCTTGCTATTATTAGCAGCCCTGGTCTCCACTCCCCATGCATTGCCACTGTCTGTTACACTGTTGGTACTAGCTTGCTATTATTAGCACCCCTGGTCTCCACTCCCCATGCATTGCCACTGTCTGTTACACTGTTGGTACTATCTTGCTATTATTAGCAGCCCTGGTCTCCACTCCCCATGCATTGCCACTGTCTGTTACACTGTTGGTACTATCTTGCTATTATTAGCAGCCCTGGTCTCCACTCCCCATGCATTGCCACTGTCTGTTACACTGTTGGTACTATCTTGCTGTTTGCTGTGGCCGCCTGCCATCAAATCAATGTCGTCTGCTTGCATGTGGGCTTCCCACCGATGAACAGGGAAGAGCGTTGGTCATGAATGGTTTCCTACATGATGTTATTCAAAAAGATATTGAACAGCGCAGTAGGTGACTCAATGATGGAGACCCCGTGTTATTTAAAAAGTCGTCTATCTAGTCGTTGAGAGTATTGTGCTCATTGAGCTCGTGTAACTCAGACAAGGCCGTCTTCTCTGTGAAACTTTCATCACATGCCACACCTCCTTCTGTCAGACTTTGTAAAATGCCTCCACAAAGTAAATAAAATTCTGGAAGAATCTGAGCTGATGTCATAGGCACTTTTGTATCAGACTGTGACGGTTGAAGATTTGTTTAATTATTCAGCTGCTGGATATAAAGCCAACTTCACCTACCCGTCCGCAATCAGTGATGTTGAGAAGATTTGGGGGTTACTTTGATTATCAGTTTGTCTGGGTGGATGATCAGGCAGATGGTTGTGTAGTCTTGGCACTGGCTTGTGGTCTTTCGTTTCTCCGTGAGGTGACTGTGATCTTTGATGTGAGTGAAAACATGCGTAGAAATCTTCAAACCTAACGGTCTTAGCCTGCAGACAATCACGATGCTACATTCCGTTAATGTCGCGCCCGGCGTTGCTGGCGCTGGTATGACGCGAGCAGTTGGCGGCTGATAAGCGCGTCGTGCAGCAGACTGCGGGCAGCACGTGCAGCAGTTGTACCGCGTCAGCAGCAGCGCACTTTGTCAATCACCGCCTACAGGTGTGATAAAAGTAAAAGCGACCAATTCCACTTTCCCCACTATCACCCCACACGATCTACCCCGTTTTTCTGAAGCATAAACATCTCGTGGCGGCCTGTCTCACAGACAACTCTCGAGGCTTTTGTCAGAGGGGCTCTGCTACTATCGCTGCGCGTGTTCATCGTCGCTCGCGTTGCCCAGTTTCATTTCAAACCCAGCAAAGTGCTGACTTCGGCAAACAGCGCAGAATCAGGAGAGTCTGACAAAGACGATTCTTGCAACTGCTATTTCTGGATTGGTGACTGCAAACTCTTACTTTATTTGTTCACTGTGTGTGTCCTAAATTCCATTTGAAACCCGTTATGGGGCACAAAAAATTGTAGTACCTAAGGTCAGCTGTTTCATGTTCTCTGTGTGCGTATATGTGTGCGTGTGTGTGTGTGAGAGAGAGAGAGACCAGGCCGTCAAACTGTAACCTCTTTCTCCCAATAAAAGCTAAATGCAGATGTATTCTCCTGATCTAATCCCAGGCAACCTAAGTCGCTAATAATAATTATAATAATCAACATCATCTGAGGAGTGAGTGGAAGAGTTATTGTCTTAAGTATTCTAGAAAGAGGAGGGGTTTGAAGCTAGACCTGTAACATTCGAAGAATTTCACGCAAACTCCAATCTATAGGCACACGTATAGTCAGCAAGCCGATATATGCAAAGTCAAGTTATATGCAAAGCTTTCTGGTGTTGCCGGGGTGATGTCCCGTGTCCTGACAGGCCGTCAGCGCTTAGTGCGGGTACGGACCAGATCAAAGGGCAGCGAGAAATGCGGGCGACAGTTTCGAGTGATGGGGAGATTAATGTCCTGGTACCGGCTGCCGAGTCTCTGTTTGTCTGTGTGTCTGTGTGTATGCCTGTGTGTGTGTGTCAACAAATGGTGTGAATCTGCATTTGCATCAAGTAACCCCACCACACACACACACACACATATACACAAAGACACATATACACACCGCACTCTAATTTATACAATGTACATAATATAATGATAATACCAAGGTAGGCACTGACGAGTAATAATAAATGAGCATTAGGTAACACACAATGGACAGTGAGATATGTATAGGCACATTGAACAACATAAAGATGAATTACAAGATACAAACGTGTGCATTTCACTCTCAAAATATGTGGGCATGGGGTAGCTAAGAGAAGGGCAGGATGTAGCATGCTGAAAGTCCGCAGGCAAAAAATACGAAACAAGGAATGGTGAGGGAGGGGTCAGGAAGAAAGGACAGGTATAGCAGAAAGAGATATGAGGCTAAGGACGATCAGCGCCACGCAGCAGGTGAGGCATTGATGAAGAAAGCAGTAGAGGAGTAGAAAGGTAGCTGGGAGATGGGCAGGACTGGCAGTGCTGCGCCGAAACGATCATTGCCACCAAGGTAAGCTTGGTTTTCACCATGGCTGCCCGGAAATTTGCTTACTTTTCTACTTCAAGTTGTAGCCTAAAAAAAGGGGGGAGGGCTCTTTTCGCTGGTTCTAAACCAATGCAACTTATCAGTTCTCCCGTATCTTGGCGCAGCTAGCTCCGGCACTGACGTGAATGTAGCCCCAGACAACCGTTAGCATCCATGAAGTTGGGGGAGCGCGCACTGCAGATAGAAAAGCCTGTCTGCGGATCTTCGCGATTGAGACGAGGAAGTGCTTTTCAGGGCTGACCTCTTCCAGTTCTTTCTCTCTCTCTCTCTCTCCTTCTCTCTTGTTCTCTCCCTCTCATGATTCGTTGTGCTGCTCTCTGTAGTTTTTCGTGATGACTTTACCTGAGTGTGGAGCACGACCAAAGTTTAAACAGATCTGTCTTTGACAGGTAAGTAACTGCTGGTGGGTTGTCCTCTACTTTGTACGATAAAGAACCGTCACTCCAAATCCTTGGAGTAAGTTCCCTTGATCACACAGGTGGCGCTGTTCGTGAGCTCGTCGTTAAAGATGAGGTACATTATTTATTTGCGTGGTGCACTAAACAACCTACTCACAAACAACAACGACAACAACAGAAATGTTCTGATTGGTTGCGATCTACAAGACCCCCAGGCTCCGTCTCTAGAGAGGCATGCTGGAGTAAAATAATTATTGGTCTTTTGTTTGGCGCCATGCAGCCTCGCAACACCACGCCCAACATGTCGGCGCTGGCCTTTTCTTCGCTTGTCGCTGGCCAATCGCCCCGAAATTTATCGCCGTCATCGCCACTGCTGACTCTGTATGCATTTACTTCCGTCTCCACATCTAGCTCTGTTGCCGCCGTGCACGTCCTGTTGCAATTTGGATGATTATTGAGTGGTGACTATTGTCATATCTTTCGTCGAGGGGCTTGCAAGAATAAACACGCGCTTTGTGATTTTTTTTTTTTTTTTTTTTGTGTGTCGAGTCCTGATGGTTTGAGATAGCCAAACCAGTGGCGCCTCTGTGTGTGTGTGTGTGTGTGTCAGCATGTCCGGAAGTTTGTATATTATATAACTGTATTGTATAATGTCATTATGTATCGTCACCATCTTAGTTTGCCATTCTGATACCGACATGCCAGGAGGTGGATCACAAGGCTAGACTTCTGTCCTCTCCTATGGCTGTCCCACTTCTTGTCCGACATGCTTCACCTTCTTTCTTGTCCGCGTCTCAGCCACCTGCCGTTCATCGTTCCCGTCGTCTCTGTACTCGAGTCGTCCATCCTGTGCTGGCAGCGCCACCGCACCACGTCACCGCCAGTTGCCTCCCTTGCCATCCTGCCGACAGAGTGCTTCTGGCCGCTCTCAACAGCCTCTACGTTGCAGAGTGACTGATGGTGTCTCACCTGCAGATACAATGCTGCTTTGAATCCCCCACCCGTATCCATCATCCCGTCGTCTGTCACCCTTCGTGTCCTTTCGCTGCTTTTCACCATCGCAACCTGTCTGCCATTGTTCTGACCGGGTGGTGGGTGTCAGCGACCGGTCTCCATGCCTCTTGGTTCTAGTCCGTGGACATAAAACAGGCGCATCTGTAAGGGGCCACAGTCTTCCACTGGGAGTCCGACACAGGATTCTATTCGACGTGTGTCAGGAGAAAATTGGAGAGAACGTGGCTGGTACATGCAAGGTACACGCTAATTAACTCTGCATCATCACTCATTGCTTAATTAGCAGCCTGGAAAAACACTGATTAAGAGAAGCCCTTATGTATCAATGACAGACACTGGGTGCCGCCCGCTGCTAATGTGTCAGCACTCAGATGAATTTTATCAATCTCAGATATCAAGCCTCTCTCATTCGTAAGCCAGCTTTTCCCATAACTCCGATGGCCCTGGTAACAAAAATTCTTTATCGAAACCTTTCCTTTTTTCGAACCCTCAGATGTTGACCTTCTCTTCCCTTTTCCCACACTGTGATTACTACCTTAGTTCTCTACTACTCTATCGACACTAGTCCTTTATTACAAAGGCCTCGTCTGGCATTAAGCAGGCGTGAGTCAGTGTCGGGAACCTACGTGACCCGCATTCCCTCCACAAAAATGTCACTTAAATCTGTCCCTCTTTCCTCCTCTCGTCCATTGGGTCCTTCCTTTTTCTTCTTTCTTTCTCAACACACATATATACACTGATACACAGCAGAAAGACTTTAGTCTCTACTAACTCGCTTCTAACGACAGAACAATGACATTTATAAGCACACTGATACAGACAGTGGCGTGCATGCAGGTATCGATGCCAGATTCATGATGGAGTTCTCCCTGTTTATGCTCCTTCCATTCCTTTTTGACTTTGTCTTCATAAACATTTCCGTTTCTATAAATCGTGGGCCAGCTGCTGCATTTCACTTCAAATCCTCAAAAAAAAAAAAGGTCAAGGTAAATTGAAAATTTGTTTCTTTGTAATCATGACTATTGTTTCTTATTTATTGATAATTATTCATAGACGGTGTTGTCACATAAGGAGACGACTGCGAACGATCCAACAGTTCGATATGCAAGGAAGAACATAACTAAGCACAAGCAGCAAAGTCCGGCTACTCAATGAAGAGCCTGTGGGTACAGATGATGAGTGAGGGAAAGATCTTTGCTTCCAACAGGTATTTCTACAAGATGCCGGACTTGAACTTACAGTTCGAAAAGAAAAGGCTGAGAATTTCAAACAGCCGGACCAGAAAAGGAGGTGTGCTGTCCGAATCCCTCCCATCTAGCGACACAGACAAAGCGGTCAGCACTAACAAATCAATGATGCCAATTGTGACTTGATGTGTTCGACTCCACAGTGAACACTGTAAGTCTTTCACTCCGTTCACCTGCTCATCTAGCGAACCCCTTCTTGTCCTGGTCACCTTTCACCTCACCTTACACTAACTGTCGTCAGCTGTCGTCGTCTGCTCTTACCGTGACCACTTCAAGGTCTAACGTCTGAGATGTGATGTCACTCAGGTGATTTTGGTCTGGTAACTGCATCTGCAGGACTGTAACGGTGGAATGCCAGACTCGAGAGGCCGTGAGAGCGCGCGTGCTTTGGCCACTTTTGCTCGAGGGTCTCTTTACACTATTTTCCGTTGAGCGCAGAGCGACCGAGTGTTTCAGTGGCGGTCAGCCCTCAAGACCAAGACATTGACTGGCCTCTAACTTCGCTGCGATTTGGCAGTGAGGAGGGGCAGGGAAAGGGGTAACTGCGGCTGCGACAGACGACATCAGCTGGCCGCATCGGGGCCCACGACAGCAGAGGGACGGCAGATGAAAGCCAGGCCCACGGTTGGGGACTTGGAGACCTGACGGGTCAGACTTGTTTTGTGGGCCTCGACCTTGATGTTGCGTGACAAAAGGCGCAGACATTTGACACGACCGACCAATGACAAGCCGCAAAAAGGCATCAATTACAGACTAACTGAGGGGCGCAGAAACCCGCCGACTTTTACACCAAGTCACCCGGCTGTGTGCTGACTGATGAGACTCCAGATGGACATCGCCAGAAACTTTGTTTTCTTCTTTTTTCATTTTTTCTTCAGTCTCCTTCTACTTTTCCGTTTCCTTTTTCTCTCCTTCTTGCATTCTTTTCAATTTTTTTCTCTCTTGCCGCTTAGTTTCCGTGGCTAGATGTTTTGCCAGGAGAGACCAGAAGGAGTGGGCCGTTGTTTTCTTTGTCCGCGATGTCCGCCGTGAACTGTGCCCGCCAATGGATGGGGTGCCGCCGAGTCACTATTGTTTTAGACTCGTTTTTCACTACAGCTTGGCCTCGTGTGCCCAAAGTCGTTCACACGTGGGGAGGATCGGAGCTGTGCACGCGGGGGAGTTGGTTCGAGACGCACGCCGACGCCCTGGCGTGACTCACAGAAGTCAGACCAAAGAGGTTCAACTACAACAACTCTACAGTGACTTGTACTAGCAATGGCTTGAAGTAACAATGGCTCGTGCTCACCTAGGCTTTCATCTTCACATTACCAGCAGCTGTGCGTTCACAAGAAACGGTCAAATATTAAAGTTCTTAAAAAATCGACCAACAGAACCTGAGATCCTCTTCCTACTAACATATTAGTCATATGCCCTTAAAGGCCACCCCAACTGCTCAGCAAAAATCGCTGGAAATAGAGCATGAAGTATCACAAAAACATATTCCGGTGGTATTTTAGGACAAAGAGGCACGAGAGGTTTTATATTAATATTTTACTCTTAAGCACACCTGGATTTGACGAAAACAGGAAGTGACGAAACGGAAGTATTTCTAAAAAAAATGTCGTCTGCGTGAGCTGAATTCGAAGAGAAAAGATGCAATCCTCGGTAACAGAAAACTGACGAGAACACATTGTGCTGTTGCTGAATGTTCTCTTCGACACTCAGATAAAGTTTGTACTCATTTAGGAAATCCTAAAGATAATGGCAGCAAACGCCAGTGGATTAACTTTGTTCTAAGATGTGTATATAATATATGTGTATATATGTGTATATACAGGTCTCTGCTTTGTTCAAACAGGCCGTTCGAACTTGGTTCCCACACCCCACTCAAGAATTTGCTCAAAACATTTCAAAAGCGATTGTTATCCAGTCACTTATACAGTACAAGCAAGTCTTGGACTTTTAGTAAAATGAAGAGATCTTCCTACAGCAGTGCTTACTATACAACAGCACGAGATGTTAAAACCAACTACGACTGCTGGTAGATCAAGCACCAGATAGGCAACATCGACAGTTTCTACACCGTCTGGTCTACAAGTAACATCGTGTGGCAGTCACAAACATCATCGGTCGTATCCTTGTCCAGCAAAATACTGTGCGATTTTGAAACAGCTTTAAAAAAAAAAAAGAACTGAGGGTGATAAACGCATGAGGAGCGCGTGCGAGTATCAGTAAGTAAATAGTAAATGTTGCATGTTACTAAATGAGGAAGAAATACGTTTTTACATCGATAAATATGTATAAAATTATTGTTATATTTTTAATGTAAAAAATGTTATTATCAGCAGTCGGTTGTCACTATAAAATAAAAATGCAAACTTGAAATTAGTCATCTATCAAAAAAAAAGCAGTTCATCTTAGACAAATGCACATTTGAAATGTGTTTATATTTTATTAACAATACACGTGGGAGTATTAACAAATGTTCCTCACCAAAAAGCCTTTGATTTGTAAGCGATTATTGAAAAATAATTTCCCCACAAAACATAAATACATTTAGAAATGATATGTATTCACATAAAGGGATGTAACCGGTTCCTGGGGCCAGTTGCACAACACGTTTCTTAACCTTAAAACTGTTTTAAAGAAGCAAAATCTCTTCTTAGCCATTTTGATGCATTTCAGAAAAACATACAAAAAAATTGTACTGACAGGACGGAAAGTCAGACTTAAGCAACTTTATCTTACTTAAAGCAGTTTTAGTTTTAAAAATTCTAAAATTGTGGTGTGCACTTTAAACTAATTATGTAAATAGAGTTAAGGCCTAAAAGTGTTTAATATTAGAAATGTGTTGTGCAACTGGCCCCTGGGCTTGATTTGTGATATGGACGCAACAGGTCGTGACCACCTCCTGCCCATACGTTCGTGAAACGAGTTAATGTTCTTCTCAATATAGGTAGATGGATATTGTGGATATTATTAAGATGTGAGGGTTGAACCCGAAAAGGGTCATGGGGCGACCTTTACCTTTGGGTAACTGGATAATGGGAACAATACTGTGCGGTTTGTAGACAGCTTTTCTCTCTCGCACATTGAAAGTGGCAGGTTCTGTTAAAGATATTCAGATTTAAAGAAATCGTCACAGCTATTATTATAGTTTTAAAAGGGCAGAAAATGATCACTTTCTCTCTCGCACACACACACACACTCACTCACTCACTCACTCACTCACTCACACACACACACGCACGGAGACATGGAGAGACAGGGAAGAGGGAAAGGGAGAGCAGCAAGAAGTCTGTGTTTTCTAATTTTAGCGGTTTTCCTGTCGCTGGTTGCTGGGGTGGACCTCCACCCCTCTAGAAGAGGAAGACAAGACTATGAGCATCATTAGTGGGCCGTTGAGAAGCTGCATCCACCAGGGAACGAGTGGTTCCGGCTCAGCGGTAGCCAAGACATCGGTGGGTGTTTTGGCAGGAATTAAACCAATATTGCTCGTCAACAGCGATAAGAAAAAACAAATATTCTGGCACCTAGCAGAGGCCGGAGGTCCAAAATTCCTCAGCCAGCCGGGAACATCCCTGCAGGGCCCCTCATTAAGTCTGCGGGATACACTGGACTTGTTCCCCTCTGTTTCTTCAAGAAGCATAGCTCATTGTCTCTTACTTGGCAATTCTTGTCTGTTGGGTGAATTTCATTACAAGCTGTTCACTCCTCTATACTTCTTGTCGATGTATTCCTGAATCACATATAGAAAAATGCTCTGAGTCGTCTGATGCAGAACAGATTGCAGTAGGGCAATAAAACAACAAAGTCATTCATAGTCGAGAGATACCTTCTAAACAGTAAAGCAGCCTCTGTGATACGTTTTAGGCAAAAAGAAATCAACTACTTAAAGGAAAGAAAACGAAAGAACTCGTAACACAAAACTAACTACAAGTCAAGGGGAAATAACTTATAATCTAAATATAACCCCGTGCTTGTCGTCAAAAGAGAGTACAGCTGTGATGTCAACATCAATGATGCATTCAATGAACTACAGGCAGGTCGTTATTAAGTTACAAGAAAAGTGAAGTACTTCTATGCTAGCAGTTAAAGCTGGGATTTATCGACGGAAGGGTTCCTGGTGAACAGGAAGAAGATGTGAAGAGCTGGTGACATAGTCGCTACACACAAAATGACTTTTTTTCCCCACCAGAAGCACTCAGCCAGGCTCTTAGAGGCTTTCATGATAGGAATGCCGTTTCCTGCTGTGTTGCTTTAGAAGAGAGGTAGCCACATTTTTTTTTAAAAACGAAATGATAAGACAAGTTATCGGGAAACATGCTGTCGAGTGTGCGCATTATCTGCAGGTCGCATCAGGTTGTGCTGTAGTTACCACAAATAGCTCATTGAACCAGCATGACCGCGTAGAAATGAGATAGGCTTCAGACTCGCAAACCACTTTCCGTGGGCAACAACAACAAAAAAATACATATTATTTTCAAATAAGCGATCATGCTGACTGAATTCCTGTCTCACCGTCCTCTTTCACTCACTACTCACCCGCAGGTTTGAGGCGCATTGCCAAAGTCCAAAGTCGAACCAGAGATTAAACTAAGGGTAACTATACGGTGACTAAAACTAAAAGCAGCTTGTCCTCACTCACTCACTGACTGTGTGATTCAGTGTACAAGTATTTGTATTACATTTAGATACATGGATTGAAAGATGGATGAATAAAGCATACATGCATGTGTATATATGTTTGTGTTTGTATACGTGAGTCCGAGAGACAGCAAATTAGAGAAAGTAATAGAAAACGAGACAGACAGGGAGAGAGACACAGAGAGAGAGTGAAAGATGGCGCGTGTAGCTGTGGAATTCCTCAGTCCATTCTCGGTTTGCTCTGTTATCCGCGGTTCCACTCGTGTTTCTCAGCGAGCGGATCAGTTACTACGAGAGAACCAAACTTCCGCATCAGTTGTTCCTGGCTGGCTGGCTTGCTGGGTGGACGGAGCCATGAGATGCCAGGACGACTGCAGGAGGGGAAGGTACTGTGTGGCCCGAGTGATAGGTATCGCAGGCTGCAACACCTGACAACACCTGACAAACCCACGCCGCCTGTCTCATGCGCCGACCCTCGGGTGTACTGTGCCCTCAGCCACCGCCTGTCGTTGGGCGGGACACGATGATTGGTGGGCGACTGTCACATTCTATTATTACTACTTTCACGAAGCCTGGGTCTTCTTTCTCATCTACTGACGACAAAAAGGTCTTTCTGACAGTCATCACTCTTGTCTGTTCTTTCTCTTCCTCTCGTAATTTTTACCAGCTAGAGAGGTGGCATGATCCTTCTTTGCTTACAAATTTTGCAAATTTGCCGTTTCTCTAGATTATTGAAGACGGTGGACAAGTTTTGTTCTCTGCCATACAGCTGCTGTATCCAACTACACCTTGTGGCTTCCACACTTTTGTAACCTTTCTGCACTATAATTAAGAATAAGTTGGTGGTTCGAGGATTGCTCAGATCGAAAATGCCTTCAGCCCATCTACACCCTGGTGCCTCGTAGGGTTAGAAATTGTGCTGTAGAGCTTTTGTATTGTGACATCACTTGAAACTTTATCACACAGAGCCTGTAGCTGGGCAACTGTTACAGTTAGTAATACATGCGGTGTAAACTGTGGTATGGAAAGGTATTCTGATCATAATAGGTAGACAAAAAGTATGATGATGTCTTTTTCCAGTGCAACACATAAAAACGAATCAAACGAACTAGTGGTGAACAAGGAAAAAGAAAAAAAGGAGTAGAGGGAGAGATCACCAGTATCCTTACAACTCAAGACCAACTTTCAATCCTCGAGGAAGACCTGGGAGAAGTACAGAGATGTTTGATGTGTGTGCAAACACTCGCCAGGTCTAATACCCCGCAAGCTGAAGACGACACACACTGTCGAAGGCGGCAAGAAAGAGAAGCGAAATGGTTCTGTCAAACTTACAGCATCCCCCTCCATTGAGCAGTGATGGGGCCCTGATGCCGTCTCACATCCGCACGAGACTCTGCTGTCACTCCCGTCCCTTTGATGCAGCGCGTGCTCGTCCCCCCCCACCCCACCCCAGGGATGTCCTGCAACTGTTGGCGGCCAGATTTACTTCCCCTTATGTTTGTTCTGCTCCAGTCTTATCGGCGAGACTCGGTGATTGCTGCATTTGTAACAACTTCGCCCCCGTCCGTCAGAAGAGCTTTTGGTTCGGGAAAACTGTCCAGAAAATTCTCGGCACAAAAGAAGTGAATCTGAAAGAAATCCAAAGAACTATCCTTGGCGTGGGAAGTCTGACCAAACTTATCCAGCCAAGCCATCGCGCCAGGAATTCGTGTTACTTTTGTTAGGAGTAGTAACTGACAAAACTGATGAATAGTCTTGCTCAAAAGCCGTAGTCGAACTCTAATATGTTAATTTTTTCCTAATGATTAAAGATTGTACTAATGCCAGAAACGATTGCATGACAGGTTGCTTTTACACTGCTTTCTTTAGTTTGAAAGAAATGAGACTTTTTCTGGAAACCTTTTAGTGTGAGTAAACTTACACTTGTGTTAGAAGTAAAGGAATTGAATGTTCACCTGCGTGCGTGCGTGTTACAATGCACAGTATCACAATAGATGTGATCAAAGGATGGCTGCCGTGTTGCTTCAGGTGCTGTTTGCGTATCAGGCTGTCCAGAGATGTTCAAATCATTTTTCGAGATAACAGTTTTTGAAATGAGCAATGAAATGCAAGATGAATTTAAAGAAACATCCTTCATGCTTACAGAACATTTTTTAACAAGTTTTATGAACAGGGGGTTATATTTCGAATTGCACCCAATGATCTGTTTCCAAGTTTTTGTACATTTCTGCATTTTCTGTCTCTTCCTTCAGATGTCTTCAGCACTGTACCAGTCTTCAAAAAAACAATATTTGTGAAGAGTCTGAAGAGACGATACACACTAAGTGGATGTTATTGAAAAAAAAGCCTGTCACCAATACTAAATGTTAAGTATATTTTGAAATATTCTCAATAACGCCTCGCCTCGCTTATCATGTCCGTTTTCTACGGCCCCTTTATACACGATGCTATTTATAGTACAGGTGCGATCCAGGTGTACTTCAGGTGTTGTCGAAGTGCATCAGGGTTCAGCTTCCTACCTCAGGCTCAATGCCCGTCATTTTATCTCCTGATCTCGTTTTCAATAGCACTGCATTCTCTGGGGCTGTGTGGTGTCTGAAAAATTGCATGACAATCTGTTACGCCTGAAAATACAACCCAACCGTTTCCTTTCGCTTTGTAAGATGTTATCATGACAGGTTTACCGACAGTGCTGTGTCTCTCTTGACAGTCGTCCGTCTGCACGCTCCTCTGCGGTGTGTGTGTGTGTGTGTGTGCACGTGCCTGCGTGTGTGTGTGTGTGCGTCTGAGAGTGTGTGTGTCGCTGTGATGCTTGAGGCAGACTGACGAGAGAGAGAGAGTGGGTGTGTGTGTCTGTCTAATCGTCAGACAATCTCCAGACAGGGGCATATTAAATGCCGCTTCCTATGTTCCCAGCGGAACATCTATGCCATGGTCAGTGCCTCTAATGATGATTGTCCGCTGTCATTAAAAGCTGAAAACATCACCTCGGCACAGGTGGTTAACTCTCTCCACCGCCGTACCCGGCGATCGCATTTCGATAATAAAAAGAATTTTGCAGCAATATTTGTGTCGCGTAGGATTTAGTTTACAAGCACTAAGTGCACGGTCGGAAAAAAAGAATGTATGTCTGTAATAACACTGTTCTCACAGTGCCTTTGCTTATTTACAAAACCTCAGCTGAAGAGCCAACGCTGACCAACGGCTTAGCATCCCTCGCAAACTTCGCCGAGCTTTCTATATGAGACAAAGTTCACTGACATGTGTGTGTGAGACACACTTGACACATACAAATGTGGTCATTATCGTGAATCTGTCGATCGTGCCACAGAATTTCAAGCCCGAGTACAGCGAGGATGAGCTGAGCACAGAGCACTGTCGTGACAGAGTTGTCTTTCTTATCAAATTGTTCCTCCTGTTACAAGTTGCGGTCCCTTTGCTTACTTTTAACGAACGTGTTTACAGACATGGCGGCATCAGTTCTGTTTCAAGTAAAATCGTAAATTTTATGCGGAAACGATTGAGAATGCCAGTATCTTTCATTTAAACATGATTGCTATTTTAATTTCTTTTTCCTGTAAATGCAGCCACGTTGAGCTCAGCTCGGGTTTTTCTTTGCGATTTTAGATGTCAACGCACGTCCTGGAGATTTGTTAGCAGAGTCTTCAGGTCGGTCAGGAGGGTCCAGGGGAGGGGATACAGACATCACTGCGGCCTCATCGGCAACTTGCTGGTAGGCCGATGATCTGTAGCCCAGCCCCCACAGACACTAGAGCAACCTCAATGAAGTGCACGCCACGTGACATTACAGATGGCAAACCGAATGACAACACGGATAAGACCGGGCAATGTTGGAAATAGAGGCCAAGACCAGGCAATGTTGGAAATAGATGAAAAAACAGGCAATGTTGGAACTGTAGGCCAAGACCAGGTAATGTTGGAAATAGAGGACAAGACCAGGCAATGTTGGAACTGTAGGCCAAGACCAGGTAATGTTGGAACTGTAGGCCAAGACCAGGTAATGTTGGAAATAGAGAACAAGACCAGGCAATGTTGGAAGTAAAGGCTAAGACCGGACAATGCTTGAATTCTGAGCTAAAACCAGGCTGTTTCTTCACAACTCTTGATCTGTGCACCTGCGCTTGATACAACTTGTCTCTTAACAAAAGACTAAAGATGCAATTCTTGATAATTCGTTTGTCGTTGCAAAGGCTACTTCAAACAAAACAATGAAAATAAAAAAAATCAAAAAGAGAAAAGAAAGAATGAAAAAGAAACGTTTTCGTGAAATTTGAATTTGAAGAATTCGTTGCAGGACAGGACCTACTGTCATGCTTATCCACAAAGAAAGAAAAATATATAACAAAAGTCAGGCGTCATGCATGTTATTCACTGTCTCCTTCTCTCTTAACAAACACATGCACACACCCACCCACACACACACACACACACACTAAACACACACACAGACACACACGCATTTAGATATATCTACATATAAATATGGACACTATAGCAATCCCAATGAAATGGTAGACTCGTCAATAAAGGCAATAGACTTAACCCATACTTATCTTGTCATCAAGTTATCGAAGAAGTGAAAACACTCGCTAGCAACAACTTGCGCCTCTCTCCTCGCATTTATACAAACTTGACCACTCTTAGCTGGGCAAACACTCCAACATGGAGATTGTATCTTTTTTTTTTCAGCAATAGCCAAAGAAATATCAAAACTCTGAATGCCAGCTGATCAAACACGAAGATCGCAGCTAACAAAAGTGGACCTGTCATTTGTATTGTCAGAATGCAGTTACAAATGTCTCGTGAACACTCGAAAGTTTCTGAGTGTAAGCTTAGTAGACAAAACAGACCCCGGCACTGTGCAATGCAATATTTAGGGAATGAGTGCACAGGGTACTGACAAAAAATCCCTACTGTGACAGAAAGGCTTATCCACAGGAAATTGCTTAAAAAGTTAATAAATTATGAGCAAATATGTGATTTGTTCAAAAAAAGAAGAGGGGAGTGGGGCAACAAACCTGATTTACACAGAATGCACATGGTAAGATTTTGAGAGAGAGGAGAGAGGGAGGTAGAAACAGAGACGGAGGGAGGAAGAGAGGGGGAGAACGAGAGAGGCTGACATAATGTCTCGGGTACCATGTAGACAGACGCCAGTCAAAGTCACATCTAGAATGGTGACTAGAAAAAGTCGTCCAAGAAGGCCATAGAAAAGCCCAGACTTGGTCGTTTTTCTTTCATCAGAGTGTTTCCGCCTGCGTCCCACGTGCATCTCTCAGACATCTTCTTCACACAGCTGATCCCAGAGTTGAAAGTCTAGGCATGCCCGGCAGTATACTGCTCCTCAACATGGCCGCAGGTTAGCCTGGAAGCACGAAGATGCTTCATAGGTGTACCAACCAAATTTTGTGGCACCTTATTTAAAAGTGTGAAGGACTTATCAAGCTTGCTGCTTTTCTGCTATAACTGATAACTTAAATTCTTAAAAATCGTGAAATTAAGATTTAAGCAATTCATTTTCTTTCGCTTTGGGGTGAACTGAAATTTGTGTGTCTGTCTGTGAGAGAGAGAGAGGGGGGGGAGGGGGAAAGAAATGTTCTAAAGACCAGATAGAATAAAATACTACAAGGCACGTTAATTGTTTGACTAGATTTTGAATTTGTGTCCAGTTAGCAACCAACGAAATGTGATGTCGAGGTTGTCCAGTCCTTACGCAGGTCCCAGTATAAGAGCTCAATCTCGGTAGAAATTCAAGCAAACAAAAAAACTTGACCGAAAATTTCTCAGTTTTACAGTTTTAACTCATTAGTTTCTTCCAGGAACAAAAGGTAAAAAAATTACTCAATACCTGGTACTGATTACTTCTACGCTAATAACACCCACCCCCCCTCGCCCACCCCCGGCCACACTATATCTCACCTCCGTATTGACTCACCCAGGACACTCCAGCCAGAAGGAGGTTTGATTGTACTGCTCGATATTTTGCTGCACCTTAAAAGAAAAAGACGCTTTAATCTATTTTCCCCCACTTCCTCTTCAATGACAAATAAACTAGGAGGTCAAGGTTCACGCATGCGCAAGTGCTGTCTTCTTGATTATTCCTCTCGCGCGCTGTCACGTGTTTTTTTAAAAATTTTTTAGGCTGGAGAATTTCTTATTCTGTCCTGGGATCTGACTTTGCGGTTTCTCTGATTGTGATCGGGAAAAAGCTGTTTCTCGGCGCGGGTCTACGGTCTTGTTAAAAACTTGTCGCGGTAGGTGGCAATCAGCGGACAGCCAATGGCTCCTCCTCATCTCCCTCAACTCCCATCTTAGTGATTTTATAAATCTCATCACGAGAGAAACCTGGCGCGTTTTCAATATTAACTTATGAGTTAATGAAAGGTGGGTAACGTTTAAAAAAATTCATCTAACCCAGGAGACTTCAATGACAGAGAGAGAAGAACAGCGATACTATATCTTAAGGCTGCTGGGATCGTCATGAAGAAAGTTGTTTGTGTCGACGACTTGAAGATGATTTTGGAAACACGCTGAGGGAACAGTTTGCCTACACAATGACATTTCTTGTGACTGGCACGCTAACTCCTTCGTCTTTATGTCGCCATTTTGATTACTGGCTGTAGAGGCTTTTTGTCTGAATGACAAAGTCTGACAAGTCTTCTGAATCTTCACTTGAGGGGAGGTCACGCACACAACGGGAGATAACTTACTTATTCCTGATGCTCGTGCAGTATTGTGTCTTTGTCTTTTTGTGTTTAGTGGTGGACAAAGGAAGCAAGGTACACCAGGCCTGTCGTTGTGGGTGAAACTGCCAGTCAATGATGTGTTTAGGAGAATAAGGGGAAAGCAAATGGCCGCCAGTGGGTGCTGTGCTACTCAATACTAATCACTTATAGTCGGTGCTGTGCAAATTAAAGTTTAGTGTTTGGAATTCTAGCATTGAATATTTTGTAACCCCGAGTTTAGATCTTGTAATTGCAGTAATCTGATGAGTAACCGCAAGATTAGTACTTGCAATTTTTAGCTTTACTTTTTAACCCCCATAGTTAGTACTTACAGCGCTAGTCCGTGTAACTGTAACCACGAGAGACTGTACCTGCATTTACAACAAGAAGGTAAAAGAAAGGTAAATCAATTCTAGCCTTGTGGTCGTACGGGACAGTGAACGCAAGTGGTCCACTGTGTCTAGGTCATGGCAATACCGAGACTGTAATAAGATGTACATACACTTACCTTGCATACACACGACGCATATTACACACATACACCACGCTCGACGAGCCCCGTAGGTAAGGATGGAGGTGAAGAGATTTCTAGTTGATTTATGGAAGATGAAGAACTCGCTGCTCTCTCTTTTCTATCTGGCCATGAAACCGTCTTCTTTCTTCTTCTTTTTACGTCATTCTTTTCCCAAAATGACGACAAACAAATGACGCACACATGACGTCAAACACAAGACACCATTCACACACGAAACAATACAAGACCTACCACTAACCTATTACCGAGACCACCTAGAGCAGACCTCGAGCACGTCACCTTTTGTTTCACAGTCGAGTGCACGAGGCACAGACTACTTTTCTGTCTTTCTCGTGCACTGTTGTATGTCGATTAGGTCATTTGTTACAGCACATGCTGGTGCACGTGAGGTGCGATGATACGATAACGCACGCACTTCCACTTTGCCGACACTCATCTCCAGGTTATTCCGTTCAGATTTGCATGTAATGAAATAGAACTGGGAAATTCATTCAATATACTTTCAAGACATTACGCGAAGCAACTTCTCTAAAACCTCCATTGCGCACTCAATGAATTTCAAATCTTCGCTCAATATGCAGATCTGACATCCATTTTTCGGGTATTATGCTTTTTTCACGCCCGGAGAAATTAGAATTAAGTTAGAACTTCTTCCATCCTCTACCTCTGAATGTAGCTAGGGTATTCCAGAAACACTTGTCTCCCTTACTCGCTGATCTTTATGCGAAGGTTCGATTGGAGCTGTGCACTAAATTACCCCGGAATGTTACAGTTTCCTGTTCATTTCATGTGATGTCTTCCGTGAACGGGTTTGTAAAAAACAGAATTACATCAGCAAAGGGAGACAATCCAGCCCCGTGATCTGGTAACAAATAACCAAAAAGTGACACTTTTGGCGCTGAAATTATGTGCGCGTGTGAGCGCCATCTGTTATACATGCCGCACTGTTCATTTGAGCAAGGGAAGGTGACTCCTCGGCTTTCGCCACTTGGAAGTAATTTCCCTTTCTCACCACCATAGGAGCCCATTGATGCTTATTTAGAATGCACTGGATGCAAATTAAATGTAATACGCCACCCGTCAAACGACACGATGACAGCTCAGGGTAGGAGACTGGTGTCGACATCCGTGATGCTGAAAGTCTGGAAGTCAGTGGATACAAGAGGCAACCCCCTCCATACAACATGACTGTACAGCACATGACAGACATGACAACAGGCCTGAATTCTGCAATGTTGGACATCACAGGATACAAGGCTATCAAGCTGACGTGCGATGATAGAATTGATTGTAAAAATACAGACAAGTAGCTGAAACACAGACAAGATTGGGTTCGAAACAAAGTGGACACATCAGTGATTTTTGCTCGCATACAAACTTCTGTGAAGTTGTTCTCACATGTAAAGTTTCAGTCTCACTTGTCTCTACTGACTAAGGTCTGTAAAATTAGTCTCGTTGTGAATGAAATAAATTTACAAAATTGAAATAATGAATGAAAGTTTGTCTCACATAGGCATGTCTGTAAAGTTTGTCTCACATAGGCAT
This sequence comes from Marisa cornuarietis, assembly GCA_004794655.1. Taxonomy (NCBI): domain Eukaryota; kingdom Metazoa; phylum Mollusca; class Gastropoda; order Architaenioglossa; family Ampullariidae; genus Marisa; species Marisa cornuarietis. The sequence continues at coordinate 1,734,973 of SMMW01000046.1, read as the reverse complement.
GTCTGTAAAGTTTGTCTCACATAGGCATGTCTGTAAAGTTTGTCTCACATAGACATGTCTGTAAAGTTTGTCTCACATAGGCATGTCTGTAAAGTTTGTCTCACATAGACATGTCTGTAAAGTTTGTCTCACATAGACATGTCTGTAAAGTTTGTCTCACATAGACATGTCTGCGAAGTTTGTCTCACATAGACATGTCTGTAAAGTTTGTTTCACATAGACATGTCTGTAAAGTTTGTTTCACATAGACATGTCTGTAAAGTTTGTCTCACATAGACATGTCTGTAAAGTGTGTCTCACATAGACATGTCTGTAAAGTTTGTCTCACATAGGCATGTCTGTAAAGTTTGTGTCACACAGACATGTCTGTAAAGTTTGTCTCACATAGACATGTCTGTAAAGTTTGTCTCACATAGGCATGTCTGTAAAGTTTGTGTCACACAGACATGTCTGTAAAGTTTGTCTCACATAGACATGTCTGTAAAGTTTGTCTCACATAGGCATGTCTGTAAAGTTTGTGTCACACAGACATGTCTGTAAAGTTTGTCTCACATAGACATGTCTGTAAAGTTTGTCTCACATAGGCATGTCTGTAAAGTTTGTGTCACACAGACATGTCTGTAAAGATTGTCTCACATAGACATGTCTGTGAAGTTTGTCTCATATACAAGTGGACTCTCTGGATTAAATGAGACCAGTCGTTGTAGCTTGTACAAGGACTGTATTTTAGACTCGATTATAATTTTTTGTAGCCAGAAATTGTGAGTGAAAAGGATTTAGAGCATCAATATGTACACGTATCACTTAAACCAATACTTGTCATTCCTGTAAAACTCTAAGCCCTCTCTCGTTGTCCTTTGTGTCAGTTTGTCTTTGAAGGAACAGGCAAACTGGCTAGACTGATGGCATAACCACAAAGCCCTTTAATTGGCGGACCAATTGTGACCTGCTTGCGGCTCTCTTGTAAAGTTCCAAGTGCGTCCTGCCGGCAAATTTGGAGATGTGGTACTCGCAGAGCAGGTCACTCCGAACTCCGCGCCAGATCACTCAGGGGCAGGCAATCGAACTCCGCCGTCCTGTTCTGAGGCGAGTTTATCTGGCGTAGGCATTTATATTAAATTTTCCTCTTCATTCCCAACGTGTTCTTCCCACGGCAGTCGACCTCCCTGGCGTGACCCTGACCTATGTGTGGTGACGGGATGAGTGTGATTCATGGTCCTCTTCATCTCGCAGGGGGGGCGAACGTCACTCGGAAACGACGAGAAGGGAGGAATGGTGCTCGCCGCGGTTGTTTTTTTTTTTTCTTCTTTTTTTTTGCCTTGCTGTCAATATGGATACAACAGCTGGCGGCGTTCAGCGCCCATTCCATAAGCCTTGGTTCAGTTCTCGACTTGGGCAAGCTGTTCCTTCTCTGCACCCGGAATCTGTTTATAGAGCTTTGCTGCCTTGCCCTGATATATAAAACACCAATGTCCCTCCCCCGGACTATGTTTTTGTGACACTATTTCCAGGGATTCTCGCTGAGTGCTCGTGTTGTCCTATAAGTCACTGTGCAGTCATCATGCTACAGGACAGATTGGAGCGAAGGTCTGTTGTCCTGTTTGTGCTGCAGGATATATTAGAGGAAACGCTTGATGACAGCCATGCCTGGCCGGTATGTGCGATGAGAGGTCTGGCGAGGGGAGGAAAAGTCATCTGCCACATGCCGAGCGGCCACCACGCGGCTCGTGTACGGTTGTCCGTCCCGCCCCCCATTGCCGTTGCCACGTTCCGGAGCTACCCAGGCATAGCAGCAGTGGTCTGCAGTAATTCATGCATAACAGCGATGTTCAATAGCGGTCACAGATGTGGTTTGTCTTTCTCGGTTTACCAGATTTTTGAAAGTTCAACGCATCAGGAATATTTAGCACAACGAGAGAGAGCCGAGCCACTTTGTTGGAAGGGAATAGCAGAGATATGGTGTGAAAATACCAGTCACCTCCCTCCCCAACCCCTCTCAAAAAAACTCTACTACAGTTGTACTTCGAGTGGGGTGGGAGGGGCACAGAGGGAGATTGCCTTGGTCTGTGTACTCGGACATAGCTGTGATCAATGGATAACCAAGGAAACGCCAGATTAGGTGAAAGTATTCGTGTGTGCATAAATCATTGAGTGTGTGAGAGAGAGAGAGAGATTACAAGACGGAATTCAGGAAGCACAAAGCATTTAGGTCCGTGCAATTTAATCATTGGTTTCTGTTTGGGTCTACGTTTAGGAACAGACCAGAGAAGTGCGAGTTACCGCCATTGCCAGGGCTGATTTCCAGTATTGCTGCTGATGTATTTAGCGGCCACCTGCTCTGAAGAGGACGAGTTCTGTTAATAGAATCACTGGAGGGGTGGAGGTGTCTAGTCGCTCGCCTTTCCTCCTCCCTCTTTTTTCGGGGAGGGTGGGTGTTGGCTAAAACTGCTAAATCTCAGTTGTCTGAGTAAACTTCCTATGCCAGGGCTAAGGAATGAATAATAACAAAAAAAAAAAACTTCGGGACTATCTGCACTGACTGCTGTTGTCCCAGATATACCCTTTCCACCCCAAACGATATTTTAGAGATATCTAGTTATTCAGTCCTTTCATTTAAGGTATCTCCAGTCCTGAGCTTTGTTCGTGAATGGGTGCTGGTCACAGATGCTGTTCTGGGCCTGTGTGTGGGTGGAGACGAGGGGATAGTGTGTGTGAGAGAGAGAGAGGGGGGAAAGAGAGGTGGGGGCAAGTGGGGTGCATGCGGATACACGTGCGCGTGTAGTTTTATTTTAATTTTGAGAACACAGGACATAACAGCGTTAAAAGGAAAACAAAAAGAAGAAAGACGACTACACTTCAGTGGTTGACTTGTTTCTTCTTTTTATTCTTTCCTCGGACTCAAGGCAGAGATTCCTCAGGCCACTATCTGACCACACCCAGGACTCTTGAGGTCGTGAGGCGCAGGTGATCGCCTTTGTCCAGTAGCTGTGCGGGTGGTCAGAGGATGTTGCTGCGGTCCACAGCTGCTTTGAAATCTACAACGGGCAGGTGAGCGACATCCCACGCAGCCTGTTGATTGTGCGCGTCAATGCGCGGACGAGGAAAAGCGGCGTCACAATAGGGGAGGGGGCGGGGTGTGGGGGGGAGGATGAACCAGTCTGCTCGAGGCTTGCGCCCTCTGTCGGCTTCTAGCTGCCGGCGCTAATGAAGCTACTAGCACGTCACGTGACATCTTCGACCTTAAACAGACATCGAAGGGTAGGCGTTGACCTCTTAATCAACTGTGACCTGTCTTCGCGGTGGGTCTGGTGAACTGTACCCGCCCGGGTAATTGGCCTCGACTGTGACTTCATTCCCCTCACCAGAAATCATCAGCATCACTTCTGTCGTCGGCTTAGCTCGTCGTCTGGGGTAGGGAAGGGGGTTTGACACGAATACATTCTTGCACTTTTCTCCGAAGAGCTCCTAACAGGGGTCCCACACCCTCGGGGTTCTTCCTCCTTCCTTCTTGAAACCAATCTAGTCTGGTACTGTCCTCCCTTTCTACTTCACCTTAGAAAGTTTCTAAGAATATTCATGAGCACTAAGACCTCACCTTGCTGTGCACCTTTAAAGCCTGTGGACACAAGCTTGGTGTCCAACTGCCAACTTTGTCCCAAACTCTGCTTCAATGGTCGGCGCAGAGTGTATGCAAATATACATTCCTTTTGGTTTATGAAGAGCTTGAATTGATCAAAGCGTCTACTATTATGTTTGCTGTGCTGGCCATTCAGGACTTTCCTTCTTCTCCGTTTTACCTTTTATACCCTTTACATTTCTGATTTGATCACTGGGACCTAGGGGAGGGCTTACAGAACGCACCCACTTTTGTCTCTAAGTGGGACTTTGTACAGCAAACTGAGAGAGCGAGAAAATCGACTACCAGTGGAAACAAGCGAAGACTCCGCCATTTTCTTGACGATGTTGAAAACGGGTGATGGCGACCTCCGCCACACAAAGGAGAAGCGTGGACTGTTCATTGGTCTCTCTAACAAAGGTGACTGAGCGGCAGCTGTTTGTGTGCGTGTGTGTCTAGCTATGAGCGCATACACGTATGTGTGCGTGCGTGCTTTCAACGTGTCCCCGCACGTGCATTTACATGGGGGAAACGACCCTCAACTTAAAGCCCACTAAAGGTGTAGTCGAGACGGCGTCGACGGAGCCGAGTTGTAAGTAGCATCGGCGCAGTTTTCAACTTTTTTTCCCCCCTACATGAAACGCTTCTCCATCTTGAGTGCAGCTGATGTCTAACGGCGGCCTGCGCTGACAGCAGAGAAGGAAATGAACTAGTCACGGGATACTTACTTGTTTCTGCGAGTAACAGGTACGGAGATACCAAGGAATTCATCTAATGACCTACGTTACTTTAAACATTAAAGACAGGCCGTGGACTTTGTCTACCTGTTTGTCAGTTTGCTTGTAGCCAACCGTGTATAAAGAGCGTTCGACAGAGCTCGAATGAATTCGTGTCTGAGATGAACTCGATTAGTTGAGGTGAACACGATGTGCTGAGATGAAAACGACGTACTGTGATGATCATGACGATCTAAAATGAACCGACATACTGTGCTGACAACGAGGTAGTGTGATAAGCAAGACGTAGTGTGATGAGGAAGACGTAGTGCGATAAGCAAGACGTAGTGTGATGAGGAAGACGTAGTGTGATAAGCAAGACGTAGTGTGATGAGGAAGACGTAGTGTGATATGCAAGACGTAGTGTGATGAGGAAGACGTAGCGAGATGAGCCCGATGTCACACGATGAACACAACGTGACGAAGCGGCGAGTGGCCAGCGATTGTTGCCAGAATTCACTCCCCTGCAACTTGGTCTGGGGCTGAGTGACGGCGATGTTTTGTGAAGTTGCTTCTCATCTGTTGAGAGGCTGTGAGGCCCGTGAGAGTGTTTGGAGGCTTAAGAATCTCTAAACGTCTCGATCTGTAACAGTCTCCTCTTCCCCCTCCTGTTGGAAACATAACCCGCAGGCTGTGGGTTCTGAGTGGGCGGCCAGGTACACCAAACATGGCGTGCAATGCGATTCTGTTATTTATACAGAGCATCAGTGAGGGCTTCATATGACATCAGGACTGACTCCCCCCCCCACGTTCCAGTTCTCTAACGTCTTCTCCCCGCACCCTCCTCCCCCACCCTACCTAGTCAGTTTTGAAGGTCCCTAGCCGGCCAAATCCAGAGCACGAAGTCGCTAGGACGGGATAAATGAGATCCTGGGCCAAGTCTGATCGCTCTGGATTTCTGCTTTAAGTCTGCAAGATTTGGGGTCGTCTAGGGCCTGATTGTTCGGGAAGGGAGGGGGAGCAGCGATGACTAGGAAGCCCTGCCGATGAGCTTAAAGACCTTTTAAAGTGAGTAACTTTTCCGTCCAATCAAACGACAATTTGACCTGCACAATGGTGCTTTTATTGCCCCCTCCACCCCACCCGGGCTTTGGGAACAACAGGAGGAACTGTGACTAGTCTCTATGGGTGACGTCATCAACAGCTTTCATTCCCCCCAACGTCCAGCCATCTCAGGTTCTCAGTCAAACCCACGATAGTACCACATCGGCCAAAATCGCCATCGTCAAGGCTTTCACTAAATTATCGTCTTTGCCATCATCATCTCTGCATCTCCACGGTGCTTTCAAGACATTCTCAGAAAGTCTGAAACAATGCTTCAGGCGCTAAGGCTAAGATCAGATGGTACTCAGCCTCCTTGCTGACCCGGTCAGGTCCACACCAGGCCAAGTTGCCACATTTCCTTTTGTCCACAGTGACCTGTCTGACCTTTTCCAACATACACCAGCTCAGTAGCTCAGATCTCTATTAGATACACAAGCTTCATATTCAGGGACAGACGCAAACAGCATGTGGTCAGTCAGCCCTATACACTGTCCCTCTTCTTCACGACAGACGGTCCGTGAACATCCGGCGCACACATTGCACTTAACCTTTCAGCACCAGTCTGTTTTCCTCTTGAAGATAAATTGCCACCTTACATTTCTTTGGGCGCACGCACGCCAGTGAGTGTATCTGTATCCGATAATATGATTGAGTGAGAGTGAGAGAGAGCGAGAGAGATTGAGACAAAGAGAGACAGAGATGGAGTAAGTGAGACAAGAGCTAGAGAAGGTCTAGAAAGTTTAGAGAGCTCATGGAATGTATATTCTCTGGACTGTTTACTTTCTTCAGCCAGTCTAGTTACTGCGCCTAATCCCCCCCCACCCCCTTGCTAGTGCTGTCCGGCGGCAATACGATAAGCGCCTGTCACCAATACATTGAGGATTGGGTGTCCTGGGTTCAGATCTCGTCTCAGGCACCCTTTTATTTCTTTGCATGGGACATTTGTTTACATGTCTGGCTGCTTTGCCGTGATGCAGCCTTAGTTGCTGACTCCACATAAAACACGTCCACCCCCCCTTTCCTTCTGGCGATTTATTTCAAGGTTATGGGCATAAAGCATGTAGTGTATGTACTGTGTTGTAAAGTATGTAAAGAAGTACACGTAATGTACTTTCTTTCTTCTTAACCCTCAACGCAGAGAGTCGACCACCTTCCTTCCTCTTCTGCGCATGGCTTGTATATTTGAGTAAAGGTTCTGTCAGCTTCCGGACAATGTGCTCGCCATCAGCAGGAAGACTGAGGCTGCGCTGGTATTGTGCTGTTTGTCTTCCTGTTTGTCTACCAAAGTGCACCGGTAAATGTTTATTTGGAAGAGAAAAGAAATGGGACAAGTCGGCCCTGCATGGCAAAACTTATGAACGAAAGCAGAAATGATATGTCAGGAAAGGTTGAGTGAGTAGATGTGAGATGGAATCAATGATCCCCGCTACAAAAGAAAATACTTTTAGGCTTCTTGTACCTTAGTGCTGTTTACCTTTACACAATCCCAGCACGTGAAATGCATTCTAACTTTTTATTGTGGTTTTTTTTCAGGATAAGGAGAGATTAGGCAAGAAGGATCCATTGGTTTTTGGTCCCTTCAGGAAACGCTTGTGGTTTAAGTGTTTTAATCTGAACTTTCAACTGGTTGTATGAGTCGTTGTTGAAAATACTATATTGTATATGAGGCAAAATCCTGTATTTCTATTCAATAATATCACAATTCTTCAGGTCCTCTAGTAGTTTCTTTCTTTTGTGAGCTGTTCAGTTCTTATCAGACGTTTGCGTGTCGGTAACATTGGAAAATAAGTCTGCGAAAACATGACACCTCAACCTATGGAGTCTTTTGAGTGGAACTAGACTGTGACATGGTGAATAATTAAGTATATGATGGCTGACCGAGTCTGTCGGCATGAGTTAGAAAACCCACGTGACAGTTACGATGCTGATTATTGTCGGCGGAAGCTGGAGAGGCAGTACATCTGTAAGACCAACATGTTAAGTGGATTAAGAAGATGCCGAGGGCTTTCATTCATCTGACACCCTGAAGAAGGGCGTGAATGTCAGGTGATGTGTCGGGTATGCAGCAGGGCAAGTTGGGTGTCACTCTATCAGTGCGGTAGTGTCGTCTACTAGATGTGCATCGTTGACAGATGAAGTTCTCGAACAATCTCAGGAAACAGCATGAAGGTAACTGTAATTACTGTCTCTATCAAGACCAGCCTCTTCCTTCTATTGATTACTTTATCTAATAAAGTTATCTTCGTGTCATGAGAAGTATCCTCTCTTTCTGCGGATGGCTATACTTTGTGTGCTAACATAAAGGTCTAACGGACTGCAACTGTCTTCTAATGTCTGGATAAAGTTCAAAGCAAGATACAATTTTGGAAACATCCCCCCCCCACTGCACAGAAAGACAACACAGACATCCAGACTGTCCATGGATGCGTGTACACTGTCACAACTACAGTCAACCGTAGAGCAGTGAAACTCAGGGCCTCCTTCTGTAGATGGCGATGTTTGTCGGTGTATCTCATGAGTTATTTCTATGTTTGTCGATGTATCTTGGGATGTCCGTCTGTGTGTTAATGTTTATCGCTCTGTCTTATGACCTCTTTATGTTCATGGTGATGCTTGTCGGTGTATTTCATGAACGGAAAGCGAATTCTCACCAAGATTAAGCAAGAAAGCCATCCGAAAAACAAACTGCACTTTTAAAAGGCTGTTAGAATGTGTGAAGGACACAGTTTGTATCATGTCCCCCCCGTGGGACGTGAGTGCGAGCTTCCATGGCGAGTGGGGAGTGCCGTGAGCAGTGACGTATGGAAATGTTTACCGGCTTTACACGCGCCGCAGAAGGAACACGTGGGTTATTTATAGCTGTGACTGCACCAGCATTTCACTCTCATATTTGTTTCTCTTCTATTTTCCCATTTAGCCTTCTTTGCCCGTTACCGTTTCTTCTTACTGCTAGGGATATGACGAAGGTTTCCTGTCCTTTTCATAACGTTCTTCTGTTCTCACGAGTGTTGCTGACTTAAGGCCCTCGCACATGGGCGTCAGCGACAGCACCAAGCTTCGAGTCAGGATCAAGCATCGCGCTGCTGGCTGCTGTACGCGTCATAGTCTCGCTCACGTGACCGCTGGCGTGTGTCCTTCGCGTTAACACTCCATATATGGAATGTCGCCTCCAAAACCAAATCGTAGCAACATTTGTGGCTGCTTGCTGTAACATTCCTCTGAAAGGGGATGAAAAGTGCTGCCTAATGCGACCACTGACACTGGAGAAAGGGTTAAATAATAATATCGGTGTGGTGACCTCGTCTTCAGTAGCAACTCTTGTCAAAAGATCACTCTGATTAGTTCAAGCCTGCGAGTGCCACGAGCATCACGGCGTCAAAACTCGACCCCCTACTGTTACCCCATCTATGATTCTGACACTGGAGGTCAGTGTAGTGGGTCCTAGATACAGGTCAGAGACCTCGACATGCGTCAGAAATGGCGCATCAGAATCATGAATGATGCCCTTGATTGGTGGACTTCAGTACTGGTCATTTGCAATCGTTGTGTGCACGTCTAAAGTATTCACCGACCTATCGATCTCAGAAGCAGTTGCAGAGCACTTATTGAGCAAAAGAACCGAAATCTCAGATAGAGATGCTCAGTATAGGCAAAGTAAAAGGCCAGTAAAGAGATACTGTATAGGCATATTAAAAGCCAGTAGAGACAGTTTAGACATAATAGAGGCCACTAGTGTGCGGCTCATGCTGCCATTGTGAACCTGAGCCATAGCCTGCGGGACAAACCCCTCAAGACGTGGAACTGGTGAGCACTTCACGACTTGTGCCGACAGCAATACATGAGCAGGTAAGTCTGTTTTACCCGTAAGGGCGGTCAGGTATCAGGCCATATGTTTCAGTCCCTATCCAACTTCTCAATACTTACGAGACTTATACATCCGGCTGTCTGTAAACACCAGCGGCAGATCACTCGTCAGCAGGCCAGGCGTATGTCAGTATGTCAGTATGTTTTGTCGAAGCCTCTCGGTCCTACTTCACATTCCAAAAACCTATTCAGAATGCAAAGTACGAGCCCATTTGCTAGTTACCTGTACCCTACTGTAAGTACAACTAACGTTTGTACAAATTAGTTGCCAAATACCGGCTGATACGGCTGGAACGAAGGACATCAGACCAGCACCTGACCCATATTCTCATGACCCACATCCCGTGATGGTAGATGAAGAGAGTGAATGAAGATGCATAAATGTTGTCGAATTTACTGACTGTGGTATTAAGGAATTTAATTTGAAATAAAAGGTGTTCATAATTTTTTTTCATTCCCCCCTGTGATTATTGAAATTTGATTTCGTTATAATTGTATATTTATGTCATTTGTGTTTCACTCCCTGTATTCATCTGTAGTTTATGTGTTCGGTGTATTTTTAAGTGTGTTTTGAGAGCAGGTGGGAGTCGCATACTATTAAAAGGGTGGGTTTCGTGTTGTCTGGATCCAAACTCCTTTTCTCAGGAAACTAATGCATCCCGAGGTGGGCAGCCACAAAAAGGTAATCGTTTTTGTTGTTGACGGAAAGTCATGAGTGAGTGTACTAACACCTGCCTGTGACAACAATACTTTAAGTATACATCTACATAATGCTTATTGTTATACTAAGACTGCCAGTGATACCTGTTTTAGTTTAGTGCCTCGCCCTTTTGTTTTCTTCCCCTATTCCCCTGCTACAAATGTGATGAAAACTGAAATGTGTTTGTGTCTTGGAGTACATTCTAAGCATATTGCTCAACTATGTCGCATTGCCTGCTGGGAAAACATTTCTCTTGATTTAGTTTTCTGAATAAAACTATTTTTTCAGGACTGTTCGTGTGAGCAAAGAATATTTATTCGCTTTGGTCTCAGGCTGTGCATGCAGCGCTTGCACCTGGGTGAAACATCATCTCACGACACGACTCCCTTTACGCGCGATCTGACATTTCCTCCACCTGGCGAGCATGTTTCCTCCGCATATTATGTGTTCACCTCTGATAGTTCCCTCCTGTGTTAAATAATCTGATGCTTTTTACACTTAAACAAACTGTTCTAGTATAAATCTTGCTGTTTAATTTGTTCGCTTGTTCGCCTTTGCGGTTTTTTGTCTGTTCGGTTGTTTGTTCGCATTTTTTGCGTTCTTTCTTTTGTTCGTTTGTGTTTATTTGAATATTGTGTGTCTCTGGAGCCCAGAATTTAAGGTCTTGCCCTCTTGTGTCTCTTCTCAGTCATGGTGATATGTGATGGTGACTACAGCCTACCTCTGGCCTAACTGTTTATGCTGTGACCCCCACTGTCGAGGGTCGGCGGCAACACGACCCCTTGATCCCAGCAGTTGTTGCTGCTCCTCAGTCCTTGCTAACTCACCTCTCGATCAGTTACCCTGTTTCTCGGAGTAGTTGCCCTGACACCTACCCTGCTGCACCTTTCGGACAGATACTTCCTCAATACCCTTCACGGCCAGGTTCGGTAGCAACAGACACCATCCCGGCCTGAAAGTGCCGTCCCTCCCAGTGCAGCGGCAAAGAGGGGCTGCCAGGCACGGTCCCGACTGCAGTGTGAGGCGCGTGCTGGGTGGGTGGGTGGGTGGGTGATTTCAATGGGTGGTGGAGGGGGGGGGGAAGAGAACTCACGGCAGCGCGTGGCTGGGAGAGCGGTGGTGCCGGAAGATGAGAAGGGGGAGAGAGTGAGAGATGGCGGAAGGGGGGGATAAATTGTGAAGAGGAGAAAACTCTGTTGAGAGACTCTGGTACGATAGCGGCCCCTGTAGAGAAGTGAACACTCTACGCTACCTTCTTGTTTTCCCGTGGTCCTCTGTCCGAACATTTCGCTGCCGCAGGGAGGCGCTGTAGTGCTGTCTTCACTGGCTACCGGCTGTTTGGACCCGCTTGACGTCATCTCAGTTTGTTTACGTCAGCAGCGAATACGCGGATTCAGCAGTTTACATCTTTACCTAGGAATGTGTATTAGTGAGGTGCATGAACGATAAGGAGTTTGACTTGCTTGGATTTTCTAGAGAGGGGCAGCCACCAGAATGCCTTGTTCTTGCTATTATTGTTCCGTCAGATGATGGAAAGTATGTGTCATGTGACACTGAGAGGGGAACAAGGAACAACATAAACACGCACGTGCACGCATACAAGCTTGTACACGTGAAAATGTACATGATGACACTGGAAACTCGTGCAGCTTGTTTGACAATATATTGTGAGGACCTGCACAAAGTCGGATCTGCTGTTAGTGGCTCACGGTCTTCACCTCTGTATATTCTCTCCATAACCCAGTTACACTGAAATGGTTGACTGCATTCTTTTCTGGGTGAAAACGTGTAATCCACAGTCTTGTTATCAACTTTTGCAATATCTTTACTGCTGATATTTCACATTTCAATGTGGGTAAACAAATAATATTTTCTTTACTATCCTCCTCACCTTTCCATAACATAGAGTACTTGGATTAGAATCCGTGAAAAGCATTTTTTTCTAGTTGATTTCCCTCGATTACTCGCCTCAGCTGGGGAAAATATCAGCATCTCTTTAACCAATCTTCTTAACAGCAGTGAGAAGCCAGACTGTTGTACTGCGGTCAATAACCAGGCAATTTTACTGGTCAGAAGTCAGTTGGTTGTTGTAAGATCCAGACCCAGTCTGTTGTACTGAAGTCAGAAACCAGTCCCATGTATTGAAAAGCAGAGGTCAATGTGTTGAAGTCCACTGGAAAATTTTGTTTTGGTCATATTCCCATTTGTGCTGCTGACGCTGGGGGAAAAACCCTGACTGTGTTTTTGCCTCATCCTTATGCAAATATCATGATATATACCCTCACTGACAGTGACTGACCCCAGTCCTGTCATACATAACCTGACGATTGAGCCCTCGCTCCGTAACGCCGCGCCCTCTAGTAGCTCCCCCTGGTGACGAACTCATTACAGTAGGCAACAGCTTGGGAAATCCCGCACGAGAATTGAACTCTCTTCTGCAGGGTCAGAGATGTCACCTGCTTTGTGCCGTCTGTCCCTTTCCTCTGTGTGTGTGTGTGTGTGTGTGTGTGTGTGTGTGTGTGTGTGTGTGTGTGAATTTTTGTTTTCTTTTTTGACTCAGTGACTCATTGAACAGCTTCCGATTCTCGTAAAAAAAAAGAAGCTGACGACAAGAGGTTGACGGTACAAAAACAAAAAGGTTGCAAAATATTCTGGACACGATGGCTGCAGACCGCAGTCAAGACTGTGACACGCGCGGGTGATGCAGGCATGACGAACTCTGCTCTTCCTGCTCTAAGAGCTCCACCACCGCGAGGTGTAGCGGTAATTGATTCATCCTCAATCAATGGATAGTGGGGGGGGGAGGGAGTTTGGGGGAAAGAGGCCTGTGGCAACATTGATGCTTGATTCCAGGCCAGTGCCTCGCCACTCGGAGCGCACTGGAGAGCATGAATTGTGTGACTGAGCTGCTAGCTTCGACCCACGAGTGATCAATGCAAATTATCACACAGCCAGTTTTTCGACGCTCTTTCTCGAGATTCTTAAAAACCGCCCCACCACCACCACCACCACCACCACCCCTTCCCACTCCCCGCACTCTCCCCACCCTCATCTGCCCCAGGATGCTCCTCCGCCCGTCAGCTTCCTCGGCCTCTCCCCTCTATCAGCTCTGCTTCGTTTGTCTTCTCGTCCTAAAGAAGAAAACATGGAGGAGAGACCCGCCAGAAGGTTGGAATAAGTCTTGCTGGTATTTTGAGCTCCGTGAAAGTGAGGACAGATTTACTTCTATTGATCTCTCGTCCTCACAAGCCGAAGCCAAACTTAAATGTGAAGAGTTCGGCCACCCGGCAAATGAAGGTCGATGTCCGTGATGCTGCCGACTCACAGGCTTCGAACACTCAAGTCAATAGACCATTAGGGACAAATACACTTTTTTTTTTTATTTCGCAGTGTAGTGTTCAGTCTCGACTTTTGAATATCTGCCGTTTTTTGATGATAAGAAATCACACACACACACACACACACACACACACACACACACACACACACACACACACACAGAGTGAGTGTTTGCTTGTCTGCGCCCGACATCAGCAAGTGCAAAGACTGGCATCGTAAAGAAAGGCGGCGTGAAGAAAAGACAAGGTTTGGTTTTACCGAGATAACTTTCAGAGGTGGAGCTGACAGTCGGAGAATTTATTGGTCATTGACTCCAGACTCCAGTAGACGTGTGCGCGTGGGAGATAGATCAGGCAGTCTTGTGTTCGCACGCCCTCCTACAGGCAGGCCGTCTGTGCTAACTGATGTACCAGCGTCATCCTAAATCTCGCTGACTGTAGAGTACGAACGTCACTCTGTCTCGCTGACTGTAGAGTACGAACGTCACATTGTCTCACTGACTGTAGAGTACTAACGTCACTCTGTCTCACATTCGGTAGAGTACTAACCTCACTCTGTCTCACCGTCTGTAGACTACTAACGTCACATTGTCTCACTTTCTGTAGACTACTAACGTCACATTGTCTCACTTTATGTCTAGAGTACTAACGTCACTCTGTCTCACTGTCTGTACAGTACTAACGTCAACCAGTCTTACCATCTGTAGAGTACTAACGTCACTCTGTCTCGCTATCTGTACATTACTAACGTCACTCTGTCTCGTTGTCTGTAGAGTACTAACGTCAACCAGTCTTACCATCTGTAGAGTACTAACGTCACTCTGTCTCGCTATATGTAGAGTACTAATGTCACACTGTCTCACCGTCTGTAGAGCACTAACGTCACATTGTCTACGTCACAATGTGTCACTGTCTCTAGAGCACTAACGTCACATTGTCTTGATGTCTGTAGAGTACCAACGAAACACTGTCTTGCTGTCTGTAGACTAATAACGTCACATTGTCTCATATTCTGTAGAGTACTAACGTCACACTGTCTCGCTATCTGTAGAGTAATAATGTCACATTGTCTCACCGTCTGTAGAGCACTAACGTCGTGCTGTCTCGCTATCTGTAGAGTACTAACGTCACACTGTTTCACATTCGGTAGACTACTAACGTCACTCTGTCCTAATAACGTCACACTGTCTCACATTCTGTAGAGTACTAACGTCACACTGTCCTAATAACGTCACACTGTTTCACATTCGGTAGACTACTAACGTCACACTGTCGTAATAACGTCACACTGTCTCACATTCTGTAGAGTACTAACGTCACACTGTCGCACTGTCTGTAGAGTGACGTCATACTGTCTCACTGTAGAGTACTAACATCAGACCGTCTCGCTGTCTGTAGAGTACCAACTTTACACTGTATTTCTGTCAGGAAAACTCCAGCGTCACACTTTAAATAAACTTTCTGTAGAACTGTCACTTGCACGTGACATTACAAGCATGTGATAATGTTCATATGTTCATATACAGCTCAAATCACAATCTTGGCGAGTGACCGGCGGGTAGCACGTGACGCCCGATTTCCTTGTGAGCAATGGCGGCAAATGTTAAAAGTTTGTTGGCTAGTGACGTCACATCGTCTGCAGCATGAACGTCACCGGACCTCAGGCCTACGGTTGTAGATATCGTAAGGTGTAGAGTATTGTGGGATTGTGGCTGTGTGAAAGGAGTGAGCAGGAGATGCGTGTGGTGATGTTGACAGCTTGGAGTAGAAGGTCTGAAGTTCACCTCATTTAATCGCATTGCAGTTTACATCTACTCGCCATGTTTGTCACGTATTTTGTCATTTGTCATTTTTTTAATTTACTCTCCTAATTTTCAAGAAACCGATTTTACCTTGCTTGTTCCTCTCCTCATCTACAGCGAATAGTGACAAAAACATTAGTAGCTCTAACTACTAAATCTTGGACAGTGCAACGTGTCACAAGGCGTCACAGACAGCTCTGATCCTCCATTTTCTTCTGTCTACACGATTGCTTTACCATCATTTGTGCTTTTATTTTGATTTTATAGACTGTTTGGAGTATGGAGGACTGTGTTCAGTCAGTTGTTACTCAGACACCATCTCAGTTTCCCCCGCTCCAGACTTTATCCCCATTTCTTTCTTTCTCTCGTTTTGGTTGGTTTCTTCAGTCTCTCCCTAACATTATTATTGTTTTAATTATTTTATAGCCCCCCTCCCCCGAGCTTGTTATATGAGGTTGGATATGGTGCTATATATATGAACTTTTATTATTATTAAAGTGCAAGATATCAGGCCAGGACGCATGCGCCATGACGGTTGACGTCACGTGACGCGGTCATCGCCTGTCGTGAGATAAAGCGATTATGCCATTCGGATATGTTTCTTTTGGGGCCGCGCTTTGGTTATCATTGGCGGAATTTCCATTATCCAGAGACCAATAGTTCCAAATGAGGTGTCCCGTGCTGTCACATAATTATCGGCGCGTGGGTCACGGCTGGGTTAAAATTAAATATTTCCGCTCACGTGACTGCAAAAACGTTCTCTCTACAGAGACTGCGGAGACTGGCCTGCAGGCATGGGCTGCCTTTTGTGCGCGAGGCTGTGCTGTGTCTTGCCTGCAGACATTACAAATTGGAGCAAAAGTTCTTTTCTCGTTGTGCAGGATGGAGGTGAAGTGGGTCGCCGCCCTCAACACAGTGGCACGGTGCATCTGCAGCTCCCGTTAGCATGTCCTTTATCTGGCTAATTAATCTTTCTCTCTTTCCTCGCTCGCTCGCACGCTCGCTCAATCTCATTCAGTTTGGGCAGCGTCTCATCTCAGCTACCATTACACATCCAAGAGCAATTTTATCCTTCACGGTTAACTGTCGGAGACCAGAGTGGGCTTGAGCAAGGCGCCCCGAGAAATTGTGAATGCTTTTCACTTTGTGTGGGTGGGCAACCATGAGCCTGTACTTGTCTGTGAGGTACAATTAGCATGCGTTTGGTGATGGGAGACAAGCCGGTGTTCACGAGCATCATTTATTAATGCCGCTGGCGACAGACGAAGTGTGTCTTCCGTGCATCACACCTTCTCGTGCATATCAAGAAACATGGATGCACACTCACTTGGCTCGCTGCAGGCTCTTTGTGTGTGTGTGTGTGTGTGTGTGTGTGTGTGTGTGTGTGTGTGTGTGTGTGTGTGTGTGTGTGTGTGTGCTCGCACGTTATGTATTTTTGAATGTATGTGCGTTTAGTGATCGTGTATTTTATGTATATGTGTTATATTTAAATTTATTTATATTCAAATATTTCAACTTCTCGGGTTTGGAAAGAATTTATATTCAATCCTACTTGCACGTGCAGCTCGGGACAGTTTCGCACACAGCTCGCAGCACAAACACGTCAACAATAAAATGTTCACTTTCAGTGTGTCTGGGGACATACATCGGTTCCACCTTCGTAAAAATGACAAAAACTATCTTCAGTAACTCCCAATGAGTATCCTCTGCCCCAAGAGACGCAAGTCCCACAACTCTGCCTTGAGGTAAACTAACCAAAAGCAATCCGGGGAATAATGCTTTAAACATCGAGCATAAATGAGAGTTGGAAATAAACATGTTTATCAAGAATTACATCGCGCTCAGCAATTACAAACATTGATTAGAGCGAGTGTGATGATGTAAACAAAGACATTACAAAAAGAAGGACCTTCACTGGGTGAGAATTATTAGCGAAAAATATGATTCCCTTCCTGAAGACACAGACCCCAAGAAAAATGGCAGCCTTGACACACTAGCTAACATACAGTCAGTTTTGGTTGCAGAGATCACTGACTGTATTCAGTTCGCTGACAAGCTTAACAGGCTAGCAAAAGGTGAAACTCTAACACACTAGTCCCGAATGAACACACAAACATACAGGTAGGCCTTCACTTCTTGTTCACTTCTTGGCCTTGTTCCCTCCCCCGCCCCTCCCGTATAACTGGCCCCGCACCTCGGTGTAGTCAGCTGCCTCATTTTTGTGCCCTTTATCTTGATCATAACCCTGCTTCCTTCATTAAACTACAACATGGCAGACTGCTACCATCACCGGCAAGTCCATAAAGATTGCAGCACGGGCTACATGGGTGTGTACATTATAATTCACCTCCCTAGGCGCATAAATTATTGCTGTATAAATCACAATTCACCATCGTGTGCAGACATCTCCTACTGCCTTCATATCCGTCTCTGTCTCCCGCGACGATAATTTCTCTCTCTCTCTCGCTCCACTGGTCTCGCACACCTTGAGGCAGGCAGCAGCGGGCCAGGTACCTCTTGTTTCTCTCTTTCACTCCTTCTCTCTGTCTTTGCAATGTCCATTCTGCCACAGCGATCATTCAGATTTTTTTTTTATTTGTATTCATTTGTTCTAGATATGCAGATTTACGTGAACAATATATTCGTATATAAATTCTATAAATAGACATCCTATTTTAGGTTTTCTGTTCTTAAGTCAGACAGTTAACCCGATTTGACAGTTTGGTAGTTCGCGTGGTTTCTCTGTAAAGCTCGTTTAAGATGAGAATTGAAGGTAAACTGCACTACATGCGCTGGGTGGCAGTGTGTGGGCGTGTGATCTGTATCTGCGTGCGTGCGTGCACGGGAACATCACTACTTTTTTTTTTAATGGGGACCTTGCGTACCTTTTTATTTTACTTGGTTTCTTGCATATTGGCGTGTCAGCCTCGTTATGAGAACATGCGGCTAGTGCTACCACGGACGTGTACAGGGTGGATTGCTGTCTGCCGAGACCAACGCTGAGCCTCTTGCGAAGTTCTCCGCTGTTAGTCTCGGCGAGTCTTAACAATGAATGTGAATAAATCGGATGCTTCTTATATACCAGCCTCGTTCTAGTAGTTCAACAGAAACGTGACTAAACCGGAAGGTATATGTAACCAGCCTCGTTCTAGGACTTCACTGAAAAAAATCGTCTGCAAGCAGTCCAGTGATACAAGTCCGTGGTGCTACGCTCCACTTCTATGCACGTTGTAGTAGGGAGGGAAGCACGTCCCTGCGGATGTGACGCATGGCGCATTTCACTCAGGCCATCACCAGGGGGCGCTGGTGGCCGATACCTGCTTGACGAGGGCTGCGGTCGATAGTGAACCCAGCAACCTGACAGCTCACCTTGCATGAATCGCGCACCTCGACATCAGTAGCGATGCTAACCAGTCGGAGGCCGTAAGTCAGATAACACCATCAGAGAACAAGAGCACGGTGCGATAGATCTGTTATCAATTCTTCTCGGTATCAACCAGGTTTAGTTAGCTGTCTGGAGGGCCTGTGCTCGATTGTACCTGGACAGGTAACACGGGATTCCCTGCCTAATCAGGCCATTGATCAGCGAAGCCTTCTCTGGGTGTCAAGCCCTCAGACACACTTGAGTGGCCAGAGTCACAGTAAGTGCGGTGTCCACGTCCTGTGCCTGCGATAAAGTCCTCGGCGGCTGACAGCTCGCCCCACAGCCACAACCTCCATCACAGTCAACGTTTCACTTCACCATCGTCAAAGGCGACAGCATCGACCACAGCTCTCGGTGTACAAGACGCAGTTTGTTGGTCAGTAGCTCTGTGCCGAGTGAAAAGCCAGTGCCACCTCATTTCTCGCGGTTTGCCAAAAATGAAATATTTACAACTTGTAATTAGGAGATCGCCCGGAATTACTTACAAATGTACGGCGACGAGAAATTACAATTCAAACGATCGTTAAAGTTTGTAAAAACAAAAAAGTGGCAATAAACTGCGGAATTCTGCCGAACTCGCACAGAGTTAATTACTATCATCTTTTTCACATCAGTGGAACAAATTTAAATTAATAACAGCTTGCTAAGATGTAATGTGATACACCTGGAATTAGAAGGCTCGAGAGCTGATGCAAAAACAGTCGATGAGATTGTGATGGTCCTATACGCTACATTTCAATTAATTTTGTTCAACTGTTCTTTTATTTACAAAAACAAAAATGGGGTTTAATTGTAGAGAACAGGTATGAGAGAATGCGGAAAAAAGAGAATCTGGTGTTACAGAAAAAAAAGAAACATTTCAGACACTTCCCCCCCCCCCGATATATTGGGAGCTATGTGCCTTTGCAATGTAAGGACAGCCAGCGGATAGATAAGGAAAGGTAATAAAAGGTCATAGAATAGAAAAGGAGATAGTGATGGATAATTACCAAAGAACAATAATCCCTAATCCCTAAACTGTTCTTCGTTACTATAATACTTTATTTATTCTTCTACAACTTGCTAGCAATTCAACACAGACGTGCCAACACTAACCCAACCCAAATGTCTACTTCTACAATGGAAATATCTTACTTAAAATCGAAAGCTGACATCCTCCCTTCAGTTTACCCCTCGACCCTCCTCAATGTGTGTGGCTGCTCTAGCTTCATCTCTGCTCCTGTTTCTCACGAAATAAAAAAGGAAAAAAGAGAAAACTTCACTTGTTTCACCTGTTTGATGTACAATGTCTGGAGGAGCATTTCACACACGGGCGCTCTTGGTTTTCCTCCCACTGACTGACCAGTCCTAGCGGAGCCCCTGGTCATGTCGTCAGTAGAAGACTCGCCTTATATGGTTATGCACACCCACCTATTCCCTTTTCCTTGGCCAGCCCTTATTCAGCTACTCGTTACCTCACACCGTGATATTAGTTAAATTCTTGTCCTTCGATACACTTCGATAAGCCCTCCGTGTCAACCTACCCTCCCCCAGCATGGATCTGAAGTGGGGTATTTAAGTCAATTAGCCTACCGTTCCTCTCCTACAATCGCAGAGTTCACATAGGGTGCAGCCCCTGAGTGGTCGTGTCTCTGACTGGCTTGAAAACTACATCCACCACCTCTCGTTAGTCAACGGCGCAACCAGACCTGCTGTGCTGTTTGTTTTTGTTCCTTGTTAGATACATAGAAACACCATCTCCATCTTCTTGCTAAAGCCACCCGCCTTCTCTGTATCTCCCTCTCTCTCTCTCTCTCGGCATAGTTGGGACAACAATCAAAAGGAGTGGCATCCCTATTTCAGGTGCCTTGCCTCCATGCTTAGGGACTAGCTACCTCCAGTCTGCCGTTAATGCTGCTGTCTTAGAAGATCGTAATTATCTCCCCGGAAGTCAGAAAGCTCCTTGTGACTGTCATGAATATCGTGAAGCTGTGATGTTGCCTTTTTATTGGGAGGGAGGCATGAAGATATTATGCGTTTTGATGGGGAGCGGGGAGTGATTATCTTGATTTTTGCTGGGGAGGGGAGTGTACCGGGAACATATTGTCTCATTATATGAGGAGTCGGGAGAGATGTTCCCTGTGATTTGAGGGGAGTGGGGAAACGGGATATTGCGGGGAGTAAGTCTGCAAACATTAGAAGCCTAAAGGAACAGACAGACAGACAGCCAAACACTGTAAGAGGGTTTGTTTTTTCACTACCCAATACAGTGATATGTTCTTTATTTGTAGACTTATCAGAGCAACAGGTCTTGTTTAAACGGTACTCGGCAGTTGTTTCTAAATTAGGAAGATCGGGTGTTTAAGACAAAGACTTCTTGGGCGTTCATTTCGCAGTTTATTACCTTTGACCCCCCCCCCAAAGACCTTCTTGGATTAGCGAAACAGAAACACTATCAACCACATATCAAAACAAGGAAATCTAGGCTCAGAGCCTGTTGAGCAGTTGAGAGCCGGAGCTTTCTTCGCACTATTGATTCCATCGGTCGTCCAGTAAAGTTACAAGACTTTTTTACCCGAAAAATTATGATATAGTATTTCGTGGGATAATATTGTGATCCACTGTTTTTACAAAACTATAACTTGTGACCAGTGAATGCACTTATATGGCCGGACAGACCTGATTTTTAAATACTTCACACAGGACATTTCATGATTTGGTCGTATACGGGTATAATTTAACCCTTAATACTTTTGTTATACTCAGACATACTTTATTCATTTTTATATTCTAGTTGAATACGAATATGAATATGCCTCTACCCTTGTCTGCTCCAGTCGTCCACAGACATACCTTCCATGCTGTCTATTCCACTCGTATTGCAGTACACGCTGACTGTACTTTGACTTATAAACCTCTGTGTGTTTTATTCGGGTATCACATGATACGAGCGCTGTGTGCATCGATCTGCGATTCCCCCTTGTCTGGTGAACAGCACAGTCGGCTGTTCTGGGAGGAAGCCTTCAACCCGTCTGGTTTTTTTATTTTTATTTTTTTTTTTTTTCGTTTTTTTTTTTTGGAGGTGTGTTTTTTTGTTTTGTTTTTGTTTTTTTGTTTTTTTGTTTGTTTTTCTAAACCGGGGTAGAAATGTTGAATATTGTTCTGCGATACCAACCATGTTTGGAGAAGCATTGAAGGGGGTGGGGGTGGCGAGATGTGTAAGTTGCCAAGCTAGCAAGCAAAGACCTGAGGGGATGTACATGTCTCGAAATTATTTCTAGCAAACCCCAAAATCAGTCATTTGTCTCTGTGGATTATTTGTAAACCACACACAGTTTCGTCTTAACAAGTACTGAGTGCAGCAGCTGATTAAGTTTCTTTTTGTTTTGCGTTTATTCGTTAATCTGTGGGATCTACCTGTTACTGAAACCGCCGCCAGTCTAAGAACCGCACCCGTCTGGGAATAAGTCAGGTTTAGGAAACTGTCGGGTGCTGGTGCGGAAGATGGAGTATTTCCACCTGGCGGCTGCTATGGTTTCACACGCTAATGAGTTAAAGAACCATGGGATACAACATCCCACGCCCTAAATAGTGTTTTTAAACTGTAAATGTAATTTGCACCATCCCTTGAAGCATCCTTTATTGTCGATGTCTGTTGTACCTGAACATTACCACATTTCTAGATTTTAAGCAAAGAACCGACACTTGCTTCATTTTGCGTTTTGGTTCTAGGATAGTAGATATAAGCTGGCAGTTTTATTTACCTCTAAGGTGCTGAAGCAAGCTTAGGTGGAGCTTTTTTCGCAGAAGGTGACCTGCATTTTAAAAAAATACAGCTTTTCCCAGCAGCCACTTGAGTGACTTTACTGGGCTTGTTTTTGGTTAGTCTGTACAGAAAGAGAATTTTTTTAACTTTCATAGTAAGAAAGACTTTGTGGTTACAAGGAATTGCATGCTGCTCGTGTTGACTGGAGTTTTGAGTGTCGGATTTGTCTGGAACCTGTTTTGGGGGTAGCAGGCTTTCTAATGAAGTCGCTGACGACCACTCATTCTCTCTCTTTTATTAGGACTAAAATCCTTAGCTCCTTGTAGAACCGACATCGTAAAATGAAATAAAATGATAGCATATGTAATTACAGCAATTTGTTGCTAATTATAAGCTTAAAAGAACGTTTGTCAATACTAATGTTGACACTTGTACTATCACAAGCCCTTGTTAAGTCTACTCATTGCAAACGAGGAGAACTTTCATAGAGCTTGTCATACCTGATACATCACAGAGCCCTTCCTACCTGATATATTACAGAGCTTGTCATACCTGATACATCACAGAGCCCGTCCTACCTAATATATTACAGAGCTTGTCATACCTGATATATCAGAGCTTGTCATACCTGATACATCAGAGCTTGTCATACCTGATACATCAGAGCTTGTCATACCTGATATATTACAGAGCTTGTCATACCTGATACATCACAGAGCCCTTCCTACCTGATATGTTACAGAGCTTGTCATACCTGATACATCACAGAGCCCGTCCTACCTGATATATTACAGAGCTTGTCATACCTGATATATTACAGAGCTTGTCATACCTGATATATTACAGAGCTTGTCATACCTGATACATCACAGAGCCCGTCCTACCTGATATATTACAGAGCTTGTCATACCTGATATATTACAGAGCTTGTCATACCTGATACATCACAGAGCCCGTCCTACCTGATATATTACAGAGCTTGTCATACCTGATATATCAGAGCTTGTCATACCTGATACATCACAGAGCCCGTCCTGATATATTACAGAGCTTGTCATACCTGATATATTACAGAGCTTGAAATACCTGATACATCAGAGAGTTTGTCATACCTGATACATCAGAGATTGTCATACCTGATATATTACAGAGCTTGAAATACCTGATACATCAGAGAGTTTGTCATACCTGATACATCAGAGATTGTCATACCTGATATATTACAAAACTTGTCATACCTGATATATTACAGAGCTTGTCATACCTGATACATCACAGAGCTTGTCATACCTGATATATTACAGTTTGTCATACCGGCTATATCCAGGCAGCAGAGCTTGTCATACCTCATATATATCTATATTTACAGGCAGCACAATTGTGGCTGCAGTCGATAAAACAGTTTAAGGGTGTGTGGAGTCGGTTGGCTGGAAAACAGCACATGGCACCAAGCCAGCAATAACTGTACTGACCGCTTCAACACAAGCTGTAACAACCCGTTCAGCATAAACTTACTGACCCCTTCTGTGTAAGTTGTTCTGACCCCTCCAGGGTAAGCTTACTGACCCCTTCTGTGTAAGCTGTCCTGACTCCTCCAGGGTAAGCTTACTGACCCCTTCTGTGTAAGTTGTCCTGACCCCTCCAGGGTAAGCTTACTGACCCCTTCTGTGTAAGCTGTCCTGACTCCTCCAGGGTAAACTTACTGACCCCTTCTGTGTAAGCTGTCCTGACTCCTCCAGGGTAAACTTACTGACCCCTTCTGTGTAAGTTGTACTGACCCCTCCAGCGGAAACTTAAAGGGCAACACCAGTAAAACATTTTTCTTTGTGATCGGGTTATGTCCATTTTAAAACAATAATTCACAAAATACTAAATACTAAATAATCTTAAGTTTCAAGATATAAGTCTTCAAACATCGGATGAAGTTTTGAAGCGACACTGGTTGATGTCTTCAAATATCTAGCAAGCAGCAAAATATAAATGCCGAATGGACCCGAAGCTGGTTTCTTTTAAAACGTCTTTTACAAAAAAAAAAAAAATTCGCGGGACCCTCAAACAAACGCTCTTAAACGGCAAACAGGCCGCAAACAAGAGCCAAACAGGTTTGCCAGACCATTTGGGGATAGCTTGCAGTGTGTAGGTCCCATGGCAAACACCAGGAATGTTTCAGAAAAATTTCCCGTTTGTCGTATGTCCGAGCTTTTTACTGACCCCTTCAGCGCGTCGGGGCTGCTGGCTATAAGGTCGCTGATGTAGCCCCTCAGTCCCACCCCTATCGTAGACTGGTTTTCACAGCTTTGCCTTCGGCGGCTTCACCCTGACTGCTCGACTGGACAGATCCTGGTCTTGTCGCCAGGACAGCTACCACTGATCCTGTTACATCACTTCGCGTTCTGGCATGCGCAGAGGCGGATGGCAACATGGCGAGCGCCACTGAACCTCTGGCTGTGAGCTCTGCTCTGATGAGTGACACCTTGAGGAGATACTCGCATCCTGGGTGACGTAATTCGAGAACCGAAGGCCCTATCTTCACGTGTTGAGGGGGTTGGGGACCGCGTCTGCCTGTAAGAAGGCCGCGTGCCGACTGCAAATAAACTCTGACGGCGCTACAGTAGCCACCAGTGCAGTGATCAAGATCATTCAGGGTGGGGTGGGGAGGTATATTGCGCCAGGTTCGGGCGTAAAGGTTGTTATCGGGTGTGCGTATCGGACGATAAAAAGCGCCGGAAGAAGTTAGGTGGACTTTACAGGGGGCGGCGCCTATGAGGGTCGTTTGTAATACTCGTTGGTCCACACATCAAAGACAACCGTCGATAGTACTCGCACCGCACGTGCAATGAACCTCTCTAGTCAACTCGTGACCAAAAACTAGGCAGCGATTGTCGTCGAAGGTTGTATGATTTCACAAAGTTTCTGGACCCTAACAAGCGGTAGCCCATCGCTAAATTTCTTAGTACGACATCTCTGGAGGAAAAACAGATCGAAACAACCGACAAACCGGTCGGCATGCGAGACGGCACTGTTGGAGTCCAACGGCGTTGGCAGCAGAGTCTCTCGCGACTGGAGATTGGCACCAACGGCCGGGTGCGCTGTCATCACGCAAGTCGCAAATAACGGCGCACAGGAGCCTCGTTTGCGTATTGATGGATTTTTTTTTTTTTTTGTCTTGACTTCAACCCCCACCACCCACGTCGTTGCTTTTACCAGAAATATCGATGGAACAAATAATTTAGTGACAGTTTATGTATGTACGCAGTGACACAGTTTTCCGATAGAGGACGGAGCGAGGCTGTCACTTATTGTGAATGTTTTCCTGCTGCTCCGGGAATTTCGCAGGCGCAGTAAAAGCTTAAGCCACCTTAATTGCGGTAATAAAGCCCCTGTTGTAGAATGCCTCCTCGGGGAAGGATACGATTTGTCCCGTGCTTTGTCCCTTTGGGTAGTCCAAGTCCGCTCTCATACTTTGTTTCTGTGGGCACTAAGTCTGATTTGTGTCTGGCCCATCTTTGCACTAAAGTCTGGTTTCTATTCCTTCCTCAGAAGTCATGTCTCTGCAGCCTCCTTCATGCCAGGCGGTTCAAGTCTTTGTTTGTGTCTTTATGTCCGTGCTTATAAGTAAGAAGACCATTTTGAAGATTGTCTTAGCTGCCGATGTCTTGCTTAAGAATGGAAAATCTGTCTTTTAGAAGTAAAATCTGGATGGAGTAGGGGTAGACACCCACCCACCAGTAAAGATCTTGTCTTAGTGTCCCTTTGTTCATCTTCCTTCAGCGGCTCCCCTTGACCCAAAGCGATGTTTGTAACACGTGACATTATAATGGCTTCCAAACTTCATGGACATTGACACTTATCTGGAAAAATAATTATCAATATTGTGTCGTGCTGTTTTGAAATGTTATTTGTTTCCAGCTTATATTATTCCACAAACTAAATTGTTAAATTATAAACCCAGTAAGCACTCTGTCGATGGTGCTCGAGTCCAGACGATCATCTTGAACGATCGTCACAGCGTGTTCACAATTTCCTGACAGAGGAGAGGAGGGCTGTGTGTACCTAATATTCATCATCGTGCAGTAAATATTTACCGATATCTATGCCCAGTGTTTACCTACTAGTTCTATGAAATAAGAAGAGAATGTCGTCCCTGCCAGTTCCACGTTTTATATCTAAACTGTTCCTCTTCAATCAGTTCTGCGCTCATCAAATGTAAACCCAAGACAAGAGTTTCTGCACCACAGAAGTTAAACTATTTTCCAGAAAGAAACAGAAAAAAAGCTTTTTCTTAAAATTTAAATACTCGCTTTAATAATCGACTTGGTGGCAGCACAGCCCTGGTGAGTAACAATCTGTCAGTGGAGTAGACTGGGCGAAATGTGATCTTGAAGTGCCACTCAAAACGGGTCTTTTGTGAAAAAAATGTTTGCGATTTGTTTTATACCTTAGTTTTTAGTTTCCCTAATAACTAGCTTGTCTATGAATTCAGTTCCCCTATTGTCTCGACTCAGTTCCGCCATCGCCTGATTAGAGTGCACCATATGCACAATTATAGGCCTTGGCAGGCCTTCAGTCTGTCGGGTTGGGACCAATATCCTGCCAGACACATCAGGGTCTTAGACTGTCCCCCTTCCCCTCCCCCCTCACATTGGTCGACTATCGACTGGTTTACTGCACTGTACCACTCCAGCCCGCTGGTCAGTGTGTGTGTGTGTGTGCCTGCCTCAGTGAGTACACAGTCCACTGTCTGCAGTCCCTTGTCCACTGACTATTAAATGCTTGGCCACGGGCTGCGCTGGATGTCTGAAGGGTGGAAGAGTATAAGACGAAGCTGGCGTTGGACACACATTCACTCTTTGTGCGAGAAACCCTCAGAAAGGACAGAGTTGTGCTTTTCATATTATTATAATCCACTAATGCTTTCAGCCTGCATTCGTTTCTTCCCTAACAACGACGACTCAGCTCTAACACCTTGTTGTTTTTGTTGTAGTTCTTCCTGTACTTGAATGAGTTTGTCCCTATACAGTGCAGACTTGTTTCCCTGTCCAGGCCTACTGGTACTCCTGATGTTCCATGCTACATGTTCCGCCTACAAAACTGTCCTGTCCTTATAATAGCTTCGGTTCCTTTCAATCCTAATGATAGAAGTCAGCTAAGTAGGTGCCAGATTCAAAAACAGAATGCAAGTCTACCGACTAAAATACAAGTTAACAAATATACTGCATAATATATATGGAAATAAGCAAAGTCTTCCTTTCATTTGGAAATGCAACCCGCATGCCAACCAACAGTCCAATGCTCATAAATCTACTCCACGAAAGGAACACACCAAATACAGAATCACGCAAGACGAAATATTTACAAAAATAATATTGGTATAGAGACCTACACAACACTAACAGCCACCATGTCTCCAAACCGTTTTTCGGAAACCCTTGGGAAGTGCATCATAAGAACAAATTCAGGTGCGTTATGAGGACATACAGGTGCGTTATGAGGATAAACAGGTGCGTTATGAGGACATACAAGGTGCGTTAGCAGAAACAAATTAAGATGAATTTAAAGACCAGCTCGTCAAAGTACATAAAATAGAACACGGATATTCGAACCTTTTTTGTGATGGGTAAACATAATATACTTCGATTCCACCTAGCAATACCGCAGTTACATTTTCTAAAACCTACCCCGTGCAAATATAAGCATAAACATGTTTGTGCACCTTTTGCGATAACGGTAATCAATAGACTAAAACTAAAACTATTTTGCTTTGAGTTTGACGATCCATCCAATCCAAAATGACAGACAGTCAGACAGAGGAGTGAAAAGAAAAAAGGGACTCTCGCGAACACACCCGACACCTGCTATCGCCTGGCAAACAAGTACCCCAGGTAACTTCATACCCTAATCGCAAACGTGTCGCCAGGATCTTCAAAGAGAACACAATGAATGAGAGTTCGTGCAGGGCTAGCAGGCCGTAGATATACCGGGTGGCTCATTATCCGTTTGTCCAGCACCCATAACTTTCCCCTCTTCACCTTGCTTGGTGAGAATTCCGGGTGTCAGGACCTCCTACACAGCACCTGGTCCGAGATCTTTTCCAAAAGATTCTGACCTACAAGTTCTGGTTAAAGCGTCTATTAAATAATACGCACAATATGAAAATCTCTCTCTATACATATATATGGTCCACCAAACTTGAGGACTGTCTTTGGTGGATGACTTTTCTCGCTTTCTCGAATTTGTATGTTTTTTACGACGTGCAACTGTTAAACTTTGTTTGCTAACGAATATTTAAAATAAAAGAGTTCAAGGTGTGTTTTTAAATTGTTCAATCAAATTTTATACTTAAATGAGACTGCATTTTTGAAAAACGGATTTAAAATGTCAGTAATCCAATTCATTTCTTAATGGCCGTTGCTGTGACACATTTTGTACTAAAACTTCACCATTTAGCTCTCTGCCAGGGTTGTTTTCAAAAGATAATTAGGTAATTGTTGGGGTGTAATTTCTTTGTAAATGTCTCCAACAGCAGATGTAGATTATTGTGACAGCCATTCCGATATTGTCGTATTTACAGGGTGCACTAGCGACTGGCATCAGTCAGGAATAGGGGAGAGAACTGGAGCTTTGCCTCTCCATGCATGCCGGACTTCCGCCTCATACGCAACAACGACTACACGATCTCGTTTCTACGGCGCCAAGGGGTGTAAATGAAAACTGAGCTTTCACTCTCGTAAAGTGGTCTCCCCCTGAGCTACGAACATTGTCGAGAGTATGTTTGCGTACATATCTCTTCTCTGTTGTCAGGTTTTGACCTTTTTTTATTTTTGTTTTTTTGGTCAAAGGGGGGAGGGATCCTTCAAAGAGAGGAAGATATGGGTCAAAGCCCATTTTTGCAAACTGAGTTGTGAGAAAAGTGCAACCTGATTTGATCTGAGCGAATATTAAAGCTTCTGGAGAAAACATTTTCAAAAGCAAAAAAACAAAACAAAACATGTGAGAGGGTACAGTGTACAGGACATCTGAGTATATCCATTTGACGATTGTGAAAATGGTGAAGTGACTTGGGAAAGGAAGGCAGGAGAAGTTGACATGTACACACTTTTTTTTTAAAGATTTCAAAGTGTCTTTTAGTGCTGACCTGTGGCTCAGGTAAGGTGTGCAGCAGCGATACAGCGTTATCGTAGATAAGTAGTGCTTACACCAAAAGGCTTATTGATCAACTATTAAGGCGTCCCCGGAAACATACAAGGCGAGACTTCCACTGTCCACGTGACCAGGGGCGCCGCTAGGATTGGTCAGTCAGTGAAAGGAAAACCAAGGGCGCGCAAACATGAAAGGAGCCTCCGGAAACTGTAAGTAAATACAAACATGAAAGTACGTGGCTCGTTCTAATGGGCGCCCGATAGTTTGAGACCCTGGGTTCAGAAATCGTCTAGGGACACTTTGTGCGTGCCACTTGTTCGCAGTGCAAACTGTCGGGGGTTTTCTCCGAGTACTTTGGGCTCCTCCATCCTCCATCGTTCCTCTCCCGCTCAGCGTGAAGAAGCATCTTAAAGTGGAAGCACTTTCCTACTAAACCAACCAGCCAGCTATAGTCTTTTAAAGTGAAATATTTAAACTGTACGAGTAGGTATTTTGGTCAGATTAGCGTTCGGCAGTTTGCCTTTAACATGAGCAATTCATAGCAGGATTAACAAAGTATTGTAAGGAAGAACAATTTGCGGGTTATGGATTATTATTATTATTCGATACTCAACCATGGCTGCGGGCTGTCTTCTCACCCTCGCTTTCTATTCTATGACCTTTCTCTGTACCGGTCAGTAAATGGAGAAAGAGAAACACCCGTTTATTTCTGGTAGCGAGATGCCCAGCTGTGCTTTTCTTATTCTTTCGTTCCTTCTTTTTTATCTGTAATGGAAGCACGCCTTTCCGGTACGACAGTCGAGCGGTCCCAAGATGTTTTGTGTGGTGTATATCAGAAGAACAGATCCCGGGGCTGTGCCGTTATAGTTGCTGTCGATGCTTACTTTCCCCATCCGTTCTGATTTTTGTTTTTCTCTCTACTTTCCACCGTCTTTTTATAAGTTATAGTTATAGATGTAGGTCGCTGTTGTAATGTTAGGATACGTAAATTTCTTTTTTTTCCAAACATAATTCTTTTGATACTATAGTTCAACTTTTAGACAGTAGTATTGAAATGCGAACAATTCAGTTTTAAGATATCTTTGATATAAGAAAAGCTAATGTGTCCTCGCGTGCTGTCTCACTCCTCCTTGACGGGGCCTGACTGAGTACAAAACTAACAGTTAAAGGCCAACACGAGTGGAACATTTTTTCTTTATAATTGGGTTAAGTATATTTTAAAATAAAAATTCCCAAATATGAGCGTATAATTATTTGTAATCTCCAAGATAAAAAACCTCAAAACATCGGCAGACTCACCTGCCACTAGGAAAGCAGAAGGAAATTACTCTCCTATACTGGAGAGTTCCGTTGCATGCAAGTAGAATTTGTAACAGCGGTTGTGGCTCAGTTCACCAAATCTGTGCAAGTCTTCGAGCCAAAAGAGGAAACATCGCTCAGGTTGTCGTGTTCAAGAAGCAATATTCTGCCCAGAAAATGAAATAGCTGATTTTAGAATACAGCCCTAAGGATGTGAACTTTATATAGAAGCTTTATTTGAAGTTAAAACTATATGTTTGAACAAAGCAGAGTTAATCCACTTGTATCTTTCCACTTCGAATTCAGCTCCTGCAGATGATGCTCTTTTTAGAAATACTACCTTTTCGTCACTTCCTGTTTTCTGGACAAATCCAGGTGTGATTAATAGAAAAAAATAATATAATAATCCTCGTGCCTCTTTCGTAAAATATCACCCGAATATTTTTGTGATACTTTATGCTTTATTTCCAGCGACTGCTCGTGTTGTCCTTTAACACATTGTCTGGTTAGCGGTTAGAACAGAGATACTGTCAGATACAGGAAAGAGACTTGACTGTCTGTGTAGTGTTCTGTGTGCACACCGACTTAGGCCTGTTAGAGCTGTGTCCAAGAGTGTGTCGCAGTAGTGAGTAATGCGTGTGAATGTGGAAAATGCCTCGTGAAGGATGAGGTCATAGGTCGTGCGGTTCACAGGAAATTTGCAGGTTGTATCTATACATGCAGTCACTCGTGGAACTATTCTGTATCACTAGTGTATAGTGCATGCAAGAAAGAGTGTGCGCACGCCTGCGCATGTATTGGCATGTGTGTGTGTGTGTGTGTGTGAGAGAGAGAGAGAGAGAGAGAAAGGGGTCCCCCCCGCATGTGGGGGCGCCAAGAGAGAAATTTTTTACGCATTTCATTTTTTAAGTTTACATATATCAATGCGTGTAATGGCTCGCGTGCGCGTGCGTGCGTGCGTGCGTGCGTGCGTGTGCGTGTGTGTGTGTGTGTGTGTGTGTGTGTGTGTTATTTCTCGAGTATATGGCAGTCACCATTAAGACATGCTGCTTGTGCAATGTCAATCATCAAATAAATGAAATCTTTTCCCCCTTCTTCTCCTTCTCTCGAAACAATCTCCACTTCATAAGACAGAGCACGTGAGAATAAAATACGGGCGTTGAACAAAGCAGAGACCAAACATACTTAGTGAACAAGTCGAGGATAAAATATAACCAGTGAACAAGGTGAAGATCAATTAGGAGCCTAAGATGGGGCGTAACACAACCAGCAATAAAATGGCCTAAATGGGTAAATAATGCAACCAGTGATAAAGTGGGGATGTAGACTGGGGACTAATAAAACCACTGATAAAATGAGTGCCTTATACATCCAGTCATAGAGTCGGGGTCGTAAACGTGGACGTAATACAACCCAGGATAAAAAGGGGAGGTAATACAACCAGCACATGAGGTAGCATTTGCTTGGTTATGCTGTCCATCAGTCTGGCTGCTATCGTACATCCAACATCGAACAACGTGCATCAACATCCAAATAGTTCCTCTCTGATGTCATCGCTCTGCGCGTGAGTTGAGCCCCCCACTCATCCAATCCCCAGTTCTTGTAAGACCTGGCGTCCCCTCCTCACCCTCCCTATTCACTGTGAGCTCCAGTCAATCTCGTTCCTTTGTACGACTGCGAATCTGATCGGACACGAGCAGCGGCAGCCTGGCAACAACTCTTGTGATGCTGGTGCTGGTGTTGGTGCTGGTGCTGCCTGGACCTTCTCCCCCACCTTCATACATCACGGCGCCACTCTCACAGACATGTCTTAACTGCCTGTAATTACAATATCGCCCTCAACACATTCATCACTCGGTGGCAGTGGCCAGTTGCAGGACTTATTTCTCACGACAACGCCGGACATGCAGAGGCTCTAATTATCCGGTTACTCTTGTGAAATTAGCACCAATCATGGCGACTGAAGTCCTTAATCGATACAACAGAAAGGAACTCACGTCTATCGAAAACAAAAGTATTCCATTTCTCCACACATTTCTGTTACCAAAATAAACATTCCTTTACAAGCCTGCGTGAGTCTAAAGAGTGGAAATAATTATGTTCTAATAAGTTCATGTGATGGTCCAAGTTAGAATACATGTGTATACATGTGAGTGTGTTGTAATCTGTACCAGATGTGTCCTTATTTCAACGATTTTAAACATATTCGGACGTATGAAAGATTGTTCTGTTTTTAGTAGCAAAAAAATAATAATTCACAAATGAAACATTGGTTTGGAGAAAAAAGACAGATAAAAAGAATAAAAGACGGATTGTGGGCATGCTGTTCTTGGTCGGAAGTCTAAAGCTATGTCTTCGCTCTCAAGTGTCAGTCATAAACCTCTTTCTTATCATAACATCAGTCCACAGTGAGGTGGACATGGTGTCAGTCTGAAATAAAAGGTTTTAGGGTGTTGTAGACAGTTTTCATCGCCCGATGTGTAGTTGCTGTTGCTGTTTGATTGACTGTTAGTTACAGTCGCTATCACTTGTGTGATTAAATATTGACAGTGTGAGTGGTTCAGTGCACTTAAAGTTCACAATCAGCAAACACTGATTACTTAATACTCGAACGCCAACACAGTTTGTATCGACACTCGCAACTTTCAGAAAGGAAGGCACGTGGGCAAACGCGCATGCGTGCGTGTGTTTAGTCTTCCTGGCCGTGAGATCTTGAGACAGACATCACGGCAACCCCGGGGCTGAAGGCACGTCAGCCGGGCTCTGATGCCCCCGCGCTCTGGTGGCTCGAACCTCATTCAAGCAGTCAACCGACCCATCAATCACGCCACCAAGGCCAGCGCGAAGTGCGCCATCTGCTGGTCCAGGCCGTGGTCACTATAAGACGCACGTGCTGTGGCCAGCGGGCGTGAAACCGCGGTCATGAGACCACAACCACCAGACAGGAGTCGTGCAGACAGGAGCCGTGCAGAGTCCATTTGCAAGTTAATAGAATTTCCGGCCGGAGAAAGTGTTAGGGCTCAAGCAAGAGGTGAAAACTTCTGAACGGTGGTGGACCGATGATTCGCGCGTGATTTGACGAGATCACCACATCGCATGTCTGGCCACCCTGTGGTTTGGGTGTCACAGACCTGACGCGCTTGTCTGAACAACAGCCTCCGGTTGAAGTCTGTAGTTTGTAACGCACACACACACACACATGCACGCATGCACACACACATGCACGCATGCGCGCACACACACACAAACGCACTCACACACGCGCGTGCATGTAGCTAGCGCTATACAGTATATCCTTTATGAAGGTCCCCAACCTGCAGCTCAGCCTCTATCACGTGACCAGCGCGGGGCTGTTTAGGACACAGTGGGTCAGGATTGATGCCGAACGCCTCGGATTGTCTGTTAGTAACCGTCCACCTGGCTGCCCGCTCGGATTGTTTCGTGCAGTTTGATCTCAGATTACAAGCCGTAGTGAAGGAAAATGTGCTGCACAACCTGAGTAATGTGGTGGCCGTCATCCTGTATAGATGGCGCTGTTACAATACAACAACAAAATATCTTTAATAATCCTTTTTAGACAATTGATTTGTCTGCCAACAATAAACATCACAGGCTATATTTTTATGTTATATAAAAACATTTGCTGGATGAGTTATAAGTAATGACCACTGTACTATAACATCTGTATAATTGTATAAACTCACAACAGGGGCCATGATACAATTACTCGAGTATGTAATACTGGATACTGATGTCTATCTTCATGTAGAAGGCAAATGTAACCTTCATAAAGCAGAGTAGTGTAAAGAGGGGAGCACGAGCTCCTGACCTCGCTTTACCTGATGCACGATGTCAGACAGATGAATGGGCGGCGGGGGTTGGGGGGAGAGAGCACGTGAGTCACTTGCCAAACCGAGTTTGACTTCTGTGATCAATGTAAAGATTGGGGGGGGGGTCCTTTCTTTCTTTCTTTGCTCGTTGTCCACATCCTGGGCACGTTGTAGTCAACCAACTAGCTGTGACCGCTGCGTAGTCCTCCCTGTCCAAAAGGTGAAATTATTTTTCCCCCTTGGAATACGGGAGGAAACTTTTAGCCAATCAAAAAGCGTTTGTAGATTTTTTTTATTGGGTGAGGGGGAGTAATAGACATAGAATGAAATAGTATAACTTTGTTTAACCTTCGGTAAAGCTGCTGTAGAACAGGATGATGATGATGATGATGATGATGATGATGATGATGATGATGATGATGATGATGATGATGATGATGATGATTAAAGAAGTTTCGGGTTCAATTCTTGATAGGTGGTTTTTCGTGTTTTCTTTTTCACTTTGTTTTCCCCTAATGCGTGATTATTTTGTTTGTTTGTTTTTGTTTTTTTATTGAGGTCTTTCTTTTCTAGCTATTGCATGCATTAGCATTGAGGCTATTATTAGGTTTAAGAGTTGGATGAGGGCTTGGGGTTAGGGTTAGGCTTAAATTATTGATATGGATAATTTTGAGTCAGTGTTAAAGTTAAGAAAAGGTTTAGGTTTGGGTTAGGGTTAAAGGTCATGTGTGGGTTTGGTCTGTGGTTAGGGCTTGTGTGTACAGAGAAAGGATTATATAAAAGTCTTCAAAGATAGATAAAGGCACAGAAGTTCATTTTATTTTGTTTAATTTGTTTTTGTCTATGATCGTGGCTGAAGTTTTCTTGCTTTATTAATTGGTTGGGTTTGGCGACCCCGCGCATATCATAGCAAATTTTCTATGGACTCTGGTCGGCTGATATTGTTGTCCCAGTTCATGTGAAAAACAATTCGTCGTCCGGGAGTCATCCACTTATCCTAGTCCGGGAGTATCTACTCCAGTCATCCCAGCGATAACTTTGCTCCCTGACTTCTGACCCCCCCCCCCCTCTTTCCCTGTTTCTAGCGCGCGCCGACAGAAAGCAAGAACCGCCTGTAATACTGTAAGCCCCGAGGCTCATTTTAAAATTAAATCGGTTAACTTGATACACCTCGCGCACCAGTATAGATTATATCATAGTGTGTCTGATAAATGTTGAGTCTGGTCATCAGATCACCGGTGAGTGAGAATATGGCTGCTGTCCGTCCTCGTCTATCTTCGTATTAACGACATTATTAATGAAATCGTCTCTCGACTTGCACCTCCTTGTCCATCTGACCACTCACTGCACGGCCCTTTGTCCGGTGGACGGGACTTTGTGGACGACACGTCTGGCCGGAAGGAGCGGAGGAGCATCAACAGTCGAGATAGTGTCCGCTGTCTTTAATTACTGAGGGAGGCTTGCTGCCGGAAGGAGACGGTGGGGGAGGGGGGTGCAGTGGAGAGGCCACTCGGAGACGGCCGCTGGGCTGCTGATATCGATGATACACCCGAACACAAAGGCTGCTTTGCTACCATTGTCTTGCAGACGCACCCTGAGGACCGGCCAGACAGGCCTGTCAGGTAGATCCTGTTTATTTTCACCCTCTCACGGAGGTCCGCCTCTTGTTGGAATGTCCCCTGCCTGTAGTCAGCAGCTCCTCGTGGACAAACCTATGGTCGTGGGGATTATTGATGTGCAGGTGATGTTGTTATTGCTATGATGGAGAGATGTGATATACTGTGATTGATATAGCTCAGATATGCACCACACGGCACATTCAGGACATAATTCTGAGACATTGACACGTGCGGCTAAGTGTTACTCGCACGATTCTGGCCATCACATCAGATGACTGATCAAAGTCTAAACGAACTCGAAATGCCCGAAATATTCTCAGAAATGTTGAAAGTCGAAAGATTCTGTTTGTTTGCATTTTGTCGGCTGACACCTCCCCCCGTCTCTCTCTCTCTCTCAAGAGAGAGAGAGAGATGCGCGTGCCTCTGTGTGTGTGTGTGTGTGTGTGTGTGTGTGTGTGTGTGTGTGTGTGTGTGTGTGTGTGTTTGCGAGCGCGCATGAGGCAGAAACAAGCTGTTCTCCAAAACAGTGTGGTTCCACTAGCTACTGCCATGGAGAAAGAACGTCTGAAAAGAAAAAAAAACGAGCAAAATCAAGAACGAAAAGACGGAAGTAGACAATGAAAAGAATTTTCAACCCAACTAACTATATGTGGTTTCATGTCGCGCCAGACGTCTATGTCTATGAAATATTTCTTGTCTATCGGTCAGTTTAGTGGTGGGGGAGAGAGAGAGAGAGATGGGGCCGAGTGATGTGAGGTGGTGAACAATCTCTACCCCCTGGTGCAGTTTCACAGTGTGAAGTAAACAGGTGTACAAAGCGATGTATGCACGGTGACTGAAGATGCTGCATTCACACGAGACCTTTCACCTTGTCACCAGCTAGTCGCACCTTGCACACAGTCGGACCACAGTCCCTGCTACACGATCATGACAGTCATGACGGGAACAACAACAGAAGCCCGAAGAGGGCTCGGATAAAAACACGATGACCGCTCGGTCCTCTGCAGCAGGTGGACTGTGGCTGGAACACGCGACTCTCAGCTGCATGCTCTTCGACTGGGTGTCATGCAATTAGTCAGTCTCGTGTAGTCTCGTGTAGTCACGGGCAATCTCAGTCCAACCACCCTTTTCTTTGTGACGTCTCGTGCTGTCTCGTGCCCTACACGTGTCTGAAACATCTCGTTTTTCCTCCCTGACTGCTGAGAGCCACGCTCATGGGCGATGAATAATTAACATGAGAAAATTAGTTGACGTCCCGGGATATTACCTGCCTGCAGCAAGACGCTGTTTCTTTTTCTCCCTGTGTCATACACGGAGGATGATTATGAGTTTATCATGTCTACTTCAGAGTCTTTAGTTATTTTTGCTTTAAGTTTCACTTTAGTTTTTGCTGACTGCCTGTGTTTTGGACGATAGCCAACCTAAGACAGGACCTGGTTGCTGGTCATGTGATCAAGGATTCTACACCAGGTCGAGTCCAATCCGGTCACATCGGAGATGAATGAAAGGAAAGGCGTGTACACAAACAGCGAGCGACGATGGTCCCAAAGGTAAGGTGGTTCCCTTACCGACACGCCATGTTTGGCCGGCGAGTGGTCGCCACAAAGAAAGGCTGCGATCTTCTCGATGGCTGTGACTGGCGATGGGGCGCTAACACCGCCGTCTGAATAGGCAGCGTGCACCACTACTTCAACCGGCGTTGACACAAACTTCAAGGCACCAGCGGCAGGGACTGGCCTCGTAGCGCTAAGTCCGGCTCGATCCCATCAGTAAGCAGGCGACGTGTGCCTCGGCCGTCTCGCTAAATCTCGTGCAAACTCGAGAACGTGGTAACAGCATACCTGCTTGTTTCTTCTCCTTCCCTCTATTTTGTCTGTGACCGGAGAATGTTGTATGACTGAGCTGTTTTCAACTTTTTGTGAGACCTCTCAGGGCCGGGCGACGCATATTCACACCAGCCACCCGGGTACAGTGGGACTAGATGCTCAACACAAGGAGGTTGGCTTCACATTCTTTGAAGCGATACCCAGCATTGCTTTTGTAATTGTTTCTTGTTTTAAATTGTGTTTGTGTGCATCACAACCTGGCTCACAGACTGTCTGTTGGATTCTGATTGCGACAGGCGATAACTCAACATACTGTTTACCTTTTTGTAATTGCTAATGTGTACAATTTGAGTCATATTTTATCAGTAAAGTAGAGGTGGATGAGCATCGGATGCTATTTATTGTTTTCATGCGGAAACCCCACTCCCACACCGTTTGTCCAATCTTCCTGATTTGGGGAAATATTCCTTATGTCTTTGCGAAAGTTGTAGCTACTATGTTTGGTTGGAGTATGTTCCTCCAGAATATGTTTACTCTTCGTGTTTATTTTCTATGTTCTAGAATGTTGCACTTGGATCAAAATAAAAAATAACAAATCTACAGCAAATGTTTACTAATTTACTACTGCATAACATAATTGTAGACGGTAACGATGAGAGAGTGGGGAGGAGTACAGCGAGCGAGTCCCGTTGAGGCTGGCACCACCGCAGCTGTCACCTCCCCCTTCACAGGGGTGGACCGTTTGGTGCCTGTCACCAATACCCTGACGATTGGCTGCTCTGAGTTCAAATCTCGTCTCGGGCACGCTGTTCTTTCTCTGCATGGTACTTGTTTTCAGGGCCGGCTGCTTTGCTGACTCGGTTTAAACACCGTGTTACGAATGAAATGTTTTTGTGGGTCTAGTTCAATCCTAGCGAGCGCGTGAGCGAGTGTGAATGACGTGAGCTTTGATGAATGACGTAAGTCTTGATGAATGACGCAAGTCTGGATGAATGACGCAAGTATTGATGTCAAAGTTTTAAAGTTAAATAAGGCGTGTGTCGCCGCTAGTGTTTAGGTGTTAGAGTATTGTAGGCGTGTGTCGCCGCTAGTGTTTAGATGTTAGAGTATTGTAGGCTTGTGTCGCCGCTAGTGTTTAGGTGTTAGAGTATTGTAGGCGTGTGTCGCCGCTAGTGTTTAGGTGTTAGAGTATTGTAGGCGTGTGTCGCCGCTAGTGTTTAGGTGTTAGGGTATTGTAGGCGTGTGTCGCCGCTAGTGTTTAGGTGTTAGAGTATTGTAGGCGTGTGTCGCCGCTAGTGTTTAGATGTTAGGGTATTGTAGGCGTGTGTCGCCGCTAGTGTTTAGGTGTTAGGGTATTGTAGGCGTGTGTCGCCGCTAGTGTTTAGGTGTTAGGGTATTGTAGGGGTGTGTCGCCGCTAGTGTTTAGGTGTTAGGGTATTGTAGGCGTGTGTCGCCGCTAGTGTTTAGGTGTTAGGGTATTGTAGGGGTGTGTCGCCGCTAGTGTTTAGGTGTTAGGGTATTGTAGGCGTGTGTCGCCGCTAGTGTTTAGGTGTTAGGGTATTGTAGGGGTGTGTCGCCGCTAGTGTTTAGGTGTTAGAGTATTGTAGGCGTGTGTCGCCGCTAGTGTTTAGGTGTTAGGGTATTGTAGGCGTGTGTCGCCGCTAGTGTTTAGGTGTTAGGGTATTGTAGGGGTGTGTCGCCGCTAGTGTTTAGATGTTAGAGTATTGTAGGCGTGTGTCGCCGCTAGTGTTTAGATGTTAGGGTATTGTAGGCGTGTGTCGCCGCTAGTGTTTAGGTGTTAGGGTATTGTAGGCGTGTGTCGCCGCTAGTGTTTAGGTGTTAGGGTATTGTAGGCGTGTGTCGCCGCTAGTGTTTAGGTGTTAGAGTATTGTAGGCGTGTGTAAGTTTTAAAGTTGAAGCGGGCGTGTGTCGCCGCTAGTAGGGTGAGAGTTAGTGCAGGAGTGTGTTGTGGCTGGATTTGCATCAACCTGAAAGTAAAGAATTGTTTATCGTTTGGACTGCCGCTGTCCCGTGTTTCTTGAGAAGTTGACACCGCCAGATTTTCTGGACCCGAACGAGCCAGTAACGGTCGATCAAGCAGGACCAGTTAGTTAACACACCAACCTCCAGAAGAAGCGTCTCTCTTCTCTTTGCTCTGCTCCACCACAGATGAGTTGGTCTGTGTTACTGTTAACTCCTTCTTTTAGAAAGTATCCAGACATTTTTCCAGTTAGATGCTC
This sequence comes from Marisa cornuarietis, assembly GCA_004794655.1. NCBI lineage: Eukaryota > Metazoa > Mollusca > Gastropoda > Architaenioglossa > Ampullariidae > Marisa > Marisa cornuarietis. Next base: position 1,694,710 of record SMMW01000046.1, on the reverse strand, counting down.
AGCAACAGTCGTACCTTGGAAACTTGCTGTTTACATGATTAGGGTTAGAGAGTGAGTTGTATGACAATGACGAAAACCACAAGTTACAAGTTATACACGCACCAAACGAGGAGGAAGCTAGATATCCAGGGAATCCACACACACACACACATCGGGAGTGAGGGGCAAACAGTCGTCGTGCTAGCCCGACATTTGCAGCGTTTACTAAACGGCAAAACGAACTGAAAGAAATGTAAATGATTAGCAAAATCGAAAACGGCACAATTCGCCAATTTTGTCTTTAAAATGCAAATGTCCAATTGATTGCTAGCACGTCATTCTCGCTGTGGGCCGGCGGGCGATGCGGCCAACACTGCTGACCGCCTAGGGCGTCGGGCGTCGTGTGTCAACAGAGGCGTGTGGCCAGAAAGGTGGCAGAACCACTTACGAGTTTTCTGGCAAGAGAACCAGTCAATACTCTGCTCTCCAGGCGGCGGTCATTGTCCACTTGATGTCCTCGTACACACGCATGGGTCTCGCCTGTATCGCAAGCCTCCGATACCCGATACCCGCATGTCCCAGGCCCGATCTGATACTTCTCCGGACTCCATCCCAGGACAGTGACCACGGAAGTCTACCAAGGATCGAGCAAAACAACAACAACTCCTGCTGACTGCTTGGCGCCGTAGTGACAGTCGAAGCAGCGACCTCAGCTTTGGCCATCTTGCAAGTTAACAGGTGGCGCCATACGAGGTTCTCCACGTCATGCCGAGATCTTTCTTTCTTGGCCAAAGAAACCAGACACGGTCCTAGGGCTATTCTCATGTTGGAATGTTTTCAAGGTTTTCAGTGTAGCTTTGCAGCACTGCCCTTCTCACGTAGCAAGGTAACTCGCAAATGTCTTGCAAGGTGGCTTCATCCTCATCAGAGAGTTATGGGTAGTAAGCTATATAGTAGACATCAGTGATGAAAAGATATTTTCGGTAACCGCTGTGGCTACCTTAGTCAAATTACTCTAGGGAGCAGAGAGAGAAGAAGAAAAATATGTGGGTGAGGCCGTGAGGGAACGAGGGCTTAGTTGACTATACATTCTTCCACACGAAACATTTCTCCTCAGACCACAACGCCATTTCGTTATAATTTGAATGTAAAAGGGAGACTACTCTGTTGACGCATTCCGATTGGCTACAATTGCAGTGTAGGTCTTGCGAGTAAGAGAGCAAACCAGGCTTCAAGGCCCTTGTTAGTCTTGCATAAAGCTCGCAAGTCCTTGCGCAAGACTGGCAAACCCCGTGAAGTGCGGTTCATTGCAAATCGAGAATAGCCTGTAACATGTTTGGCCTGCCAGCGAGGGTACACAGGGAGTGAAGGGGGACCTACAGGGCGACTTGCCTTTTGGTTAAAACACAAACAATAAACATCATTTTTTGAGCGATGAAGGGAAACATTTTAATATTAATAATTAAGCATTTCTTTTCTTGCTGTCTGATGAATGAATTGTAAATGTGTTACCCAAATATGTCATCTCCGCTGGGTTTAAGAGATGACAATTGATGTCTTGAGTTTTGAAGCTACCAGACCCACACAAAGGAGAGAAACGAGATTTCCTGTATCAACAAAATCACTCATTGCCTGTCGTAATTGTTTTCTAGGCAGAATGCAACGAACTGCGTTTTGAAGCGGAGAAAGCCATACACTTCCAAACGACTGACACCGCCTGTCGATGGAAACCGAAAATAGAAGAAGACAGCGTCAACCTACATAAACACCAAGAACCTGCAAGTGAACCGGATCTCAGAGATTTAGTAAAAATGACAATCGCAATGGTATCGTCTCAGGTCACAAAAATTAATATTATCTTATAAAGACATATTTCCTCACAAAAATTGCTTAGTCGTATTGACAACATTGATTTTGTTAATGTTTTGGGAAGAATGGTCGCTGCTATAAATTATTCGTTTTCATATCAGTGATGATGATGTCACACGGAAGTGTCGAAGAATCCCAGACATATTGTGCAGACCCAGTGGCTGTCTATTATGTACTACTACTTTTTACAAAGAGACAAACGTATTGTGTCCCAGGATGGTGTAACGAGTGCTGAAAGGTCGTTAATGCGTTTCAGGCTCAGGGCTCCTGTGTGAAGTATCGCCGAGAGCGAGGCTGTAGCAGCTTACAGTCGGGAGGCTGCGGCAAAGACTAGGAACTAAGTCGTGAAGGCCCGGATGATGAATACCTTTCCTCACGGGCAGTCATTGAGCGGTTGAACGGTCAATGATACAAGCGGCTAGCTTGGGCCTAGAAGAGCTCTGGTGACACAACATGATGACATGAGATGACAATGGGGACCTGTCATTTATCGCTATAGCTGGCTGCTGCGAAGTAGTTTCCTCAACTACTGTGAAGGCGACATGTTTGAGGTCTTCATACCTGTGATCCAAAAGCTCGGTTCTCGTCTTCCTCGTTTGTATTAGATGTGATGCTATGATGTCGTCGTCGTCCTTGTTGAAGTGACAGGATTGAGGTCTTCATCTTTGTTGACCAGAGGTTCTCGAGGTCCTTATCCATGATGTCGTCACATATTGGCCTGCTCACTTCACTAGCCATGATAGTCACACCAAAGATGTAAATGTTACCGTACGTGACGTGTGAATGTAGTTGCCTGCAGTCCAACCAGTGATTAGGCCTCCTGCGTGCACTCTGAGCCAAATTGTGTCAAGACCTCTAGAAATACGGTTTCTGCCGCTGCTTAATCTCCCGTCACTCGTGCGAAAAGTCTGGTGCTGAATAAAAGAAATCCCATCGGTATAATAAAATGAACATCGATTGAAGTTAAGAACGGCAAGAACTAAATTGACGAGAAGGCCAATAAGTTCAAACGTTTCAGGCGACGAGGTTTTGTCGAGAGCAGCACACATTTACGCAGTTCCTCCCCGTTCTCTCTCCCCCTCCCTCTCTCACTCCCTCCCTCTTTCTGTTGTCTCTCCCACCCTCCCTTCTATTTCCCCCATACGTTCATCCGAAGATGTCACAGTACGTTCAGCAATATTTCTGGATGCATCTGCGAAATCATAGTCATTGGTTTAGTTGTAATTTCTGTAAATGTCTGTGTTTGTATTTATCCAAGATGTTTTTTAGAAGAGCGTTCGGAGATATTATAAGAGAAGCCCGTAGAGGATTTGTCGAAATATATACAGCAATGTAGAAACTTGGAGACCTTACTCAATCAATCATTCTGAAGTTGTTTGATAACTTAATCAGACCCATTCTATTGTACGTTTGTTAAGTGTGTGGTATGCGTGAATATCGTCAAATTGAGCTGGTACACTTGTTTTCACTGAAGAAGTTACTAATTATTAATTAGTACTGACACTAATTATTAGCCCCCGCACACCCAACCACATGGTCGTTTGATTGTATATACAAGAACAAGCTGCAGTAGTGAATTGATAGCCAAAGGTTAACTTACAGGGCATACGAAATGCTCTTTGAAATTGGTAGAGATAAGCTGTGAATGGTAACAAAAGTACACAGTAACCAATATTTCTGGATGCATTTGTGACCTGCGATGTTTATTCTTAGTCACCCTTAGCAGGGCAGCCACGCCATTTCATTGCGAACAGAATTAAAGTGTAGGCACTATAACACTTCATATTAAATTCAACAAACACCTTCAGAAAGTGAAAAATAACATACTCTTGTACATACACACAGACATACATCACATTAACTGTTAACCCGTCAATGGCCGTCATCGTTTCAGGTCGTAGTATAAGAGCCTCGCAACATTTTGCAAACAATGGTTAACAGTTTAAAGAAATGTAAGTACATTGTGCCAAGTATTTTTAATTTGTCAGGTTAGAATAAAGATATATATATATAAATAAATGATCTTACTAGTGTTCTATGTACAACATATATCACTAATAATCTGTGTATATCGTGCAAAATGTGCTCCCTGTACATCATACACATTCTCTGCTCAACACTCCACGACAGTACTATCTAGCTATCCCTTTTCTAAAGGTCACTGGCTAATTTTGACATTTTTTTTAATTTTCAATCCTTTTTATTCCACATTTCCATTTGCTCATTTCGACACTTTTTGTGTAAGGATACGTTTTGCGCTGTTTTTTTTAAACTCATGGCACCCAGACTTTGTGGTGTTCTGTGATAATGTTGAGCATGTGGCTCAAAAATAGCAAAATTTTTAACTTGAAATTGCTAGCAAAGCGTTACAAAAACCTCATGAAATTTAGCTGGGTTCCAATTTCCTGGCTGTGTCTACGTTGCCCTGGCTACGTCTTGTAGTCATCATGACACCTATGGTGTGAAGATTCTGTACCCTGCCTCTTCATCAGGGGCCCCACTGCACTCTTCGCGCCGTGCCAGACATTCCAGACAGTCCAGGCAGTCCAGACAGTCCATGCAGTCCAAGCACCACTGCCTCTTTGCGGAGAACGTCCCTCAGCCTCTGACTGTCGGAATCACACGAGCCAACTGTTCTAGAGAAGCTCGTCAAGTACGAAGGGTGTCACATGGGATGCTTGAGGGACTCAAACCCGACCGCGTCTTTAGGCTCTGAAAAATTCATACAGCGCGGAGCGAAAGACACGAACCCTTGTACGTCAGGCTGAAGCCGATCAATTACTTACAGCTAAGGGGCCAGTTGCACAACATGTTTCTAAACATTAAAACTGTTCTAAAGAACCAAAATCTCTTCTTAGCCATTTTGATGCATTGCAGAAAAACATACAAAAAATTGTACTGACAGGACGGAAAGTCACTTAAACAACTTTATCTTACTTAAAGCAGTTCTAGTTTTAAAAATTCTAAAATTGTGGTGTGCACTTTAAACTGATTATCTAAATAGAGCTAAGGCCTAAAAGTGTTTAAGATTAGAAATGTGTTGTGCAACTGGGCCCAGGTCTTTGTCACACTTGATTTTGTCACAACAAACATTCAGGCAGCTGGTCATACACGTGATTACATGAACTTGAAAATAGACTTTGTGTCTACTGTGCTTGTGTGGGTGCGTGCTGTCAGAGAGGAGTGGCTCTTAACTGCGTAAATACCTTTCAAAGAGTTCTTAGAGGCACTAATAATAGGTTCAGTAGCACAAAAATCTCCTTTGTGGTCATGGTGAGAAGAAGTGGTGCCTCTTGTCTGGTGATGGTGAGGACACGGCTGTCCAATACCAGAAGGACATATTCAGGATATATCCTGCTGCCTGGTGGCGGTTAAGACATATCTGGATGTCTGGTGACAGTAAGGACATTCTAGCTGCCTGAGGGGATATATTGACCGGTAAAGGTAAATACATATCCTGGTTGTCTGGGGTCGGTACAAACATTTCCTGGCTGTTTAATGACATTAAGGACATACCTTGCATATCAGGTGAAAGGTCACACCATGGCATCATAGTGACATTAAGAACACATCCTGGCTGTAATCAGTTCTCGCAATCGAAGGTTGAGACACGGAGGAGCATGGGTCGCCTTCCATCACCTGATGTATTGATGACCCCGGTTGTGACGATGACAGTTCATCCACTCAGGCTCACGCAGATAAACCTCTTTCCGGCGTTAATTGTACGAGAACGATGTCATCTCCAGCTGCTGCTGTTTAAGAGTACTCATACTTAGTTAAAAACCAAACATGCCCACCTACTTCAAAGAAGCTGTGATCCATACAGACTTCTCAGAAGGTCCGTCGTTTTGTAATTTTTCTCACTTCTCTGCTGTACGTGGACACCATGTCAAAGAGGTCAGAGTTTAAAAAGGTAGTATTCCTCTAATCCTCCATTCACAGCGCCGTTGAACAGGTCCTGTGATGTGTGCAGACAGTCGATGCACGCCCCGTAACAGGTCACAACATGGCCACCAACAAACCTTCTGCTGATTAACTGGTATGTCAGAAAAGTAAACAGAATATAAATATATAACGTTCCCTTTCTCAGACATTCCAAGTCTAATTCATTCTCTCGTCACAAGCCTCGGTTCCTGAAAACGAGCTGGGTGCCATGTAGTCTAGGAAAGAAGGGGGCGCCAGGTGGTGCAATGGGTAAAACACTCACGTTACCCCTGCAGCGAGAGGCCCTGGGTTCAGACCTAGTCCCGGGACACTCTCTGTATGTGACACCTAGTTGCAGGACTGGCCAGCAGGGGTGCTTTAGTTCCGCCCCCACCCAACTCCCTCATACTGCGAAATCACCTAGGTTGAAACACTTCCCGCCAAACCAGCCAACCAAACAACCTTGTCTAGGACTCTAGGCAGCCTACTCATCTTTCTGGTACCTGTACTAATTATTACTAACACCAGGTAATAGCGGGCTTTACGACAGGTAAACTGTAGTCGTCTAACCTTGTAGTCGGGACCAGCTTTACGTGAGGGCGGTGCCCGCCTCCTCTCCCTCGCTGCCTTACCTTCCCCAATCCTATATTTGGAGTCAGGTACCCACTCAGCAGGGGGTCAGCTGGGGTAAGAGAGGGGGGAGTGTGTTGCGCCAGATGGATATCAAGCCGGCTAGTGCGCTAGTGTCAGTCTTTGTTCTCAAGTGCCGATATCTTGCCGGCTAGTTCTCACATGTCGGTATTCTAAGCACTCGGCTCTCGCTGTCCCCAGTAGACGGTATATTTACTACAAACCTTCTAGTACCACGGCGGTGTTTTGTCTTGTACCTGTGATGTCTTCACGTGCCATTTTACGTGATCTCACGCCAGTCTACGTCTTTCTCCACGTAGCGTATTGCCCAACATTAACCGACTCCTCAGTCCCTGTGTTTTTATTTGTCTCCAAGGAAGAGGACGTAGCAGAACTGGAGACAGCAGTCTTCACGCCTGCACATTGTCGAGTGCTGTTCGTTGTCACCCATTCTTGTGTGAAAGCTGTGAGTTGGCCGCTGTGACGATGTGCGAGGGCTGCACATACTATGGGGGACATGTCGCCCTCTCCTTTGCTGCTGGCTTCAGGCCAAACTGATTTGATCTTTCTTTGGCGAAGCCATACTGATAAGCAGATGTGGCGCAATGGGGTTTTCTTCAAAAAAAAGAATTTTTTATTACCGCATTCCCTTTCTCTCACTTTTGAATGTTGTCAATGTTACCTGGAGATGAGACCTTGAACGTTACTTGGAGATGAGACCTGAAATGTTACATAGAAATCAGATCTTGAATATTACCTGGAGACCTGACCTTAGTTTGGTCCAGCACGGAGGGGCGAGGCACACTAAGGGTGGATGATTCATACCTGCACACAGGGTACGAATTTCAGGTCCACCTTACTGGGGGGGGGGGGGAGGCCTGGTTTCTTGTGGTTGAGCCGACGGATGCCAGTTTGACGACCCCGAGACTCCCGCTGCCTACCAGGCGGTGATGGTTTTCTCATTTATCAGACCAGGTAAAATTCGACAGAAGAAGGTAGTTTGATTTTGCCTTCCAAATATGATGCTTTAGACACGTGGAACCACTTATAGTTGCAGGTCACTAGGCAATGAGTGTTTACTTTTAAATCATATGACATAGGGCCAAACAGTCAGCGTGAGTCAATATAATAACATGAGAGCGGGGTTCGTGTCTATGGCAGTAGGGGCTGTGAGCTGCCCTTATAGTGCCTCTACATCCCGCCAGATACAAGTGTGTCGACTTATCTTTAGGGCATGATGGTATGAGTGATGCTGGACGCCATGCTGGTGTAGACTGTGTTGTGTAGTGTTCAGGCGTAGACTGTGCTAAGGTGCGAAGGTCTAATCTTAGCTACCATTTTCTTCAAAAAAAGGAACACTGATAGAGACAGCTTATTGTTTGGAAGGGAATTAGTCGTTTACGGATGCCATCACCAATGACTCCAGTTTCCTGGAATGTTGAGATTCCCTTCCATGACTGTCGGGCAACAACATGCAGTGGGCGTCGTCGTGACTGTCTATAGCAAACATGTTTTAAATTGCGACTGTTAATTTTAATTTTGTCTGTCTACAGGAATCATTTTTAATTGTGACTACTACAGTAGACACATGTTGACTGTCTATAGCAAATTAATTTCAATCGTCAGTGTCTGTAGAAAACAAGTTTTAAAACCTGATTGTCTACAGTAAACACTTTTGTAAATCGTGACTATTCGTACCAAACACGTTTTAATTTTTACTGCAATTAATTTTAATTGTGGTTGTCAAAAGTACATATGTTTTAATGATGTCCAGTGTACACACCTTTATTTGCGACATTTCATCCATACGCCGTGCGTTCATACAGACGGCGACACTTACTGCTGTAGACACCTGACTCAACTCTTTGAGTGCCAATGTACTGTGTACACTTTTATAATCGTGATTACAAGTTAATTTCGTAAATGTCTACCGTAAAAAGGCTTCAGTCATGAACGTCTCCTGTACCCACGTTTTAATCCTTCATCTAATTTTACTCCCGGTTGCCAGGCGCTAAGCTCACTCAGAACAGTTGGCTGCGAGCGCCATCTAGCGGAAGCCACTGATTGCTGCTCGCGCTCACGACTCCAACGTCGAAGTAAAATGTATTTTGCAGTTTCCGGTTGTAGATTGTAAACGCCAAGTCTGAAAAAAACAATAATAAGAAAAAAAAACAACTTCTGTTTCTTCCTGTAAACATCTGGGACCTGCCTCAGCAAACTGCAAGAGCCTGGCGGTCATAACAATCATATAATGAGATTGTGATGATGCATAATGAGACTCTCTGTAGACACTTCAACAGACACACACCGAGGAATAAGCAGCTGCTAGAGGATGCATCCATTGTCCGGCCTCTACATGTCTTTGTCACAACACTTCTTCCTCCTGTGTAGTATGGTTCGCCTCCTCCCTCTCTCTCTCTCTCCTGCCTGTAAACTGTGGAGACTCCGGAGACAGATGGATGAGCCAGCGGCTCCGCGCGAGCGCCTGCCGTACAGCGGCTTGTCTCCCTTTCCCCCCCCCTTCCCCCACCGTGCAGCGCTTGCGTGTAGTCGTGTCGGCGGCGGAGTTGCTGTAGTTAGGGTTCGAGCCGCGCGCGATGCCGGCCCTTAGTCTCAACGTGGAGACTTGGCGGAGGGTCGAGGAGGGCGCCCGGCTGTACGGGGCTTAGCGCTGCGAGGTGTGTGTAGCGGGTCTCGCCGTGCGGCCGGCCTAATGAAGCTGCGCCAGGGCTGCTGGCCAGTATCATACGCTCGGCTCGCTTCGGATGATAGCCCAAGGAGGTAGCAGGCTTCTGCACTTCGGGGAGCCAGTGTCGCGGTTTCGCGGAGTACTCTTTACTGAGACCGACCCTAGTGGAGAGAGAGAGAAAGTACCATAGCACTTGGCTCAAGGTACCCGTCAGGAAGATGCATTAAAACCCTATCGGTAGCAGCAGGGATCACATTCTGCACTATCTTAAGACGATTTGCAAGCGGAAAGGTTTTGCTTTTTTTTTTAAATCACTTGAGTGGTTTTAACCTCATGCTCCTTTGTTCTTTAGATGTTCAACCTGATCGACTGTCATCTCAGCTAGTCTTGGATGATTACTCCCTGTGCCGTTGAAAAGTCAGGCTTCTTCTACCAGCATGTGATCAATATCGTGGAGTTTTTATAGGAGTTGTGCCGGTGGTGTGTCCAAAACCTGTCGTTTTAAATAAGTCAAACGGCAGCAAGCTCCTGTCGGAAAACGTGTTTGCATAGAGTGCTGACAAGGAGGATGCCATATAAACAGTCCTTTAACTTCCATGTCACGTGATCTCGTCTTGTGTGGTTTGTGACACAACCAACATGTAAGCCATCAACTCACCTTTTAATACAAAAAAGAAAAGAAAAAAGTTAGGAGTGTGGCGAAGTGGGATTACACAGTGTGACCAACCAAAGGATTACTGCTACACAGTAAGTACACGTTTGAGGTTGTTTACAGCACATGTAGTTACTATACAAAGCCATTGTTTCCAGATCAAGTTTGCTGGTAGTATTGACATGAAGGTGATTACATGTAAGCAGTGTTGCCTCACAACGCTTCTTCATTCGCGCGCGTAGAGAGAGAGAAAAGGGACAACAGCTCGTGCTGGCGCTGTGTCATGTCGCATGTGGTGAGGATGGAGGAGAGAGAGAGAAAAGCTGTGGTCGCCTTTTGTGTCGTCACGAGGCCGGTTTGTCTGGTGATTGTCGCAGACGGTAAGTCGAAAGGCCGACCGCCCGCGAAGCGCACCTTTCTTGTCCTGAAATAGGGCGGCGTGCGCCGAGTGCTGCTCATTCGCCGACTTCTTTCTTTGGCTGTTTGTAAAAAATCTTTTTTCTTTGGACTGAGTACCAGCGCTGCTGCTTTGTCTCCGTGTGGTGTTTGACTTTTACTGACATCTAGAATAGTCTACAATAGTTTAGAATAGCACCTTTGCCAGCGCTGCATTACCGTTTGGTATTGAAATTACACACGTGCATAGCCCGCAAAGCACCTGCGTGTGTTCTACAAAAGACCTTAAATAATGAGCCGACGGTCCGAGATAAATCTTTCTGGTGAACAAATTAGCAATGGTTGTCCTTCCAACTTTTATTTTGACCTAAATAACGAGGGCTGCCCGAGATTTTCCACAGAACGAAAATGGTCGGTGTGCGGAGAATAACCTGCCTGTGACAAACGAATTACGAGGCTGATGAACGGGAGGGACGAGGCGCGGGCTGCCAGTCTGTGACGTCATGAAGATGTCGGCGACATGCGCTCAGCTCACAGGCGCCGGTATCACCGCAGTGGCCACCAGCAACACAGCCCGTGGCCTTGTGGGACAAGTGGTAGTGGGCGAGTCCGGCCTACTCTCACTACAAGTAGTACAAGTAATATTTATTTCTTCCACACAAAGGCCGTCCTTAGAAACCAGGTGGGCGAAGATTTGGAGCCCTGTCTGTGCACACGGAGTCTTCTGGTATTGACACCGCAAGACACCGCGTCAACGATAATTTTCATGTTGATGGTGGTAGTGGTGGTGGTTATCAATGATAACGGCAGTAGTAAGAGTATTTGTAGCAGCAGCAGCAGCAGCAGCAGCAATAGTAGGGTAGCATTGGTAGGGGGTGAGGGTAAAGACAAATAGTAGCTCGAAACAGTCAACATGGTGCAATCACATAACAACCAGGATTCTTCAATTACATAACAGTCAACATGTTACTATATCATTATTGCATCAACTTGCTACAAAATAACAATCAAGTTGCTACAATCACAGACCAGTCAACACACATATTACAATCAAAGAACAGTCAACATATTACAATCGCTGATAAAGCTTCCCCCCCCCCCCTCACGCATCCTCCCTAACATTGTTAGCATGCCCGCGGCATTTCCACAAGCCTCGAGTGGATTTCAGTGCCTCGAACTCATAGGAGGATGTCTCAACGGGGCCAGAGAGGCTGTAGCTGTTGCGCTGATGGAGAGCGAAGACTGGTCCCACTGAGCTATCGCGGAGGACCATTCTTACTTCACTCATTGAGTTACCGCCGCTGAGATTTACACCTTAGTTTGCTTCATCAGTCTGTTTAACAGTTTTCCTCCTTGTATAATGTCACTGGTTGGTCTCTCGCGGCAAGGTGTTGTGATGATGACAGTTTTCTTAGGGACAAGAGAGGAATGTAGGCGAGGGCCAAAGAATTGAGATGCTGCTAAAGGTCACTGCAGTATCAGGAAAATTGGATTTCCGGTCTGGAACCTACGTCTGGGATGCGTCCTAGGTCGTCTTGTCCCCCATCTTGTCTACTTTCCTCTAAGGTGGTAAAGCAAGGTGTCGGGACGGCAGTCCGGTTGGCTGTTTCCTTGGCGCCAGAATGTCGCAGGTTGGTTTGATTGTCTAGACACCACCACACATGGTCTTCCAAGTAAAAAGCGCCTCCAGCTCGGCAGACCAGCTTCCACACGCTGTAGGACACTTAGCTATCTAATTTACGATATAATCTTCAGGTGCTGATTGCTGTTCTCCAAATAAGATACCGAAATAAGTAGTTTATTTTGATGCTGCTGATCGCAGGACTCTCCCAGCTCTTTCCTAGAGCGGTCTTCGCCATGTGATGGAAGTCAAAGCCAACCACTATAAACTAGAATGATTCGAAACCAGCCTTTGCCCCATGCATTTATTCTATTTCAATCGTTGCCAAACCCCAACAACCAATTAAATCTGATCGATTTTTTTTCGCTTCAAAATCGCTTGGCCTCTTGATCACTATTTAATCAAAAAGACTCTCTAGTACTGTTCTGTGAATTGGATCGATCAGGTGTGAAAATCAATCAGAGATCTGCGAGTGGAGCTATGCGGAGGGTAATTTGGCGCTGTCGGTCTTTTCTTTGATCCTCAACCGACAAGATGAGCAGTGTTTACTGTCTCACGATGGGGGCCAGAGCCTGCCACGCTCATGTTGAGATATCCAGTCGTGCGGCGAGCCGCTGCCGCCAGACCTACATGGACACGTGCTGGGGGGGGGGGACAAGCGTGTGGGGAATAGCTGAGGAGTGGAGGTGGGGGAGAGATGTTTACAGAGAGCTGGACACTCGGACGGGACTCCCTGCGGTGGTGTTTTCCCTCCTCGAGACCGACCGCAGCCTTCAGGCTCCTTCTCCGAGTGATTCGGCTCCTGACAGAGATGCTAGTGGCCTCCTGAGACCCGCGTCTGTCTTTTGCATCAACTGCAGGCAAACAAATCCTCATTGTTACACAGACCAGATTACACATAATCTTTCCATTATACAGTCGATAACGGCGGTGCTTGACACTTTCCTCCCCCTAACCCCAGTTCCTTACACCGCCTCCCAAAGCTGGTGGCCTCCTGCTGACTGACTGTCCACTCTGACCTTTTGCCGGGGATGTACACCGAGGATGCTGCAGAACCAGTGACGGGTATTGATGGCAGCTGTTAGCCGGGTCCGCCTTGTCAGTACAAATGGTACAGCTGTTATTACATGACAGCACGTGGAGGAGCTGACTTTTCACAGCTGTGTGCTTATCAGATCTGTTCCAGCTTTCCCCAAGCTTTCTGAGGCTGGAACATTCCAGTAGCAGCTGTTGTGTCCTGACTCAATGGCTATGTGTCCGTTGTTGTGTCAAGCCGTTAAGCTCTGCTTCCTAGTGCCACTGTTATGTCTGTCATAATGCCATGTCACTGTCGCTAAATGCATTGTAGTGCCATGGTTATGTCTGTCATGATGTCAAGTCGTTGTATACTGTTGTAGTTCAGTTGTTTGTCATCAAATGAAAAATGTTTACTTGCCCCAGCGCCATTATCAGCGCAGTCGGTTGTGGAGGTCGCTCGGGCAGGAGACTAAAAACCTTTTTGCCGTTTATCAGTGATGGGGCCGTGTGATGAGGCGAAAGGTAAAAGATGCCGGAAGTAGAGGCTTAGCCAGACATACGAGAAACTGCCTATGCACTGAATGGGGATATCAATCGTTTTCTTAACCATTCTTAATCATTAGGACAATTTGTGTAAGCATGCACTGACACACACACACACACACACACGTACGTTGACGCTCATGGTGCTTTAACATTCTCACATACATATTAGCACGTGCATACATCATTGGGAAGGATGGGAGAGAGACAGAGGGGGGGGGGACTACATCTTTAAGTTAATCGTGCTACTTACAAAATGGAGTGAGATCATACTATTTCAAAGAGAGTTCCGACAGAGGTATCAAGTTAACCTGTATTCAGTGACCGGGAAAGAAAATATCTTTCAGTAGCCTGAGTGTCTTTGACAGTGCCGGTGACGCAGAACAACCTTTGAACTGTGGCCGTAGTCGTTCTGAGATCAATTTCCTGTGGGAAACCACTGACTTACATCGCCCTCCCAGCATTCAAAGTGCTTTTGCCTTCAACACAAAGTGACTATCGTGCTGGTGACAGGGATGGGAGTCCGCCAGACGTGCTTCTTATTGTGCATGCATATGTGTGTGTGTGTGTGTGTGTGTGTGTGTGTTGCATGCTTGTGTGCTGCATGTACACGCGCGCGTGTGTGTGTGTGTGTGTGTGGTGTATGCGTGCATGCGCGTGTTTGTATGTATTGTGTGTGTGTGTGTGTGCGGGTATGCGTGTGTGTTGTATGTACGTATGTTTTGTGTTTATGGTAGTGTGTGTGGGGGGATGGGGGGTGGATCTTCATGCTATCTGTGTTAGTGTTTGGGTGTGCGACTGCTGTTATCGGTCTGCTGTAAATGTAATCATCAATGCGCATCTGAAGAGGAGGGGCCTCTGACTCCACAGCTGTACGGTTATCTGAGATAAATGTGAGCTTGATGACAAAATGATGAGAAAGTGTCTGGACATTATCGGTCGTCTTAGTTAGGGTGGGCTACATCTGGGCGACTTAAAGGTTTCTTACAAGGCAACGTTTAAAAAAATATAATCTACTTTAATTTAAAGTCCATTTTCGCTTACTGGTTTTTTCTATTTGATTATTTGTCATGTTTAGTTGAGATTTGTCGCCATAGTACGTGTGTGTGTGTGAGAGAGAGAGAGAGAAAGATAAAGAGAAAAGGTGTGTTCTGTCTTGTTAGTCTCATGAAATTAGGTAAAGCTTGCTTAGATACGTCTGCACACACACACACACACAGACACAAAGACTGTTTCATTGCGTTGTCACGCGATCGTCACGTTCGACAGTTGCCATGGAGACCGACGGCGTCTGCTTCTTCACCTCCGCTGTTTTTCGTCAACGAAACTTAAGTAGCGAGCAAAAGCTTTCCCCACCCATCCACCCAGTCAGCTGCCACCCCCGGAAAATGCCCAGCGCGCAAACATTTCTGTTGGCGTCTGTTCCACCCAGTCCCAGTCAGCAGAGCGAGAGTGAAATAGAAATGGAAATTGGCTTCTTGCCTGAATTTCCTTTTAAAAAAGAGAGATTTCTTCGATGGTCAACAGTGAACGATTGATCTGCAGGGCCCACTAACACGAAAACCGTGTTTTAATCGCTGAGCTAGTAGCCAGAAACTGTGGCAGCTGAGAAGTTCTTCCGTTGCCGCATGGATTGGAGTGTAATGGTGAGCACAGTTCATCTGCCATGGCGGTGGGAGTGGGTGGGTCCTGTTGCTTGCTGACACAGGAAGAAACGCTATTAACCCCAGACTCACGACCCGCTGACAGGCCGACTGCTATAATGTAAAAAAACATCCTTCGTAACAGAACTGCTGGTGGCCAACCGTCTATTGTTTCCCACCACCCAGGCACATGCCATTACCATGGAAACAACTTTCGTGAGTCGTTCCCAGTATTATCACCTGTCGCGATATCTGCGTCGACAGTTCTTAAATTTTTAATTCATTATTTTGTATTGTTACTTTAGAGATGTTCATAGTGAGCTGAAGGGCCAGAGCTTCTAAGTAGATGGATTGTTGTTGTTGTTGTTGCTGACACCGTGCGAGAAAGTATCGTCGTGTCGTGTGGGGTGTGCCTAACCTGGGTATGTCTTGCACGTGAGGTTTAATTTCCAGGGACAAGAGAAAGTGTGGCTGTCGGATGCAGGGACCACTTTTTGGGAGGGGGGTGGGGGTGGGGAGGGGAGACTAAGGCCACTTTACGCCATGTCAGCAGCTATTGAGTTGTGGCTGTGGCGATGGAAAGATGCTATCGGCGCAGTAGTGACACTCTTCGTTTTGGCGGGAAGCTAACTCCTTGCCTGCCATGATCGATAACTCATACTTTGCTGGACAGCCGCACGATAGATTTTTTTACGCGAGTTACCTGACCATGCAGGCAAGGTAATGACAGTTTTCCTTCCTAGATTGATTCTCCTTCAAATCTTCAGGAACCATCGCTGTAAGGTTTATAAATAGCAGCTGCATTCTAGAATCGTACAAATTCCAATTCACTCACATAACCGACGAAAGGGAGTTTTTCATAGTTTTGTCTTCTCATGTACTTTCTGCTGTCGTAGTGCAGGTAAAGCTCAGAGAGTAGCAGACACCTGGGGTGTGAACATGATTGTGACATTATCAACTGTGATGCTAGTTGTCACCAGTGAGCATATTTCAGGTCGACACTAGTAGACAGCATTGTGAGACCAACATTAGTCAGACAGCATGGCTCATGGCATCACAAAAAGAGAGGCTAGAATATCTCATAAGGCAATTACTAACTTTAAGGCTAGCATGTCCCACGCAGTCATTACAGTTGAAGTGAACCTGTCCCACCCAGTGACTAGTTAGTATGCAGTGAAGCTCACACAGTCCCTTTTCACTAGAATGAGAATGCATGCGCCGGTTAGAGCATCAGTCAGGCGTGACCAGGACAACAGGCGGTCTCCCGGATGGGGCGGTTCACTGGTGCATGGCAAAGGCAGTGTAACCAGGGCGCAGGCCCTCTCTAAGGAGAGGATGATTCATGGGTGGACGCACGCTGTGTGATCGGTGCCAGGGTCTGGCATCACTAGTGCCGGGCCACCAGCCTTCAGACAGCGGACCGTAAAGTGAAGGGAAGACTGCGAGAACTAGCATGGACACTGCTACAATTAACATAAATAAGACGAGTCTGTTATCTACGGGAATACTGCCACAACCAATATGAATAATTTTGTTGTTAACTTGGACACTAATACAGTCAACATGGACACCGACAAACATTTTGCGTATATTCACACACACACACACACACACACACACACACACACACACACACACAAACACGCGTGCAAACCAGCTAATTCTTCATCATCCGATTGGGTGGACTTTGCAGCTATATAAATCTGCTTTGTTATTTATGTAGGGCGGTTCGGTGGCTCAACGGTGAAGGTTGGCTGTCCTGGGTTCAGTTCTCGTCTCGCGCACGCTGTTCTTTCTCTGCAGGTGGCATCTGTTTACAGGGCTGGCTGCCTTGCCGTGATATAGCCTTAGTTGCTGGCCCGGCGTAAACATCAATAAAAAAAATAATAATAAAAATAAAAAATAAAAAATTGTTTTTTATGTCTTAAAGTATTTTTTAGATTTGATCTGTTTTTAAAGGGTGTGTCTTCATCCTCTGCGACTTTATTCACAGAAGTTTTTTATCTGCTGTTTGAAGTTTATATATTATCTTAAGATTGCTGTGAATCATTTAAAGTCTTGTTTGCAGTTAAACTGGATGTTTATGTCAGAATCCTCTACAGCGTTGTTAACAGCCCTCTGTTGGCCATACCCTTCCCTCAACTTTTACTTGATTGCATGAGCATGTATGCGTTGCCTTCTGGACCTTTGCGGTAATAAAACCGGTTCCGACATCGCAATGTCCGCTGCTGATCTCCTGATACATTTACAATGTGCAATCTCACAGCTGAGCCCTCCACAGGGTACTGGCAAGGGAGATAACTGTACGTTTTTGGATTAGTGCCCTTTACTTTTTACTGACGTTATCCACATCTCTCATACACGTGCCTGCGGACACGGACACACACACACACCATCGAAACTTATCACAATAATGCAGGAAATGAAAGTCAGTTGAATCACCCATGAAGTCAGATTATTCGGTATTGTGATGCACAAGACGTGTCAAGCTTAAATGTCAGTGCTGATGAAAACACCTACAACCTATTTCTTGGAAATTTCGTGTTTGTGTGTGGAATCACGTATTAATGGCGACACCGCATGTAGTGTCTATGAGCTTTCAACGAACTCGTCTGGTTTTATATTGTATTGAAAATGTTTGTGGGCAGCCTTTTATTGTGAATGGCTGTGCCTGTTCTGTTCTGCTAGAACATTCTCTCTCTCTCTCTCTCTCTCACACACACACACACATGCACACTTTTAAAATACAGAAACATTTTTTGATACGACATATTATAAACTTTCTAAGAACAAATTTGTCACCTGCAGGCGAGTGGCAGACCACCATTAGACATATATTTTGCCATTAAACTATGTAGAGCCTCGGATTGCCAACTCTGTAATGACGACCACGAAGGAAGGACTCGCAGTGTCTTCGGAGACCCTTAAGAGGATGCTGAAAGAACACACCGGGTCGGGTGCCGATACAAGTGAATGACTGTATAGAACGTGCGTGATATATGGTAATTATCTTTAATTACGATATGTCCAGTGAAGCATTTTGTCACTGTGCACCTGTAGCGGACAGCACCCGCCCATTTAATTTTGCATCTTTTGTGACAAAGAGACTGTGGGTGTCCTAAGGACAAAAGACGAGGATCACACGGTGACATCAAAGAGACTAGTGTCTGGTGTCTGGGGTCTAGTTGTGCTGAGAGGGTCACCGGCCACAAACAATACTGAAGACTTATTTCTCATGATTGGCGCTGTTATGGTATCCACTCCATGTTGTCTTCACTCCGTGCTGTCCTCTCCATGTTGTCTTTGCTCCATGTTGTCTTCACTCCGTGCTGTCCTCTCCGTGCTGTCCTCTCCATGTTGTCTTTGCTCCATGTTGTCTTCACTCCGTGCTGTCCTCTCCGTGCTGTCCTCTCCATGTTGTCTTTGCTCCATGTTGTCTTCACTCCGTCCTGTCCTCTCCATGTTGTCTTTGCTCCATGTTGTCTTCACTCCGTCCTGTCCTCTCCATGTTGTCTTTGCTCCATGTTGTCTTCACTCCGTCCTGTCCTCTCCATGTTGTCTTCACTCCGTCCTGTCCTCTCCATGTTGTCTTCACTCCGTCCTGTCCTCTCCATGTTGTCTTCACTCCGTCCTGTCCTCTCCATGTTGTTTTTGCTCCATGTTGTCTTCACTCCATGCTGTCTTCAGTACATGGCACCAGCGCTGCGATGGCCGAGCAGTCAGCGGTATATGTGTTACAAAATTTGATGACCGCTTCCTTCTCGGTCAACGTACTCTGAAACAAAGTTCGGTATCCATGATGCACGCACATTTTTATGTAAGAGGGAAGAAGAATTCTGTGAATCAAAATATGCAACTTATCACAAAAATAAACGGCTTGCGGTGGTTTCTTTAACAAACATGTGCAGCTTGTGACGTGGTGCGGTGATTAGACCTTTTGGTAAGACCAGCGCAGCCAGTAGGGATTACACTTCACTTACTGTGACTTGACTGCCTTGCACTAATGTAGTTTGTCTCCATCATGTCATATCGAGTGGTTTATCAGAAGCCAGAATGGTGATTGATTACATCACAATTAACTAATGTTGAATAAATGGCGCGTGGAGAGGGTGACGTGAGGACATAAACAGTTTTATTTCAAGCAAACGAGTGGTCTTCTCCTGAACCCGCACATTGCCAACCAGACGTTACGGGTGCCATGATACCACCTTCAACGTTCAGTCCAGTTTGTAAAGCCAGGTTTTTATTTTATTTATATTTTTTGAGTAAACTGGGACCGGGAGTTTAAAAAGGATCACGTCACGGTCCACCAGACCACTCCTGTCACACCATATGCCCCTGATTATCACCAGACCACACATGTCACACCATCTGTCTCAGATTATCACCAGATCAGTCATGTCACACCATATGTCCCTGATTATCACCAGGTCACTCCTGTCACATCATCTAAGATTATCACCAGACCACACATGTCACACCATATGTCCCTGATTATCACCAGACCACACATGTCACACCATATGTCCCTGATTATCACCAGACCACACATGTCACATCATGTGTCCCTGATTATCACCAGACCACACATGTCACATCATGTGTCCCTGATTATCACCAGACCACACATGTCACACCATATCTCCCAGACTATCACCAGACCACACATGTCACACCATATCTCCCAGACTATCACCAGATCACTCATGTCACACCATATCTCCCAGACTATCACCAGACCACTCATGTCACAAAGATCTCCCAGATTATCACCAGACCACTCATGTCACACCATATCTCCCAGACTATCACCAGACCACTCATGTCACACCATATCTCCCAGACTATCACCAGATCACTCATGTCACACCATATCTCCCAGACTATCACCAGACCACTCATGTCACAAAGATCTCCCAGATTATCACCAGACCACTCATGTCACACCATATCTCCCAGACTATCACCAGACCACTCATGTCACACCATATCTCCCAGACTATCACCAGACCACTCATGTCACACCATATCTCCCAGACTATCACCAGACCACTCATGTCACACCATATCTCCCAGACTATCACCAGACCACTCATGTCACACCATATCTCCCAGACTATCACCAGACCACTCATGTCACACCATATCTCCCAGACTATCACCAGACCACTCATGTCACACCATATCTCCCAGACTATCACCAGACCACTCATGTCACACCATATCTCCCAGACTATCACCAGGCTGTGGCGTCAGATTTCTAAGCAGTTTCCCATCTTCAAGACACAAGCGGATTACGTTGTAGCGGCACCGTTGCTGCAGACGTCTAGTTGAAGACTAACAGTTTCTTCTTGTTTATTTGTTGAGAAACCTGCGTTAATTGAAGCATGCACCCACACAATGGGACAAAGTGTGAGAGCCATTGACCAGCCCCGAAAAAGCTAATGGAGTTGTCAGCGTGCAAAATTGTTTGACTCGTTTTTGGAATATAGAATTCAGCTTTAACGTCTTTAGTTTAATTTTTTTTTAACTGGCACTAATTTGACATCTGCCATAATGGCCTGTGTGTAACAAGTCTCTTTATAGAGGAAACATCTTACACGTGGTTCTGTCTGCGTGTTTGTCGCTTTCATACGTATGTGTATGAGCAAGTACCGCTTGTGTGTGTGTGTGTGTGAGAGAGAGAGATCTGGGTTTTTGAAGCACTGTCGTGTTGCGGTTTTTATCATGTTCGGTTATGATGTTTAAAAGTCCATTTTTTTAATTAAGATTCAGTTGGACAGCATTAGGTACGGCAGAGCCTCCAACCCTTCTGTAAACTGGCAGACAGAGAAGAAATATTCCTGGTCTAACTAAGTGCAACGAGCGATTAAGCAAGGCAGACAGGCCTTCGGTCGGTCGATCCCCCCGATGTTCCCCAGAAATTGAAAAATTACGTCTACATTGATTTCCTCGGGATAAAAAGCGAAGACTCCCTAGTCTACGCCTGACCTCCTTGACATTTGCAACAGCGACTCTCTCTCTCTCTCTCGCTGCCTTCTCGTTGCGCTGGGTGACGTGTCGGGTTCAGCCACCATCATCAGGACCTCCACTTCGCTCTGTGGCCTAATTACTGACGTCACACCGCCCGCCCTCGCCTACTGGACCCCCCCCCCACCACCACCACCACCAATCAGCGAACAGCGTCTGACGAGAGAGGGAAATGGAAGCTAAGGAAGCAGAGGAATAGACAGCCGTGTATCACAGTGTGTGTGTGTGTGTGTGTGTGTGTGTCAGTGTGTGTGTGTATCACAGTGCGCGTGTGTGTGTGTGTGTGTGTGTGTGCTTTGCAATAGTTTGCTGTATATTTCAATCATATTTATGCATCGACGATCGCTACCTATTGCACTGATTTCTGTCACACTCACAGATCCAACTCATAGACCGTCACCGATGCCGTCTCACAGACCCTCGCCGATCTCTCTCATAGACCCTCACCGATCCCATCTGACAGACCCTCACTGATCTCTCAAAAACCCTCACCGATCTCTCTCGCAGACCCTCACTGATCTCTTACAGACCCTCACCGATCTCTCTTACAGACCCTCGCTGAGCTCTCACCGATCTCTCTCACCGATCTCTCTCACAGACCCTCACCGATCTCTCTCACATACCCTCACTGATCTCTTACAGACCCTCACCGATCTCTCTCACAAACCATCACTAATCCCTCTTACAGGTCTGCTTTGTTCCCTCTTGTTTTTTTTCAATCTTATAAGCGACAGACACGAACAGCATGTAAACTGTATCGTCTGTCCGGCATATTGTAGGCAAAACTAGATAATGAACCCTTTTTATTGATTCTTAGTTGCCCTTTTCTTCTGCGAGGCCATTAGCCCTAAAACAGTTTTCTCCTGTATGAGATCGAAGACTGTGAAGTGGAAAAGTACTTTTTGTAATTGGATTGCTTCTCGCAGCGGTGAGGGGCGGCTGTCTGGAGGCCGTGAGGAGCCGGGTACTTCTGGCCACACAGGACGAGTTGATGATCTCGCGGCCGTATGCATGAAGTGGCTGTAGCAATTAGATGAGATTTTAGGTCGTTCATCAAAACTTGACATTCAAGGGCGAGAGCGGGACGAGGGTTTTAAGAATTTGGTCGTCACCGTACTCCCCGCTCCCCTGTCTCTCACACGGAGCGCGTTTGCCTTTCAGTCTGAGTTCTCTTGCATGCAGCGTGCAGCACACTTCTTGCGACATGTCAAGTGTGCCGGAGAAAAAGACAAACGCAATTTCAGATTACGTCGACTGCTGCTCGGTTGGCTACACACTTTTTGTTCCGGCTGAGCGATCGTTTCAGGGAGTCCGCAAACACAGATTGTCCAGACTTCATTTTCACTTACAGCTTTTATTTGAAATGGCATCTGAAAACGTTGGAAGTACTGGGACCCAGCCGTGCATATAGCGCCATCTAGTGATTAGCAAAGTCGAGTGTAGGAACAGGGGCGGTAAGGACACTCGAGGACACTCTCCGGACGCGGGTGACAACGCGCTGTGACAGATAGGAGGCGCTTTTAAGCAGCTGCTTGTCTTAGTATTTAGGCAGCGTGCAGCTTTGAGACTCACGTGAGAATGAACATTTTTTTTTTGTTGTTGTCTTGATCATTTTCTCCTGAAAATTAAACGTTTTTCTTCCACCCTAGCTCTTGAGCGTTTTGTGATGTGGACCTCATCTGAGTAAAGCGGTTGCGACATGAATATAGCAATAGGAAGAAACGAGTTAATATGTTTGCTGCTAAAACTCTTAGTGTCACGCCTTTTTCTCCTGAGGGTAGCCTTTTCAATTAAAATATTACAACTGATTTTCTCTTTATATTGTTTTCGTAAATGAAAGAAGGTAAGTGGAGGTCAGAACTGTCTCGCGCTTAACCTCTTTCGAAGTGGGAGCTAAAAGGAAAAAGCTTCATTATGTGGGGATGCACTTAGCGATCACTTAGCGACGGGGACTGACAATTTGAGAAGGGGACTGACAACTTGCCATTTTTTGTGATGAAACACACATTGACCAGTCCATGACTAAAGAAAAGTTATCTTTCCATATCAGAGCAAAATAAATATATATTGTTCAGTTACATAGTGCATTCCCGCACCACCAAAGCTGGGATGGAAGCGGATTAATACAAAGATGCATAATTACATACAAACATACAAAGCATCTTTACAAAGCGTGCGCACAGAATAACTTATTTTTACACGTGCATTTCCACTCTGCTGTGTATAGGTGTTACTGTGGTGTGTGTACCGTTCTTGTGGGGTGTGTAGCTGAGTATAGTTGTCACTGTCCTGTGTTTACCTGTCACAACCCTGTCTACGTGTCACTGCAGCAACATTCTTCTCTGTGACAATGGTTATTTTTTTTAAATTTTAGGGGGTTATCGCATTGACGGGGTGCAGCCTGGCCCATTGTATGTCATCTGATAGAAATGACCCAAGAAAATGCACAGATATGCGCGTGTTAAATGTGTTTTGCCAGACAGTGCTGGCAGCTTGATGGAGTCTCACTGAAGGAGCTTTTGTTGGGTTGTGACTGACGACAAGCTTCTAGAGGAGTTAGGGAGGGAGCGAGAATACTTCAAGCCGCATTTTTACTTTTTGAATCGTAGAACGTGCAATGCTTAAGTGTTAGAAAGTCTCCAACAGAATGACCTGGAAGTTGATGACTGCAATTCATACTTACATTTTATTTTTTGCTGTGTTTTTCTTTCATACGTCAACAAAAACAAAACTAAACCTTCATAATTAGACAATATATTTCATTATTCGTGACATGGGAATCTATGGATTCCAAGTTCTAAATTATCACTGATGTTGGACGGACCCAAGACATGAAGGAAGCTTTTAGTTCGTGGAGTTTATTTTCGGAAAACAAGCCATTCCATTGTTGTTCATTCTAAAACATAAAAATAGATTATATTTATTTTATCAATACAATCTGCAAATCTTATTCCTTTCAAAGACCAGAAAATATATGTTATACAATCTGCAAATCTTGCTTATTCGAAAGGCTAAAAATATATCAATACAATCTACAAATCTTAGTCATTCTATATTTATTCTTAAATGAAGAGTGGACTGGCCTTCGTTCTGGCATTATCAAATGTCGTTATAAAAAAAATTATTAGCAATATGTTAATAGCAGTAATACTAGCTGTGAACAGTAAGGAATTATCGGAATGAAAACCGCTAGACCCATCATCGGAGACCATATCACTCGAGGCATAATACTAGCCCACTTTGTTTTAGCTCTCGTGTTTCGCACTGTCATAGACTGCACATTAAGATCAGACATAAAGATCAGCGTTACAGAAGCCATTCAAACCAGGGTCATAGCGAGTTTAGAAGCTGACATCATGACATGTCTTGCGGCGCATGCACATGACCTCTGCCAGTGCCGTTTGCTTCACTGCTGTTGCAGCACATTTTCCTCGCAAACAAACGAATTAACTCCGTGATCCGTCACAACTAGGAAAAAAAGACACTAAGAAAAGTCGGTGGACAAACCAGTGGGCTATCAGATGTCTGGTGAAAGAGCTAAAGCATGCTTCGGCGAAATGCTGCTATAAACTAGGATCTGAAACACCGCATAAAACTTCCTGAAGACAAAGTATAGCGTGGGGCATAAGGACATGGTGCAACTGCCAACTGGGGCTGTAGTTATGAACCAGAAGTACGTCCACAACCCCTGGATTACTCTATCCCTACTCATTACCTACACCATACCAAGCTGTCTGTAGCCATAGCTGTCAACTGTACAGAACACGGAGACCTCTAGATTAAGCGACCTCTTGGGACAACGCGTGTTTACAGTTACAGCACCCTGCAGGACTTCCGGTGCAGTACTAACCTTTGGGTAACCTTAACCCAGCTTCGTAACGACGACCCTTTTTGAGGACTGTTTCTTGTTTCGCGTGCGGAAAGTGATACACTCAGCAAGAGAGATAAATCACGTCTGCTTCGCGGTATATATATGTTGTTTGCGGTGTTACCACTGCCCGGGCTGATTACGAGGGTCTGCGAGAATCGTGTAGAACAAGTTGTATCACCACCCAGCACGTGTCCTGTCGCCGATGCCCCCCATCTATCTTCCTCTCCGGCCCGACTCGCCATCGCTAGGGGGGAAAAATATGGAAGCTGTGGACCAAGGGCCAGACACGTGACTTTATCGCCTGCCATGGCTGTGTAGTGCGCGGCAGGCGCAGCTTTTGACTCCTTGTCAGTATCCAGCGCCATGATTTGTTTTGATCTCAGGAGGCGCGAGAAAGGACCCTACAGATAATAGGGTCACGTTGAAAAACGAGGCCTTCGTAGCAGTGGGAGGGGAACTATAATATGTTTGTCTGGGGTACGTTCTTTATTTTCTTCGCCCAGTAGTCGGGTTTGTAGGGATAATCACAGAATTTCTGGCTCTGTCTGCGACTAACAGCCCTCGTGTGATTGCCGCTGAGTTATGTGCCGACCCTTTAGCACTCGCTTGCTGTGCAAAGAATTTTCCGTCATTTTTATTTCTGGTCTGGCTAGAAGACATTTAGCTTTTAGCTGATGTACTGTGCCCTGTTGTCGAGAACTTAACGGAGAAGGCAGATTTTTTAAAGAGCAAAGCCCTGCTCTGGTGAGTTCGTATACACAAAATGTCAAATGAATATTAGTGTAGAAACAAATGAATACAGCAGAAAAATGTGAAATCTGTCACTCATTTTCACATGTCTATCACCATTCTATCCCAGTCTGTCTCCTTGTGTGTGTGTGTGTGTGTGAAATCCGATGATCGGAAATAACAGGTTTCCTTTAATGTCCTCCTAGCGCAGACCTCAGTGTCGAAAATATGGCTTCTGTTGCGATGTCATCTTTCAGCTTCATCAGCGAGAAAGCCGGGAGCAGTCGGCCGCGACAGATCAATTGGTTCCGTTCACCAAACCGGCCAGCGGATTCTCCCTCGGCCATTTGATTCAAGAGCGATGACGTAAAAAAAAGACTTCGATATCAGAGAAGAAGACTTAATTTACACGTTTCTGGCCAATAACTATTTTCTTCAGGTCCTATCGTGTTACAAAAATCACTAGCCCATTAAGGAATTCTTTTGTAATGTGAGATACCAGACATGTTCTTTTCTATTATTACTATTTTTTTATTCGTATGGGCGACAGGAGAAAATACGACGGCGATGAATGTAAACATACCCGGTCCTGGCTACAGCATAAAACTCCAGGTTTTGTACAGACGGAACAGTTTTACTGTAACTTGATGGTTCAGGTGGATCGATTCTAGTGCTTTTTGCATAGAGAAAGGGCAAATTTCTATTTAAGTAAAACGCCGTGTAACAAAATGCCGATACATTCTTCGTCTGCCTTGACAGCCTAAGGAAATGCTGATGCTGAAACTGCAAGAAGTGTTTTTGAGGAGAGATGCCCACTGTTATTTTGTAAGGTGTGGAGATCAAAGAGTCGGTGTAAAGTGTCGGCAGGCTAGATGGTGTCTGTGTGGTGATCAAGCGGTGTCTGCAGACTAGTCAACGTCTGCGTGAAGAGCAGGAGGGGACCTGTGGACTAGGCAGCGTCTGTGTGGAGATCAAAGTGTCTGTAGACCAGTTTGTGACTGTGTGCAGACCAAGACCAAGCAGTATCTGCAGACCAGCAAGTGGCTGTGTGCAGACCGAGCAGTGTCTGTAGACTAGTCGGTGACTGGTGACTGTGTGCAGACTGAGCAGTGTCTGTAGACCAGTCGATGACTGTGTGTAGACTGAGCAGTGTCTGTAGACCAGTGGATGACTGTGTGTAGACTGAGCAGTGTCTGTAGACCAGTGGATGACTGTGTGTAGACCGAGCAGTGTCTGTAGACCAGTCGATGACTGTGTGTAGACTGAGCAGTGTCTGTAGACCAGTGGATGACTGTGTGTAGACCGAGCAGTGTCTGTAGACCAGTCGATGACTGTGTGTAGACCGAGCAGTGTCTGCAGACTAGTCGGCGACTGTGTGCAGATCGAGCAGTGTCTGTAGACTAGGCGGTGTGTGTGTGGAGACCTGGTAAGTCTCACGTCCATCTTGTCGTCCTTGCTTCTAGTGCTCGTTGCTCTGTTTGGCTGAGAGGCTGGCCTTACGTGAGATGTGCTGCGGTTCGCTGCGTCAAAGGCTCTTTTACGTCCAGTCTTTTTGGGTAGTGCTGAGACTCGAAAGCCGAAGACACTGACGTTCAGATTTCATCGCCACCCCCCACCCCCATAAATGAAATGTTCCTCTATTTTTTTTTTTTTTTTGGTTGGGAGATTTTTTTTTTCTTGAAACTTGTGGCACACTCCTGATTAAGCAAATTGATTCGTCGCACTCATGCTTGAAGCAACAATCGTGTAGTCGGATATAACTGAACTTATTGATGTTTCTGTCTGATGATCAGTGGAAACAAAATTTTTAATGAATTTTTAATCCGTGTTGGGAATCAATCTCTCACTGGGAGTAATGCGGCCGTAGCGCGAGGAGTGAAGAGGAGTTTGCCTTGCTCCTGTAGCTTCATCATTGCTTCACGAAATAGTGCACAGCATGCAAGTTCACGGATATGACGTGCGGTGCGGAGGGAGCAGATGAACATTGGGTGGCGTGCGGTGCGAAGGGAGCAGATGAACATTGGGTGGCGTGCAGTGCGGAGAAAGTCGTCAGGTGAAATCGATGAGCTAACAAGAAGTGAGCAGATTTTCTGCGTTAAGTAAGTCACCTTGATCGGCGCTTTCTCGGCTGGCCGACAGTGATAACAATCTGCCTTGTTGCCGTTGACAGGAGAGGGGAGGGGAGGGAAAATATGGGCTCGGAGTTGGTGGGAACTGTAAACTGAGCAAAGTGGAAATTCTTTCTGAAAGAACCGGAAATGTTGCTTTCCCCTTGATTATGGAGGGGGGTGACAATGCTGCATCATGTTTATGAGCGATGTCGAGAGAAATATTCGCTTTCCTTTACATGTGTGTCGACACGCCTTGCTCTGTGTGTGTGTGTGTCGACACGCCTTGCTGTGTGTTTGTGTGTGGAAATGACAAGACTGACAATGTAAAGCAAACTAAACTGTTTAACATAAAGATAACGAAGTAGGCTTCATACGCAGTTTTCGCTGGTTTTTACCTTCACGAACCACTATCAGACAATGCTGCTTACGTACCGCTGTCAGAAAGAATGCTGCTCTGGATCTACTATGTTGAAGTTGTTGTCCTGTCGTGCTTTGCATTGTTGACCACGTTCCCTTGACGTTGCTTACCACACTCTACCGACCTTCCACAACGGTGACGTACATATAAATTTCCGGATCTTCGGCTTTGTGCCTGTCGTTACGCATGGGTGCACTGTTTCAGACGATATTCGCAATCAACAGACATTGCGATACGTACCTTGGCTCGCTCTATTATAGCCCTGATGTCGAATCAGAAACGTTTCGAAAAAAACGCACTGACAGATGATCTACCACACGAGACTCATCAGACGACCACTGTGGGGTACGATCACTCCCGCTCGTTCCATGCAAATCAGCTTACAACTGACTGCGTCAACATATCAGTAAAAATAGCCAATGCACACACTTCTATACACGGTGGTGAGAGAGAGGTTAAGAGACAAGGAGATAAAAATTCTGAGAGCTTCACCCAAGTAGCATAAGAATAGATAAAGACTGTGTACTGTAGGTACCTGATCTACATGTTTCACAAGTATGCATTGTATCTACTGGATTCTTGTGATGTAATCACTGTCAAAGCCGTGCTTCTCAAACATCTTACAACAAATGCTTGTTTAAAGGTGTGACGATACTTGAAACCTTGATAACTGACACACCTCACTCAAGCTGTGTCTTCTGCGAATAACCCTACAGGCACTTAATTAAATGAATAGGAGCCCACCTGTCTGATCTAGCTCTAGCTATAGTCCTCGGCCACTAGTGAGTGTTTTGTGTATTTTTTAACTTCATGTGTGTGTGTGTGTGTGAATGAGCTAGTGGTCGAACGAGAGACAGAACTGACTTCAGTTTTTCGCTCATTAGTTGCGGTAATGACATCTGTTCAGGTTGACCACCACGGACTGTGTGACGTGCTTCAGTGGAATGTACCCTGGCGCTGTGTACCCTATTTCGTGCTGTACGTGGCGTGAGGGTGGACGTAATATCCTCAAGGCAAGATCAACTCGCACATCGCCATGGTGATGGTGGCGCCATGTGCTGCACTCGTCAACTGTCCAAGGACTAGTCGGCTGCTACAAAGTTAAAGGTGAGCGCTTGTTCCTCATTGGCTGGCTGGATGGTTTGACGGGAAAGTGCTTTCCACCTAGAGATGGTTTCGTATTATGAGGCGAAAAGGTCGGGACGGGGGAGGGAATCTGAGTACCAGGAGAAAACACCGGACAGCCACCCTCGCGAACAGATGTGACATACACTGTTCCAAGAGAGGATCCGAACCTATGGCCTCGTACTGCAGTGGTGACAAGCGAGTGTTGTAAACACTACACTACCGGGCGCTTCCCGTTTGTTTGTCCGAAGCCAACTGGTTTGCCACTGGTGGCGCAGTGTTCTTGTAGCTATAATCAAGCTCCATTCTATCCCCATGTGACTCTCCAGCCGTCAACGTTTCATTTTTTTAACTACTTTTTATTAATTTTTCTTTATTTTACTTATTTCTTCTGTACTTTTTTGTATTTCATTTTAATTTGGTATTATTTTTATTGGAAGGGCTCAGATGGCTATGGATGACATTGCATGTTCCACAGCACATGGGCTTTGGCCGCCATCTTGGAGGGGGAGACAGTGGAGTAGTAGGAACATCGAGGGTTTACTGACAACGTAGGCCAGACACTAATTAACGCGGGATGGGCGGGCATGCTAATGGGTTTAATTGTGTGCATCGACGCATAAAAGACGTCTGTGGCGTATCCCCCAAGTCCGATAACTCCACCTCCTAAACAGCACAACTCACCACCAGGCTCTCTTGTGTCGGATTTTGTCTGTGACCTCAGTCATGGCGAGGGGGTGGGGATGAGGGTGTGAAGCGTTCTGCTGTTTCTTACTAACAAGAGTTGAGAAAGACAAGAGTTGTTGTGATCTGTATTGCCGTTTGAGGGTGATGAGACCTATATGCTGACTTGTGTGACAGAGTGCATACGGCGTTACCTTCTCCTGAATAAATACCGTTACACTCTTTTACGAATTAAATTTTGTTTCTGGTCGGCAACGCCATCATGTCTAGCACAACATCCCACACTATTATGCGTGGCCGCCGCTTGCTCTAGCCCTAGCTCTAACTGCAGTTAGTTCTCTTTCTGAGCGCGTGCGTGTGACTCACGTGTCTCGCAGGCCAAACAAAGATGGTGGCAGAGAAATTAGGTCCTTAAATTCAAGGACCAACGACGTCTACTTAAGCGCCTGGTCTTGTGCGCCATCGTCATTAACACCATCTTTTCAGTCTTCACTGTTGTCTGTGCTCTCGGTGTCACCTTCACTCATGTTATCTACAGGTCACCTCAGTACATTCGCACATATCCATCAGCATGAATGTCGTACACTTGTCACACATAAATAAGTCAAAACATCTACATGACAGGTAAGACATGCTGATGGAATAACGACACGTGTACACTGACACCGCCTCTTAAATATCGCAGACATGGGAAACTATAATGAATGGATCGTCGCATGAAAGACTGTGGTGCGCCAAGGACTGTCCAGCGGAGTAATACATCTGTACAATGTCTTCTCTACGCACCTATGATGTACAATACATGGAGGTATTTAAGGATAGCCGAGCTTCCGGAAGTGAGGCATTTGATGCTACCAGGGGAACCGACCCACAGAGTTTTCTTACACGTTTTTGTCCTTACAGCGGTGGGGAGGAGTGATAACAACAGACACCATCTGCTGATTTTATGCCGATACTACTGCTGGGTGCACACGTTCTGTACCCTCGCTGGCGTTAGCTGCTGATGTGTTCCAGTTTTGAATGACCCATTTCAGTGTGACCATGAAATTAATAATAAATAATTGCATCTCACTTCATTCTGCGCTTGATATCATTACACTAGCGCATCGCACTGCTGGGCAAGGAATGCCTCATCGTGCAAGTCCAGCAGGACTTCAAACCATTTAATGACGTTAGGACACACACACACACACCTTCCACACACACACACACACACCTTCCACACACACACACACACACCTTCCACACACACACACACACAGAAACGCTTTTTAAAGATTCGCTACGTTCCCACAGTAATGCTAAGTGGCTATAAAAAAGCTGATTTGAAAGCTAGACGGGTAGAAATGTGCCCTCCTGTATACCCTGTGTGTTGTTACTGAGTCACGGTTGAGTGATTCTTCACACGTCGATAAACAGGGCCGTGACTATGATACGTGCTATTATCTGTCGCTGGTTTGGTAGAAACACCCCACTCCCACCGCCTCCTGGGTCCCATCCCCCTTCCGCTCCCCTTTGTTAAGAAAAAAGCTTTAACGACAAAGACGAGGTCAGCCTTCCCGCCACGTATCGTTACCCTCGACAGCAGCCGGAGAAGCAGAAAAGGGAAATTACTCTAGAACGCGTTCCATAAGGAAGGACAATTTCAAGGGCTGTTTGATGACGACTCGCACGAAATGAGCGCCTGTTTCATCGCTGATCTCGTGGCTGCTCAAGCTGCTTGATAGGCTCTCGCCTGTCCTCCCATCACGTCATACCCAGCATCACCCCAAGTGCCCCTTTATCCTACTCCTCTGCCACCCCCAGTCAGTCGTCGGTTCACGCCTCTTGCCAATTTATTCAGGGACAGCTTTCATGAGCATAAACAGACCGACAAAGATTGTAATTTTCCGTTGCTTTTTTCCCGGTCCGGCCCTCAGCATGGAACAAAGAGTTGGCGGTGACTTCCATGTGCTGTGACTTTGTCTGAGAATTTCCCTGGCTAATCAAGACAACTTCTGCTTCGCCAAACGAGTGCTGCTATTAATTTCCAAATTGGAAAAGACAGTTTTCTAGTCCCCGATCATTCGGCTGGTCATTCTGGAAGTCAGATCGCCAGCCAATGAAAGACAAAGAGGAAGTCGTAGCCTTTCGTCGTTATGGGGCGAGATGGTCAGCAGAGATCAGAGGACCTCAAGATGTTTTGTGGTGTATACTGACAACAGACCGTTGGCCATATTATGGGAGATCGACCTCTGACAGGTCAGAAGCTGCTAGTAAATGAACTAATCAGATCGTCGCTCGCTCATGAACAGCCAATCATATTGTTTCCCATTGTCAGCCAATGGTGTACAGACCGCCTACCCAGATTGCATTGTCCAGACTACAATGGTCTACATCACAACAGATGACGATGTCCTGGGGCATGAAACTTTTTTCGTTCTGTTTCTACTAACGCGTGACCTGAGAGCGAAATCATTTCTCACACCTTGGCTGCGGACAGGAAGGTTTTGACCAATCACAATGCCCAAAAATTTATGTCATCTACAGTTTACCTCTCGACAGCAAGTCCTGAACAAGTGCAGTAAAATTTCGGCTAATCAAAGCACAGTAATGCATTACATCAGGCCCTGCTATCTATACACAATTTTTCTATGGACACAGCTCTAACCACAGGTCTGACCCACACCCTAGCTCAAACCGATCCCTTACCCTAATCCGAATCCTAACCCTGACTAACCTCAACGCTCTCATGTAACAGCAAGATCGTTTTTTAAAAAAATCTCGAGAGCAAGGAAAAAAAAACAAAAGTCAAGGGCAAAAATAAAGGAGGAAAAAGAAAAAAAACTGCTAAAACCCATAGACTCCTTTCTCTCAATAATCGGAACGACAAATTCCTGTTTAATAATCTCGGCGCTTACCGCTGCTGTACAACAGCGCCCCTGGTGTTTAACCAAAAGTTATTTTGTTTGACTCTACGCGAGGTTTTTTTTTTTTTTTACTTTCTTTCTCTTTCATCCATCTTTGAACGCTTTGTGATTGGCTGAAATTTTCGTGCCTTATTAGTAGTGGGAAAAACAAATTGGCGACCTGAGATGCCTTAGCTTGATAACGACATGAGGTGGGCGGGCAAAAGTCGTGCTGCCTCTGATCGTCAGACTGTCCTCCCAGACATTCAAACGCCTGTGTGCTGGCTGGCTGCTCGCTACTTTCTTTCGATTTTCTAACTGCTTCGAAGGTCTGTTGAGGAATGGGTTATAAATAAAACCGGCCATATGTGTTTAGACATATAATCCATTTAGAATCATTTCATGCATTCCTCTCTTGAGGTACACAGTGGTATTGCCACCCCAGTTCCTGTTCAGTCAATGCTGCTGCCAGTCAGGATGGCAATGTCTGTCGTGCATCTTCCATCCTGGAAAGAATGGATCCCAACTACTTAAAGCTCTTAATATTCTCGAACTGTACTTCCTTCATGTCACTTTTGGTGCCAACCATGATGTTGCTTTTATAACGGAGGGGAACGGGCGCTCCGCGGCACCGGGATTGGTCCCCAATATATCCTCCGCCCAAAATATCTGGGGACTGCTTGGGTTCAGTCTTACCCCGTGATGCTCTTGTCCATGTTGGTCTTCATTCCATAAGCATTGGCACTGTCCGTCAGTCTCTTGTTAAGATAATTATTAAACCATAATGAAAAACCAATCAGGGAACAAAACAAAAACAAAATAACGCCAGCTTCACCTAGAATGACAGATGGTATTGTGTACTCGTCTCTGAAGCGGTTCTGGACCAGCCGCCCGTGCTTCTGAGCGAAAGACTACTATCTGACGTCACATCTTGACTTCCGGTCTGGCAGTTTACTTGCTGTTGGTGCCCGCCGTTAGATCAATGTCGTCAGCAAAACATATGTTGCGCGCGGACGTTCCACGGAGGGGGAGGAAGGTGCGGTGATCATAATGAGTATCTCCCATGATGTGCTGTAATTATAATGAGTATCTTCCATGATGTGCAGTAATTATAATGAGTATCTCCCATGATGTGCTGTAATTATAATGAGTGTCTCCCATGATGTGCTGCAAGATGTTCAACAGTACAACAGGCACCTTTGACGGACTGTTGATTGAAGGCACTTAATTCACCAATGTTGAAAGGGGAGGGAGATTTGTACAGTTCATTATTTTAATGAGATCCGTCCCTCTACACCCCACTGATATGTAATCTCATGCAGTTTCATGCAGGAATGTTTTTCACTCTTTGCGTGTTAAGTTCATATTCATCCTCGGTTTAACGGCTAGCGTATGTAGTGAGACTAGAGAGTGCTGCAAGGTCCAGTGGATTCTGTTGGCAGGGCAGTGCTAACAGGCACAGTGCACCCTGTCGTGCTCCAGTTCCATCGTTTTCCGGAAAGACCCCCATCTCTGAAGAGACGGTGAGATTAACTCACGCGTGGGGCAAGTCTTTCAACACAGTTTAGAACAAATGTGTGACTAACCAGATGTGCTTATCAACATCGTTGGAGTCTGCGAGGGTGGCAATTCTCCGCCACAGTGTGAATGCGCTTAATACCCCAAGCGCTGAAGATATCAAGATAACCAGATCAAAAACGAAAGGGAC
Organism: Marisa cornuarietis; assembly: GCA_004794655.1. Lineage (NCBI taxonomy): Eukaryota > Metazoa > Mollusca > Gastropoda > Architaenioglossa > Ampullariidae > Marisa > Marisa cornuarietis. Next base: position 1,660,183 of record SMMW01000046.1, on the reverse strand, counting down.
GACCTTTTCAAAGTGGCCGAGCCTCATAAACATACAATGGGTGGGCGAGGACCCACGACGGTCATCATGTCAGAAGGGTTGGGGGGGGGAGGCAGGAGGAGATGTCTGCAGATCAATGGCGTGTGGGGGGGGGAAGGGAGATAGAGTAGTGTGGGAGGGGGGGCCGCTGTAAAAAGGAGAAGAGGAAATTGTTTTTGTTTTCACGAATGAATGGAGCCCGTAGTGTGTTCGACCTCGTAAAAAGCTAGTGCCCCGCGGACAACGAAGGAAATTGTCAAGCTCGCGCCAAGAGCGCAGTTTGACAGAACAAAAGCGCCAACACCGCCGCCATAGCCTCGCTAGCTTCCCTTGCTTTTCTTTGCACGCTCTTGCGAAGGACCTTTTGTCGACCCCCCACAGAACGCCAAGCTACGACTAATAATGACGTGCCGTCGACCTGAAGTGAGTGCGCATGTCAGTATCCCAGAGTTCTCAGTAGACGCTTAATAACTTCCTTTTCTTTCTTTTTTTTCTTTTATTATTTTTTTTGCCGTGGTGACGGTTTTTGAAAAAAAAAAAGTGAAGCTTTTCGACGTTTCGAAAATGTACGTGAAGCGAACATGTTAAGCCCTTCGACTGACTGTCGATGTCCCGAGATGAGACTTCGATAAGGGTGGGTAATAAAAATGCAGTCTTGCCAGTTGCCACCCACCCACCCACTCTAGCAGCACAGCTTGTGTCAGTCCTAACAGTCTCGCCGTAACGTCTGGCCTTGCAACACATTCAGACCTTGTTATGACGTCACTGTAGTCACACTGAGACCGACGTTCAGATGTTCTTCTAAGCACACTACGCACTTACTGAGACCACTTGAGTGTTCTGGCGACTGTACCAGCCAGAAATTGCCCTGGCGCCTAGAGAGAAATACAGTGTTCACTCACAACATATGAACACCATACTAGTAACCGCTGTGTCAATTCTGTTGCATGCCTTTAAAGCAGGGAGGTGGGGTGGGGGTGGGCTATGGACGGCCCGTCTTTGGACCGGCCTGTCTCCCAAATTGTGAAGTGCACTTGTTTTAATTATTTTTATTTAGCGTGGGTTAATTTGATAGAAATGTAATTTATCAAGTACAGCAGCGTTAGAAAAGGGCAATCCTAACATTGTCACACAAAGTACAAAAATAACAAATAACATGGCTGACATGTCTGTGTAGTCCTTACAGAGCATCAGGGGCGGCTGCCTTCAAAGGTTTTAAAGTTTTATTGTGAGGGAATTCAAACAGCTTCACTTGACACAATAAATTGGGTAAGTGAACGCCATGATGTCCTCATTTGTTGTCTATTCCATTATCTCTAGGTTTGTTGTGTAATCACCTGGCCCACCACATAGCTTAGAATTTTGAGACCGGCCCGCAAAAAGAAAAGTTTGCTCAGCCCTGCTTTACAGCTAAATATGACGATTACACCGATTTTACGTCACGTAGCCCGGCGACGTAAAATTAGGGCTGGTCGGGATATGTGAAGACTAGGCACAGACTAAACAGAGTAATTAGCTCAGTACGGATGACTCACGTGATTAGGCTCTCTACGTCTTTCATGTCTCTTTGGAGACTACGTCTCTCACGTCTTTGTGGTGACTACGTCTTTCATGTCGGTGTAATAACTACGTCTCTGTTGTCGTTTTCATCATTTTTAGCGTTTCTTTTTATTTTCCTTTTGTTTTTGTTTTTCGTGATCGGCCTGAAAGTTTGGTATGGACGTGCAGTGTGGGATGTGAAAGGAATGGGTAAGGTAGCTTTCAGGATAATGTCCGTTCTGGAAGCTAGCCTTATGACAATGCTGCACAAACCACCTGACGGCGCTGTCAGCCTGTCTGATGCCGACGTCTATCAGGGTGTTCCCACGACGCCTCGTCCAGTCAGCTGAGATTTCGCAAGATCGTCTCACTTGTTTGGTTAAGGAAGAGGTCGCCTCCCTTGCTACCTCCCACCAGACTTCCGGTGATGTTGCAAGTAGCGGCGTGGAGGTCAGTGACGAGGGCGTCTCTGGTCCTTGATCAAAATTGGCGCGCGCGCGCACACACACACACACACAGACACGGAGCGCCAAGTGACGCCGGATCATGTCACGGTCTGCTGCTCCCTCAGACCTGGTATCTGGAGACAGAGCCCATCATTCTAACGCCCGAGGTAACGGAAACTGCCGATACCCTAGAGACTCTTTGCCTTTTCCTCCTTCTTCCTATCCCACCCCACCCCCCTCTCTCTCTCTCTCTCTCACACACACACACACACTTTTCGTTTGTGGACATTTTCACTTTGTCATTGTGCAGTGGAGAAAGCCAACATGTTTGGAATGAAAGCACTTGACGGCTCTTTCAAATTCAGACGAGTTTATTTGTAAAGTAGTTCATCTCTTTGTTGTTCCGCTGCCAGTGGGTGGAGATTGTATTCTGCCACCAGGTTAATGTCGAGAGACTTCGTTACTACAAAAAAAAAAAAAAAAAAAGAAGAAGAAAAGAAAAATCGCGTCATTTACAGTCAGCCGAGGGTTTGAGGACTGTGCCTTAGTCATCTCTTTCGCCAGTATTATTGTTGGTTGTCTTGTGATAATTGAGTACTGCTCGAATATTAGGAAATATTGCTGCGTTGCCAGGCTTGCCTGGAAAAAAAAGTAGTTCCGTGACAGGAGGATGTCAGTTAACTCTAAGCAAGCTTTTGTGAGGGTGGTGTCCATCTCCTCTCTCTGTTGCTGCTTTACCTTCCTTAACCCTTTGTGAAGTCAGGTACCCACCCCACATCTGGGCCAACTGGGGTAGTATGCTACATTACATGGGTAGTGTGCTGATGTTAATTTTCAAATTTATTTACAGCTGTTTCATTATCGTGATTGTGCTGTTGTTGTTAACGCTGAGCAATAATGTTATAAACGTGTCCTTACGTAAGCGTGATGCATCATCATCATCATCATCTAAACGATGTTCAGGCTGTTGGGCATGCTGTAGCTACAGTCCACGTGACGTTCACTGCGTTTCCTAAGTCGCTCAGCCTCAAGTGACTTTTGTCACGAAGTGATGTTCTCGTAAGCTCGTAAGCTAGTGTCACTTTTGCAAGTGATGTATACAACGGCTGTTCGTCATTTTACCAAACTTTGCTGGGGCTGACCTAACAGCCACACCCACCCCTCGGCTGGCAGAGCGCACTTCCTGTACAGGAATCAGGAGCAAGACGGGGGGGGGGGAGGTTCGTGCAGGGCACCGCTTTCATGTACCCGGACTAATTTTCCGGGCTACCCATGCTGTCTGACCCAAAGCCATGCGTTACCGCTGGTAAATCGCGTGACAGTCGGAATGTACCCACCCTCCTCGAAGCATTGCGGTTTGTCATTCACGAAAAGCTGAGTCTATTTTACGGGTAGCCGAGCCTCTTATACAGGTAGTCTTGTCTGCACGCAATGGAAGTCGGCGCCGTGCACTAGTTGTGTGTGGTGCCTACTCTCAGCTCTCATTGCATGAACCACAATCCGACAATCTGACAATCTGACAATCTCTCTCTCTCTCTCTCGCTCTGTCTCGCCCCCCCCCCCTCAACCTTTCGCCAATTAACCGATCAACCGTGTTCCGAGTTCACATATTTTCACTTTCTCACTAAAACCTTGCAGATGTATGTACATGTTCACGTCAAATCACACACACACACACACACGTCTATCAATGCACGCAGACTGACAAACAGCTCCTGTGTGCGCGACAAAAGAAAGAAAAGAGTTGAGACCCGATTCTTTAAGACGGTGATACACAAAACGAAATAAAAATTAGACAAAGATCCACAGCCGTCAGCTATTATGAGATAGAAAGACATTCTGACACAACAAGAATATCAATTATATTCTCACTCGACAAAAGAAACTTCGTTGTCTGCCTATCGTCGCAGTCCACGTGCAGTGGGGCTTATAATGAAAAACGTGACCGGATTTCAAGTACTTCCCGTGGAATGGAACACCCCCCTGTTACTTCCTTGTCCGCTTTAGTCTGTTCTACACAAGCAGGTAGAGGGAGGGTTGTGTCACATTTATCACGAGTACCCGCATCAACAAGTCAGTCATTTCACTTTCACTACAAGACGGTTTGTAGATGGAGGGCCGGGTGGGCCGCGACACTTCCATTACCAGATGACGGGTGTGTAGAAACAGCTGTGCTACTTCTACGACCAGTGATCTACAACTAGTGAGTACTGTATTACTTTGGTAGTGAGGTTCAATCAATCGTGTACGCAAAAAGCTCTCTTTGATTGCCACACACCAGGGGCTGTAGTAAGGAAGGGAGGCTCAGGCGGTACCCGGGGGACAACATGGAGAAATATTCAGGACCCGCGTCTTGTCTCGATGGTTATTAAGCGGTGTCTACATCATCGCAGAGGTAGCTTTATCCTAGTGGCAAATATTCCTAATGCTTGTGGGCTCTGCGCACTGACTCGCAACTTCAGAGATAAGTCTCTTTCTCTTGTTTTACTTATTTTGTCCCAACGTTTTAGCCTGCTTCATAAGTAACGACCACTGAGATTGAAAAACAAACAAACAAAAAGCTGACTGTACATCAACACAATGTACTTCTAGGGAAACCGGAAGCATGAGTGTTGTCTCTGTTCATCAACAGTCCTGATCACTAGCTGATCATCAGTCATGATCACCAGTCTGAACACTACTCATTCCATTAAACTTTCTCCTCTGTCTGCCTGAAGCCACAAGGGGCGATGTGTTATTGCTGATAACTTGAAACCAGGACAACATCGAAGACAACGATAACGATGACGTTTCTCTAGGTATTATCACAACCTGTAGGATGTTGCTGACTGTAAAACATGGCAGGATGTCGAAGTGAGATCATTTGTAGTGGGATAAATGAATATCTCTGACCACTTAAACTGTACACTTATTAAGAATACACCCATTTGTCAAGAAAGACCGCAAATGTAATGGTGACTGCCCACGATAATATATATATATATATATATCGTAATTAAATACTTAGCTATCTTGCTCAGCTAAAATATTTAATGGACATTTTAAATAGTGACGTGTGTGTGCCATGCTGCCAATTTCTGCATTTACCAGTCATTCAGAAGTAAATGTTCTACAGCTGAAAGATTCAAGAATGGAGTTCATGTGTTTGCTGCGAATAAAATGAATTTTTTTTCCATTAATCTTTTTCATTACTCATCAAGCACATCGTGCAAAGTATGGCCAGAACCATCGGATAGGAACACGTATACAGGAGACGCCCTGCTTGACGGAAGAGCAAGTGGACTTCACATGACAGCGCCACCTGTCGAACAATTATCCCCCTCTTTCCATCATGATTTGTGCTCTGAATCCCGATTACCTCTGTTGCAAGGTTGGGGAGGGAATGGTCATTATTTTCTACAACAGCGCTGATGTAGGTGTGTTCGCTGTTTTGTTTCTGTTCACCCAAAGACATCACGGAGTTTGTCCGGAACATTCCTCCCCTCGCCAACCTCTTGACGCTCGTTCCTACGGCTGAAGTGTGAACGCGGGGGATCAAGGAACTTGACGTGGGTCTGTCTTGCTCGAAACCACCCCTCCCCCCCAACTCCCCCCGTCTGTCTAGCGTGTGACAACGGTTGTAAGACCCTCCTGAGCGCGGCGCCTACACGATCATGAGGTTGAGACTTCCAGCAAGGCTGGCGCCGGAGTTTCATTGAGAACAAGCCACGGATGAATTAGCTTTTGCATGTTTTTTTTTTAAATTGCTCCCAAGATCGTCAATGCACTGTGAGACCTCGATCAGTGAATGATAAGAATGTCCTCTTTTGGGCAGAGTGCAGGTAACGCAGCTTAATAATAACTTCATTGAGAAAGCGACACCTTACAGTTACAGTCTGGTGATAAAGAGGTTCTTTGTGCAGCGACAGAGGCGACATCTTCACTTGCCCTCACCTGAGAATACGCTGCAATCAGCTTCTACCCTGAAGTCGTGCCCGGTCTCTACCCTGCTGCACCCACGTAAAGCCAACTGTTCATCCACTGTTCACCTAAGGAAATGGCCGCATTGATTCACCTGCAGCTTATTAAATTTGTTGAAAGGTCGAAGCAGTCGCCATAAATTAGTCTCGCCTTCTGAACTCTTTTCTTATTGCTCTGCACTCTTTGCACCTTATCGGCAGCCAGGTTGGTGCAGGTGTCAGGCACCATGTTGGTGTTAATGTTCAGGCCACTGAGCTATACGCGGCGGTGCCAGCGTCCTCACGTGCGAAGCAAGCACGTGCAATCACGTGTCCTCGACAAGCTTAACGGTGTCGGCTTTAGAGACGCTACACTTAATTGAATCTGGCGACTATTGATAAGAGGCCGCAGGCGGGCAAATATTGGTCGACGGCAATCTCTTGGAGAGATTTGTCAACATGCACAGCGCTCCAGTGTGGGCTGTGTGGATGACAGAATCACATTTTATTGCCGACCACTTAAGCGACCTTCTTTGCGGCTGCGGTACGAGCAATGAGCTCTGTACCACGACTTCACGTTTCTCCAACCAGGTCTTACTTTTTGTAACCTGCATTGGCGACCTTCCTTACAAGTTCCTGCGGCCCGTCGGACGGTGACAGAAGGTTGGGGGGTTGGGGGTGGGGTTGGATGACGACTTGTATGACTTGAGTCGGATTTTTTTTTTTTTTTTTGGTACTGTGCATGACGCCGTGGGGCTTAACTTGCACTTGTGCCCCTCTAAGTCCTTCCCTTAACTCATGACACACCTCTTAAAGTTCAGCGGTGGGATCAAAGGCTCCGTGTTCTTTCAAGGTCGCCTTTTGGAGCTGACCCCTCGCGCGGGTTGCTGTCCGAAGGTTACAGGTGGCGCTGCTCACAGCCTGCAGTTTTCAGGGGGTTGCAGCAAAAGGGAGGGCGGGGGCTGGCGTGCTTGTTGCTGTGAGTCGAACTGCAACCTGCTGAAGCTACAGGTTCTGTGGCAGTCGACTGGCAAACCTCGCTGGACGCTGTTGGAGTGTTTACCCGCCATTTCAAAGTCTGCCACAGTTTTGTTGGTTACGTGGCGCCTAATGCGGCGATTGCAGAAAAACCCCGACGCCCTCTGGTGCCAACCCTTTGCCAGGTAGGCTTCATTTCTACAGGTGGACTTTTTTGAGGGGCTGTTGCGGGTGGGGGGGGGAATTTTCAGATATTAATATGCAGTACTACCGGCAGCCTCGACGAGTACGCTAATAGATAACAACCCCAGTCTTCGATGGTACATTTCCCACCAGACATTGTAAGCGTGCACTCCGGGTACATTCTACAGGAAGGGTATTCGCCTTTGATTCTAGATGCTTGCTGTTCACCGCAGTACATGCTGTTGGGCTCCTGGTACGTATGCCACTCGTGCGACATGATTTGATGATGTCAGAGGGTCTTTAACCGGACTTCAGCGTCATATCTAGGTGTGTGCGTCAAGTCGAGATGACGTCAGTGTAGCGACAGCTCAAGGTAAAGTCAGTATGTGCGGCAGCTCTAGATGACGTCAGTTTGTGCGACACGTGTAGATGACGTACGGTTTGTGACAGCTCTAGATGACGTCAATTTGTGCGACACGTGTAGATGACGTACGGTGTGTGACAGCTCTAGATGACGTCAATTTGTGCGACACGTGTAGATGACGTACGGTGTGTGACAGCTCTAGATGACGTCAATTTGTGCGACACGTGTAGGTGACGAGCGGTATGTGCAGCTCTAGATGACGTCAGTTTGTGGGACAGGCGTAGGTGACGTGCGGTGTGTGACAGCACTAGGTGACGTAATATTGTGTGATGTCTCATTAATTATTCTGTTTAAGTGTAGCTGATGATGTTGACTTGTCTTGTATGAGACTTAAAGTACAAATAACAAGGACTGGCACACGGCGACAGCGGGGCCCAGTGTGGAAACCATCATTGTCATAATGGCGATAGGACTGACGATAAAGCGGATAAATCAACTTTCTCTTTTTTTCCATCTTAGTTTCACTGGTTGTGATGTCACCTCTACCTTAATTAAGTGTATTTTGTCGACTCTATTTCACATCACAGTTGTAAGTACATGATATTCCGCGTCAGTGTGCTGTATAGGTATTCTGTTCGGTGACCGGTTTCGTTGAGCAGGTGTGGTGGTGACCAACGTGTTTAAATCCCGCAGGAAAGAGGAAAGAAAAAAAAGTGACAAGAAAATAAGCCCGTCTATGTTTACCCTGCAGTTCACTAAAAAGAAACTGGGGAAGAACAGCTGTTTACCAGGCAGTCGGTGACAAGAATAGTTACACGCCCCTAGTGTACTAAACACGCCGAGGTCAACAGTACTTGTGAATGAAAGAAATCTCATGAAGTTTGTGTTTTCACTCGCTCCTTTGAAGCCACTTTCTCTTCACGTGACCATTGGCCTGGCCTCTGGGTCTGGCGCCGCCAGACGGAAAGGTCAGACGTGAACAACGTGTCTGTCCCGAGACAAGAGAGGGTTAGACGCTGCTGTGTGGGCCACGTCACACCAGGATGTTGTGTACAGACGACCCGGACACCTCCTCTGCTCCTGTGATGTTTCTGCTTGAGCATGGCTGTAACAGTCAGCGCCCTCTGGCTGTCTCATGGCGGTGTTTCCGGTAGTTCCTAAAGGAGACTTCAATAACTCACCTCCATAGCTCACCTACAGGCGCGGACAATACTGTGCAGCTGCTTGACAACCTTTCAATCGTTCTTGTCACGGTGAACCAGTTCTTGTTTTACAGTTAATTTTACTGTGGTCTCGGGGGCTACTAGCCTGTGAGACCATTCACCTTCTTATCCTTTGTTACCCGCAAAGAGCAGTCGGGACGTCGCTGTGGTGGTTTGCTAACTTCTTTGTGTGGGGGCGCTTTTGTTCTGTTTATTCACACTATTATAAGTGTTATCATCATATCTACTGAACAAAACCTCGATCGTTTTGTGACCCTTCAGTACGTGTTTGGCATTTAGTCTGATTGATGAAGCTGAGATCTCTTCCTGATGCAGCTGAGATTTTGTTCTCCAATGTCCTCCCTGGGTCACAGCTGTAGACGATTGACCTTTTGCAGTCTGGATGAAGCTGTAATTATGGCCTGCAAACAACTGGCGTCTTCTAGATTCCTTCACCTTGTCCGATGGGATTTTTTTGGGCGGAAAACGGCTCGAAGGAGAAACTGACAAAAGTGTGTCTTTAGTCTTCACGGAATTCATAGTCAAATGTAGCCTTTACAAGTTTACAGACTGATAGCCAAGGAGGTGTTTTACAAACTCAGAACCGCGAAAGGAACAGAAATGAAATGAAAGACGAGAAAACAATCTGTGAAATATTCAGATCTTAGAATAAGACGATTGAGTGAATAGGGTGTAATTTTTTTTTTTTTTTTTTTTTTTGCAAGGGAAGGGGAGTTATCGGATATCGCCAACCTTGACTCCCAGTCAGATGTCTGCGATGAGGTTTTGGCAAGTTCTATTGCAGCACGCCATAGACTGTGTAGTAGTTGTAGATCAGCGCTGGTAACTCATTCCACGTATTGATAAAGAGTGCCGATGGATACCAAAACAGTAGCACGATCGTCATTCACCCAGCGACTGCTCGCCCCGTGGTCATACAAGTCAACGCCAGTCCACTCCGGCGGCCAAAAGACGAGGTCCACTAGAAGATGTGGCTGGGGCCATGATTAAGGGGTCGGTAAGACAGCACGTGTCGCCCTGGTGACGGCTCCTCAGTTAGACAGCTGGTGTCACCCTGGTGACAGGGGCTCCGTCATATAAGCAGTAAAAGTGCGAGATACATCAGGTGTCATCGAATTTTGTAACATCGTGTCGGGAGCACTGCCCACACCTCTCACCATCCTTTGAAGTGACGACGCATGTGCAGACGGGTGAAGAAAGGGGATGTTGAGAGCGTGGGGGGTGGGTGGGTGGCAACAAGTTTCAGTTGTTCATAAGACTGTGTAACCCTAATGGCTCATAGGCGGGTGACGCTAGGGTCTTGCGGGGGGGGGGGGGGCACATGGTGGTAATCCAGATCACTCAGGACCAGACATGTTGGGTTGGGGTGGGCAGGTACTTGTGAACTGTTCTTGTTGTTATTGTCGTTATATTATCAGCACCAGCACCCGTATCCGTTACTGAAATCGATTGGCAAGGGATGAATAGATTTCAAAGCAAGCTTTATTGCATTATAAAGACTTGAGAGAGGGAGAGAGAAAGTTGTGGGATGCATATTTAATACTGACTCATACGCTGAAGACGTACGTAGCACTCCCTGTTGACATGTTTCCAATATGTCATCCAGCAATGCCCTGTAAGTGACCATGACCTTGTCATAACGAGTTTGAAATCAAAGCTGAAGGTGAAGCGCCGCACAGTCATCCCCCGAATTCGTTTTAACTTAGAAAAGCTGTGAGACCCAAACATTGTGGAGATCGTCAAGACCCGATCCGCCGCCCTCGGCATGATGAATTGTGTAGACATCCTCGCTAGAAACATCAAAGTGGTGCTACTTTCAACAGTTCAAGAAATCCCAGGGCGATAACGGAAGAAGAAACAACCCTGGGTCACGAACGACATCCAAGATTTTTGTGACTAAAGGAGGGTCTTGGTCTTGAAAAATGGGGAAAAGCAGCCCCGAAGCGGTTTCGAGTACAAAGCAGTGAACTGCGACATCACGCAATGAATAAAGACAACTTGGGGAGCATGTTTATGGATGAGAGACCAGCGCTGACACAAGCAACCTAAAGGTCAACGGCAAAGCACAGATGTACACGAGATGTACACATGTTCACGAGATGTGCACGAGATGTACACGAACGGAATTCGACTCGAGCAGGTCAGCAGCTTGAAGTACTTGGAAACAGCTCTTTTCAAATATGGCGACTAATCGGTAGACATCAGGCAGGATGACATCAGCAACAAAGACGATGGCCAGACTAGACAGCAACACCAGCAGATTTTCTACCTTTTTACACGTTGTGCAAATCACTTATAATTCCATCCCTGAACTACGGGTATAATACAGTACGGGACTGATTGCCGATACAGAGAGGAGAATCCAGGCATGTGAAAACAAGTGCCTGAGGAGGCTGTTCGGGATCTTTTTGGGGGAACATAATTATAACCAGTGACTTTGTTCGGAGCATGGTCCCTCCCCCCCCCCTCTGTGGGACACCAGGAACCCGTTCTTGCAACAGTCAAGTGGCGCAAATTGGTAATGTGAACCCGACAAGACAGGGGTACCTGGGAAGGGGCTGGACAGGAAGAACTGGCTTACAGATATAATGGAGGGGACTAGTTCTACGCAGGAACCGCTAACAAAAAAAAAGGGGGGGAGGGCCAAACTGGCGAGTCTTGTCAACCGCTGCCTTTATCCAGTAGTTCCCTCCGACGACCGGCATCAAACTATTCGTCATCTGGCACCAGTCAAGAAATGAACGAATGAATATTAGGAGAGATACCGCAGCGTGATAACAATCGAAGATAACATGACGAGTGACACCAGTGAATAAAAATATTTACGACCGCTGGAGAGATACCATATAGAGACTGTGCCATATAGAGAGAGCTCTAGACCTTTCTGTAAAGTACAGATCGGATATTTCTGGTAAATATAATTCCTTGTTAACGTTTTAATGAAACGCAAAGCCTGATACTCGTCATGTGGAGTCTTCTGCGCCGCATAATCAAGCAAGTTTCTTGGGCTGGTCTGATCATTTTGCAGTTGTGAGGGCCGTGGATGCGGGCTACCAGTCGAGAGAGAGAGAGAAAGAGAGGGGTAAGAAACTGAGGGGAAGGGTAACAGGAAACGATAGAGAGATAAGGAGGGTTTGGTAGAGGGAAACGAGAGGTCGCAGTCACAGTTGTCCTTCAGGATCGAGGCAGGAAAACTGATTATGGTAATTAGCTGCAAGAATGAGAGAAGGCGGCAGAGCCTTGACTGCTATCACTCCCCCCCCCCCTTCACCCGCTCTCCCGCGCCTTCAGTGCCGCACGCTCCACTGCCTTCACGATCGTCTGATTGGTTACAGCCAACGAAGTGTGGCGTCACACAGACACGCGGTGTGAGATCGTGACATGCTTGTAAGTTTGGGTGACAAAAACAATGCAAAGCACGTGCGTAGTGTTTGATGTCTGTCGAGTATAATAAACTTTCTTTTTCGACTTGCAAACTGTCCCTCCTCCACAAAGTGTGACTCACGTGAGAAGCTGAAAACCAAGGTGACATCGAACCATTAGTAGTTTATTTAAGCAATGTAGTTAATAGTCAAAGAGCAGTCTACTGTAAAGAGTATTTTTGTAAGTCTGTAAACTCCATATTTATTCTGGTTATGCAACACTTCTGCGCTCGTTGTGGTCTACTGATGCTCCTGCACTTGCCTGGTATTGCGAACACTTATGAATACAAAACAAAGCGAGAGAACATAATAAATTCTGAAGAAAACTACATGCATACTATCTAAAAGTCATCTAAGGTGCAAAAAAAAAAAAAAAATAATAAGCAGAAGCACATCCTGGCAAATGGCAAGTATATTTCCGTTAGTTCACGACAGTCAAAGAGACCCTTACCTTCCAATTTAGTCAGTGTCGAAAATGATATCAAACCGCGGATAAAACATCTGGAGGGAGTTTTAGCCTACACTGTAATTATTTTAACTTTCATGAGGTACTTTTCATGTTTTGTACGATTTGTGCAAACGATGTCTCACTGGGTTACTTGTCTCATTAGGTTAGTTTTCTCACTGGGTAAGTTGTCTAACTGGCTAAATAACACCTAATCATTATTCCTTTTCTAAATATCTCTTACATATAAGCAACATTTATGTTTAACTGATGTTGTTACTTCTGTAAGCGCAGTTAACTGTCGATACTTAAAAGAAAATGTGTATAAGGCTGTTTGTTAATGTTTTGACATCTATGAGGTCGCACGGCGTGGTTCTTTACTTGGGTCTGAAGTCGCTGAAACAGTGGTGATGGAGTTGTCGCCCATGGGGCTGGATGTTAACCGGGGACGCCACGGGGTCGCGGTCTGTGCCACTCCCATCATTCATCTTGAGGTCGCCGCGTGACACCTGGGGGTAGGGAGCGGGAGGAGAGAGAGAGGTGTGATGGACACAGTCTTTCTGATGGCACTGGGTCTCCCTACCTTAGGTCACGTGACTAGTTTTGATAAGGAGGGTTTCCTGTATTTATTACCAGTAAAGTTTATCCTGTAAATCAGTCCAGTTGGTTATAAACTGCAGCAAATTACAAGTCAGCAGCACAGCAACACTAGTATTTTGTTGAGTAGGAATAGTCAACAGCACAGTAGTGTTAACAGCAGGGATTCATCGCAGCCAGTTGCTTTCTCGTCCTCACTGTGTGGAGGTAGTTAGTGGTGTAGGAGTAAGGACTGTACCAGCTAACCACATCTACGGGGCCCTACAGACTAATGTTATACAGACAGCGACAGAAAAGGTTACACAAACAGTACAACTGTTCCTTGACTTCGGTCTCGCCACGAAGAGTGCTGTATGTGGGTTACATCACAGGACCCCAGCACCAGAAAGAGCGGCAGCTGTTTTCATCTTCACCCCGAATCACTCGGTGGCTAGAGTACGTGATAATCCTACTCCACTCCGCCCCCCGAGAGGGAGTACGGTTCGTATAGTCCCCTTGGCCCTCGTGTCACCCCTGACAGCCAGGGAGGTCGCCTGTACTGCCCAGTCCCCCTCCCCACGCGGGCTGAGGAGGTGTCTGGCTGTTGGCCTCCCCGACTATCGAGCAAGATGTCGGGTTAGTTACTAAGTCGAGAGTTCGTACTGGAAATCAGTCGATTCGTGGGAAGTCTGTTAGTGTCATCGCTAGCTTATCCGGTGTACCAATGTACAGTGGATTGCACGAACCTGGAAGACGGACAGTCAAGGTTGGGGCAATTGTTTAAATGACGGTTACTGGAGTTCTGTGAAAGCGAGTAAAGGAGGTAAAGGTAAGGAGTAAACATTTAACTAATTTCGTAAATAGCTGGCTAAACATTTATATGTACCTTTAACTTGGTAAAATTACCTTAAAAATCCAGGGACCAGTTGCACAACACGTTTCTAAACCTTAAAACTGTTCTAAAGAGGTAAAATCTCTTCTAAGCCATTTTGATTCTTTGCAGAAAAACATACAAAAAATTGTACTGACAGGTTGGAAAGTCAGTCTTAAACAACTTTATCTTACATAAAGCAGTTTTAGTTTTTAAAAATCTAAAATTGTGGTGTGTACTTTAAAATAATTATCTAAATAGAGTTAAGGCCTAAAAGTGTTTAAAATAAGAAATGTGTTGTGCAACTGGCCCCAGAACCCTAAATAAAATGTCTATTTTTCATACATATGTCATCTGTGTGCATCTTATAAAGAGGGTCTTTGTTTTCGATGCCAGGGTGTTCATTTCATGTCGAATGGTCAGCACCTCGCTAGTTATTTCATGCGTTTCACCAGATGTCGATACGTATCTTACATTTAAAATGCTTCAAGTTACTGACTCACCCGAGAGTCAACGTCTTGAAATTACACCTGCTTCAACACCTGATGGGAGCATGGGTCGATGTCGTGCTTTGTGCACTAAAAATAGCACCGGTGCTTCGTAAGAAACTGTCCGCACAGTTCGCGAAAACCTCGGTCAAGAAGGTCAGTGCTACCGCCCACTAGCAAATCCTTCACCGATGACCGAGGCGACAAAGGTGAGAGTGAGAAAGTTAGTGCACTCGCCACAATAAGCTCAGGTGAGGTAGTGTTGTCTGTGAAAGGAGAGGTGAGCAAGACTTCCGTGGACACAAGCGACTTCCACACTTTCAGTTGACATCGTGAGGCCACTCGTACCGCACAATGGGGACCCCAAGCTGCAAGGTCAGGCCTGTCAGCTGTGACGGTCCTTCTCACCGGTCGTCTGTCGATACCGTGGACTCACGATTTCTTCAACTGAAGTTATTGTCGACGCGTTTGTTAGAGCTTGTGGACACCCTTCTCTGACTGTCTTGTCAACACAGTTGTCTAACGTTCTTGTCGACACAGTTATCTCTCGACGTCTACGTTTTAACGCCGTTATCGACGCGAGTCGCATCAGTGTACTGAGATGGATCTTCTGAACTTTTCATATGTTTTTTTTAGCCATTTAAAGTAGAAATATTGTCGTCGAGAGTCATTCTCCTCTACGTAATAAATCATACTCTTGTATAACTTGTTTCTAAGGTATTTAACGTCGGTTATTTAGGGAACGCTGCTCTGACGACCACGGTACACAGTGATCGCCGAACTGTAGGTGTTGCATGTAAGTATAACAAAGTCGTGTACCGAAGAGAAACGGTGACAAGATTCCGTGTAACTGTGTGACGCTACCACAATGACGTCACGGTTGTGCTGCCGTTGCACATCGAGCTTTCTAGCGAACAAGAGCTGTGTGTCAATCTGCTCCTAGTTTAATAATGAATTTTTTTGTCGATAAGCCACAGGAGGGACGAGCGAGCGCCCTTTAATTAAAGGTTTTTGCCGAGATTACCAGAGTGACTCATGCCCCGTGTGACGTCACGTGTCAGCAGACGACAATGAGTAGTGTCCCTTGACACCGTTTTCTGTAGTGAAGCCGCTTCGTCTCATAAACCGAGATATAACAAATTAATTACTTCACAGCCTTTCTGTCGCGCTGCCAGAAGACCTAGGGGCATCATATTGATTCTGATTAACAATGACGATGCTATGATGATGGTGGTGTGGCCTCAGTCCAAGGCACTAAATCTGTTTCATTGTAATTAGTGTCTGCAGCAAATGGTCTTGACCTCCCAGGCTCCTGCCTCATCTGCGCTGGCATCTTTTTAGGGAAAACTGACGAACCAAGACCCAGACACTCCTACCACCAGGAGATAAATTACAAACTTTCGTGGCAGCCTGAACTACGTGTTAACCTCACGTGATGCTAACACTAAGCACATAACTTTCTCTACGTATACGTGGATAAACGATGGCTATTTTCGAGTAACTGAAATGTTGATAATATTTAGTTGTGTCGTCCTTAAAATAATTATACTTTTTGTTTCAGAATACGATGTTTTAGTCGGCATATGTGCTTATGTTTTATTAGCCTTTCTGCACTGGTTATTATTTGGTTTGGTGTGTTTTGTTGAAGTTGACGTTTTCTGTGTTTGTACCTTCCTTAACTCCATCCTCTCTTCCTGTGTGATGAATTCCCGTATATGTTGTTTTAAAGGCGTGGACCTCTTTACTGCTTTTATGGTTTTTAACTGATCACGTGACATCGTTTCGGTCCTCACCTGGTGTGGTCATCTTGTACATTGAAGATATTTAATCTTTGTTTCGCTTCGCAGCTTTTGGGGATCAGGGAAGCTGTTGTTTGTGCAGATTAATTTTCGCAGATTTCGGTAACAACTGTCAGAGAGTTGCAGTCTACAGTTAGACTGCCTGGAACGGTAAATCAGT
This sequence comes from Marisa cornuarietis, assembly GCA_004794655.1. Taxonomy (NCBI): domain Eukaryota; kingdom Metazoa; phylum Mollusca; class Gastropoda; order Architaenioglossa; family Ampullariidae; genus Marisa; species Marisa cornuarietis. The sequence goes on along the minus strand of SMMW01000046.1, from coordinate 1,643,733 downwards.
CGGAGATTGTTCATGTGACCTGTGCCATCAGAGTGGTACCCGATGTGTACCCGGAGGCGATCGAACGCTCACTGCTTTTGTGGTCACGTTGCTTCATGCGTGGTTGGTCGGTTTGGGCTTCACGAACTTCAGCGGTCAGGGAAGTGGTGCGACGTGCCCAGAAATTACCGAGGAAGCTTCGCAAGTTGCCGGCGATCTGTTTTGAAGGGCCTCCGCCAGGCGGTGTGGGGTGCCTCGCGCCACCCGGCCGACACCTTTAATAACCGATATTGTCGGTACTGATGCTGTGATTCAGTATCCTTTCAAACAATTAGTTTTCTGGCCGATTAGACGCGACTAGCTAATTACTGTCACATGGCCTGCCGAGACGACTGACCTAGAACAATTGTTTGTGTGGAACAGCAGTCGCAGACGAGGTGATAGCAGCAGTGAGGCTTCGGCCTCCTTGACGAGAGGTTGCTTGCAGCAGATTGTGGGGAGGGGGGGAGTGGGAGGAAAGGGGAGAGAAGCTTTGTCGAGACTAATTTGGGGTGTGCTAATTTCATTATATTGACCACTTTCTTTGCGAGATTTACCTAGCACTGCTTCTCGTAGACACAGGAAGAGCCATTCTTATATTTAGATGACATTCGTGGACTCAATTTTTGATATCACGCGAGCACCTGCCATTGGTGCGACAGTAAACCGACGTCTTTACTGGGAATTAACACCTGCTAATCCATAAATTTATTTGTTACCAACTAGCAGGGTTGCCTGGCACTACTCTCGCAAACTTTACCAAATGGTAGTGTTATTGGTGATTCAATTCAGTAATCTAACATGCTTCAGAGAGGCAGTGATTTAAAAAAAACTTTCTCTAGTCCCTCTGACCTGACACTTAAACCTGGAAAATCATCGGATGTATTCTTTCACCTCGTGTACTTGATGGTCGGTTACAGACGCCTCTCGCTATTTGTCTTTGTTCAAAGTAGCCAAGTGGTTACAGAACCGGCATCTAGACTAGCGTCGGTTCGATACTTCACCTGTTCTACCTTCTTGACTTTCGTGTTTGGAGTCTACCGAGCGTGGAGACCACAAGCGAGCTTTCACACCTGAGTGAGTGTGACGTGACGGTCCTGGCTGACGGCGTAGGCCACGAGCGAACTTTCACACCTCTTTCACACCGCGTGCTGCGCGCTAGGGGAGGGAGGAGGGGCGGGGGTGGGGGCTGACCACCTGTCGTGAGCCGTCATCTGAAGGACGTCCGCACCCTGGTCTCGCCGCCCCCGTTTTTGTGAGGGGAACAAGGGGTGACAACTACAGGAGCACAGAGAAGTTTGTTTTCCATCCGTCGGCCGTACAAGCGTCTCAAGTCTGTAGGCGTTGACCCTCCGCTCTAATCGATGGGCTACGAAACCGGAACTGGTCATCGCTATACGAGTCGACTACTCGTTGACTGCCCGTTAACAGTAGTCAGTAACACTGTTAAACTCTGCACAGTTCTTGTGACTCAGGTTAAAGTCGTGACGTGAAGAGACCCACGTGCTCAGTCAAGCGTGTCTTGGTGTCATGTTACAGATGAAGCAGGCGGGAGAGCGATCTCGTGGCTCGCGCACAGCGATACCCCAGTATCTTCGCTCGTGCCAGGCCCCTCATCATCAGCACCAGCAACACCCGCTGGAAGGGAGAGTGCCAGGAGTAGGGGCGAGTAGTGATGGAAGATACCCGGCCAAAATGTCTGCTAGACAGGTATGCGCATCTGTTCTTTTGTGTGTCAAACAGGTTTGTGTGTCGGACAGACAGCTTAGTGTGTTTTTACTACACTGCACAGTTCATCGTTAAACGGTATTTAGTGTAACTTTAGTGAGTACCAGTCTACTTCACTGTGTGCTGTCTCACTTCAGCGGATTGCGTCTTTATGTATTTGATTATGTCCTCGTAATGTGTACATGTCGCTACACTGTAAACTGCATCATTATAATACTGCGAACTGTGTCACTATGTGAACTGTGTCTCTACTTCGTATATTGCGTCATTAAACTGGGAGCTGTGTGGCTACACTTCACGTCATTATACTGTGAACTGTATCACTACTTTGTGAACTGTGTTGCTACTTCGTATATTGCGTCATTAAACTGAGAGCTGTGTGGCTACACTTCACGTCATTATACTGTGAACTGTGTGGCTACACTTCACGTCATTAGACTGTGAACTGTGTGGCTACACTGTATATTACATCATTATACTGTGAACTGTGTGGCTACACTGTATATTACGTCATTAGACTGTGAACTGTGTGGCTACACTGTATATTACATCATTATACTGTGAACTGTGTGGCTACACTGTATATTACGTCATTAGACTGTGAACTGTGTGGCTACACTGTATATTACATCATTATACTGTGAACTGTGTGGCTACACTGTATATTACGTCATTAGACTGTGAACTGTGTGGCTACACTGTATATTACGTCATTAGACTGTGAACTGTGTGGCTACACTGTATATTACATCATTAGACTGTGAACTGTGTGGCCACATTGTATATTACGTCATTAGACTGTGAACTGTGTGGCCACATTGTGTATTACGTCATTAGACTGTGAACTGTGTGGCCACATTGTGTATTACGTCATTAGACTGTGAACTGTGTCGCGACACTGCAGACTGCGGTGCTGTAATATGTTCGATCCTTACTGAACACGACGGAAGTCTAAGCGGCGGTTCCGAACCCTTGGACGGATGTATTTACCCCTTTTCAAAAAATCATAAAAAATTAACTAAAAGAGTTAGAAGAACAACTCAAATTGATAATGATAGATCGAAATGTAGAGAAAAGGAACAGCCTTACCTTGTGTTTGCTTGAAAACACACTTTTATAGTATTCCCAACAGAAAATGCCATGATAATGAGCTCAAAAAAACTCCCGCAACGTAAATCAAAATAACATAAGGGAAGAAATCTTGAAATCTTTCGGAAATAGTCCACAATGATTCCCTCCCTTTAAAAACTAGTCCAGCCAATCAAAAAATTCGTTTGTAAGAGGGAAAAATGTAAACAAATGGTCGAGCGCCATTTTGAACTATCGAAAGTACGTTGGGTTTACTCAATTTGACATGGATTTGTACTTCAACAACCGCAAAGGAGAAGAAAATAGTAAGTAATATTTAAATTCTAATGTATATTCTAATAAAACATATGTTTGTTTGGTACTTTATGTCTGTTGATATTGAGTAAATAATTTTTTTGTTATTTTCTGAAATTTACGTTCAAGTGTTCTAAAACACGTACAGTTCATTTGATTTTAGTACTCGAAGACAAAACCTATGTACCTTAAAATTTACACCAAGTGAATGTTTTAAAAAAGCTCTTTAAAACGGTGTATTACAGATGGTTATCTTTACTGTAGATTAATAAATAGAAATTTTCAAAGCTGCCGGTTGAAATTTCAATACCGGGAATTCGCTAGCCTTTTACCAAACAGAAAGACAGGTAGCGTGGGAAAATGCAAAGACTTCCTGTCAAAACTTACTTCCTACATTTTTTAAGAAAGACAGTTGTGTTCAGAAATGAATAAGCTATCTTATTTATTAAGTTTCTCTTTTTAAAAAAAACCGACGTTTAAGAGTAACAACATTTAAACCCTGCATCACACCATAGGGTGCGAACCGGGTTCAGGCGAAGATTACGTGATCGCCCCTATGAGGGCGATCGGTAAGGAAAGAGTTACAGTTTGCAGCGTCCCTAGTCTGTGTATAGTGTAAACTATGTCATTATACTGTGTACCGTGTCACTGTGACTGTGTATTGTCTCATTATATTGTGTTGGACGTACCTAGAGTGTGTTGTGTGGTATACAGTGTCACTATGCAGTGTATTGTCAGCATATTGAGTAGTATCACTATGCAGTGTATTGTCAGCATATTGAGTAGTGTCACTATGCATTGTACATGGTACTATGTCGCTATACTGTGAACACTTGTTACTTGTGGCAGGAGCGGGTACTCGTCTCACCCTACGCTACAGGCCTGTGCAGTCCGGGATCCCCCACACTGGTCCCATCGTCTCCACCCGTGCCCCGTCACTTGCCATCTCCCCCCGTAGGCCGTCACTCGTTGTCTCCAGCTCAGCGGGAAGATGATCATGCTCCGAGCAAGGGGCAGCACTCAATGATGTCTTCAGACCGCGAGAGGCACCAATCAGCTCTGTGCACTCAGCATCACCAGCACCATCCTCAGCCGCAGCACCACGCCTACATAGTCTCGTACGCCTGCGTAACCCCCACACACAACGGCTACGACGGCGGGGCGGGGGGCAGGGGCGTAGACACGTCCAGCAGCCACGTCCACAACAGCTCAAGTGCCTCGTTTACATCGTCAGTCTCCTCAACCACAGCTTCCACCACTACTACCACGACAACCACGACAGCCACGTCCTTGCCGTCGCCGATGTCGCTCCAGGACTATCCCATCCGCGGCACCATGTCGCCGCTGTCCAGCCAGGTGGGGGTGCCCGCACGGCGACCCGGTGGTGGTGTCGGTCGTGATGGAGACGGACCGGAAGAGATATCGTTCGTTTTCGGACGGCCAGACAACTTAGATGCCGCCGTCGTGGGGCGCTGCGTATCGCCACCCTTATCGTGTGGAGGAGGAGGGAGTAAGCGGCCCTTGTCGCCGGGGTCACGTGACGTGTTGCCCATTCGAAGGACGTTAAGTGCCAGTGCCTCTACATCCCTGGTGGTGGAGCGTGAGGTCATGTCGCCTCCGCCAGCGTCGTCGTCGTCGGCGCTGTGGTCGTGGGGGGAGGGGCAGATGCTCCAGGGTGGAGTGTGCTGCGAGCACTGTAACGCCTGCCTCATCGACTTCAAACGCCAGGCGCTGCGTCTCATGTTTCCAGACACCGGCAATGGGCCATGTCTCGCACAGGTAGTCACGTGACCACTCTGTGTGTGTGTGTGTATGTGTGTGTGTGTGTGTCCACGCGCGCTAGAGAGAGAGAGAGAGAAAGAAAGAGAAAGAGAAAGAAAGAATGTATCCGTATGTCTGGAGTAATGAAAAAGTGTTTTTCAGTGTTTTCAGTGAAAAAGTGTTTCGTATCGACTCCATTGTCGTGTAGAGGAGGAGGGAGTAAGCGGCCCTGTGTGTGAGTGTGTGAGAGTGTGTGTGTGTGTGTGTTATTAATGCATATGTGCACCTAAAAGAATGAGAGTTTATATGAGAGAAAGAATGGGCGATTGTTTGTGTACGCGTGCGTGTTTCATCAATCGTATGTTGCTAAAGTATGATCAGTATTTACAATCAATTTTATAATTATGGTTTGCAAAATGTGTAGTGTTTTCTCTCCTTTATTTTTCCTTACACAGATAACACTTTTAATTGTACATTTTGTTGGTTGCTTTGAGCTTTAGTCGTATAATTCCAAGATGATATTTTTCAAAAGCTATATGACAGTCTTATATGAAAATGAGAAAAATAAGAGAAAAGTGTCACAGTAACAAACTATTGGAGCTCAACTGGTTTTGTCAAAAAACCGCAAAAAGAAGTAAGGAACAAAACTACGACAGGTAAATGTTTGACATCCAGACGTGGGCTTTAAAATGGCTTGCCAAGACCTGGCAGTTGATCACTTGCAGAGGAACAGACTTGATAAACTGTTAGTTGGTTTGCTTGATAGGAGGGTGCTTACACCATGAGACAATTTCGCACTATGGGGGAGGGATGATGGGGAAAGAAATAGGGTTGAGTACCCGAAGAAAACCCTCGGTGACCAGCCCTGCAAACAGGTGTCACATATAGAGACTGTCCCGAGACGAGATCTGAACCAGGACCTTTTCATTCTATTGGTGTCATGCGCGTGTCTTGACCACTAGATTATCAAGCCCTCTAGAGAACCAGACTGCCTGCAGTCCAGCTTATGTACGTCGGTCCACCCTTAACACTACCCAGCTTCGAATCTACCTCCTATTATTATTGCGAAATCGCGTTAGGGTCAAAGTTCGCTCCTTTCCATCGTTGCGAGCGCCGCCGTCGCCAGGGCGGTGGGTGGTTGGGTGGGGAATAGAGGAAAGGATCGGAGGAAAACGATTTTCACTGATATGTTGTACCGAGCTGCCGTTGTGTAACGAGTCACGTGACGCGAGTTGCTGCAGGAGCGTCACCGAGTACGTTACGACCACGTGACTGCTTCAGGACAGTTTTCACGTGACATGCTGTGAGGCATTTTGGGATGTGGGATGTGGCGGTTGACAAATCCCGAACAAGAATGAAACAAAGGGGGAAATGGGGGTGTGGTGGTCACGGAGGGGTAGATAACCCTGGCGATGTGAGCTACTTTGACAGACTTTAAGGCCAACAGTCAACCTGCTCATGGATCTTGCCTCAATTCGACAGATTCACCGAGTCTGTCCTCGTAGAGAATTTTTTCCCGAACCAGCTTGGAACCCGTTTTGCTGAATTTATTTGGACTAAGCACTAGGTTACTACCCCCTACCCCAAAGTGATAGCAGGGTGAATTATATCTAAGTATAAATGCCCGAACGAACTTTGAATTGATTGAAATGACACTGATATAGGGAGTGCTTTGTCTTGTTTATTTATGTACTAGCAATCTCACAGAGAAACACGCGCAAATGTACACACGAGAATACGGGTAAATTGAATCTGACAGGAAATAAAAGAATATAGAGTAGAGATGTAAATAAAACATTGCAAATACATATAATATATTGCAAATTTAAAACGCCTTGTACAAAGAGAACCTCACTGCGCTTCATAATGTAAACAAAATTGTGCGTAAATCAAGAGAAATGCAAATCGGTAAACAACAGAGGGCACAGAGGTTCAAAATGTAAACAATTTGGCATTGGGAGTATAAATCAAAAACAACAATAGAGTGTAGATCGGATTTCTTGATCAGAGGGCTTTTTGTAACAAACCAGGCAAAGGAGAAGTGATATCACCTTGCTACTGTTATCAGATATTAATGACACCGCTTTAGGTGCAAATAACCCGGACAACAGGGATGAAAATCATGACAATATTGACAATGGGACACGGATTTGTACTTTTCTGTGAGTGGTCAATAAAAACATCAGTAACTGTGTGAATCTGAAACTCTCCCCACCCCCACCCCTTCTGCAGTGAGTGAACGAAAAACAGAGTATTCTTTTGAACTTAAAAAACTTGTTGATAATGATTGTGGGAAAACTAACCCTAATGAACACGGAAGTTACCGAAAAACGGACCTTGAACTAACTGCCTGGAACTGCCTTAAACACTGCAAGGCAGGATAGGGAGACTGCAAGGCAGGATAGGGAGTCACGCTGTCATGCGAGAAGTTTGCTCGCACTGAGTAATATCCTACCTTAATGGGATTTGTTAGCACATTATTCCAGATTTTTCCAAGCTCTCAAGCTGATCCAGGTGTGAAATGCATTGCTCTTCGCTTATTGCAAGTGTCGTTGTTAATGGAGGGCAGGCCCAGTAGTAATTTCTATAAGGGAAGCGAAGAGCCCAGTGGTTACAGCACTGGTGCCCGAACTGAGAGGTGCGTGGTCCAACAAACTTCCCCCACCCCACCCCACGAGTCGACCCAACTGTTGGGAAAAGGTCCTGACTCCATGGAGGGTTGGAGAAGGTAAAGGAGCGAGGGAGGAGGAGATGGGCACCGCCATCACATGAAGCTGGTCCCGAGAAAAGTGAGGTCTCTAACACCTCTCTCCCGAACGAGCTAAAAAAGAAAAAAGTTAAGGAACGACATTTACCTGAGCAGTAGCAATTATGCATGCCATTTTCTTCCCAGATCCTATCACACGTAGCCTCCCACCCCCTCCGTCTGCCACCACCATCCCTTAATAAAGTCGTGTCGGGCACGCTATTTGTGGTCAAAAGATGTTGGGTGCCAGTCATGCTCGCTATTACAGCCATGCTGGGTGCTATGGCCCATGTATCATTTCCCCCCACGTGCGTCACTTGGGGGTGGACGAGGTTTAATTTGTGCACATTTTCCCTGCCGCCTGATCGCTTCGCAGGAATGAAGCAATAGCAGGCTGTAGCGTTATGTCACTTGCTGGCTGCACGTCACCTCTCGTCGGTCCCCTTCCGTCTCAGGCCCCACTTAAAACCTCGATCAATGGCGGCCTTATTTACGGGGCTTTGTGCGACCCCGGCCCGCATTTCACGAAATTGAGTTGCTTTTACAGCCTACAGCGCTCCTCCTCTAACTCCCAGCAGCCAACAACGCTCCTCCCCAACAACCACCGCTTCCTCACTCCTACCCCGACTATCCGCCACCCGTTCGGCGGGTAGCCAGCTCTGACAACTACCAGCCTCCTAGCCTTGTATTCCCCTACTGCGCCCACAGAGGAATTTTCGGCCCGTGCATGGCAAATCCTGTCACCGAGGAAGCTTTAGTAAATACGACAGTAGTCTAGAAATATTTATAAAGCAAGATGCAGGGTGGGACAGTTATCAGAGTCGACATGTGTACCATGCATTTATCATAAATCTAACCTGCGGGAAATCCAGCAAGAAAGCGAAGGTTCAAAAGGTCAGAAAAGGTGAACGAGCGCATCACCGTACAGCCAAAAGAAAAGAAGATAAATTTGCAGTGAGGTGGAGACAATGAATCCCGTATAACGAAAAACTGCAGACAAGATAATCGAACAGAGAATCGGTTGTAGAGACCGTAGTAGACCAAGATGTCTACAGACAGAGACGACTAGACACAGTATAAAGCAACACTCTAGTGCACAGGTAAACGGCACAATCATATCATCTATCAAGACGGAGATCCACGGACGAAACAAAATTACAGCAGTTTCCTCGATCCTGTTCAGCAAAAGGACATCACTCATTATGTAATAAAGGGCGAATTCGTCACGTGACAGGGGACGAGATCGCTGCGTGACATGCGGTGAATAATGGGGTCGAGTTAGCTGCGTGATGGAGGACGAGAGGGATTAGCCCAGGGTCTATTGCACTATTTCTTGCTGACCCCCCTCTCTGTATAGAGAATCTGAAAATCGCTATTCACATGTCCACTATAATGTTCTCTGTGTGTCTGTAAGTTTGCTCGTTATGTAATCTCACATCTCTGTGCCCCTAGATTATTACCTAAGCAATCAGTCGAATGGTATGTGTGGGAGAAAGCTCATCACTCGACGATGAGGGCCTCCAACACAGGAGACATCATTTCAATGTTAAGGAATGAATTTCTTCACATCCTTCAACTACACCGACGCAGTGGCGTAGGAACCGGGGGAGCAAGGGGGGCAGCCCCCCCCCCCAAATAAAAAGATGCTGGGAAGGCAAAAATGTGAACGTTATTCATTGTCAGCATGGAGCTTGCCCCCCCCCCCCATAGCCGAGCATCTTCCTACGCCACTGCGAGTGGAGCAACGACAAGGTGGCAGCGTTTTGTCAGTTCACTGGTGTGATTAATGCACTGGACTTGCTGTCGGGTGTCTGCAGGGTGAACCCTGCTCACTGTATGCCAGTGCAATGTCAGAATTACTCACCACATCGCGTGTCAAGTGAGTTAAAAATATCTCTGAAGAGTAAACAAGTTCACTCGTACACTGTTGGTAGAATCATTCAAATCACGACATTTCCTGATTTTGCAACTTGTGTGCCAGCTCCGCTACACTTCGCCTCAACTTTGTACCTGGGGAGGGCAAAAGAAATTTTAGATTATTTTCATTGATGGTGTGATGACTCTCTGCTAAAACAGTGTCTCTAACAAAATCTTTCCTTTACTCCTTCCTTTTCTTTTATAGTGTTCGGTGGAAAGAAACTTCTTGGCATTGTCCCGCCTATACAATTCATCGAAGTTGAGTCTTCACAGTCCATCACTGACAAGTCTGCGCAGTGTCTTGTTCTCATTCGACGGAGTTGTTGGGTTGTTTGAATAGGACACAGGTGTGATCTCCACGTTTACACTTTTTGTTTCTAAAAAGGTAAAAGGTCATCCCATAACCTTTTCAGGTCGTTGGGGAGTGAGGTGTTAGAGACCCCACTTTTCTCGGGGCCAGCTTTTACATGAGGGTGGTGCCAATCTCCTCTCCCTCGCTGCTTTACCTTCCCCAACCCTCTAAGGAGTCAGGTACCCATTCTCGTCAGCTGGGTCGACTTGGGGAAGTTTGCTGCGCTTATCGGGAATTGATCCAGCGCGCTCTAGGTTCGGACGCCAGCGCTCTAACCACTCGGCCATCCGCTTCCCGTCTCTACCTACTGCAGCATGTTTTTTCATCCATGAACACTGTCAAAGCTGTTTGGAAAGCTAGAGCTGGTTTGCAGTGCTGTTCAGCTCTGAATTTCTCAACAGAATGAATGTGGGAGTTCCAGACTGTTTGTCCTCTGCACACAGCAGGTGAGACAAACTTTCTAACAGTAGAAGCGGTGGCAACACGGCTGCGTAGCGAGCAGTCAGTGCGTGTGTCTGTCTGGCCGCTTGCCGACATCTCGTAACGCGAAAAAGCCAGGAATTGTGGGATAACACTCCAGACCTGACATCGCCCAAATCCCCCAGGTGTCGCTACAGTTCTGTGGCTAGAGTTACATCACCGTCTGAGCAACAATAACGCCATTAGCAGTAACAACAACCACTCAGCCACCAAGAGTCATTTTTTATTACTCCCTGTTTGACTGTCAGCACGGCGGCTGAACATTAGTGCGATGTCACTGCAAGTTGGCATGGGAGATAATTCATTTACTGAAGCACATTATTCCCGTCAATACTTGAGGAATGTGTAAACATACAATTTACTAAAAATATGGAAAAACTCACACAAATGCTTTGCATATACACGCGAATATATGGATATGTTATATAAAGATAAAGAAGGCTACATATGACGAATAAATAAAGTAAAAAGTAAATAAAATAAGTTTTTGATACTGTTTTGTGTCTTGGTCGCACACGCTGAGATGAGCCTTAATTTGGGGCTGACTCTCTAAAGTATTGACGGAGTTTCGAGTGCAGTGAAGCCTAAAGACAAGGGTTTGTGGTGTCAGCCAAGCGTGATTGGTCGTCGATGTAGTTTCATATCGCTGACCAAGCCCCAGGCGCGCGGCGTGACCCGTGCTTCTACTACAGACACCATTAGCACCATGCAGCGTGTTTGCGCAAGATGGCGGCGAGACTTTGCTTAATTGCATCGTATCGGATGATGTCTGGCAGCTTTCTGGCCGAATCCAGCGGACAGTTCTTAAGTCCGTCTTGCTGCTTGTGCACTAGTTTTCATCGTGGTTTTTCGCTCTCCTATTTTTCTGTCGCTTGTTCTCTCTGTCTCTCTCTCTCTCTCACATCATCATCATCATCATCTACCTCTATGGTGCCTGTTTGACTGCATTTTCTGGTACGATGCAGCCTTGGAGACCTTATTACAAGATCACATTGCTGCATGTTCACATGTTCACTAGCTCAGATTACGAAAATTACGTTTTAAAGCCAAGTTTGACAACCTCGTTTTTGAGGATAGACTGATAAGAAATCTCTGACCTTTTCACAAGTCATCAACAGTTAACCAACGAGAAGTCGTTTTATTATTTTTTTCTCGTTGATGAAGTCCCCAATTTTGTTTTTGTTTTTTCAAATCCCTAATCTCAGCTTATTTTCCCTTAGTTCCTGGATAAGTCTTTGTAAAGGTGGCTAGACAGTTATTATAACGGACGGCGAAACAAACGTCGCCTTACGGACAGCTTTAAACAATTATACATTAATATAAAACATTATTGAGACACCTTTACAATATGAGTTATTACAACATTCCCTGTCGTAGAGACATCATTTAACTCATTCCAACAATAATGTGAGATTTCCCATACTTTTATAAGGACAGAGTTTTAAGAACTCAATTTATTCTGACACTTTGTCGTAGTTAATACGTGTTGCTATTGTTATTGTTATAGTGGTGTCGATAATCTTTGTTAGAGATTGTATTGTAGCGACTAGGGATGTAAAGAATTAGCTGTCTCTACAGAAGAAGATTCTGTTATTTCTAGCGACCTCTCCATCACAGGACACTTTGTAGCTGCTGTGCGGGACACATCATCATCATATCATTTCGTTTGTCACAGGAGGAATTTTTATCAAAATGGCCGAGTGTTTGGGGCATTTTTATGTTGCTGTTTAAAGGAGGGCTTAGGGCATTGAATGCTATTCCAGTCGAATCCGCTGGCGTTCAGTTTTGAAATATAATTTCTCTTATAACTCCGTTGATATGAATATGGTTTAAAGGGAAATGTCCTAAAGTCAAGAAAAAGTATAGGTGAACTGTAAGTGGTCCACTATGTCAAGGACACCACATGCAAGATGAAGCTCAGCGTTATCCATCCGTGCCTTCGTTTTGATAATTCAAGTCCCCGCTCGCCGCAGGGTGGACAAAAATAGTTTTCAGTCGCTGGAACGAGCAAACTTCGATCCCAGGTCGTCTGCTTCGACGTTGGATGAATCAAGCTCACCTCATAGACGATGATGTAATCTTTGTATTAATATTGAGTGCAATACCTGCATTAATTTATAACCTTACCAGAGGTGAAGGCATGTCCGTGCACAGCGTACAATAATGGTTAGGGAGATGAAGAATCAACACCTACACGCTATTGCTTATCATTGACATTATTTAGTAAAGACTGTCCTTCTAAATAACTACTTTTAAACTGTTGACATAATAGGTGCCGATATCTCTGCAAGTGTGTCAGTTAATTTTCATTAGGACTTACCTTCATGCGGCCGAGAATTCCTCGTAATCAAGTTGTCTGTGAAAGAAAGGCGACAGAGAACGATGGGAAATGTCTGGCAACAACATTTACAGAAATGACTTGATAAGATGGCTAAGGCAAAGCCATTGCACTCTGTAAAACAAGCCGATAAGGTAGTTTCCTTTTAACTTTTTAATTTGCCTGGACTCCGCAGCAGAATGTGTTTTCTCAATCAACGGTAGAGAGGCGGGATGAGATGTTCCATGGTTCAACGTCTTCTCGAATATAAAATCATCGCCCAGGATCATGCTTTGGGAGATTTAGCGAGAGGCATTTTGGGATATAGTGAGGGAGGTATGTAGAGAGCGGTATACAGGGGACATAGTTACAGGTAGCTGGGGTATGTAGAGAGCAGTATATAGGAGACATAGTTATAGGTAGCTGGGGTATGTAGAGAGGGGTATATAGGAGACATAGTTATAGGTAGCTGGGGTATGTAGAGAACGGTATAGAGAGGACATAGTTATAGGTAGCTAGGGTATGTAGAGAACGGTATAGAGAGGACATAGTTATAGGTAGCTAGGGTATGTAGAGAGCGGTATAGAGAGGACATAGTTATAGGTAGCTAGGGTATGTAGAGAGCGGTATATAGGGGACATAGTTATAAGTAGCTGGGGTATGTAGAGAGCGGTATATAGGAGACATAGTTAAAAGTAGCTGGGGTATGTAGAGAGCGGTATATAGGAGACATAGTTATAGGTAGCTGGGGTATGTAGAGAGGGGTATATAGGAGACATAGTTATAGGTAGCTGGGGTATGTAGAGAACGGTATAGAGAGGACATAGTTATAGGTAGCTGGGGTATGTAGAGAACGGTATAGAGAGGACATAGTTATAGGTAGCTAGGGTATGTAGAGAGCGGTATATAGGGGACATAGTTATAAGTAGCTGGGGTATGTAGAGAGCGGTATATAGGAGACATAGTTATAAGTAGCTGGGGTATGTAGAGAGCGGTATATAGGAGACATAGTTATAGGTAGCTGGGGTATGCAGAGAGCGGTATATAGGGGACATAGTTATAGGTAGCTGGGGTATGTAGAGAGCGGTATATAGGGGACATAGTTATAGGTAGCTGGGGTATGTAGAGAGCGATATATAGGAGACATAGTTATAGGCAGCTGGGGTATGTAGAGAGCGGTATATAGGGGACATAGTTATAGGTAGCTAGGGTATGTAGAGAGCGGTATATAGGGGACATAGTTATAGCTAGCTGGGGTATGTAGAGAGCGGTATTTAGGGGATACAGTGAGAGGGCTATGTACAGATCTTTATATAGGGGATATAGTGAGAGAAAGCTGGGGTATGTAGAGAGCGGTATTTAGGGGGTACAGTGAAAGGTAGTTATCGTATGTAGAGAGCTGTATATAGGGGATATAGTGATAGGTAGCTTGGGTATATAGAGCTGTATATTGGCGATATAGTAAGAGGTAGCTGGGGTGTATAGAGAGCGGTATTGAGGGGGTGTAGTGAGAGGTAGTTGGCGTATGTAGGGAGCTGTATAGGGGATTTAGTAAGAGGTAGGTGAGGTATGTAGAGAATGGTATTTAGAGGATATAATGAGAGGTAGTTGGGGTATGTAAAAGCTGTACATAGGGAATAAAGTGAGAGGTAGTTGGGGTATGTAGAGAGCAGTAAAGTGAAAGGTAGAGAGCTGTATATAGGGGATATGGTGAGAGGTAGGTAGGGTATGTAGAGAGCAGTATATAGGGCATATAATGAGAGGTAGTTGGGGTATGTAGATAGCAGTATATAGGGGATATAGTGAGAGGTAGCTGGGTGCTGTCGAGAGCAGTATATTAGAGAGGTAGTTGGGGTATGTAGAGAGCAGTATATAGGGGATATAGTGAGAGGTAGCTGGGTGATGTCGAGAGCAGTATATTAGTGAGAGGTAGTTGGGGTATGTAGAGAGCAGTATATAGGGGATATATTGAGAGGTAGTTGGGGTATGTAAGAAGTTGTACATTGGGAATATAGTGAGAGGTCGCTAGAGTATGTAGAGAGCAGTATAGTGAAAGGTAGCTATGTAGAGAGCTGTATATAGGGAATATAGTGAGAGGTAGTTGGGGTATTAACAGAGCAGTATATAGGGGATATAGTGAGAGGTAGCTGGGTGATGTCGAGAGCAGTATATTAGTGAGAGGTGTCTGGGGTATGTAGAGAGCGGTATTTATCAGTTGCTAGTGCGGCTGAGCCATTCTAGTCCGAGCCTGAAGCTATGCGGCAAAGATGGCAGTATGGGAGTTACCTCCCTTTATAGCGAATATTGACAGATGTTGGCTCGCAGTCGATAGAAAACAGTTGTTTTGCAGGTCGCTTGCATTCGGACAGTCAGTCTTTTTTGCACATTTGTGAGGACAGACAAGCGTAAAAGAAGTTTATCAACTAACAATAATAGTTCTTACAACACATTTCACAGACCACATCAGTGTGACAGTATTATACATATGTGAACTACAAACGAACTGTCATTGTACACATTAGCCGGTCCTTTACTAGATTGAATTATATCCCCTAACGCCCGTGTTCTGTATGCGCGTGTGTGTGTGCGTTTGTGTGTGTGCGGGTGCGGACGTTTGTTTGTGCAGAGTGTGCGCCTGGAGGGCATGGAGGAGAAGCTGGTGGTGCCCGGGCATGTGAAGCAGCGACTGACCAACGGTCAGTGCCAGGTGTGTGAGACGCAGGTCCGACAACTGAAGCAGGAGGCTGTGACAATGCTGCGCTCCATCCAGCTGGCACAGACAGCGCACAGCGCGCGTGCCGCCAACATCCCGGCTCTCATCGGCTCCTGCAACCTCGACCTGCAGCACAGGTAAGAGGCACCTTTCCTCCTGCTAACCTCTCTCAGGGTCAAAGTTCTAGTAGGCTGCAGTATTTTTTTAATTACTGAGTGAAGCTGAGAGCAAGATACTATTTCCCAAAATCCATTCTCCAGATACACGCACCGGAGGAGGTCAGAGACCGTGACGTCACAATGGTTTACAGGTGGGCCTATTGAACATATGGTCTCAGCTCTCCCATGAGCTGTAGCCGTGACAATACGAATGTAACCCCATACAACCGTGATCTCGATATGTTTCTGCGCTTGCTGATATGTGAATCCTGTCAACCTAGGACAGAAGAGTGTTACCCAGATGGTGAGGAGGGGGGAGAGATATCTCACACAGCGTTAAGGGTGTTACCCAGATGGTGAGGAGGGGGGAGAGATATCTCACACAGCGTTAAGGGTGTTACCCAGATGGTGAGGAGGGGGGAGAGATATCTCACACAGCGTTACCGACTCATTAGTAACTGTCCGCTTGATCTTTAAGAGTAGGCATCACAAAAAACATATTCCGGTGGTATTTTATGACGAAGAATCACGAGAAATATTATGTTAATGTTTTTCTCTGAATCACACCTGGATTTATCGAGAAAACAGGAAGTGACAAAACGGTAGTATTTCTAATAATAGCGTCGTCTACATGAGCTAAATTGTAAGAGAAAAGATGTAATCCTCGGTAGAAAAAAAAACAGACCAGGACACATTGTGCTGTTGCTAAATGTTCTCTTCGACACTCAGATGGAATTAGTTTGTACTCATATAGGAAATAATTAAGATAATGGCAACAAACAGCAGTGGATTCACTTTGTTCAGAGATCTGTATATATCTGTGTATATATATATATATATCATGAGCCTTCGTGTTTACGTAATTTATATAGAGCGGTGTGTGTTCGCCTTCGTAAGCTAAACTACAGGGTGTCCCACTTAAAATTATTATTCACATAAGGGAAACATTTAGAGTACATTTTAAAAAGTGTTGCTACCTCGTTATCTTAAGTATTCATTTGTTTTTGTTTGGTTGTATTGTTGGTTGGTTTTGCTTTATATTTGTGTCTTTTTTAATCATCGTGGTTAAAAAAAGAAATTTAAATTCTGTCAAGACATATGGCTCAGTTGAGGCTGGGAATCTATTTATAAAGAATACCGTTTGCTTTGACCCCCAAGGTTAAGGGCCCCCGGTAGTGTAGTGGTTGTCACCACTGCAGTGAGCGGCTCAGGGTTCAGATCTCGTCTCGGGACACTCTCTGTATGTGACACCTGTTCGCAGGGCTGGGCGGCGGGGGTTTTCTCCGGGTACTCCGGTTTCCTCCCCCCTCCCTTTCCCCCCATAGTGCGAAATCACCGCAAGGTGGAAGCACTTTCCAACTAAATAAACAACAAACAACAACAACATTGACCCCCAAGGTGACGTCATTTGCGCGGGGAGGGGGAAGGGGGAGATAGGTAAGTAAACAACTCTAGACAAATAAGTCATCGCCATAAATTAGACAGTTCTAAACGAATATGTTACTAACACAGGCTACTCACTATAACCTCGCCATAATTATTTTGCGCTTCGTGTTATTGGTGTCATTCTCATGTTCATCAGAATGAAAAACTAAACTGAAGAAAATCTAATGGGTCTATACCTCAGTATAGAATATCAAACAGAAATTGATTTTTTTTTTTTTTTTTGTATCCATATCCTATTTTTGACTTGAAATAAGAAAAGTAAAATGATCTCCGCTTTTCATGTTTCCGTTATCGATTACATTTTAAACGTAGTTTTCTACAAAGAAACGAACCTGTGCTGCATTCACATTCCATTTATAAGCATTTAATATGTTTGGAGTCTTGCAAACCCGTGACAAGCCAAGCGTGGTGTTGTTCTCTACACGGAGACAAAAAATCTTTCCATTCTTGTTTTATTTGTTGACATGAGTTAACTGCGCTAGTTTTCGAGCGACTGATCATCACGGCAGTTTGTTAACCCTGTTTCTAGAAACTTCCAATTTCTCCCGTACACTGCAGCTTTGGATATACGGTTATAACTTGTAGTTTCCTAGTAAATCAAAACGCTGTTAAACACTATTATTTTTTTTGTTATCTGGTACTTACAGGCAAAAAGACTTCTTTTGCGAGGAACAGCGTCAATTAGAAAGCCAGTATAAGGGAAGTAACCCATTTCCAACAGACGCAAAACGACCAGAGTTACTTGTTTTGACACGACTGCGAACGGGGACTGAACTGTGTAAATCTTCATTGCGTGGTGTGTTGCCTCCCTTGAGCCATGTCTGTTGGTACGAAGACGCCCAGGGGACAGAATCACAATCTGAGACTGCACTGACATGGGCAATTGAGAGAAAGCAAGTTATTCCCCTTAGTGCACTCTTTGTTTCTCGTACATTGTCTCAGACACTAGCGCGTCAGCCCTTGGTCATTGTTTGAGTGCACTCCATATCTGAGAGGTTAGCTCGCACACACATGCATGCACGCACGTGTACGTTCACATCAGAAAGAAAGAAACTACCGGCGTTACATCTGAAGACACTGAAATGAGATGTGAGAACAGAAGGCGGATGGCTGAGTACGAGTACTTAAATAAATGTTTGAAATATCACTATAATGTAAGTCAAACAATAGAGATTTTCCTGATGGCTACTGTATGTTGCCAGTTAAAAGTGAGAACGATGGTGACAGCAGCTGTAGAGAGAAAAACACACAATGCCGTTAGTAGTTATGAGAAGATGAGACCACGATACTGTTAGTGGCTATGAGGAGATGAAAACGCGGTACTTAGTAGCTTTGGGATGAAAGCACGATGCTGTTTGATCTTCTCTCTTAGATACACCGGGCTTCTTCCTATCAGGTCCAGTGTTTCTTTCCCAATTCTGGCGAACTTTCAGCATCCTCGCCCGATGCCTCACTTTGTAGCGACGATGAGATCGATAAAATTAATTATGACACCCGTCTCTGGTACACGATTCTTAATTGCTGGCATTCATAGCTGTGCTTTCAACAGATTGCTTCTCTTTCATGTTGCTGCAATTTTATCCTTTCCCTCATTGATCCTGCTGGCCTTTTCTCTTTAGTTTCTGTCCGATGGCGCTTTTCATGTCTCCGATCAAGACTGGCAACCCTCCCTGGCGATTAACAAGTGTCACTACAGGTACTGTCACTACCAAGTCTTTCAGACAAGTCGCCGTACAAGTAGCCAGGTCGCTAAGTGCTTCAGACAAGTGCTGATGTAGGTAGACTGCTAAGTGCTTCAGAGTTAAGCTGTCTTGGCATATTGTTTTATATTGCTTTGATATTTGTTATAGCCCGTAAGCATTATTTTCGGACTGTTTTGTTTACCACCCATTGTTTCATTTCATGCCATTATCAGTTGTTTTCTCGAAGGAGAATAATTATAGCTACTGCACCCGGAATAGACAAACATACAAGAGGACTCAATATCACAGTTGCTATTAGGTCCATAAATGACTCTTGGTGTAGCTGTGAGTGGTTCAGCGACAGGCAGGCCATAAAGTAGCCTGGCTTTTGAAATTTGCTGCCCAAATGATGATTAAAACCGAGCGCTGTGGCCATTGGGTCGGGAGCAAGGGGACGTAACTAGCCCGGCTGGCGTCGCAAGCTGCTTGATGGCGGATGGGCATTGCCATTGCCACTCATCTGCAGAGGGAGGCAAGCCTGTCTGAAGTTAGACTGAAATGAAGTGGGGAGTGAAGATGTGAAGTAAGATCAAACACTAAAAGCCGCGTTTGTTCTGTTGCTGGATTCTTCCATCCACACTTGTCGTCAGTCCTCACGTCTGCTCCTTCCGCAAACAAAGGTCTTCTTTGGACTGAGCAGTCGTTTACACGCACGGGCAGCCACAAGAGTTTTAATTGACCGGGTACTATAATGACGTATCAGTTCGTAAAAATAATGATTGCAAGCGTGAGATAATAGGAAACCTTGTTATATGTTCTTTTTATCTTTTGATTATTATTATTTTATATTTATTTTATTCTTTTTATCACGGACCCATCCTGTCAGAAAATCTTTATTGAATGATGGTACAAAGAAATGTAAAAAAAACACGCATTGGAGTCCTTATAGTTAAGGATTATCCCAAATCAAAACAGCCAAAGAAACATTCGTCAAGTAAAGGAATGCCCTCTGACTCTTGACCCTTGCGTAATACTGTAATACTTTCCAAGTTTACTCGACTGAAAGAAGAAAGGAGATGTGCCAGTGAATGACCAGGAGATGATTGGTGATTTTGAATAGTGATCAGAATGTGATGATGTTTCTTTCCCGTTACCCTTTTGTCCCAGTACCTTTGTGAGACACAAAGCTATATATTTTCATGGAGAAAAAAAAAAGATCGATGTTGGGGCACTCGCTCCGTGTTCTGTTGGTGCCACTATCAGGGTTGGACTAACTTTCGGTCATACATCTCTTCCCTGTGACTGCTGTAATACGACGCACATACACTTACCTTGCATACATACGACACATACACCACGCTCGACGAGCCCCGGTAGATGGGGATGAAGGTGAAGAGATTTCTAGTTGATTTATGGAAGATGAAGAACTCGCTGCTCTCTCTTTTCTATCTGGCCATGGAACCCTCTTCTTTCTTGTTATGTGATTCACAAGAGAAAAGCTTCAGGATCACGTGAGAGCAGGCACCGAGTTGTATTTGTTTATTAAAATGTTATATTTCATTATAGTGGAGTTTTCTTTAGAACGTAAGTAAAATATAAAAAAAAAAACAGTTTCTGAAGTGACCAACGTGACCACTGAAGGGAGCCCTGGAAGTACTGAAACATACAAACAAACGTTAACACCGTTAGATGAAAGCGTCAAGAAGTCAAGAAAGCCTTGCATACAGCTTGATCACGTGATCTCCCGACAAACTGTACCGGGTCGGCTATACACGTGTAAAGTCCCGTCTTTTAGTCAGTTAATTGGTTTCCGACATGAAAAGTCAAGAAATGTCACAGATAACATTGACTGTGTACAGGACAAATGATATACCATCTGTATGGGGTGGATGATGGTAGGATTGGAGATCGAATGTGGTACACATCAAGCGGACAGTTCTCTTATCTCCCGAAGAAGGAATATTACATGGGAGTGAGGGGTATACACTTTCTCCTCAACCAGCCTTTCATTGTGATGTTTTGTCAAATCCGGCTTGGATTTTTTTTTCTATTATTTAAAATTTGTGCGCATAGGCTCAGAATATTTTTTGTCGGCAAATCGTCAGCCATCTCCTTGAGCAAATCATCGACCAGCTTTGCTGCCTGCAAATTCCTGTTGGCAGCGAGTGCAGGAGCAGCTGACGTAATGTGACACGTGACATTGGCAAGAGCGCCTGGCGCTGCTCGGTGTTGTATCAACAGATGAGCCGCCGACTTCTCACCAGCAGCATTTTTTTTCTCTCTCTCTCTCTTTCTTTTTCTTTGGTTCACAAAGCTCCGGATGCCGCACTTTTTCTTTTTAAGTGTGCTGATCTCATGAGTGTCACACAAATCTCTCCACAAGATGTTTATGAGATTTCCGTCACATGTAAATGCGTTACAGAAACCTAAACACGAACCGGACTACACACCGTGGCGATCTTCTTGTCAAGGAGGGGAGAAAAGTGAGACTGGGGTGGCTCTCCAGAGGCTGCAACGTACGTGAGCCGCCTGTGGCCAGAGACAGCTTCGCGCAGGTTTAGTCCTGGAGCAGGAGGACTTGTCAGAATATCCACGAGATACAACTAATGCTCCCCATCGCCCGTCTACTTATTATTTTTCCACTAATATCTTAAGAACGCAAAAGAACGGCATCGGTCTCGTATTATCGCCTTATAAACTAGTCGAGACCAAAAAGGTGTTTTTAGGGGGAAGGGTGAGTTGGTAAGTTGTCGGGGCACGTGCTCGAGTGTGTGTGTGTGTTCATGTGATTGTGTGTGTATGTGTGTGCGGAGCGTTGACGAAATGTGTGTGTGCGCGTGCGTGCGTTCATGTTTGTGTGGTTTGTGACGATACTCAATATCGGGGTGGGTGCGTGTGTTGTAGGTACACAAGACAGAGTGCAGCGTCCGGACATCAGGGGATGCCACTTGCTGTTCAGGCGCAAGCCTACCTGGAACACAATGTCAGGGCCTACATCAACCCCAAGAAATACGCCAGTGTGAGTATCAGTGTTCTTCTCCAGTGTAGACAGCGTGTGTCCCGTGTAAGTAGTGTCGTTAGTGTAAGTAGTGTCTCTGTCCCGTGTAAGTACTGTCTCTGTCCGGTGTAAGTAGTGTCGTTAGTGTAAGTACTGTCTCTGTCCGGTGTAAGTAGTGTCGTTAGTGTAAGTAGTGTCTCTGTCCGGTGTAAGTAGTGTCGTTAGTGTAAGTAGTGTCTCTGTCCGGTGTAAGTAGTGTCGTTAGTGTAAGTACTGTCTCTGTCCGGTGTAAGTAGTGTCGTTAGTGTAAGTAGTGTCTCTGTCCGGTGTAAGTACTGTCGTTAGTGTAAGTACTGTCTCTGTCCGGTGTAAGTAGTGTCGTTAGTGTAAGTAGTGTCTCTGTCCGGTGTAAGTAGTGTCGTTAGTGTAAGTACTGTCTCTGTCCGGTGTAAGTAATGTCGTTCGTGTAAGTAGTGTCTCTGTCCGGTGTAAGTAGTATCGTTAGTGTAAGTACTGTCTCTGTCCGGTGTAAGTAGTGTCGTTAGTGTAAGTACTGTCTCTGTCCGGTGTAAGTAGTGTCGTTAGTGTAAGTAGTGTCTCTGTCCGGTGTAAGTAGTGTCGTTAGTGTAAGTAGTGTCTCTGTCCAGTGTAAGTACTGTCGTTAGTGTAAGTACTGTCTCTGTCCGGTGTAAGTAGTGTCGTTAGTGTAAGTAGTGTCTCTGTCCGGTGTAAGTAGTGTCGTTAGTGTAAGTACTGTCTGTGTCCGGTGTAAGTAGTGTCATTAGTGTAAGTAGTGTCTCTGTCCGGTGTAAGTAGTGTCGTTAGTGTAAGTAGTGTCTCTGTCCGGTGTAAGTAGTGTCGTTAGTGTAAGTACTGTCTTTGTCCGGTGTAAGTAGTGTCGTTAGTGTAAGTAGTGTCTCTGTCCGGTGTAAGTAGTGTCGTTAGTGTAAGTACTGTCTCTGTCCGGTGTAAGTAGTGTCGTTAGTGTAAGTACTGTCTCTGTCCGGTGTAAGTAATGTCGTTCGTGTAAGTAGTGTCTCTGTCCGGTGTAAGTAGTGTCGTTAGTGTAAGTACTGTCTCTGTCCGGTGTAAGTAGTGTCGTTAGTGTAAGTAGTGTCTCTGTCCGGTGTAAGTAGTGTCGTTAGTGTAAGTAGTGTCTCTGTCCAGTGTAAGTACTGTCTCTGTCCGGTGTAAGTAGTGTCGTTAGTGTAAGTAGTGTCTCTGTCCGGTGTAAGTAGTGTCGTTAGTGTAAGTACTGTCTGTGTCCGGTGTAAGTAGTGTCGTTAGTGTAAGTAGTGTCTCTGTCCGGTGTAAGTAGTGTCGTTAGTGTAAGTAGTGTCTCTGTCCGGTGTAAGTAGTGTCGTTAGTGTAAGTACTGTCTTTGTCCGGTGTAAGTAGTGTCGTTAGTGTAAGTAGTGTCTCTGTCCGGTGTAAGTAGTGTCGTTAGTGTAAGTACTGTCTCTGTCCGGTGTAAGTAGTGTCGTTAGTGTAAGTACTGTCTCTGTCCGGTGTAAGTAATGTCGTTAGTGTAAGTAGTGTCTCTGTCCGGTGTAAGTAGTATCGTTAGTGTAAGTACTGTCTCTGTCCGGTGTAAGTAGTGTCGTTAGTGTAAGTACTGTCTCTGTCCGGTGTAAGTAGTGTCGTTAGTGTAAGTAGTGTCTCTGTCCGGTGTAAGTAGTGTCGTTAGTGTAAGTAGTGTCTCTGTCCGGTGTAAGTAGTGTCGTTAGTGTAAGTACTGTCTCTGTCCGGTGTAAGTAGTGTCGTTAGTGTAAGTAGTGTCTCTGTCCGGTGTAAGTAATGTCGTTAGTGTAAGTACTGTCTCTGTCCGGTGTAAGTACTGTCTCTGTCCGGTGTAAGTAGTGTCGTTAGTGTAAGTACTGTCTCTGTCCGGTGTAAGTAGTGTCGTTAGTGTAAGTAGTGTCTCTGTCCGGTGTAAGTAATGTCGTTAGTGTAAGTACTGTCTCTGTCCGGTGTAAGTACTGTCTCTGTCCGGTGTAAGTAGTGTCGTTAGTGTAAGTACTGTCTCTGTCCGGTGTAAGTAGTGTCGTTACTGTAAGTACTGTCTCTGTCCGGTGTAAGTAGTGTCGTTAGTGTGAGTACTGTCTCGTGTAAGTAGTGTCGTTAGTGTAAGTAGTGTCTCTGTCCAGTATAGATAGTCTAGTAAGATAGTGTCTGTCCTGCGTCCGTTGTTTCTCTCCCAAGTGTAATGGAAATAGTGTCTTTGTTGGTTTTTAGCCTTGTATATTTATTCCAGTGTCAGTAGTGTCTCGTCAGTGTAAGTTGTGTATCTTTCCAGTGTGTTAATATTTTAGTCGGCTGTCGGCGTATTTTATCTATGTCACTGTCTATCATAGATGCATCTTCTGACAAGTGTACGTACAATGTCAAGTATCAGTGTACAAACACACTGTCAAATGTCAGTGTACATACATTGTCTAGTGTCAGAGTACATTGGTGTTTTCCTTCGTATAAAATGTGGATCGCCTCCATACAGGGTTCGCAATGATGATCAGTCCAACAGAGTTCGCTATTATCATCAAACATTGCTGTCTGTCACATTGAAACACAGCTCGCCATGATCGTCAAACACAGCTCTCCTCACATCAAACATCTCCCTGTCACCAAGTACAATCGTCTACCACTTTACGAGGAACCTTGTCTCATCTTTATCATTATTGTCAGATTTGCGCGGTAGGCCTTGTAGCAGTCTCCAAGACATGGCGGACTGCAAATGGGTCACGTGACTACGTAAATTGAGCTCCGCAGCTGGAGCGGCTCGTGGGCGGTAACGGGTGAGCACTGTCTGCGAGCTGGCGCCCGCTGGGTCAGGGGAGTCCTTCAGACGGGGAGACTTGAAAGCAAGGTGGTGTCTATTATTAGCGCACACCATCTTGGTCCTAGCTCCAGCTCTCAGCAGACTCCCGAAGTAGTAGTGGTGGAGCAAGGATAAGTTGTTGCCCTGGGACAACATGAAGAACTCAAGGACAAGGGTCTTATCTCCGTAGCTACAAAATGGTGTCCAGACATCGCAGATGTTGCCTTACCCCTGGGGCTGTAGTTATAAAACAGTGGCAAAGATGCCCTGGGGTAAAGTAACATAAAGCAGTGTCGGAGACAAGAGGCTTCGTAACTACGGCCCCTGGGGGTGAACTCATCCGCGTGAAGAACGGCGGTGCCAGCTGGATTATCACCCCTTGTGTCACTCGCACTGGACAATGAAGACAGACGAACGCAGGTCATCAGTCTGTGTTATAGTTATGATACAGTTTCACAGCTGGTTCCTTCATATTTATACAGTGGGTATATTTGTACAGTTATCATTTCACAGCTCATGCTCTCGTAGCTGTAAAGCTGTTTTTCTCATGACCGGCCAGCGGGCTCTCTCAGCTGCACAGCTTATTCTCTCACAGGCGTACAGCTGGTTCTCTGCAGCTGTACAGCTGTACAGTATCTTCTGGGTATGCTGGTGTTGCTTTGCAGGGGCGATACCAGTGATCATACAGCACAGCACCAACGAAGTGCTACAAACCTCGAAGGTTTACGATGTTAAGCCTCATTCTTATTCCTGGCACCCATCCCATAAAAAATACAAACCCTACCCGTAAGGACTTGCTGAGCTAATGTGGATAGTTTTGGAGAATTTTTTTTAAACTTTTCTGTTTTGCTTCTTCAATGAAAATTTGAATTGCTTACAGATAATGTATCCTTTGTGAATTCAGTGAACGCCTCAATCTCCTGCGAGTCAGCAATAATAAAGTTTTGAGGCATTCACGCGCCAAGTGGTTGTGAGACTTGGGAAGATAAGCAAAATGCTCCAATAGGATTACAGTCTCTGAGGACAGAGAGTTGGCTTTCGGGTAATGGGTATTTGATCAAGTAAATGTGTTTCAAAGGTGAGTCATGCAAAGGGGAACTGTGTGGGATGGAGGGGGGGAGCTTACAGATTTGTTTTTAAATAATCCCTTTATCGGTTTGGAGGACAGAGTAAGGATTTTTGTGGTTGACAAATGAGAGACAGCTTTACACTAAGACAGCGTTTCGCGAAGAAGTGCATTTCTCATGTCTGTGGCTTCACGTGTCTCTTCTTTCTCCTACTAAATCTTTCTTGCTCGTCTGCTCATCTTCTTTGTCGTCGTCTCTTACCTTTGTTCTTGGGCGGGAACTAATGTTCATGACAGATGGCAAAAATTAGCAATAGATGACAAGGCTGCGCTAGATGACAGCAGCATTAGATGACAAAACGTTAGCAATAGATGACAGGAGGCTGCACTGAATGATAGAAGACAGTACAACTGCGCTCATTCTGAAACCGGAAATGATGTCATGCAGGTCCTGCTGAAAATGCGATCAGTGATTAGGGTCAGCGGCGGTGGCACGGGAAACTGCCCAAAATCTCGTGAGAACGAAAACACGGCAAAATCCTGTCCCATTTATCATTTTTCAAGAATTACGGGTACTGGTCTTTTTTTTTCTCTCAATTCTCACCGCATAAGTTACGCTGTTTGCTCTTGCTTGAAGCCGACAAGCGTGTCCCTCAAGTCTAATAGCTTTGCTCAGTGCATTTGTTGCATTTCAATATTCCTCCCTCGTCGATTTCGAATCCGCTAATGCTATACAGTCGATCTATATTATTCTCTCACGTTCTCTCTCATCTCACCCTTTTATACCTCCCTACTGCTCTCATTTCTCATTTTCTCTCATTCACATTCTCGTTTTCACTTTGTCTCTCTCCTTTTGTCTTCTCTTTTTCGTTTTTTATCTCTTCCTATGCCTTCTCAATTTTTTTCACTTTTTCTTTCTCTCTCTCTCTCTTGCTTGCTGTCGTTTGCTTAGTGAAATCCGCCATCCCCGACCACCAGCGGTCGTCGTGCCTGGTGCGGATGTCATTGTTGGAGAACAAACCCGTCGTCAACAAGGGAGTCGAAGACATGAGAGCAGCTGAACGACCCCTCTGGGAGCGGGGCTCGAGCATCAGGCGGGATAGAAGACGCAGAGCATGCTGGGACGGCGCATTTTTATGCAAATGGGCGACAATCAAACACCACGCATGCTACACGCAAAATATTACCCGTGAACTCCGCTCACAAGTCGTAAATAGCCAGGATGGACTCACCCACCCACCCACCCTCTGGCATTTCCTCCCGCACCCATGAGTTGAGTGCGATCTGTAGACATTTCTGATGGTGGGGTGTAACTGTACGCTCCTGTGGCGTTTTCTTAAACGAACAGCCGACAAAGATAAGGCAGAACTGGAAGTGTCTTCATCATGCTCTCATCGGACAGGAACGTCTGATGGGCAGTAAAAACGGTGGCAGGAAAAGAGATGTGTCCTTATGATTGGATCATTTAGACTGTATTGTTATCTGTCGTCATGGCTCCCTTCTGCGCCGTCGTCCATTAAGACTTCTCTTCGAGATGCAAAGATGCGCTCCACAAATCTGTCCTGCAAGTTGCCCCCGTTTCCAGACTGCCAGGCTCTCCGGGTGAATAGATCGGCGAGAAAGCTGTGCCAGACATGCACACAGCTTTACGCAACGGCGGAGTGTCGGCATGAAAAAACATGGGCGGCAGATGATGTGAAAGAAAAATAGTTGTAGCAAATGACGGCTGTACTCCCGCGTGTTGACGCCTTTTTTTTTTTTTATCTTGCATGGCGTTGGTTTTTATGGGCGCTGCCTGAAACAGCAGTTAGCTCCTGAAACTACTAGTGATCGTCAGACGCCATTATCTGATAGACGGGTAAAGAAGCATGATAAACGGAAGGGAGATTTAGTCGACGACTAGGTAGGGGGAGATGATCGAGACAGAGAGAGAGAGAGAGAGGGGGGGGAGAAGGGTGGAGAAGTTGGTCCAAGAAGAAGGGGAGGGAGTGATGGCACAAAAGATGAATTGGGAGGTGGCCTGCACAGTTTGGAATAACGGCAGTCAAAAAAGAGTTTCGGGCCAGTCGGCTTGGTACCGCGATGAGTCACAAGACGCCCAATCGTTAGCGGCCATCGCTGCTTGGGTCGGGAGGAACATTAAGGCTGATGACAGACCAGCGTCCGGCGTTTGTCCGCCTACAGCCCCCATCCACCCATCCCCCCTCCCACTCACAGGGATGTGAAGGTTGTGGACCTCGGTTGAGGATGATCCAACGAAGTTCGTATGCCGTGGGGACCCCGGGGTGCGGAAGAGGGTAGGAGGGTGACGGGGGGGAGTTATGGGGGAGGGGGCGCTGCTGTAGCGGGCAGCTAATTGCGAGGCGGGATTGGACATGGCCATGGAGTGACTAAACAGTTTGTTTCCGCACGGCGTGGTTTGATTTTTCTGTAACAGATCGCGACCCCCTCCCATTCCACGCAGTATTCGCACGTTTCATCGGGAGTTTATCGCCTCCTATCATAACCCCAATCAAAATAACAAATTCACTTGCGGTTACTCTTTCAGATGGATGCTTGTTTATTTTAAAGAAGGTAACTAGCTGCACAGTTAACCACATAGCGGCACAGATAGACGCACAGCTACCTTGTGGTGTATTTTGATTGGAATCAGGTTTGAACTACTTCTGTGATCTACAGTCTGCTGTACAGCGCTTCCAGCATCAGCCGCATTGCTGTGGTACTCGTCTGGAAAAGTTTGAAAACCGCTGCACTATAGAGCAGGGGTGGGGAAATCGTTTGATCAGGCTCGCCAAGGCAACCGCAGATTTTAATAAATCTAAAAGCTTTTTAATAACAACGGTAATGTATATCAATTAAAAAATAATAATGTAAACTTTGGGGAACAAACAAGGAACACCCGAACAGGATAGACAGGGTACATACGAGTACAACAAGGGACAGACAAGTATGCTTCTCGTCGGCTGCCTGCGGCCTTTATCGACGATTTTGGAGAAATGTATGCATGTGACCTTCATCCCAAGCCGAGGGTAGGCCACTTCCGGTTTGGTGTCGGCTGTCGACCATATGGGCATACAATAAAAAAAATAATAGTCCACATTGGTGTGTACCTTAGTGTACAGTTCAGGCCTACAAGGGTCCACCATTAGGATGAGCAAATGACAAAGTTTTGGCTAGTAAAAACTAGTTTGGGTTTATGAGTTTATTTGTGGATGTGCGAGCATGTCTGTGTGTTTAGCAAGTGCTTAGACACTTTGTAAATGTCTTGACTCCACCATCAGGATGTGTCATGATTATTATTCTTATTATGAATATGCTTTCACTGCAAAACCGCAAACAGAAGATTTTTATTATGAAAAAATGTTTTGTTTTTACATTCTCTGTCTCCAATAAGAACTTTTTAATTATAATCATATATTTTACAGAATCAAACAGTTGTTTCGCTATTCTTTTCATAGTGGCAGAGCATAGTTTTCGTGCACCCAGTTACGAAAAGGCGGATTGTGGTGACTCAGGGGACAGCAGTGCCAGGCTGGCTGGGATTGTACATGTTACAAAAGTGTTACCACACTGGGGAGAAACTACAGCTTGACTGAATAGAGCTTTTTAAGTAGATAATTGTGTACGGCCCGCGAGTGATGTTATAAAATCAAAATGACCTGTCGAGCAAAAAAAGGGTTCCCCACCCCTGCTGTAGAATATCACTGCAGAAGCATCTTCACTTAAGCTTGCAGGTGAGCGGTAGTTGCCACAGTCCTCAAGTTTAGGAGGAGGAGACGACTGCTTCCACCCCATGCCATTGGGAAGAGCTGGGGCCTTATGTTATGAGTAGTATCTGTGTACAAACGTGAAGTTACAAGTGTGAGGTTCTTTCTGTGCATGAGGATGTTTGAAGGCGTGTGTCTCGAGAACAGGAAGTTGGAGGAGGGGTATTCACCCACATTAGGGGAAAAAGTACGTTGTGCAAATCTTTGCCCAGTCGTTAAAAAAAATCCACCCCCACTAAACTTTTAAAGTGTGTATGGCCATGATTGGGAGAAGTATTATCAAGGGAAATCGTGGATGGGAAGGTGTGAGTTTTAGCTTAAGCTCCCAAAGAGCTGTTCATGTACCTATCCATGATGTAGAGTAGATATGAATGCTATGTAAAATATGAGGTGCAAATAAATAATGAACGGGGATGTATGAATGATGCATGAAATGGCTAATGTGAACACGGTAGCCGTATATCCAACGCTGCAAGGTTCGCAACACCGCATGGAGAGTAGGTGAGGAAGGTGCAAGAACGACCATTTAGAAAGAATTCTTGTGATGTGGTCTAGAGGGTAGATACTTAATTTGACACACACGCACGGGCACACATGCATACACGTGTACACATGATTACAAATTTGCATACTCCTATACCTATGCACAATAATATCCACACCCGTGAACATCTGCGTAACCATACAGAAATGCAGAGAAGCAGAGGCCTACCGTATGTAAATGCATGCTCTCGCGAACTCATTCGTTTCTTTATTGGGTGGGTGAGGACACAATGCGCGGGGGAGAGTGTTGCTCTTAACGAGTGGGTCATTGGCCCCCTAACGAGACAGTCTTCAAGGCTGGCGCTGCAAAAAGATTCTAGCGACAGTCTCTTTATGGCCACCCGATCAATTTCCTTCACTGATTCGTTTGTCGCCTTTGTTAATCGGCAAGAACACACCATTTCCTGTGACTCCTGTTTCTTGGAATGTCCATGCGACAGCGCGCGCGCGCGTGTGTGTTTAGTAGTAGAACTGCGTGCACGTTTGTGCACGTGAAGTTTAGTGTGTGTGGACGCCGAAGGCAGATTGTGGGCATAAGCAGTCAATGGCGACATGAATGTGCTCATTAACACTCGCCTCATCGCCTTGTGTGCGCGGGCCCGAGAGAGCTGACCCATTCACTCAAATACCCTTCTGAGCCACTTCCGCCTGCAAGCAGTTCCCACTCCCGCCTCTTTGATGTTCAACGTCTCCCTTCGACATCCTGGGGTTTGCGGCGAAGGGTACTTTTACCCCTGATTTATGTCTGTCTGCACGTCTCCTTTAAGCTTGTAGTATTGTGTAGTAGGTTTACAGCGGGCGTTTGTCACAGTTGGAAATTTCACGCAGTTGAAATGATTACATGTGATTCGTGTTTTAGGAATGTTAGTGTATAACAGCTTCCTGTCACAGGAAGAAGGGGGATGTAACAGGATGATTGTCTGTCTGTCTGTCTGTCTGTCTCCCCCACCCGTTCACCCCCACCGTGTATGTATTTGCATGCATATGTGTGTTATGCTTGCGTGTATGTCTATGTGTATGCGTGTTTGTGTGTTCTCATCTTGTTCTCTTCTCTCTTCCATCATCATCATCATCATCATGCGGCGGCGGCGGCGATGTCGCCATCATCACCACCACCACCACCACAACCCTCACCACAGGTTATCTATACCTATCTCAATAAACGCTCAGTAGCTCTTCTGTCGCCGACTGTCGTAATAACAGCGGACGGTACTGTTCAAGTGATACATGCGGGCTGTGAAATCACACACACACACACATGCGCACGCGAAAGATAGAGAAAGGGAGGCGGAGAGAGAGTGGGGGTTGACGATGTCTCCGTTTGATCTACGTATTTAGCCCCAACGTCCTTTTCAACCTTCTTCTTCCCAGACGAGAGCTTATGCCAATTCCACTTACAGGCTTGAGACCAAAGCAGAGGGGCGAGCACTCAGTAGGATGACAATCTGGAATTGCCCTCGCTAAGGCATGGCTACCGTCAGTCTATGTGTTCTGTGTGACGCAAAAGTAACGTGTTTGTTTGAGCATTAATCTTCCTTCAGCCCCATGAAAGGCATCGCGGCGATTTCATGTCTCCGAGAGTCGTTCTCAAAGGATGTCTGGGACCACAGGGGAAGCCGGGGGGCAGGAGGGAGGAGTTTAGGGCAAGAAGGAAAGAAAAGGGAAAGATAAGTAGTATGGAGACAGAGAGAAGACTGAGAGAAAGTAAGAATATTTGCTTCTTATTATATGACTTGCTCACATGCCTTAAAAACGGATTTTGTATAGAATAGCTTGAGGGGATGTTTGAAGTCTTCTCGGTTCCACAAACAAAAGGAAAACCGGCCACAATACATCTCTGTAGATGTAACCTTTAGGAAGTTTCTGGAAGGCGGCGTAGTGTTGTGGGCGACATGGATGTCTGCATCTTATATCCTTGAATCTGACACAAAGGCTTTCTGCACCAACATCTGGGGCAAGTAGGTAAGAAGGTTACGTCCGGATATAGTTCTTGATTGGGAGCACGCACTGCGCAACGTGGGTGGGCGTGGTTTTTGTTTTGATTCTTATCCACCAAGTGTCTAATACTAGTAATAACTAATTAAATTCACGTAATAACAAATAAATTATGTATTTATTTAAAATACGTTATATGCTTATTTACATATGTGTATATATATATATATATATAAGAAAATGTTTCTGGATAGTTTAATGTTCTTCTTGTAAGAAGCGGGTCTTATGATATATCCATTGTCACGACCACCGCGAGGTGTAGCATTCACTCTCTGCTTTCGACACAGCCTGACAAATACGTGTTCTTTCACACAAAATAAAATAAAAGAATGATTTGTCTGACGAATCTCTCTGCTTTACTAATCACAAATAAAATGAAAAAAGAAGAAAAATACAATTAAATGAGAAAGTCCGTTTATAAGCGTTTTTTACATCTAAATTTTTTTAAAAGAATAATATTCCTACCCTTCGAGTCCTTTCCTGCTGTTCCTAATTGAATACCTAAATCCCTACTCAACTAATCGTTCTATTTAAATCCTAACTACCCTACTCAACAAACTCTTCTTACAATTCCTACTCTACTGTCCTTGTTTCTCGTCCTAATCCTCTACCTTCCCCCCCCCCTGACTACTGCTGCTCGCGATCTCCCTCTCTCTCTCACGTCATTTCCTTCACTTTTTTACATCACTCATACACGTCTTACGAACAACTGACGTCATTCACGCTCTTTCGTTCTTCCACATGAATCCTTATAAAATTTAAGCTTAATCACGATACAATCAATAACTAATAACAGTGATACCTGACATTCCTACAAGTGTTCTTCCATCCAGAATCCAACAAGACCTGAATATTATAACGTGACCTTATTTAAAAAGTCTGATGGCGGGCAGCAACAGCGAGTTACAGATTCTCACCGACAAGATGGCCGCCAGTGCGAGTGCCTGCGGGATGGAGGTCAGCACGGACAAGAGCAAACACCGCCGGGTGTAGCTTAGTGGAGATCTGAGAGCACACCTGGAGGAGGTGCAGTCCTTCAAATACCTGGGTAGGACCATCTTAAAGGACGTAGTTGCACGGCGGACGTTCGTCTCAGAATCCCGGCAGCAACAGCGGCGATGACCAGGTTCAAGACGATTTGGGATAACATCGTCAGGTTCCGCATCAAGTTCAGGCTTTACAAGTCTCGTGGTGTCCCGTCATGCTGTGCGGCTTAAAGACGCGGACCTTGCTCACGGAATGAGAGCGACGGATCCAGGCGGATCCAGTGAAGTGTTTCAGAAGAGCCTCTAGGATCTCCTACAGATAGAAAAAGACGAATGACTTCAGCCTAGTCACCTTCTTGATGAGTCCCCAAGAGCCTCTGCTCGCCACCTTCAAGCGACAGAAGCTGATGTGGTTCGGCCATGTCGTCCGATATGACACCTTGCCGAAAATGGTCCTCAAGGGTACGTGGAAGGCAGTCAACTTCGTGGCAACTAAAAGAAAAGCTGGATGACTCACGTGAAGGAGTGGACCGCCTGTTCACTGGGGATCGGCCCTTCTGGCGTCAGTTCAACTGGTGTGTATCATCCTGTCTCTGCTACGAATGGTACTTCCGGTACCAGATAGGGAATCGGAAGAAGACGACGACCTGACTTATCTTTAACTAGCATTTGATGTACACAGAATTCTTAAACAGGAAGACTACAATTTTTGAAAGATGGATATACCCAAAAGGAGTTAAAAGGCACTGAGGTGGTTCCTCAAGCTGTGTCCGAATATCTTTGAGATCAAATAGAAACTCGGCGATATGAGCAAACATGTTGTCGACACACTATTTGTAATTTTGTAAAAGAAACTCTTCCAATGGTCTGTAATCGTACTTGTTGCTTGCAGTGATGTGGTTTCCATGAGACTTCTTCTCGCTCAAGATATAAAGAGAGAGAGAAGGATGATCAGGCAGTGCCAGCGTACCCGGGAAAGTCATTGATTGTCCTTCTTAATCAGGGATAGAATTTATTGTCGAGGCGTGTTCTCCGGACTTAAGTCATAAACAGAATTTACTGTCATGGTGTGTGCTGTGAACTTTAGTCATGGATAGATTGTCATAGCACGAGTCCCAGACTTTAGTCACTGACAAAATTTATTGTCATGGTGTGCGCGTCAGACTTGAGTCGGATTAAATTTATTGTCATGATTTATACTCCAGACAGGAATCTAAATTTTATTAGACGATGAGCACCTTGTGAAAATATCCACGTGCGTGTGTGTGTGATAGAGAGAGAGAATGTGTGTGCGCGTGCGTGCACAGGTGTAGTGATTCAGAGAATGTGGCCTTACCTATTCTTCGTGCTTAGTGAGCGTGCAAAAGGCATGGGACAGCTGTTAGCGTTCAGCCTGTTTCACCCATTTTGCGAGTCAAGGATACAGTCGTTTCCGGCCATTATTAACAAGAGGAACATTGTGTGTTTTGTTGACGTGGACGGCTAGCGGGAGGCGCTGTTACTCAAGCGAGGCTGGACATTGTTAGAAATCGTTTAAGCCTGACGAGCGAGTCGGCTGTCGAGAGCCTAATCGTCGTCTTTGTGTAGCGGGCGGGGGGGGGGGGGCTGAGAGATTGCAATCACTCAAAAAAAAAGTTTGATTTTTTGCAATTAACGTCAGTCGTGTTGACGTAATCCATCTCGCTGCCAGCGACTGGTGTAGTCGTCAGACAAGGGGCGTGCTGGGGTCACAAAAGACTGAAGGCGATATGGCAGCGGAGTGTGTTCAGGGAATTAGAGCGACATGCAAGCCGAGTGTTGCCTAATTACGCTGTTTTATACTCGGAAAGGCGCGCAACACAATGTCAAACACGCCACAAAAGGAGAGAATGACAACAAAAACACCCGTAGAGTGCACACACACACACACACCGCACACACACACCATGCCTCAAACACGTGATAGCATGAAGTGTATGTATATGCACTGTTCATGTGTGTACAAATGAACAGAACCCGTTTTCCCTGATAACCAGCAAGATACCCACCCACCCACCCAGTTCTTGTAGAAAACAAAGAAGGTCTTCGGGAAACTAGAGATGCTGAGATTTTGTATCCATGGAAGTCATCTAAAAAAAAATCAAAGAATTATCAAGACAGACCCCCACACGCCTCTTCTGTCACTCTCCCACCATTTTCTTCCTCTCTCCTTAATGTCTCTCTCTTTCCTTCTCTGGCGATATTCAACCCTT
Source organism: Marisa cornuarietis (assembly GCA_004794655.1). Lineage (NCBI taxonomy): Eukaryota > Metazoa > Mollusca > Gastropoda > Architaenioglossa > Ampullariidae > Marisa > Marisa cornuarietis. Next base: position 1,608,631 of record SMMW01000046.1, on the reverse strand, counting down.
TGATCATTAAAACATTGTGGCCCTAGAAGCAGGGTCTGTTTTCTGTCGTCAGGACGTGAAACCCAGCCTCTCGACATAATTATGTGTTGAACAGCGAGGCCCTCTTACGTACGTGCATTAACTACGCACCTCATTGCAGCCACGAACGAGTGTCGACGATGTTGTAGTTAAGGACAAGCCAGCAAGGCAAGCCCGCGCGGCCGTGAACAAATCAGTTCCGTCCCTTCTATCGACAGTTGCTTCCCTTGAGTTGCACGTGACGCCTGTTGGCGCGGGCGGCATAAAAAATATTGAACGTTGATTTCGGCGCGTGCACGCAGCGCCCGCATGTGTTTTCTCATGCCGAAAGTCTGTGAGTAGACACATGTTTTCATACTTTGCAGTGGCGTGTCTTTCGCCTTTTCTCTTACTTTGTGGGAATTTTTTTTATTGCAGTTGGCTGTAAATTTGTTTCAGCGAGGGCATTGGGAAGTAATCCTTAATTGCCTTAATTGCAACAGGGTGTTTAAAATAATAGTAGGGTTAGTGGATTTGCTAAACATGGTGCACACTAGTAACTTTTTTTCCCGTTGTGTCAACCTGTGCCACGAAGATAACATTCTGCTTACTTTTTGAGTATTGTATGCGGGGTTTTTTTTGTATGGAAGTGTTGACGTGCATTGTATCTGATGTTAAAACCCGTAGAGTGATCTAGCACTAACTTCTAATATTGAATTATGTTGTATTTGATGCGAATAATGTCAGAAGTAGCAGCAGTAACTGATGTAAAGAGAGAAAGAATCTAACAGAACTGCGCCGGTGTGCTGTGACTGATGGATAAAGTACAACAATCTAACCAACTCTGTTAGTTTGTGTGCTGTGCTCAGATATAGTGGAATAAATCAAGGGAACACGTGTAATTGCCGTGTACGTGTAATTGCCGTGGCGAGGGGTTTCTTTTTTCTTATCCTCGTATTCTTGAAGGATGTGGGTGTTAGTGACGAAATCTGGGAAACCCCTCGGCTAGGAACTAGAAGCATGGGGTCGGAGACTTTTTGTGGACTGTCAAAGTCTTTCGGGCGCCTGACATGCGTTTGATGTGGTTTCGCAGACAGCTGTTTGCCGCTCCGAGTCTGGCTGCAGATGCGGGGCACCAGACCTTAAAGACATGGTGATGGTGCATGGTGCATGGTGCGCAGCTTGAAACTCCCCGCCATGGCGAGATGGCGGGCCCGACTGTTGCGTCCTGTGCTGAGGTCAAATGTCACGCTGTTCATTTATTTAAAACGCAGGCCGACTCTTGCATCATGTTTGCCGCCAGGTGTCAGGATGTTCGTGTACAGCGAGCTGGCGGGTCCTCCGTAGTATCGTGTGCTGATATCACAATGTTCATACATCGGTGTCAGCTCGCCTTCTACATGTATGAACATTGTGATATCAGAAGTCACGATGTTCATGTACAGCCAGATGGCGGGCCCCCAGCTACCTGTTGGTGCTGATGTCAGTTATCACAGTAATCGTGTTCTCCCTGGCGAAGCAGTGGTTTTTTTTTAACTTTGGAAGCTGGACGCCATCCTACATTTCCGCTCATTTACGGTAAAGAGTTGACATCTTAGATGAAGATGTTGTGTCTAAATATAATTCGTCTTGAACCTGCTCCGCATTAACACCAATGCATAATAAATACCTTAACAATAATGAACGGAAACAGCTGTGCAGATTTTAAAGTTTCTAACAGTCCTTATGTCAAGTAGGTAGAAAAAATACTTGTGAGGCACTTGTCAAGCCGACATGGAAAATATGTGTATATGAGACACTTGTCCAGTAGGTAGGGAAGGTAAGTTGGAGATAAAGATTAAGAACAGTCCGTACCATCAGCTTATTGTTGTCATTGTAATGCAGCACAGCTATATTGACCAGAGAATGCCAGAAAATCGGTGAATGCACATGATAGTTGCCTCAAGATTTACAGCAGTTGTTCCCCTTGTATTAGTATTCTGAGTCACGCTAGTGTGGAGATGCAGTTGACTCCATAGTTTACAGCCAGAGACCGTCCACACATCAAAGACCCTTTCCTCTCCACTGGTAATTAAAAACCCATCCAATTATCGAATGGCAGTTGCCTCTCGACTGCGAAGTAGGAAGACTGTTAAAAAGGCTGCTACTGTTTGGGATACCCCATCGAACGCACTCTCGCCTGAACGTCTTCTATCGCTAGCATCAATTGACCCCGCGGTTGCCACGCGACCTCATCCCATTTGCATTCGGAAGATCACTTACTTGAATTGCGGAGTCTGCTGCGTATGTGGGATGCTCCCCTTCACGGCGAGACTTTGAAAACGATGACAAGAAGCAAACTTCGAGGCGAAGGAAGATGATGAGATTATGTGAGAAGTCTGTTCCGTAAGAAGACCGATGTATACAGGGCAGAAGGATATCAAAGTACCGGCCTCCAAGGCTGGGAGAGAGAGAGAGAGGGAACTAGTGTTCTTCGCCGAGTCAGCAACTAAGGCTTTATCATGGCAAAGCAGCCAGCCCAGTAAACATGCAGAGAAAGAACAACGTGCACGAGGCGAGATCTGAACCGAGGACAGACAACCCTCACTGTATTGGTGACAGGCGCTAACTGTTGCACCACCCCACCGCCCCTCCGAGGTCGGAGCCCCCCTCCCCCAGTATCTGGTTCGATACCCATATGGTGTAGTGTATTTTATTCAGATTACATAGCTGTTGAATGGGTCCTTTGCCCCTTACGGGCTTGAAAAAACAAAGCTTTCGAGGGAGAGGAGATGGACACTCGTCCTCACAAAAGGTTGGCCTCGAGAAAACAATTCCCAATGACAGAAAGGCGTAGAGGTTTATCTTTACCTTTCAGAGTAAACTTGTCGCACGACCTGTATTGAAACTTCCCTTTTCTTCTACTACTACCTGTATTTCACTTCCACATTTCCTTTTGTCAACTTCCAGGTCCTCGGTCTCGTCGCACTGAACACATCTTATGTCTATATATGCTGGTACTTCATATGTCAGAGTCGGTGTATTGTACTTCGTTATTTTTGTTGTTGTTGGTTTTTTTGTAAAGCTACATATAATTTAGTTATTTTATTTTTCAAGATACGAGCGTGTTTTGTGTTTGTCAAGCTACATGTATTTTCGGGGGGAGGGGGATTGGAGGATTTATATTAAAGTAATTTTTCATATGATTAGATGGGATGAGATGTGTGAAACTTTTGAACTATAATTTTAATTGTTTGCTATCCATCGTGTATATTTTTATGATTTTAGTAGAAACTGTTTTTATTTGCGTTCTCAGGCCGCTAATAATGGTTCAGAATACCCCTCCCCTTGGCTTCAAATGACGAAATGAGTAGAAAAGAAAAAACTGTACCTTATAAAGGGATTGGTTAATGTGACCAAACGGTGTTTTGTAATCTTTACAGATGCTTGCAGCACGGGCGGCGGGTCAGACAGACAGGCATCACGTGACAGACATGGCCGCGGCCGCCGACCTGGGACAACGAGCTCAGCTGCACCCACACCTGTCCATGGCTCACGTGCAACCTGTGGCCCACGGGAGACCACCTCTCCCAGCCTCCGTGTATCACACTCCGTCTCAGACCACCTGCTCCTCCTGCCCCTCCCGGGCCATGTCGCCCAGCCCAGTGTCCAGCCCCAGCTCGCCACCACCCAACCCGGCCGCCGTCTCCTTCTTCCATCGGTGAGTAAACTGTGGCCTTCACTTCCTGTGAGCAACTTGTTGACTATTGAGGGAGGTACCGACTGAAACTAAAGTACTCACGTTGTCTTATGACTTAAGGAGAGATTATTATCTTTGCATTTTCTCTCTCTCTCTCTCTCTCTCTGCTAAAGGTAGGAAATGAGACAACATTTTTCGAAGTCAGGCCAAATTTGAGAATACCCGAAGGAGATTGTTATTCATTTGGTAGTAATTTCATGACATTTGAGTCATCTTGTCATCGCTGTCGTCTAGCTTCGACCTCGGGTAATAATACTAATGCTGCAAATAACTACAGAAAAGGCTCGCCAGCATCATTCTAGTTGCCACCATCATTCTACTTGCCACCATCATTCTGCTTGCCACCATCATTCTACTTGCCAGCATCATTCAAGCTTATTGCAGCAGACTTTACAATGTGCGGGGCTTTCTGTATCAGCTTTGTTCCTTTCCATTTGTTCTTTGTCAGAAAGTAAATACTGGGCCGTTTCTTAAGATGCTATTTAGCGCTAGTTCCTGATGTATTTTTAAAGGGGCGTGACATGCTTTCTTCTTTTCAACCGAGGAGTGTCGAGTCTCCCTTTAACGCCAAGGCTTCATTATTCTGGATTTCTTTGCATAATCGGGTCACTAATGAAGTCACATGGCAAAACTCCTTTCGCTCTCTAGGGTCTAGAGGCTTGAATAATCTACAAGCTGCTAACAGCCTCAGTTAAAGGATAATAATATGGAGTATAATGAAATAGTGAATAAATGCATAGTGAATAAATAACCTGCGGATGTCTGTCCGCTTTCACGAGCCTTTTGCGCATATGAGGTTGCGTATATGCATGCTTGCATGCTTGCGTGCGCGCAGGAAAATTAATTTTCCATCAAGAAATCGACCAAAGACGGCGATCACTGTTTAAGTGACATCACATCTTTTAGTTCATGACTCATTTGACATTTAATATGGTAAAAAATCGACCCGTAACAGACCGCCTGGAAGAAAATGAACTGGTTTTGTTGCAACGAAAGCGAACGGGTGGGAGTGAAATGTGAATGGATTCAATGAGCCGATGTTATGACTGAATAACCCCAGCCTCCTACACCCGTTGACCCCCACCCACCGCGAGGGGTTTTTTTTTTAAAAAAAAAAGAAAAAAGCACGACATCGCCGACGCTCCCTTTCAGCCGCACCCACTCAGTCCTCCGTTCACCCTCTGGGTGCCTCCTTCCTCCACCTGCTCAGCCTATTGCGGTGCGTATCCCCCACCACCACCACTACCACCACTACCACCACCGAGTGTGTTTCTTGCTGCAGGTCGTCAGGGTTTCCAGACTCTCCCCGTGCTGTGAACGCTGTGGGGGCTGCGTCACGCCTGCTCTTTGTCACTCGCCATCGCAGACTCCCGGCCACCCTGGAAACAACTGCTACAGCTTTCTCCAGAATGTTCTTTCTTTTCCGATTTGTTCAGCTACACATTCCTGATTCTCGCTTATGTAAAAAGCCCCGCACATCAATAGTTAGGATCCATTTCCGTCTGCTTCCTTTACACTCTTCCTAGAAACTTCTCAGTAATTTGTCATTTTTGTACACGTTATGAACCCAAGTCTATGTTCAGGATGATTATAAGCAAACTGACAGTTCTGAACTCTGTATAGGTCATATGCGAGCGATGCTGACACTGTGGCGGAGATTGATTTCGCTGCCCATTATTTCCGCGGACAGACACAAGTCTGGGGATGAGGGCGAGAAGAGAGAAGGGTAGTTAAGGCTGAAGGCTTGTGGAGAGGCTGAGAGGTGAAGAGTGCCTGGCTGGTGGAATTGAAATCATCCCAAATCAGTTCCACAGGCTTCTTCAGGAGGTTATTGCACGTCCGGCCCCGCCTGTATCAGGCCAGGCAGCAGTGCTAATCAGGAAAACCTTGTTATCAGACAAGTTGCCGGCATAGTTACCGGCCATTGGAGCCCAGCAGAACTGTGCTTATTCTCATCGGTGTGAGCCTGTCCATTGGCTTCTCTGTTTTTCTTGAGTTTATTATTGGCAGCCGACCATTACTTGTTGACAGTCTGTTGCTGTTGGCACGTTCCCATGCTGTCTCATTGACCACACTGTCCAGTCTGCTGGTCCTTTATGAGCCGTGTTCTAGCCTCATGACCTTTTTTCTATAGGCTGTGTTTTATTGTAACTATCACTCTTCTGTGGGCCGTATTTACCTTTGTTCTCATTAGTGAGCAACATGTTTTAAAGAGCCACTGTGTCTCTTGACAGGTCTTGACAAGTTCTTCACATTAGTCAGAATTTGTTGTCGTAGGGACTAGACCTTACCTCCTCAGAGAGCTTTTTTGTGTTTATGGACAAGACCAAGACAGAGACCTTCCAGGTCAGCGCTTGTTTGAGTCTCGAGGACACGGATCGGGTCCATGGCTGCCTTCAGGTGCGGAATTGTTTTTCCCCCGAGATAAATATGCCTTAGATGAGACAGATAATTATTAGATAAACCAAGAACACGATAATCTACTACGTAACCCGACAGCCATCACAGCTATTTGTGTGTGTGTGGATGAATGTGGACTCCCTTTTTGTGGGAACATGAACCCTAACACTAACTTAGGCTAATAAAAAATGTCCCTAACCAGACTCGAACTCATACTTTTTGTACACTAAATTCCCGCTTTTACTCCTATATTAGTGCAACTTAACCGAAGCACCACAAAAGTTAAGCTATTTAATTTGATATGTTACAAACAAATTGATTAGCTTAGATTTTGTGACTCCTCTTCATCGTAGGGGAAAATATCAGTACTTAGTGCCGTCCTACTGCCCATAGCTAGTCCCGCCCCCAGAATAGCCTTACTCCAATCCGTAGCTAGTGTCGCCTTCGGGGTAACCTTACTCCAGTCCGGACATATTACTTCCGGGGTACCTTACTCTAGTCCATAGCTAGTGCCGCCTTCGGGGTACCCTACTCCACCCAGTCCGTAGCTAGTGTCATGGCTTCCCCTCGTCCGTCCTTGCCATGTAGTGTCGTTTATTTTAATTTATGATCACTTTTATGTATGTGACGAGATACAAGCGTGTATGCATTTTAACCAGAGTTTCTGGTTGTCCGGGCTGTTTATTGTATTAGCCTGTTATTTTGTAAAAAAAGATGCTTTTGTGTGTCGTGGACCACGTTTATCTGTATGTCTAATATTATTACTATCATTATATAGTGGCAAAATCGGGTTGTTAAATATTTTCAGTTTTAGTTTGGTTTCGGTGGGGCGTTTTCTGAAGCTACTAAAACATTATGCTAATGCATTTGAAGATATTTCGCGGGCAGCACGTGTCGTAGTGCGCGTGTCCTAGAGGTCAGAATGTGTCTCACAAAGACACTGGTCAGTGTCTGATGTCGGGGTGTATGACCGTGTATCCATGTTGCAAGCGTGGGTACCAAGTGAGATGCTATAGACTGAGTTTCAGGTGATGAGGGCGTGGTGACAGTCTGATGCACATACCCAGCTGGCAAATCTCGCGACTTGACAAAAACCACGTGTTGATCCTCAGGCTTCTCGTCTCCCCCACCCCCCGCCCATCTCCTTACAGAGATTCCCCCTTTCTGCGCCCCCACCCCTTGTCATGGAGTCCCTTCTCCCTCCTGACTCCCTGCGATGGGGTCAAAACTGTTTTTTTAAGTACCCCTCTCCATACCCGCACCACTCTCCCTCTGTCCTGTGGATGATGGGCGGAAAAAACGCGTGTGACAAATTAAGCGCGCGCTCAAGCCTCAGTCTGCGCATCTGCTGGAATTAGGCCTGGTTTGCCAGACAACAAATTTCCCATAATAAATGGCCCCTCTGGCTGAGTCACTGAGTAGCCGCCATAACCCACCCGTCAGCCTCTTGGCCGCGGACAAGGGACTGTCTCTGTAGTAAGCATTGATCACGTCTTTGGTGTGGCGACATCTTGGCCCCCAAATGCGTGCTGTTGTCACTGCTTCCAGTGTCCACCATCTTTTTGGTTTTTAGGTACTTCAGTTCAGTTCTGATGGTTTTTTGCAAAGTAAACACGTGGAAACAATTTACAATTTATAATGTGCAACTGGTCTGTGTACTGTATGTCTGGATGGCAACGAATGTTCATGCAGACAGTATAGAGACAGCGTGGGGGTACTTCAGATGTAGCCTAATAGGACTGTCGCAAACTGAAGAGAGCGAACGCAAGTGCTTAGAGTTATGATGAGGCTGCACGCATGATGAAAGCATGTGCGGGACGAGAGCCCATGCATGGTGGATGACCAGGGATGTTGTGAAGCGTGGAAACAGCGCGGACCTTATTCTGTGTTGTTGCTCGAGCATAAAGATTGCTGCAGCTCTGGCTACGCATCCGGAAATGTCGACACGGGTCCTGCTTTAGGGCAGACGCAAGGCCTTAATGCACCGGAAGGAGTTGACCACGTGACTGCGGAGACGGGCGAAGGGTGAAGAGAAAGAGTCATCCGCTGGACACCGGGAACCCGCACGGTGCCTGTGAAGTTCCATTAGTTTCAAAACACAGAACCCATTTCTGAAACCCGACACCCTTTATTCAATACGGCTCCAGACGATCTGGCTCTTCCATCAGTCGACCCCCATCCCCCACATGAAAGGCCCTGATTGGTGAACACACATGGCGGACCACGTGACTGTGTTGCCCGAACCGTTTCAAATTCTCGTTCTTTAGCGGTTAACTCGAATTTACCAATCAGGGCGGTGGAAGTGCATAGCTGAGTGGTTAGAGCGCTGGCGGCCGAACTGAGACACCAGGGTTCGATACCCGTGTAGCGCAGAAAATCATCTACCCCCATCCCCTTCTTAGTCTATGGAGATGGAGAGCGCCTTCACATACAGCTGTCACAGAGAAACTTGAGGTTTCTACCTCACTCCCCATCGATCTTGAAAAGGGTCAGGGACGGCCTTTACCCTTTACCAATCAAGGCAAGGGACAAGTGGGAATTGACTTGCCGCTGACGAGTGACAATCATGTTTATTTCTTTTACATATTTAATTTACTTAGTTTTTCTTGAAGGCAAGTCGGACAAGTTTCCTGTTATACAAGGAATATTTAAGTTAGTGTTAGCTATTTGTGTTCACATTAGTGTTGAAGGTGTTAGTGCTGGCTGGGTGGTTGGGTGGGACGTGAAATCTCCTTGAGCTGAATCTGAAAGGGAGTGATCGATCTGGTGACTGGCAGAGTGAAGATGAAAGCGCCGACGCCATCAGCTAAAGAGGCTGTCAAAATATCGTCGTCGTAATGACCGCCGCCTACCCACCAAGCAACAGGAAACTGGGCAGCGCTTGCTGTGTGCACGTCACGGAGGACGTTACCGTCCGACGTGCACGTCACGGTAAGCGTTGATGCGAGTTAACCACTCATTCCGAGAAATCAGTTTGGCTGGGACACGTGGGCTAGTGGGGGGTGGGTGTGGGGGAGGGGACACGTGGCCGTTGTATCGTCATTACCGCACACAGTACGCGCTTACGTCAAAAGACAGTCAGCGAAGCGCCGGTAATAACGTCCTAATGATGACGGGTCTGGTCACGTGGTATCATACAGCAGGGAAGGAAGAAGGACCTGAGGGACTGTGGGAGACTGCAAGCGCGGGAAGGGGGTGGGAGGAGGAAGAGCAAAGAGACCCCCCTCCCATGATTATGGTGAAAAAATCTCCCCCTCCCTCCCTACCGCGAGCCTAAACGCTTGTGACGCGAGCTCATAATGTTAATGAACTTTCTCCAGCACAAATGGAGATTTTCGCGCAGCGTTTTCCCAAAGCCCGCGATTTTTTTTGAGCTTATTATTTCACCTTTGCCTCTGTTGTAAATGGGAGCAGTGACTAACCGGACTCTGTTGTTGCCTGCTGTCGCGAGTTGCAGGAAGAGTAGAGTAGCGAGAGTAACTAGTCCTGGGAATGGCTGAATGCAAATGGAAATAGAATTCCCGAGATAGCTTGGCACTACAGATGGTTGCTCCCTCCCTCCGAGGTGCGGCTTGGATTTCCAAGTTCTTGAGTAGATCGCCAAGGCAAACGATAAGAAGTAAAGGTTTTTGGAAATTAATCTGTAGTCATCTATTCCATCTTCAACCTTTTTTTTTTTTTTTTGCTCTTCCCACCCTTTTCTTACACACGGACGCGCACATTCTGTGTGATTGTTGTTAGATTGTATATGTATTTACTAGTTATTCTAGGCTATTCCTGACTTTTCATGAGCTTATCACTTTATGTACCTGTAAAACCACTATCCCCTTGAAATGGGCCGCTGGTCTAAGCAGTAAAGTTTGTTCCCTCCCCCCTCTCTCTCTCTCTGTCGCAGTCAAGCACACGCTCAGCGTGGTCATTCTCGTATGCATACATACACTGGTCTCAACTTTCATTTCCCTAACGGACTGTTGCAACTGAACTAGCACAGCTCATCTTGCAAAGACCACTCACATGGGTGAACACCACTCACCCACATAGATTTCCTCGCCCGCGTTAGCACCGGACTGTTAGTCACTGAGGCAAGAAATTAAATGTCACTCCTGATGTTTCTAAGCCTCAGTCCAGGCGCGGTGCGCTTTAGTAAAATGGAATTAGTCTAAGGGTTTCAATGTGTTGGTTAGTCACAAGTCTCTTTAGTCATCATGTACATTTGGAGCGTTGTGCAGCCACCCGTGAAATGCGGTCATCGGCTTTTAATAGGGTCAAGTGAAAAGATGGCAAGATTCTGTCATTACAGCAAATTGAACAGAAATCAACTTTTCATCCTCCCTAGCTGCCATCATTGCTCCCTTTCGGGCTATATTGCTAATGAGTAATTTAACCAATACTCATTTGTCATGAGCGGCTTGTGTGGCGTCTGTGAGGGGGGGGGGTGCCTGGGTTGCGAGGCCTGTTCACCCGGGGTTTGACTGCGTGCGTCGTGTCGCCTCACTTTGATGCCTGTCCACCAGCCCCGAATGATGTATGGTCGCAATTTTCTTTGTGTGGACATCAGATGGCCGATAGGATCTGTGCACCTGGAAAGCTGCAAATGGTCCGCCATTACCCAGGTTGCTAAGGCCGTAAGACTGAAGGCTCGCCCTCGGCGAGTCTTTGTTTAATGTTCCAGTGACGGCGCGCTGCTGGTAGAGGGCGAGAGTTATGGCCCTTTGGTGAGTGGCAGAACAATGGCTTTACGCCACAGCATGCTGCCCCCTACCGATGCGCGTGTGTGTGTGTGAGAGAGAGAGTGTGTGTGCACGCATGCACGTGAGTGATGGAGGGGAAAGGGTTATATCAAAGGTTATAGAAGTGTGTGGTTGGCTTACTTAGCCAGGGGGAGATAACAGATAACAATCATGAAAGATTGCGCGCATTCGTTGCACACTTGCGTTGTTGGTAACATTCTATAACAGCTAGATAACATTCCATAACAACAAGATAACATTGGATAACAGCGCGATAACCTTTATCTCATAAATATATATGTGACAGTCAACATTCTTAACGCCTGCTTGCTTATGTACTTATTCAGTGACTAAGGACCAGATTTATTAATCCCAAGCTTTGTTGTAACTTGTCGCTTAGTTACAAAAACAAAAACAAAAAAGTGTTTGTTACAAGATTAGAAGTGATTCATCGTAGAACAACACAAGCTAGATTAAAAATAATGAAATACAATCTTACATCTACAATCATTCTTAAGACACACCTACAACATTACTTTCTCTCTCTCTCTCTTTCACTCACACACACACACACACACACACACACACACACACACATACAGACACAACACAGACATTTCAGCTACTGCTGAGCAGCCGAAGGTGATAACGATTGATAATGTCTGTTGCCTCTGCACACAGTCAAAGCAAAATGTTTGCTTGAATTTAATCAAAGTCCTCTGGCAGGACATCCTCAGGCGCCGACAAAATGCTGGAAGTTTTACTGACAACTTTTTTTTTATCACAAAAAGAAGCCAAAGCCCTCTGCTTGACACTAAAGACCTTAGAACAGATAAGGACAGATAACTGTACCGACTGCTCCTGTCATGAACAGACAGACTGCGGAACCAGCAAACAAAGGAAGAAAATGAAAGACTTTCAGTGAATGATAGAAGCGGCAGAAGATTGCTGCAGCGACTGAGAAACTATTTAGTTTGCCAAGAAGATACATTCACTACTTTTCACACTATGTTCAGGTCCCATTTAAGCCAGCAGTCAAACACACGGCCTAGGTACCCGAAGGAGTCAGATATGTCACTACCACTCATTTACTCACACACCCAGGTTATTGCTCTCTTCAAATGATTTTTTATTATTTAGACATGGATTCCCCCGAGAAGACCCGTCACCTTGGAGCTTTATTTAAAATGAAAAATGACCCGGATAGTTGCTGCAACCTGTTAGTGGCTATACCATTGCAATCATAGCCAGGTGAACCAATACTGTTGTGTCCTAATGGCTCTAGCCTTATGATCACAGACAGCTGAGCTAACATTTCCCTTGTGATTCGGTCATCGTGCTCACTGACCGGTCATCGCTACCATTGCACCAGTGCTGGAGTAATACAGTGACTAACTGGTTTGAACTTAACCCCAAATCCCGAGTAAAAAAAATGGCAATCGTTGAAAAATATGTTCCTTGTATTGCTACTAATAATGAATATTTATGGCGCATATACGTCCCGGTCTGGGATGTGGCTCATGGCGCGTAATGTAAACACTGTCTACACATATACAAGCATTGCACATATTCCTTTCATCCAAAGGCCACACCTTCTCTCCAACAGCTTGAGCATTCAGACGTCAGTGACAATTTTAAAAATTTCACATCACTGTCGAAGCTAGTAAAAAAAATAAGAAAAGACTGTTGCTACTACATTCTAAGCACATCATCGGTTGTTGGTGACTTCTTAGGGTCGAGGTTTTTTTTTTTTTTTTTTTTTCGTTAGTCTCATGCACCCACTGAGCAACCACCACCACCACCCCATCCCCTTACTCCACCTCACGTCTTGGAGGGACCGGGCCGTTGGCAGGTCACGTAGTGTCGTTGTGACGACACGAATGTCCGCCACCCGACACCTTGCCCCCCACCCACCCCGCTCTCCGCGCCACAAGTATCGACGTGAAACTTGTTTGCTTGCTGCTCGCCGGGAGCGAGACCCGTGGCTTGGCCCACCAGCGATGATCGTCGTCGTTATCGTCGATACCAGCGAATGGCGCGGTGCTCGGTCCCCAAAGTCGAACCCGCAGATGACTAAGCTGAGAACGAGCTACGCAGCACGTGGAGCCTGTATCGGCACGTGCATGTCCACGTGTTCCCCTTCACCCCCCCCCCCACCCGCTGTCTTATCCTGTCAGCTGGTCCGCGCCCTGGGGTGCAGTGGACGTCGCTGGTGGTGATGGCTGGCGCTGGAATCAAACAGCTGCTGCCGCATCAACTTGGAAAACTGGAAATTGGTGGTGGTGCGGGGGTGATTGTGGTCGTTGGGTGGGGGTAAACGGTGGACGGGTGTCCGACACGGCACGCGACGTCATTGCGTGAGAAACACGGGCGTGCATGCAAGAATGAACACAGGCTTAAGACAGACGGGGGGAGGAGTGCGATCGTCACGTGCGCTGTTGGACATCGCATTCACAACTACGAGACTTACTTTTTTTTTTACAATATTTGTGATTTTCATTTACCCATAAAGAAATGAAAAAGAAAAGAAAAAGGACACAATTTCCTAGCAAAAAAAACGGGAATAAAATATCGAATGATTATGTTGACATATTTCCATAACAAATACCAATGCCAAATAAAAGCCAACTTTCTGATTTATAATTTGATTCTCTTAGACTTACGGCAAACTCTAACCAAGACATTACTCCAGAGGGTTGTTTTTTTTTAAAAGGTGAATTTCCAAAGATTAGAATCGTTCATGTTTATCGATCTGATAAACGGAGTGACATGTGTTAGGATGAAGTGGATTTGGTAGGAAGTGTAGATTGTCAACCGTAGCCTGTATTATGAGGGTATTATGAGGGTATTATGAGGGTGTAAAGTGATCAATACCACCCTGGATACATTTTAAGGTACAGAGTGCCTATCGCCTTGCGTACCGAGTGAAGAGATTCATCCATCACTTTGGAAAAGATACGAGAGCTCTGTTACCTGTCGTGTTGGCTACCCAGTTATATTTCTGCTGCTTTCTGAATTATTTAAAAAAAACTGATTTCTCTGGCCTTGAACAGACTGCAGGTTCATGTACATGGTTATGCAGTCGTGTATGAAAGACCGATTTCTCTTGTTTTCACCCTCACAGCCTGTGACCGTCTCTGTCGTCCCCACCCCCCGACCCCCAGTGTCGACCAGGAGCCAAGGGCGGGCATCGATTGTCTGCAAGACGCTCTGTGGCACAAGGGAAGCAACTCTTGTTTGGTCAGCGTGATATTTTGTGTTAGCGGGTATTTGTCAGAGGCCGTGGTTATGAAGCAGAGGTAACGCTACTCCAGGGTTAACTGGACCGTTAGTGTTGCGGCCTCCTACAGCTGGATGCAGGCACAGACCTAGAAGGTCGGATGCTAAGCAGGAGGTCCCCGCCATGCATGCAGTCTTCAGGTTCACGTGGGCTCTAAGCACTAGGAGATAAAGTTAGCCCGGGGGTACGGATGTATCTCTGACCCTTTATTATTTATTATCATTATTAATGTGCAGCGTAGTTTGCTGAAACTATCTGAAAAATATGGTCTTTGACATCCTGTGAATACACGATCCAGTCATATTACGTGAAGGCGATCACGTGGGGGCATATGTCTGAACAATGAGGAAAAAAGGAAGAAACTATTAGAAGCGGACAGAACCCAAGAACGCTGATGTTATCAAAGCCCAGCTGTCAACGTCACTTCCTGCGACACGTCACCTAATGAACCAGACAGATGAGCTGGAAACAAGCAAAAACAGATGATAGCGATCGCCAGCAGTCAGTTGTACACAGGTGTCAGACTAGAAGCTGATTTGAAAAGAGCTTTTATCAGACGGCTGATCAGATGTTTGGGCCACACTCTTCTGATAATTTTGCCAAGCTGACCAAGCTGTGTTTGAAAAGACGATATTACTGCGCGAACGTTTGGCATCGTAAACCGGAAAAGAGGACTTCATTATGCCAACGTTTGGCGTCCTCAACCAGGAGAGAGAGTAAAAGGTGAACTTTGCCAATGTTAAGAGTCGAACGAACTTATTATTTGCTCACTTGCAAATCTTAAAGTGCTCAGAAAAAAACAGACTAAATGATGCTTGCGCTAAGTGTAAAAATAAGTAGGCATACAAATATTAAGCAAAAACTAAGCGTCTTGACGAAAACGAAACCTCGGCGTAAAAAGTCGGCGCCTAGCGCTCGACAAGGTTCCGAAAGTGGCGACGTCGCGTGCAGGCAAGGAGAGCAGCACAGAGAGAGAATTGCCTCCCCATTGATCAGCACCAATCTCTGCCTCCGACGCCACTTCAGCACACGTAACACCATCAGCACCCGCATCAACGACACACGCAAGCACGCAAGGCATTAGCCCGTGGCCAGACAACAGCACTTGCAAGACGACCGAGTACATGGCGCCTGGACTCACCGCGCTGTGGTCTGTGAATGTAGCTCAGTGGCCTGCTGCTGGCAAAGGCGCGTGGAGAGCGGAGATGGTGTGCCAGTGGGCGGTGTGGTTTGTGCAAGGAGCACAGCCGGGGGCTTTAGACAGCCAGTTGCGGCTTAAGAGAGATTTCGAGCGTTACACTGTGCCGCCCTCCCAACCTCTTTTTAACATTTGTTTAACGTTATGCTTCCACAACTTCTGACAGAAATATTTGGTAATTCTCTCCGGTACAGGCCTGACATGTCTACATCCCTTACTCTCGCTTGTTGCGAACTCAGTAAACTGAAGGTAAAAGACAGAAATGTGAGTACACCTGAGCAAGTTTTGTCGCACACACTATCACGTGACACTAACAGGACTTGAACATGAAACACATGTTAAGTGGCCAAGGTGGGCCATTTTCACGAATACTAAATTCAGTAACAGGTGATCCATCGCGTGCACAAAGAGGTAACAACCACAAAAAGACAGAAATAACCTTCATGTACGGACAGGTAAAAGTCAGCTGAGTGGCTGTACCTGCGGGTCACAATCACGCGCTAACTGCTCTTACGAAGAATAGTCAAACAAGGAGTGGTTGAACAGCAGTTAACAGCCACATAAAACGGCCCACACACCATCTGGCTATGATTCCCTCTCACTTTCATTCTCTTTCCTCCTTCCTTGTGTACGTGCATGTGTAAACACACGTTTGCATTTATGCGTGTTAGCATGTCTGTAGCGGGTGGATGATTTGTCAGTTGAGGAGTATGATGCATGTAAGGTAGACATGTAAAGTGTACACCTAAGGTATGCATCATGTAAGGTAGACAGGTAAGGTATTAAATGATGTGAGATAGACATGCAAGGTAGACAGGTAAGGTATATATGATGTGAGGTAGACAGGTAAGGTAGACAGGTAAGGTATATATGATGTGAGGTAGACAGGTAAGGTATATATGATGTGAGGTAGACAGGTAAGGTATTAAATGATGTGAGGTCGACATGCAAGGTAGACAGGTAAGGTATATATGATGTGAGGTAGACAGGTAAGGTAGACAGGTAAGGTATATATGATGTGAGGTAGACAGGTAAGGTATATATGATGTGAGGTAGACAGGTAAGGTATTAAATGATGTGAGGTCGACATGCAAGGTAGACAGGTAAGGTATATATGATGTGAGGTAGACAGGTAAGGTAGACAGGTAAGGTATATATGATGTGAGGTAGACAGGTAAGGTATATATGATGTGAGGTAGACAGGTAAGGTATTAAATGATGTGAGGTCGACATGCAAGGTAGACAGGTAAGGTATATATGATGTGAGGTAGACAGGTAAGGTAGACAGGTAAGGTATATATGATGTGAGGTAGACAGGTAAGGTAGACAGGTAAGGTATATATGATGTGAGGTAGACATGTAAGGTAGACAGGTAAGGTATATATGATGTGAGGTAGACATTAAGGTAGACATGTAAGGTATATATATGATGTAAGGTAGACAGGTAAGGTAGACATGATGTGAGGTAGACATGTAAGGTAGACAGGTAAGGTATAGATGATGTGAGGTAGACATGATGTAAGGAGGATATGTAAGGCATACATGATGTAAAGTGTACATGTAAAACACAGTCTTACTTTCCTCCCCAAAAGCCCTTCCAGTGGCGTCGCTCTTGGTGCAAAGGCTGCCCAGGCAGAAGTGGTTGCCATGACAAACTGGTCTCCGAGTCACTCTGGTTGTTGACTTCAATCATCTAATTTTACGCCTGTCCCGAAATGTCATGCAACGGCGCTCATGGTGCGGGGCTGAATGTCACACTCACACTCGTGTCGTGACCAGGAAATAGGCTGTCACATTTCTGATTATCTCTGACCAGGAAGTAGGCTGGAGTCAGCAGCTGGTCACGTCACGCGGAGTTGAGATGGGCCAGGGCAATCGGGGATAGCCGAGCGGGCAGAGCTCTGACTTCCGAACCTGTTGGCGCGACGGTCTCCACCCCTCCCCCTCTCCACCCTCAGTCGACTCAGTGGCAATAGGTTACAAGACTCTGTAGAGGGTTGACGAAGGTAATTCACCAAGAGGAGGGGAGGAGGTGTGTGTGGTCAACAAAAGTGTGGTCTCTTACACCTCACTCTCCAACCACCGAGAGGGGGGGGGGCGGTCCGGTGGCGCAACGGTTTGCACCTGTCACCAGTACAGTGAGGGTTGGCTGTCCTGGGTTCAGATCTTGTCGCGGGCACACTGTCCTCCTTCTGTATGTGGCATCTGTTTACAGGGATGGCTGCTTTGCTGTGATGTAGCCTTAGTTGCTAACCTTTTTTAAGCTGGGGAGGGAGATCTAGATACCACATCATGCAGGGTAAGGGGGGGAGGTGTTTATCCCTCTGTGTTGTGTATGAGAGAGGTGGGAAGGACTGGTGGTACCGTTTTGGTTTCGCTACAGCTGACTGACCTCTAGGGTCTTTTCAGTTCATACGATTCAATCTTTTTCTTCCCGAATGGAGGACGGTCATTCGTGTAACACTGATCATACATGAAGTGACGCCCTTTTTTTTTGGGGGGGGGGGGTGGAGGGTGGTTGAGAGAAGACCAGAGCCTGAAAGAACTACAGTGGTTTGCAATGGTTTGGGTTAGGTTTAGGGTTAGTGCGAGGATTTCACGGTGTGTGTCATGGCGTCCACAACAACATATGTCGTTTGCTAGCCACTCATGTTAGTGTTAGAATCTGCTGTGCAATGTCTTATGTGATGTGATGACCGACTTTGTAATTGATTAGTGTCTCGTGTAAATCGTTTACAGAATAAAACTCGGGGTATCTGTGTCACTTTCTCGTATATAACTGACTTTGTAACCAGTGACCGCGTACTGGTATGTGACAGTACTTTAGGTGACAGAAGTAACGATCTCAGGGCGGATAAAACGGCTTAAATGAACTCAAATTAGGAGCCTGTTGCATGGCAGAAATAAATGTTGGGTGACATGCCAGGTTTACATGAGCAGATCTCGCAAAGTGTCACATTCCAGAACTAAAGCCTTATAACCTTATGTCTCACTTGCAACAAGTTCGGATACCAGCGCTGAATGGCGAGGGTCTCAGGAATGTTTCGGACATTCAAACAGCGGCTTGTGGTGGTGGCTTGCCTCCCTTGCACTGCGCGGCCGGCATGGCGCTTGCCGCTGTTGCTGCTGCTGCTGTAGATGTGCACACAGCTGATGGGCCGACCACGCCAGGCTCCCACTACCGCTACCCCTGTTGCTGTGGAAATCTTTCAGCTACAAGCGGCGCCCGTACAGACCGCGCGCAGGAACGAGTTCCGCGATAGTTGTAGCAGCCGATGGTGGAGTTCGCCTTCTCGGACGAGAGATCGCGGACTGGCCCTAACGGTGGCTTCCTTCGCCCTGGACGGTCCCCCGCCTTGCGTGTCAGTCGCATGGCTGGACCACTGGGCGAATGAGATGTGCTTATGTGTGGTCCGTAGCCACTACCTAATAACAAGGTGCGTTGTCACTAGTCCCTGACTACCTGTACCATACATGTACGATACAAAACACTGACAGCTGAGCCACTTACTTTTGTTCAAAACAACTTTGGAGATGGGCCACTTATCTGACAGGAGACTAATTGTGGTGTTGAGAACCTTTCCTGTGGAAACAGATTCTCCTCTGGCCAGCAGCGTGTGCTGCTAGTGTCGCTATGCACTCGGAGTACGTCTGTGATTCTTGTGGACTTGCAGTTTTCCGCGTGGAGTAGAGAGCAATGCACCGGTAAGTGTTGGCAGACAGCGCCCCCGCGCACTAGCATCACCTCAACGCCTGCAGGGCGAGAGAAAAACCCACATCTTTTGGCCGTTCATAAACGATCGTTTGATTTTTTTTGTCTCGCTCACTCTTTCTCACTTTCTCACATTTTCTCGTTTATTTCATTCATCACGACGCTTCAACACCTGGAAAATAACTTCTGTGGTGTATGAAAGCCTTCCGCTTGGGGAATAATTACACCTGAGATAAGTGATGCGCTTAGGTCGACAGGCTATTGTGTGTTTGTCATGGTGGAGTGCCTTTCTCCTTCGTTTTCTTAAGCTGTTATGGTCGTGATCGATATCCGTTTGTCAGCTCTGCTCTGCTTTTCGTGCTGCTCGGACAGGAACTGAGATTCATGTCTAATGCCGGACCAAATGATGTCACAGTCTCACTGCGGCCTCCGAGTGGCACGCTTCCAACGTCAGCCCTCGCTTGCTTATTACAGCCTGTCTCCTCATTGCTGCCAACTATACGGGCGAGAAAAAGATGATGGAAGCGGACCTAATAATCATTCTCTTTTTTTTTCTCTCTCTCTCTCCTTCCTGTCACTCTTTCTGTGTATCTCTTCTCCTCCTTCCTTTCTCACCAGTAAATTATTTCTCTTTCTCTCTCTCTCTCTCTCACACACACACACACACACACGCATACACCTCATTTTCGTTATGTTTCTTGATGTTCTGTAGCCGTGTTCTTTACTGTTGTTACCATGTATGTTATTTCCGCTGTGGTGTCCGCGTTGGTGTGGTGTTTCTAATAAGAATTTACTGCTGGTGTGGGTCCTTATAGCTGTTACTATATAAGACGTTTCTGGCGCTGCTATATATTGCTGTTTCTTGCAGGGTCCCCTCTGGTGCTCCTGTATGTGGCAATTTCTGGTGCTGGGTCCCCACTAGTGTTGGTGTATACAGTATTTTCTGGTGCTGGGTCCCCACTGGTGTTGCTAGGTGTGGTGTTTCTCGTAAGTCTTGGATGTTTCTGTATAGTGTGTTTATGGCAAGAAATGCCTAGTGTTTAAAGCTTAGTGCGAGGCCAGGTGCCCGAGGCTCTGGTCAGTCCGAGGGGCTAGGAGGGCACGTGAATGTGCGGGAAGGGGGAGCGCGGGGGGGTTCGTGGGAAAAAGATTGAAAGCCCGGGAAGCGCTGTGTGGTCTGAAAGCAATATGTAGAATATTAGAAAGCCATATCGATTGATTCAAGCTCAGCTTGTGGCTGCCATTTGTAAATACTGAACGCCTCATTCACGTCCGCCTGGCAGACGACCTCACAGAGCTGCACTGTCATGTTAAGAGCCAGGGAGATAGATCCCGGGTAGATGTGTCATATCTCTGACAGATGTCATCTTACAATAGTTCTCCCATCTTTCACTAAGAACGCACCTTTACTGACTGTAACAACTCAATACACACGAACACAAACTCGTACCTCAGTACACCTCTATATATATATATTTATTCTAAAACACATGTACATGTATATGCACACACCTAAACACACATACATATGAGAGAGAGAGAGAGTGATCTTCATAGAAGATATTAGGCCTGTTGAGGTTCTTCACCAACATAGTGCTTTAGTTGGACCACTCTCCTCTTCCGGAAAGATCTTAGTTCGAAATG
Organism: Marisa cornuarietis; assembly: GCA_004794655.1. Classification (NCBI taxonomy): domain Eukaryota; kingdom Metazoa; phylum Mollusca; class Gastropoda; order Architaenioglossa; family Ampullariidae; genus Marisa; species Marisa cornuarietis. The sequence goes on along the minus strand of SMMW01000046.1, from coordinate 1,587,931 downwards.
ATCTGGCAAAATGGAAAACTCGATCGAGAACTGGTCTGCAAAATGTTAGCATAAACGAGTCTTGAAAACTTGCGGTGACTGAGCTTGAATTGTCGACTGAGGTAAGCTTGCAGCGACTGACCACCCGAACTCCTCACAAAGTGTCTGGTGACTTGTATCACTGGACTGCTTGCAGACGATTTTTTTCAGTGAAGTCATAGAACGAGGCTGGTTACAAATAGCTTCCGGTTTAGTCACGTATCTGTTGAACTACTAGAACGAGGCTGGTGTATAAGAAGCTTCCGGTTTATTCACATTCATTGTTAAGGCTCGCCGAGACTAACAGCGGAGAACTTCGCAAGAGGTTCAGCGTTGGTCTCGGCAGACAGACAGTAATCCACCCTGTACACGTCCGTGGTCAGACCTACGAGGCAGGTGTTGCTGGGTATCGACACAGTCTGGTGGTGGTCTGTAGCAGAACTGTCGCCAGTCTTCATGCGGGGAACTGTGGGTAACAGCATCGTTATCAGTATTAGTCTCTGAAAGGTGCGTAGTAAGATTATCACCGGTCTGGAAGCTGTGTACGACAGAACTGTTGATATATTATGTCGAAGAAGAAATTTAGAGCGATTTAATTTGAAGGTACATGTCCTCACAAGCCTTTTGTCGATATTGCCGTGACCACTTAATGCTGTCATCTCGCTGTGATCTGTCCATCCTCTGAACATAGTGAACGCAGTGAACATATCTCCTTCCACTCACATCGCAGTACGGAGTTTCTCTTGTTGCTATGACCTGCAGTGCGGCTGTTTTGACATCGTGATTCCACGAAAACCTGAGCATCTGAATCACTTCCTGTTAAAAAAAGCGTGTAAGACTTATTAGGTATCTTATGATGCCACTTACTGCTGGCATGTGATACTATTTTCATCTTCCTATAATGGGGGTCAAGGAATAATGTAATATTACCCGGTGTTCCCCTAACAACTGTGGAGGCGGGTATGAAGCTGCTAGTATGTACTGTTTACTGCTTGGTGTACGCACGATGGCGATTCGCGCAAACGCTGACGAGCGAGCCCCGAAAATCCGCAGCCCTTGTCAAACCCCGCGCAAGGTAAGTCCAGGTAGATGGAGGCTTGAGGTGAGAGGCGAGAAGCTAATTTGATGATTACATTAGTGTCAGGGAGGCGCGCCGCTCGTCATGTGTATCTAAAGACTAAAGGCTAAAGACGAGCTAATAGTAACAAAACATTCAAGGATTATTTCATTTTGTTTATTTCTGTGCGGGATTTTGTGGGATTTTTTCCACAGCCATTTTTTCTGCTTCTTCCGTTATGTGGAGGAAGTGAAACGAGCAACGGGTGTTCGTTCTTTTTTTTCTCTCTGAAGCTTACAGCTGGTTGTCTAAAGCCAGAAACCTTGGAAAGCCAGGTTCAGAAATCAAACTGAAGAAATGACATGCAAACAAAATGAAGGACAAGAAAAAATATCAAAGTAACATCTTAAGTCCTAGCGTGTGTGTTTATGTGTGTGTGTGTGTGTATTTGTGTGTGTGCACGTGTGTGTTTGTGTGTGTGTGTGTGTGTGTGTGTGTGTGTGTGTGAAATCAAGTATGATGGTGAGGGTTGTGCATCACGGTTGCTACTGTTCGTTCGAAGTAGTGAAGGCTTTGGTGTTCATGTTAGTTTCGAGCTATGGTCAGCTTCACACTTGTCGCTCGGACGTGTTCCTGAGCAACAGTTCCATAGTGATCACGTGATCGTCCTGGGGGGGGTGTCCTAAAAATAAACATTCCATAGTGGTCAGAGAAGTGTCTTTTGAATAGGATATTTGCTAAGGAAATGAAGATACTGTTCTGGCAATGTAGGTAATAAAAATACATGTTTGCAATGTGCATGTAGAGGATTTTGCCATCAACGATACAGACGCCGATAACTTGACAGGATTTGACTGGCAGCTGTGTACAACATAAAATATGACTATCAGCGATGTCGACACCTAGCATTTGACCAACAATGTGGACACAGGATTTAACTAGCAAGTAGATGTGTAGACACAAGAGATTTGACCCTCGTGGGGAAACAGATAGCCAGCTGCTTAGAACCCTAGTGTCCGGGCTGAGAGGTGCGGCGGTTCGATACCTGCGAAGCGCAGTAAACTTTCTTCAATCGACCTAGCTGTTGGGAATTGGTAGCTGACTCTATCGGGAGTTGAAGAAGATAAAGGAGTGAAGGAAAGGAGATGGCCAACGCCCTTACTTAAAGTTGGCCCCGAGAAAAGTGAGGTCTCAAACACTTCTCTGATACAAGATTGACCATCAGCAATATAGACAATAAGGATTCGACTAATAGTTGTGTGGACACAGGATTTGACCATCAGCAATACAGACAATAAGGATTCGACTAATAGTTGTGTAGACACATAGGATTTGACCATCAGCAATATAAACAATAAGGATTTGACTAATAGTTGTGTGGACACAGGATTTGACCATCAGCAATACAGACAATAAGGATTTGACTAATAGTTGTGTAGACACATAGGATTTGACCATCAGCAATACAGACAATAAGGATTCGACTAATAGTTGTGTGGACACAGGATTTGACCATCAGCAATACAGACAATAAGGATTTGACTAATAGTTGTGTAGACACATAGGATTTGACCATCAGCAATACAGACAATAAGGATTCGACTAATAGTTGTGTGGACACAGGATTTGACCATCAGCAATACAGACAATAAGGATTTGACTAATAGTTGTGTAGACACATAGGATTTGACCATCAGCAATATAGACAATAAGGATCTGACTAACAGTTCTGTAGACACATAGGATTATAGACGATGTGACTAGTAGCTGTGGATGCAGCTCTAAGTATACGATTCGGATAAGAGAGAACAAAAATGTGTTCTAATAATGAACTGCGCACTCAGAAGCCGCATGTCGTTAGAGGAGACCAAGTTTTCTCAACCATAGGACGAGCTTGCGAAGACACCGACACCGTGCAACTGAACGACAGTCAGGGGGGTGTTGGGGGTGGGGGTGGAGAGTAGGGGTGGAGTGGGAGGTACATTGTGTCTTGAGTGGATGAGCGATGAATGCGGCGATTGATTGAACACAAGATGCAAAGTTTACGGCCATCGATTTTCACCCGGGTAGAAAGGCTGAAAACCGGGTAGGTGTTTGCCTCGCTCGCAACCTCATTGTTATGATTATTTGCCAGAGCAAACGGTTGTGGCTGGAACTGTCAGTCACAGTCGCTTGCATGGGGCAAGCCAAACTCAGGCCGTCTGCTGCTCAAGGAGACGAGGGAGGTCGGGTGCACAGTGGGGTTATCTGGATGTCCAGCAGTCCGCTACAATGCTAATAAAATATTAATAGATTAGCTGACCGCTTTGCCTTATGATCCAGCTAGCTGGACTGTGCATTCTGTCTCGGGAGCTCTTCCTTATCAAAAGCACCAAGACGCTAAGCTTACTTTCCTGACAAAAAATGACTTATTTACATTGTACCATAATGTTTTGACAGATCCTTGACTGGACTTTAGTGCTCGACAAAACATGTGTGTGTTCGGACCAAACTTTACTGGAGGACGTGGGCTCCAACATGAGCGAAATTCACCACAGAACCCGGAACCCAACAAGCGAAATGATGTGCCGGGTTTCCTGGAACCTCTACGGAAACAAAAAAAATAACAATTTACGGATTTTTTTTATAGAACATAGCTACCTGGTCAGTTTTTTGTTCAACTGTTGGAGCTGGTAAAGCTACATTCGTGCCATTTATAGAAGTCCCTGTGGCTCGACAAGGCTGAGGGTCAGTCCTTCCTACACTGGCTCTTTGGCCCAAGCGGTCGCTGACCACGTGATGCTGTAACAGTCCTGATGTAGCAGCCCGGACATAGCGGTCGTGATGTAGCAGTCCGTCGCTAGGTAACAGGTTGTTTACTGGGATTCATGACCAGTTCTGGCAGGTTATCTCCCTATGAACATTTAGTGTGACATTACAACGCTCCTTCGATCAATGTCGGACAGGTCGAATTTCACGAAAAAATGATAAAAGCTGAAATGGAAAGCGCACCAGGAGAGGGGACGGGTCAGGTGGCTGTATGGAGGCCAGCAAGTGCACGAGACATCGTGTATCCCAGGTCACTGGGGTCACCCACGGTCATTCTCATGGTGACACACAAGCAGCAGTCTGAGGGGCTGGGAGTCAAAATAATTTTATTTTATAATCAGTTTCATGAGTCTTGGTAATTTTTACCTTCCAAGCTTTGTATAGTGTCTCATAAACTTGCTTAATTTTGCTAAATAATTCCACCAAATAACTGCGCTAAATAATGTCAGCAAAGAAACAGAGTTCCCATTGAAGATCTACACTTGTGTAAATTATAATTAATCATCTGCATCTCACGAAATTTGTAAACAACACAATACATCAGGAGAATTCGATGAATTTCTTCTGCAGGATTTTCGTGTGATTTATTATTCTGTTGTGGTGAAGCTTGAAAGAAATTCCTGAGACGTTTTCTGTGTATAATTATACTGAGAAGTGTTAGTTGCCTTGTCCCTTGATATTTACTGAGTTCTTCTACCCGCTACTGTGTCAACAGGCATTGACTACAGGTCTCATAGACATTGGACAATTGCCGAAGTTGTTAATTAAAGAATAGTATAAAAAAATAATTTAAATTTACAAATTTTGGAAGTCTTTTCGCCAATAACCTAAACAGCTGTTGACTATTGCCTTATAACCCTTACTTCCTTATAGGGTTAATACTAATTGCTTTCTAGTATAAATAGTCTTATCTACACCATTTAATTCCGTTTTTTCTTCTTTCTGTCTATCCATCTTGAGGTTATCAGACGGAGATGTTTATATATCCAGTAATTTCATTGTGTTTGCCACATCTATGGCGTCTTTATCTCAAAAAGACTATGCAATCTTGTCTTTATGTGAAGTCCTTCAGAAATAATGACAAACAGATATTGGAAAACACGTGGAAACACATTTACACGTACATGTACATAAACATATGCTTGCCTATGAAAATACTCAGTACCTACACATGTACAGGCAGACACATATACATGCGTGCATACATTCAGACATAGGTATGCAGCTGGATACAGAAGGACTTTTTTGTTGCGAACACACATGTTAACAAACCGATCGTAAAAGTCTTTTAAGAACGCGATCTTTTTTTTTTCGAAAATGTGATGGCAGCTAGTATATGGCTCGTCATCAGCAGGATAAAGAGTGTTGAAGAGGTCTTGCTGGAGGGTCTGGTCGTGTTTTTCTTGGCCTGGCTCAAGAAATGCGAGCGATGGCGAGTGTTTATCGAACTGCGACCTGTAAGAGGCCCGCCCGCCGCCCCGACCTGTGCACGGGACTCCCGTATCCTCCCGCATCCTCCCGCTCTCTCTCTCTCTCCCTATCGATTTAACGGCCCAAATGAAAGATGTTCACCGTTCGCCTCCCCTCTTTCAGGAGCACCCTTCCCTTCTACGTCACTCAGTCTTACCGCGTGTGCTGTACCCTGGGCCTCCCGTTAGCCCCCTTAATGGTCGACTGTGACAAAAGAGAAAGTCCGGTAATCTGCGCCGGATTCCCAGGAAGTAGGGGAGCAGACCCTGGGCTCCGGCCGGGAGAAGTGGGCGGCCAGAGTTTCCCCCTTTCTAGTTCCCCACTCCCCCCCCCCTTCCAACCGTTAGCCTCCATCGATCTCGTCCTCAGCTCGCGCTCCGAACAAGTCGTGTGATAATGAATCCGATTTTCCCTCCACGCCGAGATCGTGGACCGCGCTTTCCACATGACTGACCGCCGGCAATCACTGAAGGCAGCGGAAGATTTTTTTATGGAGGAACAGTTTTCGTTTTCTTTCTGTCTTTTCTGTTCGTATTCTTTGACCGCTGGAGGTAAAGATGTTTTATAGGCTTGGTCAATGCGGTATAGAGCGCTAGTGTGCTGACCACTTTCTGTGATCACTGATCCACACGAGCGGCTCGGATGCCAGCTTGAACGTCGAGGCTTAGCCGAGTGTGACGGCGTGACAGTTTATAGTGTTCTACTGTCACCTTGTCACTGAGACATGTAGGTGCTGCTGGTCAGCTGACTACGAACGGGTAAACTGAGTCCTGTGGCCAAAGGGACAGGGAACTCTAGTGTTGACCGTGTCCTGGGCGAAGCATATGGAATGCCAGATGCTCCAACGTCTGGAGTTAAAAGAATTGCCCTGCTGGACCTTCTTTACCTCTTGCCATCATGGATCTGCGGGAGGTTGCCTCGCAGTCATGTGTGAAAATGGCGTCATAAACAAACTGAATCGTTGCCGCGTGGCGCCATCAAGCTCTCTCATCTCTGTGTGTGTGTGCATGCGCGTGCACGCGTAAGAGAGACTTTATGTATGTATGCATGTATGTGTTAGAGTTTGTGTGTGTGTGAATGCATGAGTGAATGAGTAAGCGAGCGAGAAAGAGAGAATGTGTACGCTATTTCATTGAAAGTGATGAAGTAATTGTTATTCACAGATTCGTGTCGATAAGTGTTAGTATGTCGCTTCATTACTTCACGAGGGTTTAAAGCTTGCATTTAGGTTCCTGTCTCTTTCTGGAGAGATCTATGTATGATGCACAAGCATGCACGTGTACTAACAACAACACACAAACAGGCACGCACGCACAGAGAGAGAGAAATGAGAGGTCTGTGGTGGTACACTGATTGCCTCGCGTAGGGCCCTGGCCCGCTAGGGGATGGAGAACAAATTTAAAACAAACAGCCTTGTACTTAATGTCTCGCGGGGGTTCTGAGCACGCTCCCGGACTTGTGGGAAGCAGGGCCCATAATCCAAGCTTCGCCACACTCACTGCGTCCCGCAGAGACTAGAACGCGGTGTGCCAACAGAAGGAAGATGCTGGAATGTCTGACAGAATCGAGACGTAAGAATGTCTGACAGAGACGGGGTGAAGTCCTTTCTGACATTGAAGATGTACAAATCTCTGACAGAATCAAGACGTCGTGGGGGTGGACAGAGCCAGGATATCGGGATGTTGGACTGAGAGGATGTATAGGCGTTAAAGGGCTTGTTGGAAGACGACAGCATGTTGGACTGTAGGGAAAAACGGAGATCTAGAGCTTTTGGCAAGAGATCAATGACTAGCTGACACCGGAACACGACCAGTTCCTACCAGACACAGACATGGGTAGGAGAGAGAGGGGGAGCTAGGAGTGGGGTCACGTTTTTTTTTAAAAAAACCCTTCCAAGTCAGCATTTTATTAGGACATAGACACATAAGACACATACACAGACACGCGCGTGTACAGAGAGAACTGAGCTCCTGTCTATCGGCCCACCAGTGTGTCCTAGCTACCTTAAGTGTGTGTGTGTGGCAGGGTGACCCATTCTCACATTATATATTTGTGTGTGTGGGTGTTGCAGGGGGACCCAGTGTGACATTTTTGTGCTGTAGGGAAACCTGTGTGACATATTTTTGTGTGTTGCAGGGCGGCCCAGAAGCTGAGTAAGAAGAAGAAGCGTCAGCAGTCCCAGGAGCCGGAGCCGCCATCATACCCCACCTCCTACGGCCACGTGATCCGCCTGACCCCGCCCCCGGCTCCGCCATGTCTGCTGCGGACTGTTGGACGCCTCCAGAACCCAGGAGTGGGCAAGGTAAGGGCGCCCATCACCACGGATCGCCTGTTGTACATGTTCTCTCGCACCTGTTTCTTCTAAATTGTTTTGTGGAAAGTTGCTAGTTACTCGGTGGTATCTGACCTGCAGTCACGGGTGTGTGTGCTGGAATGGGGGCCGGAGAACATCTGCTGGCGGAACTGACAACACGCGGTTGCTGAGGTCGTCTTCCCTGGCCTGGCGGTGCATGCAATATCCTAATGCTTGGTGCCCTGCTTCTTTTTCCTGTAGTCTTCTGGTCGGTCTCTACTAGAAATTTCAACGTGTTGTAGATTTGAGTGTATCGGACTACAAGAAAGTGTGTGTGTATGTATGTTTCCCCAACCGCATCTTCTAATTTGTTGGTTTCAGCTGTTCAAAAAGGTAAAGGTAGTCACGTGAGATTACGGTCAGACGGGAGTGAGGTGTGTGTGTGTGTGTACAGCGAGATGTAGAGTGAGGTGTAAGAGCCATCACTTTTCTCTGTGCCATCTCCTCTCCCTCGCTGCCTTATCTTCCCCAACTCTTTACAGGATCGGGTGTACCCACCCCACAGCTAGATCAGCTGCGGGAAGTACTCTGCGTCACACGGGACCGGCTATTCAGCTCGCCACTGGGTTCGGATGCCAGTCTCTAATCATTACCTGTACTCTCCCCCTGTTATGAAACATTTCTGTGATACAATCGCGATCACAACATCAAGACCATCATTTTTATGCCGTGCAATTCCCATCCGGTATCACTGGCATGCTTCGTCCTAATCAGGGGCTATGCTTAGACTAACCACAGGCAGGAACTAAGCGGCTATGCGGCACGGGAGGTGTGTGCTGGAATGCACTTTTCTTATCCCCAGCTTCACGATCAGGGGCTGTGGTGTTAGTTGACAACAACAACAATAACAATAATAATAATAAATACGTGAATTATATAGCGCATATTTATGCTCGTAAGGAGCGCGTTTTTTAGTGCTTGGGACAAGAACAAGGCATGGACAACATAGACAGGACAGAAGGATAAACAACAAAGCTGATGACTAATAAAAGATAAATATAGAAAACGATGGGGTAACAAAAACTAAGGGTATCGTGATTCTGCAGAGGAAGACGAGTAGTGAAGTAGCCAATAGATGAAAAAAAGGTGGGAGAGGAGTTGACGATGGACGAGCTTTGTGTGGACTGTTGTTAGGAGTAATGCTCAAGGAAGAGATGTGTTTTTAGTGTGTTTTAGTGTGTTTTAGTGCACATTTAAAGAACTCGATGATGGGTAGGTGGCGGATATGGAAGAGTATAGAGTTCCATTGTTTTGCTGCACAGTAACAAAACTCTGGTGATGGTATGTTTTTGTTTTGGTGACAGATATAGGAAACGGTCGTCAGACAAAGAGTGTAGTTGTCTGGCTGGGATGTACAGTTAGCTGTACCAACATGGCTGATGTTAGTCCGCAACCAGTTGTACCAACGTAGCTCATGTCAACCCACAAGCGACTTACCACGGAGTCCGATGCTCGCCCACCACCGCCTGTAGTAACGCGACTTTGATGATGTCTCAGCTGAGTAGAAAATGTAGTTTCATTCCTGAAGTTGAAAATGTGCAACAGGAGGGGAAAAAAATCATAGAGAGGGGAGGGAGGGGAAAGCACGAGGAGACACGTGACAACAGCACTACGATCGCCTCACCTACTCTCTTACACTAAACACAGACTCGTGAGGGACCAGACAGCGGCCTACCGTTACTCGTGTGACGGGAAAGTTATGTGTTGGGGAGGAGGAGGATGAGGAGGAAAGAACATTTGGCTTGCTAAGACTTGGTGAACAACGGGGTCCACAAGAGAGGTCCCAAACACCGTCCAACAGCCAGCATGTAAGAACAGCAAGATCTCTAAGTCTAAATCATGTCTGTGCAAAAGAAAGATTGACGGCTTATCGCATGTCAATATTCAATATTGATTATGATTATTTCACCCTTCAGGGGATGCTGAGACAGTATATATATATACCTATATGTAGCTACAACGCCAGAAGGAGTCACACACAAGGGTTCATGTTATGCAGTTAGGACTGAGTGAGCTCGAAGAGATGAGATGTCTGGTGACTGAGGATGTGAAGGGACGAGTGTCACGAAGTTTGTGAGTCAAGTACGAGTATTCACGTCACTGCTACGTTCGCTAACTGGAGGATAACGGAGGGTTGATGAGGGGGGAGTGGGGCTGACCTCGCGCTCGTCCTTCACGACTAACGGTGACTTCCCCTTTCCTCTCGGGGTGGCTGCGTCTGATCAGAAACGGTCCTCTCTTTTTTCTTTCTTTTTTTTTTCGCGTACCCGCCATGTTTGGAATCAGGCCTTCTGGAAAATCCGGTCTTCCGGGAACAGCACAGAAACTTGAGACTGAAAAAGAGAATTTCATATTTTGTCGCACAGGGTATTGGCGTTTGGAGGGGCAAGAATGTGTTCAAGAGACAAATGTCCACTCCTCTCCGCCCTCCTCAATTTTCCTTTGGGACAATCACCTAACAGCTGTATTCGTTACAAGCTGCAGTTTTTCGCTAGTGCAACACCGTGAGAAAGTCAAGTAGGCAGGCAGGCAGACACACAGACACAAGTTAGTGACTGATTTATGCGGCGAACTAAAATTGTCACGACATTTCTCTCCATCTTGGCAGACTTTATTAAGCCACGGTACTGTGCATTAGTGCAGAGCACAGCGCAGCCCAAAAATTGTTGTGATATGGACAAATGTGGGTTTGATGTGGGCATACAATTTTTCTAATTTATGGTCAGATGTGGGCTTGATTTGGCATACCATTTTTCTAATTTTATGGCCAGATGTGGGCATACTATTTACATAATGGTACAGAAGCCACCAAGATGAGGGTCGTGGCTGGCTTAGTGCGCTGGAAACGGTGGTTCGTTTAAAACGAAACGAGGAAAATCAAATGTGAAATATCCGCATGGAATAAGATGAAAGCCTTCACGGCCTCTTTCCTTAACTGCATGTGATTGCGTTCATCAAAGCCTAAAAATAATGAGGAGATAGTTTCCCTGATGAGTTTTGAGAAGTCAGACAAGGACGGCTTTCTCCTGTCGGAGTTTGACATCATCTCCCACATGGCGGTTAGAGTTGGTGGCTTGCACCGCCGGCAAGTCGCTCACCCCGCTGATTGCTCTCGCCAAGTAAGTAAGTGAGGCGGGGGAGTGGAGACGAGGGGCGGGGGGGAGGTCATTGATATGAAGACATCTTGCATACTATACAACTCGCACTGTCGCAAATTCCTTGAAGAAACAATTGTTGAGTGATTATCACTTATCGCTTCCTCTTTCCTCTCCGTATCGCTGTAATTTATGTATTTATGTGTCACTTTATTGCGTGTGAGAAGAGCGGATGTTCACTGTATCATGGCCTGATGTGAACAGGTTGAGAGGGTAATGAGAATGTGCAGAAACAGATGTGATGTACACATGGAATGTGTTTCGAGAGTTTCCGTAATGCTGTGGAGAGAGAGACCTCATCAGTCCCGGGTGAATGAGGTCTGCATCGTCATCAACCCGTCACTTCCGTCAAGAAAACGCTACTCTCTTCTCCGGAAAGGCGGCGCCCGGGTCGTTTCCGGTGCCTTCAGAACATTAGGCGCATGCCCTTCTGTCGCCAGCGCCAGTCACAGCAAAGTCTTGTCCGCCAGCAACACCGACAACAGAGGCTGCGCAGGGCGTGCTTGCTGTAGCTGCTGCTTGCGCGACATACAGTCATGACTTTGCGCATGTAGACCTTCACAGGTTTGTGTCTGCGCCCTGACTTCTACTTGCAGGGCTTTATTATTTACTGGCAGAGGCTGATGGGGGTTACTGTAGGCAAATAGAAGAATCTTTCCCGGAATGCTGAAGGTAATGATGACAGCTGCTGGCTGTAAGGGGTGCGAGTGCACACCTGCTCCTGACGACATAATTATGAGCGCTGGAGTGTTAGTGAACCACCCTGCCACCCCTCTCACCCCTCTCACCCCCCACAACTGCTCTTGGTGACATATTATGAGAGCTGGAGTGTTAGTGAACTGCCACATGCCCACCCACAAAACTCGCGCGCACACGCACACACACACACACACCTGCTGCTGACGACATAATTATGAGTGCTGAAGCGTAGGTGAACCACCTACCCACCCACCCCTCACAGAGAGTCAGACAGACAAGCACACCTGCGCATGGTGACTTAATTATCAGTGCTTGAGTCTTAGTGAAGCGCTCTCTCTCTCTCTCACACACACACACACACAAACGCCCACCCAAGTCCTCCGTGGGGTGAAGAGTGTTGTGTAATGAGGAAAGAGGCCAGCCTGGAAACTGACTGAATCAAGCGCTAAGAGCACTGCTCAGCTACTTGCATTCTGTAGCAGCGCACCGTAACCAACATCACTTTCCTCCAGCTTTTCTCCTGACGATCCGGCGCGCGCCAGCAAGACTTGATGCACGTGAGGTGCATGCTATTCATTAGCAGCCTGTGCCCTTCGCTACCATAGTGCATGGCGAACAACCGAGGGTGGATGGCGGGGGGTGTGTGGGGGGGGGAGACGTGGAGGTGAGGGTTGGAGAGCGCCGTGATCAGTCCATATCCTCCACATCCGCATGCATGAAGGGAAATTATGTTTTTATCACTTACTGTCGGTTTTCCCTTAATTACCAGGCGGGCATTATGAGCAAAAGGAGAGCCTCATCTGGCATAAAACTTGGCCAGGAACGGTTTTGGCGAGGCCAGCAGCATGCCGCAGTCCGCAAGCTGCGTCCTGAAATTGCTTGCCGTCGACAACGCGACTGGAGGCATGTCGAAGTGGTCCTTGTTCGGCGTGCGCTTCTCTCCCCTGATTAATATACAGACACGGGTGCGTCGAGTGCAGACAGGCGTGATTTAAATCTAGTCCTGTCATGTCCTTGCACATCATTTTATTTTACGGGAGAGAGAAAGTTTCTGTGCGCGTGAGCCAATTTCATGTTTCATTCCTGTAAGCGAACAATCTGTACACAAAAAGAAATATGGTCATTCCTCAAGATCCCAAGCTCAAGGAAAACGGAGAACATGTAGAAGTGTAGCTGGTGGAGATGTACATGGCGCAAACAACGTTGTTGGCGTGAAATACAGCAACTGAAGCCACGTAAAGTAATTCCCAGAGAGAGAGAGAGAACTCGTTGCACTCAGGCATCTGTGCAGAGTTACGCCCCAAACTGCTGTACATAGAGAAAAGCTCTGACGGACGAAAAATTTTTGTTTGTTTTATTTTTAACTACTTTTTAAATATTTTTATACGAAAGACAAAAGCTGAAATAATTTAGAATTTTTTTACCTCATATAAAGTTTATTCATGGGCTTTGGAGACATGACGGCAACCTGATTACTGGCACATCAGCAAATGATGATCAGTGCTGACCACGTGATGATTGACCGTGGGTCTGCTTATGTTTGGGTGAGCTTCCGACACAATGACTATTTAGTATCACGATGTTTGTTACAGAGGTTTTATGTCCGTCCACAGCTTGTCTGTTGTTGTGTAAAGCAAAGAAAGTGATGATCACAGAGAACACACTGGGGTGTGACAGAGAATATAGACTGAGCTACTGTGTAACATGTCACCACCACCGCGCAGTGTATCAGTCACTCAATCCTTTCAACACATACACGGAGCCTGACAAACACGTGTTCTTTCACACAAATTAAAAGAAAAGAATGACTTGTCTAACGAATCTCTCTGCTTGACTAAGTATGAATACAAGACGAAAACAAGAAAAATACACAAATGAAAAGTCAGTTAAAAAACGATTCCTACATCCAGATTACTTTAAAATAATAAAATCCCTAACCTTTGAGTCCTGCCTTTCTGAATATCTACAAGAATACCTACTCACCTAATCGATCTATATACTCCTAAACGCCCTACTCAACAAATTCTTCTTACAATTCCTACCCTACTAGTCTTTCCGTCCTAAACCTCTCTCTTCTCCTACCTGACTAACAGCTCCTCGCGCTCTCCCTCACGTCATTTCCTTCACTTTTTTACATCACTCATACACGTCTTCCGAACAACTGACGTCATTCACGCTCTTTCGTTCTTCCACAATAATCCTAATAAAATTTAAGCTTACTCACGATACAATCAATAACTAATAACAATGATACCTGACATAACAACTCAGGTACATCAGATGTACTTCACTCTTCTGATGTTTGCCTTACCTGTCTGACGTCTCAGGTGCGCACTTCTTTTTAACAAATCCGTTAAAGCTGATGGCAACACAAAACTTAGGAGGAACAACTTTATTTCCTAATGATATTGTTTAGTATTTAATGAAGGACACTCAAAGCATACAGCGTTATAATTCACAACTGTACAAGTACTCAGACATGGCTAGTAGGTCCCGAAGAGCTTGACCTTTTGGTTCAGAAGAAACTACACACAGCTGGTTTGTTAAGAAGAAACTCAACGTGACTGGAGGAAACCAGACTTTGCTGGTTAGTTCAAAACAAACCAGATGTGACTGATTGGTTCGACAGGAACAGAATTTCGCTGGTTGGTCCAGAAGACATGGCAGACAGGTTCAATAGTTGGCTCAGGTTTGACAATGTTGAACAGTGCGTATTTATTTTGACGGAAATGGTTTGATACAGCAGTGCAGCTCAAGTCAAAGGCCCCCGTGGGCCCGGCTTCTCGTGCCGGGGGTGAACACCCAGCCTCTCTCTGGCTGGGTGACCAAGCTGGCCCACCCCTTTCCCTTAGGCTTTTCTCCTTTCTCCCTCACTGGCCCTTTCACCTTCATTCCTTTCTAAACAAACATCTCTCTATCACACTCCAGTTTTGCCTTCTCTATCTTCTACCTACACTGGCCTTTCCCTATCATCTTCTCCAATCATGCCTTTCTTTCAATGCAGCTCTTTTCTCTGTGGCCTCCTTTAGGCCCCCTGTGTTTGCCGTGCAGGGCAACCCGTGACGGGGGAGGATGGGATCCTGGAGGTTGAGGTCCCTGGTGGGCTGCGGCCTACTATACCAACACACCTCTTTGGCCCGGACTTCTCCTAGACGGGAGGTTGGTGTGGCCCACACCAATCAATCGGCTGGTCGTGCATTGCCCTAGCTTCGCTAGAAGGCTGCGGCCGGGGTCAATCTGGTCTACACACTCTGTAGGCCAGAGTATATTCCTTATGTATCCCTGGTGCGACCCTGCTGGAAATGCCCTAAGTGGTACCGCTCGGTCGCATCCCCTTGTTGGACTCCATGGTGGGTGGGGAGCATAAGGAATGAAACAAATGAAATTCATTATGGCAAAAAAAATCAAATCTGGGGAAACGCATACGTGAGAATGAGTCTTCGGACAGTGAGGAAGAGGTTCGAGTGAATGTAAGAGTGAATGTTGAGGGGGCCTGGCCCCGCTTTCTTCTGGTTGAGGGTACAGAGCCGGCCCAGCCGCTCTCATCCCTTTCACCATTTGCAATTTCAAAGGGCTTCAAAAATATATCAACAGATTTCTCATCCATCAAACGTTTGCGCTCTGGACAGTATCTTGTACAGTGCGCAGACCAGAAGGCAAGTGAGGCCCTGCGCCGATGGGACGGAAAACGGTTCATTGACCGTCCTATTAAAGTAACTGCACATCGATCCCTCAACTCTTCCAAAGGGGTCATTCGTTGTCCTGACCTGGCTGGGATGTCGGAACCTGACATCAGGTCCGAACTGGCATACCAAGGGGTCACAGCAGTACAGAGGGTCACCCTAAAGAAGGATGGAAAATCTGTACCAACCAACACTCTTTTTCTCACTTTCTGCCTTCCTAAAATACCCGACACCATTGATGTTGGGTATTTGAAGGTAAAAGTCTCTCTTTTCATACCTTCTCCGTTGCGCTGCTTCAACTGCCAGCGTTATGGTCATGGGGCAAGCTTTTGCAAGTCCCAAGCCCGCTGCTTTCGTTGCGGTGGGACTGGCCATGCTGCAGCTGATTGCACTTCAAGCGCCAAATGCTGCAACTGTGATGGTGCCCACACGGCTTCTTCCAAAGACTGCCCAAAGTGGAAGGAAGAGGCAGCCATTCAGCGCGTACGCGCGGAATCTGGCGTTTCATACGCCGATGCTCGCCGTCGCGTTGTGGGTGGCCCATCTCCCACTGTAGGCTCCATTTCCTACTCTGCAGTCGTGGGAAAAGACCATCGAACTCTATTGCTATCCAGACGGACATGACATGGGTCTCTTCTGAGGGCCCTGTCCCAGTCAGACATGTTATGCCTCCTCCTCCTCCTCCTGCATGCAGTGGTGGCACCCAGTCATCACAAACAACACAAACACCTCAGACCACTCAGACCACACAAGCACAAACACCACAGGCCAAACAACCTTCACCAGTCAGACAAACTACACGCCCACAAGCACGTAACACAAAATCACCAAAAGGAAAAAACACTACACAACAGACAGACAAGAAAAACGCACAATCAAAACCTAAATCACCTGAAAAACCCACTACACACCACAGCACATCTGGGGCCACTACAGCAGCAACAGTAGTCCCTGTTTCAAATCGTTTTGCCACTCTTGGCGAGCAGGGGATGGATATAGATGAGCGGCGTTTTGCGTCGCCTTCTCCATCCCGCCGTCCCCTGCCTTCTTCACCTTTCCCCTCTTCTACCTCTGCTACTGTGAGGCGTTCAGCCTCTTTCCCTCACAGATAGCATGTCTACAATCCTTCAATGGAACTGTCGAGGGATCCGAGCAAACTTTGAAGAACTTCGATGCCTAGCATCTAGCTTCTCTCTTGATGTTATAGCTCTTCAGGAGACTCTTCTCCTACCTTCTACCACCTTTTCTTTTAAAGGCTTTCAGGTTTTGCGTCAGGACTCACAGACTGACGTCCCTTCAGGTGGGACTGCTCTTCTTCTCCGTTCCCACCTCTTGTTTAGCCAGATACCACTTTCCACTCCTCTTCAAGCAGTTGCTGCCCGGGTTACCTTGGGCAAAACTATCACTATCTGCAGTATCTATCTTCCTCCTTCTGCTCGGGTCTCCCGACAAGACCTTGAGGGTCTTCTGACCCAACTTCCTTCTCCCGTCCTTCTTTTAGGGGACTTTAATGGGCACCACCCCCTTTGGGGTGGAACTTCGAGTGACCCTAGGGGAGAGTTGTTGGGATCACTTTTTATGGAAAGTGATCTCTGCCTTTTGAACGATGGCTCCAACACCTTTTGCCGTCCATACTGTAGCACAGTGTCAGCAGTAGATCTATCAGTGGTCAGCCCAGCACTGTTACTAGATTTTAACTGGGCTGTACACGACGACCTGTGCGGCAGCGATCACTTTCCTATAATTTTAAAATTTTTAAGTACTCTGGAACGGGACAAAATTTTTTCTAATGGCGGGTGGAACCTGACTAAGGCAGACTGGCCTGCTTTCCAAGCCCTCTGCTCCACCCGCCTTTCTTCTACTTTAGATATCAACTTAGAAAAGTTCAGTAATGATAAAGAGCATCCTGTTAGAATTTTTACAAATATATTAACCGAGGTTGCTTCGAAAACAATACCGAAAAAGGGACACGGAATCAACATCTACGTGTCCCTTGGTTTACAGAGGAGTGTCGGATGGCTCAACACGACCGAAAGAAGGCTCAGCGCCTTGCCTTTCGCCATCCCACTCCAGAAAATGTGCTAAATTTTAAACGCAGCCGAGCACGAGCTCGATACATTTTTAAACAGAGTAGAAAGCTTGCGTGGCAGAGGTTTGTGTCCTCGTTATCATCCCGCACCACCTCCCAGGCAGTGTGGGCGGCCATAAGAAAGATTAAGGGAAAGTTTCAGGCAGGCTCAGTAGGCCACCTGCAGGTTGGAGACTCCATCCTCACAGAGGCACAGGATGTTGCAAACTCATTGGCATCCACCATTGCACAAAACTCTTCTTCTTCCCACTACTCTCCAGAATTTCAGCACCTGAAGTCTGTTCAGGAATCTTCTAGCTGTGACTTCTCTTCTAACAACTCTGAACAGTACAACCTACCCTTCTCTCTTGAAGAATTGCAGCAGGCCCTCCAGAAGTGCAATGACTCTGCACCTGGCCCAGACAACATTTCATATCAGCTGCTGACTCATCTTCCACAGGTCTCTCTCCGCCTCCTCCTAGATATCTTTAACTTTATCTGGGGGTCTGGCTGTTTCCCTCCCTCGTGGAGTGAGGCAGTCGTGGTGCCCATCCCAAAACCTGGTAAGGATCCCTCTGATCCCAACTCTTACCGTCCTATCGCCCTTACTAGTTGTCTGTGCAAAACTTTAGAACGCATGGTGAATGCCCGGCTCACGTGGCATCTTGAGTCTCATGGCCTCCTCTCCAACCTGCAGTGTGGCTTCAGAAAACACCACAGTACCACGGACCATCTGGTCCGTTTTGAAACTTTCCTTAGAGATGCATTTGTTAGCAAAGAACATGTGTTAGGGGTCTTTTTTGATTTGGAAAAGGCGTATGACACAACCTGGAAGCAAGGTATTCTGTTGGACCTTCATGCCCTTGGCTTCCGGGGTCGTATGCCTATCTTCATTGAAAACTTTCTATCTCACCGACTTTTTCAAGTTCGTGTAGGGTCTATTCTGTCTGCTCCTCAGGAACAGGAAATGGGCGTCCCACAGGGCAGCATCCTTTCACCAACTCTCTTCAACATTAAAATAGATGCTATCCTAAAATCTGTCTCTCCAGGTTTGGAGGCCTCGTTGTATGTAGATGACTTTGCTCTCTGCATCCGAGGCCGTTTGCTGCCATGCCTCGAACGCCGGCTTCAGCTGTGCGTAAACGGTGTGCAGAAGTGGGTGACAGAAAATGGCTTCAAATTTTCTCCCACAAAGTCAGTATGCATCCACTTTTGTAAACTACGAGGCATGTTTCCAGACCCTTGTATTTCTGTCAACGGCACGGTACTCAAAGTAGTTCAGGAAGTAAAATTTCTTGGGGTCATCTTTGACCGTAAACTATCCTTTCTTCCTCATATCAGATCTCTACGCCTTTCATGTCAGAAAGCCTTGGATGTTCTTCGAGTAGTTGGCCATGTCAGCTGGGGGGCGGACCGCACGGTCCTGCTTCGCCTGTATCGTGCCCTGGTCCGCTCCAAGCTAGACTATGGATCCATCATCTATGGCTCTGCTCGAGAGTCCTATCTCAAAATTCTTGATCCTATTCACCATCAAGGGCTCCGCATCTGTTTGGGTGCCTTTCGCACCACTCCTGTACATAGTTTGTACGCAGAAGCTGGTGAGCCTCCACTGTCCCTTCGCCGTCTGAAACTCATGCTCTCCTATGTCTGTCGCTTGAAGTCTCATCCTGAAAACCCTGCTTACCGTGCCGTCTTTGGACCACAGCGTGCTGCCCTGTATGCTATTCGTACCAAGGAACAAAAACCATTATCACTCCGTGTGGCACCTCATCTGCAAGCTGCCGGAGTAGATATCCAGCAGGTAGAGCCTCTCCCTCTACTGCCAACTCCTCCTTGGACTCTTCCTGTTCCAGAGATCCGTCTTGATCTTACAGCCTTTAAAAAGGGGGACACTAGTGACCTCATCTTTCTTCAACACTTTCAGGAACTTCTTTCTGACTATCCTGGATTCTGCTGTATCTTTACAGATGGTTCCAAAGTTCCAAACGGTGGCCCTGTTGCTGCGGCAGCAGTTCCATCCTGCCAGCCGCAACGGGCCGCTTCAGCCCGACTTGCAGATGGCTGCTCTATCTTCACAGCGGAACTTCATGCCATCTTGCTAGCCTTGCAGCATGTTCACCGCTCTTCGGAGCACAACTTTTTGGTCATCTCTGACTCCCTTTCTGCCCTCCAAGCTCTTCTTTCCAGTTGTTTTGACCACCCTCTCTTGGTACAAATCCACAAAATCCATGGAATACTCATTCGCCGAAACAAAGATATTGTTTTCGTTTGGGCACCTGGCCACGCTGGTATTGCTGGCAACGTCCAAGCAGACCAGGCTGCCAGGGCCGCTTGCAAATTGTCTAGTCAGTTGAAATCGCTTGTATCATCTGACTGCAAATCTCTCTTCACGGCCTATGTTCAGTCACTGTGGCAACGCCACTGGGACACTCTGGGCCAAAACAAGCTACACGCCACCCTTCCCAATCTTTCTGACCGCCTACCTCCGTGCCGCCCTGTGCGACGGGAGGAGGTAGTCTTAACTAGACTGAGGTTAGGACACACCTATGTCACGCAATCGTATCTCTTACGAGGTGAACCACCACCTGTTTGCCCGTGGTGTACAGAAGTTTTAAATGTTAAACATGTATTAATTACTTGCCCTGAGCTCCAGAGTACCCGTCAGCGATTTTTCACAGCAGTTTCTGTGTCTGCTTTGTTTAGGTCCGTCCCATCGGCAGCAATTTTTGCATTTTTAAGAGGGATTGGACTCTTTCATAAAATTTAAGTTTTAAATTCCTGTTAGTTTTGGCTTATGGTTTTGGTTTGTTGACGGCCTTTTGGCCACAACAACCACTTTTATACTAGAATCACTCTTTTAAAAATTCTCTTGGTTGTGTTGTTTTTATTGGAATGGCACTGTTATATCTTTTTGAAGATCTCTGATGGAATTTTTGTCATAAATTTGTCTTTCATTGCCGTGATATAGCCTTAGTTGCTGGCACGGCGTTAAACCCTAACAAACAAACAAAGCTCAAGTCAAAGGGCCATCAACTTGAGTTGGTGGGGGGGGGGGTAGGGTCGGACAGGGGAGGAATGTCAAGTCGTGACTGGGACCCACTGCATGAGCACGCGAGTGACAGATCTTTGGCCGAGGCGATTGCTGGCAGCCCTTCTGACAGCTGTGTGACAAGCTACTGACGTCTCTTCTGACAGCTGTGTGACAAGCTACTGACGTCTCTTCTGACCGCTGTGTGACAAGCTACTGGCGTCTCTTCTGACAGCTGTGTGGCAAGCTTCTGACGTCTTCTGACAGGTGTGTCACAAGCTTCTGACGTCTCTTCTGACCGCTGTGTGACAAGCTACTGACGTCTCTTCTGACAGCTGTGTGACAAGCTACTGACGTCTCTTCTCACAGCTGTGTGGCAAGCTACTGACGTCTCTTCTGACAGCTGTGTCACAAGCTTCTGACGTCTTCTGACAGGTGTGTCACAAGCTTCTGACGTCTCTTCTGACCGCTGTGTGACAAGCTTCTGACGTCTCTTCTGACAGCTGTGTGACAAGCTACTGACGTCTTTTCTGACAGCTGTGTGACAAGCTACTGACGTCTCTTCTGTTAGCTGTGTGACAAGCTACTGACGTCTCTTCTGACAGCTGTGTGGCAAGCTACTGACGTCTCTTCTGACAGCTGTGTCACAAGCTTCTGACGTCTCTTCTCACCGCTGTGTGACAAGCTACTGACGTCTCTTCTGACAGCTGTGTGACAAGCTACTGACGTCTCTTCTCACAGCTGTGTGACAAGCTACTGACGTCTCTTCTGACAGCTGTGTGGCAAGCTACTGACGTCTCTTCTCACAGCTGTGTCTCAAGCTTCTGACGTCTTCTGACAGCTGTGTCACAAGCTTCTGACG
Source organism: Marisa cornuarietis (assembly GCA_004794655.1). NCBI lineage: Eukaryota > Metazoa > Mollusca > Gastropoda > Architaenioglossa > Ampullariidae > Marisa > Marisa cornuarietis. The sequence goes on along the minus strand of SMMW01000046.1, from coordinate 1,566,730 downwards.
TCTTCTGACAGCTGTGTGACAAGCTACTGACTTGTCTTCTGACAGCTGTGTCACAAGCTACTGACGTCTCTTCTGACAGCTGTGTGACAAGCTACTGACGTCTCTTCTGACAGCTGTGTGGCAAGCTACTGACGTCTCTTCTGACAGCTGTGTCACAAGCTTCTGACGTCTTCTGACAGCTGTGTGACAAGCTACTGACGTCTCTTCTGACAGCTGTGTGGCAAGCTTCTGACGTCTCTTCTGACAGGTGTGTCACAAGCTTCTGACGTCTCTTCTGACCGCTGTGTGACAAGCTACTGACGTCTCTTCTGACAGCTGTGTGACAAGCTACTGACGTCTCTTCTGACAGCTGTGTGGCAAGCTTCTGACGTCTCTTCTGACAGGTGTGTCACAAGCTTCTGACGTCTCTTCTCACCGCTGTGTGACAAGCTACTGACGTCTCTTCTGACAGCTGTGTGACAAGCTACTGACCTGCGGCCATCACAAGCATACTGTGCTTCCCTATTTGCCTTCATCTTCTTAGTTCCCCTGTTTATTTCACTTTGTATCCTCCCTCGTCTTTCGTTTGTTTCACACCTAACGCATTAGTTGGCTAAAGGTGCATACAATCTTCACAGTGTGTGTATATGTGTGTGTGTGTGTGTGTGCGCGCGCGCTGCCCTGAACCTACGTGAAACTGTCTTGTTATTGTTTGTAATGTTTTAAAACGTGGAAGTCTAAGTGATTTTATGGCCATCACAACTTTGATGTCATTTGTATGACATTTTGTACAGAGCACACAATACATTTCGTTTTTCTGTCTCCGACGATTATTCAGCCACCAACCGGGCCAAGAAACCGAAAAAGTCTGTAGGTCATCCTGATAAACGTCAAATACTGTGATAATTAACTGTCTTCACCAAGACAGCCCAGACCTTGTGCTCCAAGACACGACTCAGAGTTCAAGAATAAGGTTCCCATGAGAGATAGGCAAGGTCCACAGTGGTCGTGCCTCACGCTAGGTTCTCAAGTTGAGGCTAGCTGGGGATGGGCAGGAGTATAACCCATGAGAAGAAGCAAGGCCAACATGGCGTCTATTGACTCAGCATTACTTGAAGAACTGGGTAGAAACACTCATCTGAAGTCGTATCAACAACAACAAAAGACACGGTAAAATACAACTGAGCACACATGAGTGTCATCTGCAGCGTGGCAAAAAAATATATATAAGGACTTAACAAATTTCCTTAATCTGGATAAAAGATTTAGCTGTCTCAGTTGCTCCTATTTGTTGTTTGCAGATGAATGCGCCATAGGTTACGTATGCGGTCTAAGGTTCTATGCGAGTGTGAGTGATTGTGTGAGCCCCCCCCCCCGCCACTCACCACTCCCTAAACTGCCTTGTTTGAGCCCCACTGTTCCCAGCTGTAAGTAGGGATGAGATCATCAGTCTTCCTTCTCCCTGTCTGAGCCATCCCTAAAAATACCCCCTCCCTCCTCCTCCCCAGCAACCCCTGCCTATCTCTCAAAGCCCCCCCCCATTCGGCCCCCTGCCTATCTCTGCTGCTCTGTCGCCTCTCTGTCCACCCCAGTTGTGACGTACTGTCGTTTAAAGTGGTGACGTATCCCTCGTTCAATTCATGACGTAGTTTCTTCCTGTGTGCCTGGTCGAGCGTGAAACAAGCTCACTCAACCGAACTTAAGATACAGTTCTCTCTCAGGTCCCACCCCTTTCCCCGTGTGAGTGTGTGTGAGAGTGAGAGAGAGAGAGAGAGAGAAAGATTTTGACTTTTTATTGATATCTAACCATGGGCCATTGCTAACAAGGGGGGATAATAGCCCTGGACTATTGTTATCAAGGGGGAAGTAAGGAGAGAAATAAAAAGAGCCAGGTATAAGTGATCTCCTCAAAATGTACTAAACACCTTTTGAGTAATAATAATAAATTCCCTGTATTATGTATCCACGGGCATTGTGTATTGGCAAGTTGCGATGTTTAGAAGCCCAGAATAGAAATCTGGTTTTGCGCTGGTAAGAGATGGAGAGAAAGCAGCATGTGAAGGGGTTAAGAAGTGTTGTCAGTATGTAATACGCGATGCAGTCTGAATGTTTTTATTGCGGATGGAGGGAGGACCAGCGGTTTCTGTGAATTAGTGGTCGGGAAGAAGATGGCTGCGGTGAGTATCGATCAACTGCAAGCTTTCTAGGCAAGGGCTGTTAAGCTCGTCAGCATTTCCTCAAGACGATACGCAGCCACACAAGTGGTGTATGCAAATATTACTGCTAGGTACTTTAAAAACAGATCAGATGTGTATGGCCTTGACATTATACAGGAAATGAAGGGACCGAAGAGAAGATGCAGACCGCTTAGTGATGAAGGCCTTGGTCTACACACAAGGGACAGGAGTATGGGGGGGGGGACAGGAAAGTCATAAACACTTGGCAGTGTCGGTCTGTAGGGAGGACGGAAGAATACAGGCACGTGGCAGTGCTGATCTTTCTGGAGGACAGGAAAATCAGATATTTAGCAGGTCCTGTCTGTAAAGTGGACGGTAAAGGTACAGACAGGTTTTTAGTGAAGGGCGTGGCTGGGGGGGGGGAGAGGACTGGTGTTTTTAGCCGAGCCAGCAGCTAAGGTTATATATCACGGCAAGGCAGCCAGCCCTGTAAACAGATGTCACATGCAGAGAAAGAACCGTATGTCTGAGACAAGATCTGAACCCACGGCACTCAGTCCTCACTGTCAGGTTTTCGTGGAGGAAGCAAATCCGTAATTATCATGACCTTAAAAAAGAGAATCTCTCGGGGTGAGCCTGAGCAGTGACCAGAAATCGTCGCTGGCTGGACCAGTGTATTGAGTGATCGGTACACACTACACAGTGTGACATGTGGGTCGGTCTAGACACTGTAGTTGGTCACAGTGCATCACTTAGTTGTCCGAGTAACTTTAAGGTGCGTAAGTAACATGCTTGTCTTGCCATCCATCCATCCATCCATCCATCCATCATAACCAGCTTCTGACACTGTCTGCGGTCACGCTCTGCTTCACGCCAGTGGATGCGTAGCGAAGAACAGCAGCACCAACATGCAGGTCTGGCCGGCTGCACACTGCACACCCGCTGACTGCACGTGCGTGTTTTTTGACGAACGCCTCTGCTGACGAAATGTCTCTTGACGCGCGTGCGTCAGTCTGCTGACGTGCATGCACACGTGCGTCAGACGGAGCGAGGAGACCCGTAGAGCCGGGCGTCACGACTGGCCTAACCATAGCCTCCGATCCCCATTAAAGCAGGTCCCTCCATAGGTCTGTAGTCGGCACAACCTTGGGAACTTACTTTTAACCAATCGGAAAATTGGATACAATTGTGTTTAGGGTTTAGGTTAGTGTTAGGGTTTGGGTTAGTGTTAGGGTGAGGGTTACTGTTAGGGTGAGGGTTTCTTTTCCCTCTGTTTCGCTGTGTATGTCATGGGGTCTATAACAATCATAACAATCTGGTCAGTGCCTCGTTAGCCATACTCAAGTTATTCCTTCAGATTTGGAGATGCATAGAAGGGTGGTAAAAGCTGTCTCAAACACTTTATTCTAAATGACTGAAAGGTCACCTGACTACCTGTTACATTTTTATTACAATTAAATTTGCCAGTGTCGGCAAAGCTGCTGTAGTCATTATGTGCTTTTTCTCCTAAAAATTTTTTTGATTCTTATATTAAATTGTTTTACAAAAATTCCTCCATTTCCTCTTTCATTTTTTAAAAAATTTTTATTGGTAGCTCTGGAAATCATTTGTTAAAGCTCTAGCTCAAGAATTGTGTGCACAGGGTTGTTGTATAAGTTACCACTGAGTTTCTAGTTGAGTTAGAGTTTGGGGCACAATTAAAGAACAGACAAAACGGACGCGGAAGTGTTCCTTACGAGGAAGATGCGAGAGGCTGATCGCACCCAAGCCAGCGGTAAAAGAAAATAAAGACTCCTGTAGCGCCACTGGCTTCCCACTGACTTCCTTTGCGCATGCGCAGACCACCACATACGACTGCTACATTTTTATTAGTGCCAGGCCCTTAAATGAGACTTCAGCATATCTAATCTTTCACAAACATTAAGGCTACACCCAAACCTCAAACCTCATTAGCAGTAATGACTAGCTTCGTGTTCATGATTAGCTCTAATGGGAGATGAATGCTGTGTTCCATTATTCCTTCATCTTTCAGCCTTGTCGCGAAACCTACCAATGATAATCTTGTTCAGCGGCCTGTACTAGTCCCTGCAGTATGTAAGTAGTAAGTGCTTATGACTGAGCTGTGCTTGACAGAGGAACTTCGTGCGGAGAAACAAATCATGCAGAAGGAATGGGGAGGCTACTCGTGTTTGACAGACGGGAGGATAAGAATGGGGGCTGGTGTGTCTGAAGGAGAAGGAGGGGAATGCCGCTTTCCTCCCCTGATGTCAGGAGGACATACCTAGTGGAGAGGGACCCCTTACAAAATGACAGACGAAACGCTGATAAACTGAACTTACCTGACACGCGCGGACACCTGAGTTGCTGGTGTACCTGGATATTCGCCAGTGATGGCAACTCAGTGAAGGTCCTGCACCCTGTGCTGCTCAGATTACCGCCCCTAACAAGAAGTGGCATGCCGGAAGCTGCAACAAGGAGCGGATGCTTACAACACGCAAGTGCGAGTTCTGAGCCTTGCCACGCACAGCCGATGTCTAGAAAAACAGTAGATAACATCGACGACGAAAAGTGTGACAGTGACAGAGAAAAACGCAGACGTTTGTTGAGACTCCAGCAGAGGTCAGCGGAGATTACGGTGGGTGTAATGGCTACGGGTGGTCGGGTGGTTGATGCGGAACCTCCTTTTCTCAGCTTTTAAACTTCTGGACCAACGGCGTGGTTAGAAATATAGCGATGACGAACATACTAGAAGCTTGGCACAGATCTTCTGCATCGAAGAACAGATTTACAATTTACTTACTTTTTTGTAATGGTCACGATGATGATTGAGGCTTACACGATGATAATAGTCATGATGATGATGGTGATGCAGAACCAAACACGAAGATATTGGTAGGGAGAAATGTTTATTTATAAATATAATAGGTGTACAATTACAACGCAAATGCAGAAGTAAAACAAAAAATGTTTTAACTTAATCCAGCTTGTGAAAGGGACATTAATTTCTGATATTTCTAATCATTTCAGTATGTTCGTAAACAAAATGCGAAGAATCGTGTTAGTGAGTCCACCAGTCTGATGGTAAAACCACAGCAGGACGTTGACTGTAACACACTGACCACAGCAAGATCGCCACATGAGCAAGTCAGGGAAAGGGCTTCACTCTCCAACAGATTTGTACACAGTACTGTGTTAATAACAGTCTTCATACTGCAGCGACTCTCGTGAGCATTGTTCAGACTCTCGCTGGACACTCGTGAATGTATAGTTAAGACTTGCACGTGGCGCTCATAAACAATGCTCACATTTGCTGGGATTGTTTATGAACAGATTTGTTGGGAGTGTTCGTGAATAGCGTGTGTTGTACATGAACCACATGAACCACCTGAAACTAAGAACTGTGGTCATTAACCAGTAAGACAAGCCTATAGGCTGAATATTCCGAAATCAAAGTTTGAACGTAGCTTCTCTCTCTCTCTCTCGCACGCGCGCGCTTTTCCTCTTCTTTCTGCTGGATTGGTTCTCGAAGCCAAACTGAACGATAGTTCGATTAGCTCCTCATTCTCACAGCTGTCAGAGATACTTTTTTTTCTCGTATTAACATTCAATACTTCTGGGAGCAGGTGCACGAGACATCGAGGTTTCCTTGGTTACCATATGCATGCACCTCTTTTAGGACTCATAATGAAATGGCAATTAACAGTTACCATGGTCGTTATTATCAGTAGGACGTTTAATATTGGATGACTGTTTCGCTGTCTTGCAGTTACCTTCCATGTCCTCATATTTCATCGTCAGCTACAGGCTGTATATCTCCTCTGAGTGCAGCATTGGTAGCAGCTGTTTGGGGTTTATTTCCATGGCGTTAAGTCAGTCAATCCGTCAGGGCGCCTTTAACATCCATCCATTGTCTGGCAGGCACGACCACCTCCTCTGCCTGGAAACAGTTGAAACGAGGTCGCCATCTTTATACATCATCCCCTCCAACCCCTCCCTCTAATCTTCTTCTTTCCTTCTTTCCCTCCATCAAAGACGTGCTGGAGATTTGAGCTGTTTACATTATGCGCAATGCTTGTTTCTTCACCAGGAATTGAAGAGGAAGCTGAAGGGAGGCCATGCGTTGTTTGTGAGATTAATCTCCCCTCCATCACATTCGCTCATTCATTACCAATTTTATTGGGTCCTTCATCAGCACGAGGGCTGCAGGCGACACTTCCAACAGCAAACAGCGTTCAAACAGACCGGCGATGAGGGGCATTAAATTCTGACCACCGCTCTACGTCACATCCGGTATGGTTGTTACGCCGCAGAGCAGCCCACTGTCATGCCCACCTGCCTGGCCTCACGGTGTTGCCCGCTTGCACTCGGTGCCAATAAATCACGGCCGCGTTGTTTGCCGGGCGGCTTTCTGGCATCACTGAAGCGACTCGACGGGACCCAGTGATAAATATTCCGTGGAGGATGCGCTGGTTGGTAGACACTCGGATCTTGGCGGCTTCACTGAATACCCAAGGGATTGCTGTGACTTCGGCAAGGAGAGATTTTTTTCCACTTTTAAAAATGCGGATGAATCGGTTAAGGGGCGGTGTGGTTGGCGCGCGGGGGGGGGGTGAGGCTGTTTTATGTCTTCAGGAAAAAAACTATTTCGCTTGTGTGCCCGCATCCAGCACAGTCTGCGAGCGAAAACGATTGATTGGTGGACTTTGTCCTTAGAATATTAGTGTATATTTGAAGATTGATGGAAGAGGCTGACTGAGGCCGACCTGAGGGAAAGTGGAAAGAGAGCCTCAATGTGTTCCTTGTAATTTTATTTCCAAAATCTGAAAGGTAGCCTTATTTTCAAGGCTAGAAATGTAACTTTACTCTTGAGGTTTCCAATGTAAGTACATATCGAATGTCATTTTTTTTTAAATTCCTGGCGTCGGAAGCGAAGCTTTAAAACGAGTTCTGCAATGCAGCCTTGTCTCTGATGTGAGAAATAAACTTTGATTCCAGACACCAGAAGTGTACTTTATTCTTAGGGTCTTTGAGACAGAGGCTGTTTCCTAATGTCATCATGATCAGAGTACACATTTGAAGAGGGATTCACGTAAAGGGAATGGATAGACTAGTGGTTACAGCGAGCATATCTGAACACGAACTGGATCGGAACCCGGATGATGACGTAGTTCCCCAGCTGTGGAGAGTGTACCTGACTCCTAAGCAGGCTGGGAAAGGTAAGGTATCGAAGGAGAAGAGAGATGCACCGCCCTGGAGATAAGGATAGGCTTCAGCACCTTATTCTCCAGGGATCGCCGTGTCACAGAACTAACTTTATTTTCAGTTTGTTTATTTTATAACACAGGTTTTGGAAAAAATATGCGGCGAGTTGATACCACCTTCATAATTTTTAAACACTTTTAGGCCTCGAATCTATTTAGATATCAGTTTTTATAAACACAGTGCGTAACACAGTTTTAGAACTTATAAAACTGAAATATTTGTAAAGAAGATAACTGTGCAACCCAGATTTTCTTTCCCACGAGCACATTTTTCGTGGACGCTTGTGCAACTCATCTTTATGGCATAGGAGCGATTTTTTTAACAAACGTTTCTAAATTTACTTCTTTAGAACTATTTTAAGTTGTAAAACCAGCTATGCAACCAGCCCCATTTATGTTACAAACCCAGACCGCTTCATATAAATCCCTCGCGCAAACTACACCACCCTCATACAAATGTGATCTTTTGCTATGAAACGCCCTGTAGAAGACCTCGGGCAATTTTTCAGTGGAGCTCGGTTTTGGTAAGGCTCAGATTTGTCAAATAGGGGATTTGTTTTGTTTTTTGTTTTTTTTTGGGGGGGAGGAAAGAAAAATGTAAAGTTTCATTTCCGTAATGCAAATACTCCTAAATATAAAGTGAAGCAAATGGTTCTTGACTTTCAGTAATTATCTGCAGCGCCGCGGAATCATATTATTTAAAAAAGGCTTTTCCTTTATTGTCAAAGAGCGCCATTTAACGATTTAGGAGTTTTTGCTTTTTTCGAGCTTTCACTTGGATTTGTGCGCACTTAAGTAAGCTGGTAAGATAGAAATATAAAAATGGCCCATTTGTTTAGTATGACTCATTTCGTAGAAGGGCTCCTAGTGAGAACAAATTTCTGTGACTTCATAAACGGTTGTAGATAACTAAGCGGAATGGGTAGAAGTTAGAAGCACAGTGTCCCCAAAGTGTAGTTTTCCGTAAATCTTTCATTTTTTTGTTTTTGTTTTTGTTTTTTTGTTTTTTTGAACGTGAATGTCCGCGTTGTAGTATTCCTTAGAGGGGGGTGCGGAAGTCTGGATTGTCCCTCGCAGTCCGGGTAGTTTTTGCTAAATGCCGCTTTAGAAGATTTGTCGATATTTAGCTGGGCCCAGTGCTGCCGGTAAACCCCAGGTAAGCAGCAACAGAGGGCGTTTAACATGTCAGAAGTAACGCAAAACATGCAGGGCGACCTAAAAATATCGAGGAATGAAGGGCAGGCGGTAGTACCCTGTAAGGGCGGGAGAGGGAAGAACAGCTCGTGGCAAACCGCTGCGGCTGGCTCCGACTTAGCCCCATTAACAGCCGAGCATTCTTGCTGGGGCATAATTACATAATTAACAAAGACTTTGAACATTAGCCACCGTACAGCATAGGAAAAGAAATCATAGCAGAAATATGTTGTATGAACTGGAAGAAATAGTGAGGTCTGCTCGGACCGTTCCAAGAGACAGAAGGATTTGAGGGGCTTGGGGCTAGGTTTTGTTTAAGAGCTTATGCCGGGGTGAAGGTGTGATCAGCTCGCATGTGTGTGCATGCGTGCGCTTATAAATATAAGCCGAGCAGTAGTAATGAAAGCATGCATTGTGCATTTTTCTGCGGTTGGCGGATTGAGTGCTTGTGACAAAATATATCTCTCTCGCTCTCCACACTCACACTCACACAATACAGGTCTACCTACCTATCCATGCATATGCACAATACTACCCAATTTTTCTGGTGCTAGAGCCTAAAGGGGGACAGACACCACTACTAATCAGACAGCTCATTCCGAGTGTTTGTCGAGTGCTTACATCTCCCACTAGAATCGAGCGAGCAGTCTTAATCCCGACAGCGGTAAATCAGAGATTTTAATTAAGGTCTAGTTGGTGCAGTTTTTTCCTAATGACTTCAGACTTCAGACTATTTCCCCAAATGTGGGTCTTTATCTCCTTTCCCCTCATCAAAAATGAGATCAACGAGACAGACGTCAGGGTATTTTGTCAAGACTACAGCCAATGGGAGACCCGAAACCTTATGTAATTAGACATGTTCGTGGAAAACATGACGACACGAGGGTGACCTCTTTCTGTTTGCAATGTTTATAGACGTGTATTTCGAGAACAAAAATCTAAGGAATGGTATTCGCTTAGTTTTGGGGGAATGTGTCTTAGACTAAGCTTTCTCCATGAGACGAAAATGGCTCGCCACTAGACCTTAAAGTAAAAGTCATGGTGCGAAATCGTTATTTTAACCGAACCATGGCTTACAGAGATTAAGGTGGGAACCAATTCTGCTAAGACTTCTTTTGCCGAGAAAAGAAAGTTGATAATGAACCTGTCATCCATTTTGACCCTTGTGCCCCGACATTTGCCTTTCAAGACGGCAAGTTGCAAAGTGTGGTTAAGGAAACAGTCGGCGTACAGGACCACCCGTCCTAATCGTGTTGTAGCCCAGACAGTTCAAGCAGACGGTGTATTTCATCCGTCCACTGACGTCACAGCATATCCACGAGAATTCATTTAGCGGGACAGCTGAGGTCACCAGAAGGTACTGGGTCATCGATGTACTCGAATGACCGAGGCAGCACCACCCGGGTCCAGTGGGCTGACAGTTGTTCCGTGGAGATCGACTCTTGTCACTATCTGCCCAGATACTCATATATTACACTTCGCGAGATTCGACCCCTCACACACCACGGTCACCCAGCGCCAGTGAAGGTCAACCCGTCAGGAAGACAAACCGGTGAAGAACTAATGAGAAGACAACTCTCCTGCCAATTGAGTCAACAGTTGGGGTTGTGGGCGAAAGAGTGGGAACTCCGGGTGACTGTTTAAGGCCCCTTGACGAGGCTGTTAGTGAGGAAGAATGCCGTGTGTGTCAAGGGATGTTGAGGGTCCAGAAGCTTAGGATTCGCGTCCAGCTCAGTTGGTTCGTTTCCGTTCTCATAGCACTCATATTTTAGGAGCCAGCGGTATTCTCCAGCGAACGGTTTGCGGCGGAAACGTATGGAAGCAACATGTCGCTTGGTTGCCACACGCTCATGACTCTGAGTGCAATTTTTTTTATAACTGTTTGTCTGTTCCAGTGGTTTGCTTGACTGTGATCGTAATTTTTACAAACTGTTTGACTGCGTCAAGAGTGTCTCTGATCAAGCGGGTTCAGAGTGTATCTAACAAGGTGACTTCTTGCCTCAAGTATAATCAAGCACGATCGTGAGTTCCGAAAGTGTGTCTACAGTAAATGTTGGACAGTGATTGTTATTTCGAAAATCCTAACTGTCTGAAGTGTATAACTGACTGTGAACGTGACATTTCAAATGAGATGTCTCAAGTGTGGATGAGACATCTGTGGTATTGACTACATCACTGGAAGTAGTTTTACTCTACCCGTGCCCAATATCCGGACGATGATTTGTTGATACTCGCTGACTTTGAGACGTAGTCTATAAGATGTGCATGAGAGTCGATCGATCATTTGACATCTGGGATTTTGAGCTCTAACTTCAATCACTGTAACTTCCATAACCATGATTCGCATTGAGTATATACAGTACGATACATCTTTAGTAATCCATTTCGTCGTTCAATTTCATTTATTTTTTTTTTCATGATGCCAGAGTGCTAAGATCGAACGATCCCCCCTCTCTCTCTCTCTCTCTGGCAATTGTGCGGTACCGCCTCACGCTGCCTCCCATGTCCTGTCCGGTTCTCTGCTGCCGGAAGTGTATCGGATCCTCCTAAATTTGACTGACATCGATCCCCCCCCTTACCACCGAGAGCTGCTCGTAGCGGTGTTGTTGCTCACTCTCCTTCTCTCTCTCTCTATTGCCTCCAGTTTCGTATTCATTTCATTTGCGCCGCTCTGCCGGCAGCCAGGAAGGAGGTCTCATTAGGGGCGCTGACACGGTCACCGCTGTCTGCCTGCAGCGAGAGTTCTTCCCCCTCGCCACGCACAGCCTCTCTTAGAGGCCAGTCTTTCCTTCGGTTCCATTCGTTTAGTGTACGTCACTGGCTGAGGTATGTCAGTCGTTTAGGTGTTCCACTTATTTGTGCACGTCACTGGCTTAGGTATGTCAGTCGTTTAGCTGTTCCACTTATTTGTGCACGTCACTGGCTTAGGTATGTCAGTCGTTTAGCTGTTCCACTTATTTGTGCACGTCACTGGCTTGGGTATGTCAGTCGTTTAGGTGTTCCACTTATTTGTGTACGTCACTGGCTTAGGTATGTCAGTCGTTTAGGTGTTCCACTTATTTGTGTACGTCACTGGCTTAGGTATGTCAGTCGTTTAGGTGTTCCACTTATTTGTGCACGTCACTGGCTTAGGTATGTCAGTCGTTTAGCTGTTCCACTTATTTGTGCACGTCACTGGCTTGGGTATGTCAGTCGTTTAGGTGTTTCACTTATTTGTGTACGTCACTGGCTTAGGTATGTCAGTCGTTTAGGTGTTCCACTTATTTGTGTACGTCACTGGCTTAGGTATGTCAGTCGTTTAGGTGTTCCACTTATTTGTGCACGTCACTGGCTTAGGTATGTCAGTCGTTTAGCTGTTCCACTTATTTGTGCACGTCACTGGCTTGGGTATGTCAGTCGTTTAGGTGTTTCACTTATTTGTGTACGTCACTGGCTTAGGTATGTCAGTCGTTTAGGTGTTTCACTTATTTGTGTACGTCACTGGCTTAGGTATGTCAGTCGTTTAGGTGTTCCACTTATTTGTTCACGTCACAGTTTTGGTTTATGCGCGTCAGTGGCTTGGGTATCTCATTTGGTGCACGTTACCGACTTGTCCCTGATGCACGTGCGTCATTGGGTTAGGTATGTCACTGATTTAAGCACGTCACTGGGGTAGGCATACCACTAGCTTAGGTATGTTATCGTACGTCAAATGATCGGCCCATCTAAGTAGTTGCTTAGTTGTAGCCTGTGGTAGAAAATCTGTTGCAGTCATTCTCTGTGCAATCTGCGACATCTTTACGAACACAACAGAAACAAGGTTATACACGTTTATTTAAGCTGTGATGATCCCCGGAATAATAAAAAAAATAGTGAGTACCCATGAAAATTCCCGTTAGAGGATTTTGCACCTGGAAGTGGGAGGAGGTTGCGTGGCGTGGTGGTATGTGTGTTTATGAGCGCATGCGTGTGTTCTACCTGTTAGCTCCATGTGGAAAATAAACATTGGCAGCTGAGCAAACCCTGTCATTGCTTGTGTCTTCTCGTGTGAAAATCGACATTTTTACTCAGGTAGCACCAAGGTGTACCTGACAACATACGAAAGTGTGCAGAAAACGTGTTATGATTGCCTGCTTTTAGGCCAAGGGACAATTAAATTGCTTACCAGCAGCATTTTCAGCTTTCTATTCGTTGTATCTATGGCAACGTTTTGGTTTTGTTCCACTCTTTACTATCTTTACTATCTAACTTTAGTGTTTTATTCAAATATTTGTCTTGTGTTTTGTTTTGCCTTTAACATTTATTAAAGTCTTCTGATCTCTCATACTTATTTTTCGTCCTCGTCTTTTGAGAGGTTCGCCCAGCTTACTCGGCGCGGTGATGAAGTTTGATTCGCATCTTCCATTTGAGTTCACTCTTTTCGTTCTGGCTTCGACTACCAGTAGTGCCCTAGGCCTAGGAGAAAAATCACAAAATATAAAATCTAATCAAAACACTCTTCATTCCTCGAATTCTTCCTCCACAAATGCACGTCATCAGCGAGCCTCCATCTCGATCTTATTTGCTGTCGCCCATATTCATGGCGGGTATGGAAGGACGCCATCTAGCCCGACCCCATCTGACGCCCGCAGCCACATCTCGCTGCAAGCGACTCGTGCATCAGCAATTAGTGACAGCCATCAGCACAGCGACAACAATCTAACTCGCCCTCAATCGGGTTAGGCGCTCTTCGGCCGCCGACATTGACAACCGCGTGGAGGGAAGGAGACCTTCAAGCGCCTCTGGGCACCAGTTGAATTCAACAGGGAGGAGCGGTCACCCCTATTGATTTCTCGTTTCCCCGTTTCCTATATGCAGCGTATGTAGAAGCCACTCCCCAACCCGAAACGGCACAACCACGCAGCACCCTTGACATGGGACAGCAACAGTCCGTCTCCAACGCTTCTCTTCACTGTCAGGTTTCAGTTGTCTGCTCTTCGCGGGTTGCTTCCCTTTAGGGCCGCTTGGTTGTCGTCTTTCGATGATGTTATGCTGATTCCTTCACACAAAATGCTGCCGCATGCCTATTCTTACTGCTTGTTGTGGGCTTGTCTTTTACTTTACCCTCTCGACGATTTTGTTTTCGTGGAAAGGGAGATTATCTTGAGGAGGTCAGACTTTTGCGTGCTGCTGTTCCCCTTTCTCCCTTGTCTGCATATTTTACTTGTTGTCTGTGGCTAACGGGGATGCTGGCTGAAAGAGAGTGAGAAGGGATGGGTGGTGCTAAAGGAAGGAAGTGGGGTCGCCTTTACGACCGCTGCCTCCGATAGAGGGCGCTTTTACGACCTCCGCGTCCGACAGGGGCCGTAAATGCAAATAGGACTAGAGGCGCGTGCCGTGCTGTGCCGTGCAGCGCTATGCCTGGCATGCTGTGCAGTACTGGTAGGGATGGTGGGGTCGCTGGAAACCGACCTGGCAACATGTCCCGCCCTGTCCACGAAATACACATCCGGCCAGCAAGCAATCGTCCACCTCTGGACACTGGAAGGTCCGCAGGGCTGTCCTGGGCCCGCGGACTGCTGCTGTGTATGCAAGTGTCGACGTTGCCGCAGAACAAAAAAGCTGTTTAAAAGTGAATAAGTGGATTTGCCGCTAGGTGCGACCGACTGTTTACGCTTGTGACCCGTAAACATTAGTGGTCTAGAGGCAAAATAAACATACTTGTCTTTACCATTAACAGTCTGTGATCTAAACAAAATTTTAAAAGTATTATATCTGATAGAGTGCGAAAAAGTAAAATAAAATACGAACGGATGGCTTTAAGGAACATTCCCCTAGTACAACCGAATGTATCGCAAACAAGCAAGTGACTAGCGTTCAGTCAGCCTGTCTCTGTCTACAGACTAAGAGATGAAACTTGGGGAAAACATGCCTGTACCGTTTTGCTATCCGGACAAAACTCATCGGTGCTTCTCTACAGCTTTGCAATTTCTTTCTTAGTGTAGATGCTGGGTCCATGCTACCCTGCTGATCCGAATGTCGATGCTGGGTACTTACTTAGAATACTCTCCTTAGACGATCGCTTATCTATTGTGTGAGAAGCAACACATTTGTGCCAGATTTTCACAATTTTACTCTTTTTTACACACTTTATGCTATATTTTCACAACTTTTATGCTGTTTTTTCCCCACCCGTCTTTATTTCTATCCGTTGTCGGGATCCCACGCGCACATGAACGCGCAGAGACAATGTAAGATTTTACGATACATTCGTAAACCAAAGCCATGCAAACCAAAGTTTATTCCCAAGAGCCGGGCCTGCTGGCACCCTCCAAGAAAACATTTCTTCGTTTGGAGTGTAGAGAGTGCTACTGGGCGTTTCCATAGGCGCTGTCAGGAGGAACTACTCCGTGCAAGAACAAATATCGTAAAGTTGTTTGAAATTTCCGTGGCTCCTACTTCTCTGTGTCGACTCGCAAAAACCTTTCTGCCTGGAAAATGGCGCTTTTATGTCATCTGCAGTTGGACTCAATATTTGCTCAAGAAGCTTCATACGCCATTTCATCTCACTCTTGCAGCATCGTTAAAGAGAAAGATTCCGACTTTATCGTTCAGTATTAAAACTGAGTTTTCCCGGAAATCTGAAAAAGTGGCATTAGACTTGTAATGAAATGGGTTAAGATTACCAGCAGGCGTGCTAATTGGTGCACATTCCCCCTTTTTTTTCCCCTTGGCGAAATGGGACACTAAGCAAAGTCATGTATTGACTTTCAGGTTGAATGATAGCGGAGTTCTTTCTTATTATCAACTTCATCAACTTATCTTAAATAAACAGCACACTTTAGTTTTTATTGCATTACAGTTATGCTTTGCATTTAATCTCTTAATCCACCTGCACGCATCACTTTTTATCGTAGTCAATCAGTTCACTTTATTATAGTATTCCAGCTATATACACCAGTCGGTATTTTAAGTGGACCCTGACATGGTGTACAAAGTGTATTAAATACTGTATAGTGTATACAGTTATGTCCTCAGAAGTACAGTTTCTGTTGAAATTCTTTTATAAAAAATCCTCCATATTATACAAAAATAGGCTCGGTTTTCCCTAAACTGCAAGTTTTGATTCTCCGTATAAAGTCTCAGAGAATCTCGCACGCATGGGCAGTTTTTGATAACGAAAGCATCAGGTTAGTTTGTCAGACCACGGACTTGTATCACTGGACTGTTTTTAGACGATTTTTTTCAGTCAAGTCAAAACGAGGCTTTGGACGACAATGTTTCCGGTTTGTTCACATTGTTTAAGCTCGCTGAGACTAACACCGGAGGACTTCGCAAAGGATTAACGTTCATTAACATTCATTAACTAGTTTGAATTGCCTAGGCTGCAATGAACATGGTGAATAAAGGTGGGTGAGTAGAGGCGCTTTGACCGCGATGTAAACGGTGAGTGATACATCTTTCTCGCAGAGGTCTACGAACACGTAGAAGAGTGCCGATGAACTTTGTCTGAGCAGACTAAGCTCACTTACACAGATGTCCAAGTTGTGATTTGTTTACCGGCATAATTATATTAAATAACTTATCGTAACACTGACGGACATGTGTACTGAGACGTAAAAACATGATTTTGGTCGAGGTGTCTGGAATCGCTTCCTTGCAACGAAGTGTTTTATAAACCAAAGTTGTCAGCTCATATTCTACTAACTTTAGTGTGCAGTATCGATGTAGATGCATATTCCATTAAGTTGAGGGTCCAGTTTCGATTGTGGCTTTTCTTTGAACGCATGTTGCCTTCTTCGCGGGGGGCGGCGCGATGACGTGGTCGGATCTGATTGGCTGGTCAGTCCCAGGGCCACGGCCCGACCTCTTCCGCCGCGCATCCTGATGTCCGCCTGCTACAGTGTCAGGCCCAGCGGGCCCCGCACGTAGATGTGCGATAATGGCGGCGATAATGGCTGTCAGTGGAGGGGCCCGGGAGAAATCTATCAGCCATCGATCGCCTGTTCACTCGTCAAGCAAGGCCGACTGCGCCGCACCCCAGCTCCCAGTCTTCTTCTGGCGAGCACGGTTTTTGTCAATTGGCTTATCTGCCGAGGCAAACTCGAAGCTGGCCTTGTCATCAGCTCCCCTCGTGTGGAGTTTTTCTTATCATCTGCGGGCAGAGCCATTGGGTGAAGGCGCATGCGATGATAGGCTAGTCTGATACCGTTCTTTTTGGAGGCTAAATCTTCTGAGGAAGATAGACCCATGGTGGTTGCTGTCAGCACTCTCTTGACGACTAGACGTCAGAGACAAAAACAGAGAGGTGATAACAAACCTCTTTCCACTACCACCTAAATAATACCCTTCCCCTCAGTCAATATATAAGGCAGAAGGTCAGTAGCTGCCACGCGCCATTCCTGTACATTGCTTACTTCATCAAAACAGAATGCCCTTTTGTATGTCTGCAAAGAGTGTCGGGATATGTTCTAATAAAGACACAATGGTCTAAATTTGAATATATTTGTATACATATTAGTGTATAAAAATTTGTAACGTTTCTGTTTCTGTTTAAGGACGTATCAGAAAATATTTTAATACTCCTAAACATGTAAAATGATGCAACATTTTAGTAACATGATATTGTTTGTAACTGAAAAAGTTTGATAAAGAGTGCAGGCTTTCAGTGGCACACTGTCACACCTTCCGCAAAGTTTTTATTATAAGCTTAGTGTGTAGTTAAGAGCTGTTCGCGTCTGGTCCTTCACTAATTTTTATTCCAGTAAGGGGTGTCGTCCACTTGGGGTAGAGGCAGCCAGCAGGGGTACTTGAGGATCCTTTTGTACAACTCGTCGCCCATCGAATTGCGAAGTGTTTATCTCCCTTACTGTTAGAGTATTTGTAGTCAGGCCTGGTGTTGCCAGCTACAGTGTTCACTTTGTCTCGACTGCAGGAAAGTACAGTGTGTTTTGCTGATGATCTCTCTCCTTGCGCTCGGCTGTAACATATGTGATGTTTGTCCTTTTTTTCTGCCTTAAACACGGCCACCGGTGTCCTTTACTGTCAGCGCATTTCCCTAATCTCCACAAGAAGGTGTTGCTTTGTTCAACTCCTCCCCCCCCCCACACACACACACACTTTTGCTGCCAGTGAACACCCTGTCTCACCATACCCGTTGCCCGTGAGAGTGATGTCTCCATCTTGCTGGCTGTGTCTTTACTGAGGTCATAGTCCTAGTGCCCTCGCTTGAGCTCGGTTGTTTTGATTGCTGTGTGGATTTAGCAGTAATATCAGTGGGATTGTAACGTAGGGACACAAACAATCAGTGGTATAAAGCTTTTCTAAAAACTTCTTTTCATGACAAATTGTTACTTTAAACAAAAACAAACAAAGAATTGAGTGAGAGTTCTAGACCAGAGCCCAGCCTTAATCTCCATTAAAAGTTGTTCCTTAATGTCAGAATTTCATGCAGGGTTCTTTAAAAGGCTTGCCGCTCTTTCCTTCTCGTTATGGCTCCTACCATCCTCTTTTCCACCACCCACCCCTCCTTTCCTCCCTTGTTGCTTTCCTGATCTGTTGTCAGGACGTTTTTCACAAACGTTGGCGCAAACAACGGGGAGTGTGAGAGGCCAGCATCATGCAAGTTGTCCCCTCACATCACACATATGCCCCCCCCCCCGAGTCGCCAACAAGCGTCTCTCTTCTGCAGTCAGTTTCCATTTCATGGCCCCTGCATTGTTCAATCAAAATGCAATTGCATGCCACTCATTGTCGTGGGCACGCGCGTTGTTCGCGACTCCTGCGCAATCGTGCTTTATGGTTCCAGGATCTAGAAGGTCAAACATTGACCCATAGGGTTCTAGTCCCAATTGGAAAGAGAATGTCATGTGCAGAAAAAAAACAAAACAAAATAACAAGTTTTCTCATTCACTCATTCCTTCACTTGCTAGTTGGCTGTAGGAGGATAGTGGGGGAGGGAGGGATGGACTGAAGGATGACAAAGCACTAAGGGTCACGAGTAGTGTCATGCAATGATGCAGGTTATCGTGCGATAATAACAATCATTTAATTTCCATCCTCTCTCGATTAGATTGATTTGCTACCAAGACCTCTGCATTAAATTTAGCGAACAAGATCTTATCCTCTCGGTAATGTTGACGAACTTACTCTCTCGTCCTCCTGACCTGATTCTTTGTTTTCTGTTTGTCGTCAGTATTGTCGTTTATTCTTCCGTCCCTCGTGTTCTATCCATGTAGTCCTTGTCTCTTCCTTGTTTTAAGCGCTGAGCATGCTCTCTATGAGTGTGAATAGGCGCAATAAACATCTTCATTTATTAGTATTATTATTTTCAGTCTTTAAGTGCTAAACATGTGGTACTCATGTCCGACAGTATTAGTAAGACAGGGGCGCATGTGTGGTTGTCACGTGATTTGTTCCTGTCTTCCTGTCTTTCCTTCGTAAACTTTGACGACTGGAAGGTTAAATTATCTTTTGATTGCTTACAGGTGAAGGTGATGGTGAGAGTGTGTGCGGCGGGCCCAGGTGGCCAGGGAGAGGTAGGGGCCAGCTTCCTCTCCATCGACCCCCGCCGTAAACAGGTGACCATCTTTGATCCTTCCGCCAGTGGATATGTTACGGCGGCCAACCGTCGAGCAGGAATCGCTGCCCCCAAAATGTTTGCCTTTGACGCCGTCTTCTCGCCTGATGATTCTTTGGTAAGTTTCTCTCTCACACTCACACACACACACACGCACGCGATATCTCAATCTCACATGCTACTCACACTGTCACATTCTCTTTCTTACACAAACACACATACACATGCGCAGGCACGCATTCATTCTGCTCTGTGACTATTTTATTTTTTGGAACGTCTAGTAGCTAAAAGCTGTACAAAATATTTATGTGTTCCGTAAAGATACTTAATTTGTGTCCTTACAAATGTGCTACATCAACTACAAATATGTAAGTAGTTGGCTTCTGTAGTCTTGTGCTCTTACAACTGATTCTAGCCAAGAATGTATAGCTCTACACTGTCGTGGTTAATGTCCGACATGTTCTAGAATGTATAGCTCTACACTGTCGTGCTTAATGTCCGACATGTTCTAGAATGTATAGCTCTACACTGTCGTGGTTAATGTCCGACATGTTCTAGAATGTATAGCTCTACACTGTCGTGGTTAATGTCCGACATGTTCTAGAATGTATAGCTCTACACTGTCGTGGTTAATGTCCGACATGTTCTAGAATGTATAGCTCTACACTGTCGTGGTTAATGTCCGACATGTTCTAGAATGTATAGCTCTACACTGTCGTGGTTAATGTCCGACATGTTCTAGAATGTATAGCTCTACACTGTCGTGGTTAATGTCCGACATGTTCTAGAATGTATAGCTCTACACTGTCGTGGTTAATGTCCGACATGTTCTAGAATGTATAGCTCTACACTGTCGTGGTTAATGTCCGACATGTTCTAGAATGTATAGCTCTACACTGTCGTGCTTAATGTCCGACATGTTCCAGAATGTATAGCTCTACACTGTCGTGCTTAATGTCCGACATGTTCCAGAATGTATAGGTCTACACTTTCGTGGCTAATGTCCGACATCTTCTAGAAAGTATAGCTCTACAGCACTATGATAAATGTCCGACATGTTCTAGAATGTATAGCTCTACACTGTCGTGCTTAATGTCCGCCATGTTCCTGAATGTATAGCTCTAGACTGTCGTGCTTAATGTCCGACATGTTCCTGAATGTAGAGCTCTAGACTGTCGTGCTTAATGTCCGACATGTTCCAGAATGTATAGCTCTAGACTGTCGTGCTTAATGTCCGACATGTTCTTGAATGTATAGCTCTAGACTGTCGTGCTTAATGTCCGACATGTTCCTGAATGTATAGCTCTACACTGTCGTGCTTAATGTCCGACATGTTCTAGAAAGTATAGCTCTACAGCACTATGATTAATGTCCGACATGTTCCAGAATGTATAGCTCTACACTGTCGTGCTTAATATCCGACATGTTCTAGAATGTATAGCTCTGCACTGTCGTGCTTAATGTCCGACATGTTCCTGAATGTATAGCTCTAGACTGTCGTGCTTAATGTCCGACATGTTCCTGAATGTATAGCTCTAGACTGTCGTGCTTAATGTCCGACATGTTCCAGAATGTATAGCTCTACACTGTCGTGCTTAATATCCGACATGTTCTAGAATGTATAGCTCTGCACTGTCGTGCTTAATGTCCGACATGTTCCTGAATGTATAGCTCTACACTGTCGTGGCTAATGTCCGACATGTTCTAGAATGTATAGCTCTACACTGTCGTGCTTAATGTCCGACATGTTCTAGAATGTATAGCTCTACACTGTCGTGCTTAATGTCCGACATGTTCCAGAATGTATAGCTCTACAGCGCCGCGATTAATGTCTGCCATGTTCCAGAATGTGCCGATTGAAAGTGCTGGTCCTTGCACATTTTCAGATTATTTCACTCAGAAAAGACGAATGCAGCGTCAAGAGAATAAAGGCTTCAAAGATGTGTGGGAATGGATCGAGAAATGATTGCGAGGGCATGCAAGATTCGGTGTTAAGTTCTGCCTCTACGTCACGTGGTGTAACGGAGTGCACAAGGATTGGAGAGATGTTTCTTGTACCGAGCATTTGGTTCAGGCGATGTGTGTGATAGCGTTTCTGTAGATGGCAAGTTTTTTGAAGCATTCAGTTAAGTGCAAAAGGCGAGCCATGTTTTAATTCATTCTGCCGTTTCGACCCTTCCCCAGTTTCCTGCCACCACTAATTTCTACCCAGGGAGTTGCAGGGCATGTTAACCCCTAAGGGTGCAGCAGAGAAAGGCAACTTAGTAAACGGCATGCAAAACATGTTGACCTCGAGAAGCAAAGTTTTTATTTAACGGTTTCACAAGAATTTTTCCAAACATTTGTCAAACATTTTGTTCATATTTATCCAGATAACAATGGCTTTAAGCCTTAAGTATTGGTGTAAAATGTAATTTTAGAGTGTAATCAAAACTGCCAAGAAAGACAAGAACTCAAAAGTGCCCTCAACAAATATAAACTTACATCGAGCCTAAAGTGCTCTCCCAACCCACTGAAACAACTAAGGCTCACCGCAGTGTCTTAAAATGTAAAGATGTTCACAACTCAAAAATCAACAAACTGCTAGTATGAGAACAGAGCGAACAGGAAATTGTTATTAACACTGTGGATAAATATATTAAGGAGAAGTCTAGAATGTAGACATACGGCAACATAAGGGATCCGCCATCCAGTGCATTACACCACTACTGTAGACCTTACGAGAAAGGAACAACTGGGAGAGAACCAGCAACAGCAACCAACACCTGTGGCGCCTGGAGCACCGACCCTCCTTCAACACCTACCCCAACTCCCTTCTCTCCCCCACCCACACCCTTTAGACCCCTTTCCCTCCACAATGTAAAATCGCCTAAACTTGGAAGCACTTTCCCTTCTAAACACAACAACAGTATCTGTGACAGACCCGATCGTCATACCCCAACCACTAGAAGGAAGCGCGCGCGTGCGTGCGTGTGTGTGTGTGTGTGTGGTTGTGACCTTCGACATGGCCACTTCCTGCCTGATGCACAAAAATGACGTCGTTCACAGATTCAGCGGAATAACGACAGTTTGTGTGAGCGAGGGCGTGAACGCGTGGGTGCGTGGGAGACCCCGGAGAAAGTTCGACAGCTAGACGAGCCCATGGCAGTGCCTTATCACACTTATCACAAACGGGTCGCAAACCCTCCACCAGTACAGTCACACCCGAGTCGTGCCCCGGGTTTTCATTACCAGACGCAGGTCGCAAGCAGAATGGAGAATGCCGTGCTCAGATGACGCTAGTCTAAGCTGAGAGGCGAAAATTCCTGCACTTTTTTTCCCCCTCAGCGCCATCTGGTGGCTCGCCTATCGCCATTAGGATGCGCAAAGCGCTGGTGAAGGGGAGGGGGCTACACGTGCACATCAAAGCCACAACACGGTACTGACTACCAGCCGCTCGTGCTACCCGGTGGGAGGTGTCAGGGCATCCACAGGGGCCGTGCTCATAAAGCAGAGAAAAGACTTACCCCGGGTTTAACTACCGACCTGAAACGCGGGTTCCTGTAAATAGAAACAGATGCAGACTGAAAATATAGATGTCTCTGACATGGTCCACAGCTAGGGCTAAACAGGGCTTGATAGAGAGAGAGGTACTGAACAGAAGTTTAGCTATCTTGCGGGTACATTCCACTGCTTCGTGTATGCGACCTCTGGCGTGTGAAACTCCCTCGTTCAGCTAAAGGCTTGACTGGAACAAGAATTAGGAACTTAAACTGTGTCTGGATGACTAGGGTGCTGCTCATAGCAGGGGGGCCTGACTTGTTTTCTTTCCATTTTTTTCGCCCCTTTTCTTTTAGACGGAGTTCGGAGGTGCTCGGGGAAGGGAGAAAACCTCCCTGGTGTGCACACCCACCTTCTGCCCCTGTTTATCACACGTAGTTCGTGCACACAAGGCTACAGGCTAACTTGCTGACTGCACCACTTCACAACTTGTTTTTAGCAAAGGGTTTTCTTTTCACATCTTCGTCTTTTAGTTCTTTAGTTTTTTTTTGTAATTCTGATAAAGAGAAATGAGGAAGGTGAAGACTAGCAGTTAGCTGTCTTCACTTGCCTGCCGAGGTTCAATTCTCAGTTAATCTCTGATGTCAGTATTTCTCTTTAACGGTAAGTCTACATGTACTGCCACTGTGTCAGCGATAAAATAAATTGATGATTGATTTCCTGTTCGTTTAAGAGAAATGTGAACAGTAGCAGTTAGCTCTGTTCACTTGCCTATCGAGGCTCAATTCTCAATCTGTGATGGCAGTCAGTGTTTCTCTGTAGGTCAGTGTACCTGTACTGTGACTGTCATTGCACGTGAAAACTGTTCAGTCGCTTGGCCGGTGACGTAGTGATGGCCGTCTCCAGGGTCTTGTGTTCTGTGTCGATTGCATAAAGAAACTCGCCCACAACCTTCAGCAAAAAAAAAAAAAAAAAATGCCGTAAGTCTTCAAGATGAAGATGCTAACATGAGCAATTACTTTCGATACACAGTTCAGCCATTCGTGTAGGTGGCAATGGTGTTTTGTTAGTTCGTGAGAAGACTTCTTAGTCTCAATAACTTTTACAGTAATAATTAAATCAATATTTAGGTTGGGATAATTGAGGCTGAGATTTATACAAAAACTGTACTTTTGTCCATGTTATTTTTGTCAATATAAACTGTCTTGTTTCACATTTAGTTGAGACTGTGGTATGACGGCGTCTTCACATCTTTCACAGTTCGCAGTATATTTTCTCAGTCACTTCCATACCTAAACAGCTCGCAGTATATTTCCTCAGTCACTTCCATACCTAAACAGCTCGCAGTATATTTCCTCAATCACTTCCATACCTAAACAGCTCGCAGTATATTTTCTCAGTCACTTCCATACCTAAACAGCTCGCAGTATATTTCCTCAATCACTTCCATACCTAAACAGCTCGCAGTATATTTTCTCAGTCACCTCCATACCTAAACAGTTTGCAGTATATTTTGTCAGTCACTTCCATACCTAAACAGCTCGCACTGTTGTTTCCTAGTCGCCGGCGGCCGATCCCCAGTGAGGGATAATAACATCTGGCGCCAGGTTCCCCGACCTCGGGTAGTTAAAGACATTAATGTTGTGGCGGTTGCAGAACCATTTCCCTAGCTACCGATGTCAGGCTGTTACTTTGTCCTCCCACGTCTCACGGGAGTCAAGTACGTGAAGCCTGCACTGGATGACATAACTGTTCCAGAGCCGTGAACTGTACATATACGACAGTGTCTAATGTACACATTGGAATAGTCAAGTAGACACAGTAGACAGTCTTATGTAACAGGTCAGGACCTGTGGAGGTACATGGAGGACACTGTGTGTAGTGTACAACACTGAACCGTAAAGTCCACTACTTAGTCTTCAGTACTGTGCCAAGTAATGTGATGACTGTACACATTGGACTGGTGTGTAACTCACATAGACACACCCCTGACTGTAGACAGACGTGTGCACTATGTTTGAAGTACACATCTCTGTACGTCGCCAACACGTAACGTTACTCTGCTCTCACGTCAGTTGAAACCACGTTCAATGTTGGTCACATGTAACGTTTGTCTGTTTTCTTCTCTGTCTAGAGCTGTGTGTTGGCCACATGTAACGTTTGTCTGTTTTCATGTCTTTTTCTAAAGCTGTATGTTGTCTACGTGTAACGTTTGTCTGTTTCTCTGTCCAGAGCCGTGTGTTGACCACATGTAACGTTTTTCTGTTTTCTTCTCTGTGTAGAGCTGTGTGTTGTCTACATGTAACGTTTGTCTGTTTCTCTGTCCAGAGCCGTGTGTTGACCACATGTAACGTTTTTCTGTTTTCTTCTCTGTGTAGAGCTGTGTGTTGTCTACATGTAACGTTTGTCTGTTTCTCTGTCCAGAGCCGTGTGTTGACCACATGTAACGTTTTTCTGTTTTCTTCTCTGTGTAGAGCTGTGTGTTGTCTACATGTAACGTTTGTCTGTTTCTCTGCCTAGAGCTGTGTGTTGTCTACATGTAACGTTTTTCTGTTTCTCTGTCTAGAGCTGTGTGTCTGTCACATGTAACGTTTTTCTGTTTCTCTGTCTAGAGCTGTGTGTTGGTCACATGTAAAGTTTGTCTGTTTTCATGTCTGTCTAGAGCTTGTGCTGGCTACACGTAACGTTTTTCTATTCTAATGTCTGTCCAGACGGAGTTGTGTGCCGCCAGTCTTTCGGAGATCGTGCAGGCCGTTGTGAGTGGTGCTGATGGCTGTCTTTTTACCTACGGCTACTCAAGAACAGGTAAATAGGATTTGTAAAGAGTCAACGAATAATTGTATGTAGACAAAAGAACACTGTTTTATGTCGTTTGCACACACAAACATATATCTGCACACACACACACACAAGCAGCATGTATTGTTGAGATGATGTCGGGGACAGAAGAGTGTGTTCATGGTTGAATGTCGAGGATGTATTTAGTCCGCGGTGGGTGCACACTGGGTATACTAAATGCTCTTTTAACTTTGAGTAACCTTAACTTCGTATTCTTACTCCGCCAGTTTTTATTCCGAGGAGAGTTAGGTTTTCCTAAACAGGTCAAGTTGTTAACTTCTCCATCACATTTCTTAAACTGACAGCTACTCGTGGAGAGTTGTTACAAAGTAATTTGCATCTCGACTCGTTCAAAGTACAGCTTGAAACTCAATTCTTCCATCTTGCCATAACTGTCAGATTATACTGTTATACCTTTCACGCATGCTTCTTATGTATGTGTCGTTTTTTCTCTCTTATCCTGTTTATTTCTTCCCTGTCTCTCCAGTCTGCTTTCTATACGCATTTTGTGACTTATTTGTTTATTATCTTTGCTTTTGTAAATCGCATTGAGCGTGCTGCAAAGTAAGGAAATGCGCTTTGTAAATGCACTTTATTATTATTAGTAGTACACAAAAATACACTTTATTATTAGTATAGAAAAATACTCTTTATTATTAGTATAGAAAAATACTCTTTATTATTATTATAGAAAAATGAAGTAGAGACTAATCTTTGAAACGCCTCCCGACCCCCACCACCGTGTGACCGGAGGTAGAAGACTGTACAATGCGGCAGCCGGAAGGAAAGGAGAGGCTGAGACCGCTTCCAACTATAAATCTGGGGCATCAGCATATATCTCCATCATATCACACAGCTATCAGTCGCAGGCGCGTTTAATCAGCGGAGCAGCTCACAACCAAGGGGGGGGGGGTAGAGAGCGAATCTGTAGGAAATGTCTCGACTGGAGGGAAATCGATCCTGCATCCGGGCGACTTTGCGCGTTTGTAGCTGTTTGAAATCAATCACTGTGTCGGATCACTGACGAGCGGTGTAGTCAATCAAGGTATGAAATCACACGACATTTGTTCATTTCCGAGCGTCTATGGCCGAGTCATATTCCTACAGCGTGTACGGAGGCCTGGAACAGAGAGGGTCGCTTCTTGCCAGCTACCGGAGGTTAATAGAATGGTTTTCAGGGTGGGGGGGGGTCTGTTTGCTGGAAGAGGCTGGCGGCAAAGATGGCTTACTTCAGTCTCTGCCACTCGCTTGGCGAGAACGACTTGATCAATGGGACACGAAACCAGGCGAGGAGACTTCTGCCAGACCTGCCACCTCCCACCGTGACCCCTGCTCAATCCCTCAGGCCTCCTCCACTCCCCCTCTTTTCACCCCCTTCTTCGAGGGATTATTGGTGGAGCTTTTGTTTCTTACCTCTTTCCACTTCTTACTTTTCTTGCTCATCTAGAGAATAATTTGTTTGGACTAAGCATGCTCAACTGAGCTGTGAAGATTACCGTCTCACTTTCTTGCTCATCCAGACAGTTAAATGATGTGTTTGGACTAAGTATGTGAGGCTGAAATGTAAAGACTTGAAATATTGCTTGCAGAGGCTTGATACGTATTATATAATATTTGTTTTTATTGTATTATATAATGTGGTTGTCCTATACTCCTATGATTCATTATGGTGGCACTGTGCTCGTATTGTATAATATTGTAGCACAACCTTTGTTCCTGACTTTTTCGAATTTAAATAGTCTCTCAGTCGGAGTGCTTTTTTTGTGAAATGAAATGAGGGTTGGTGCGGCAAATCTTGTTGGTAGCAGTATGATGCTAATAAGTGTATTCTGAGTCTTCTTCCTGAAACTCGCGTACCGTAAGTTTTTATTCGGGTCAGCAGACCTTCTTGTCTTTTCTGACTGCATTATCTTCTGGTAGAAATAAACAGCCTCGCTTAAGCAGGAACACAATTGTTTGTATGTGACTTGAACAGTTTTGTAACAATTGTAGACAGTGATCTCTTGCTGAAAATCAGGAATACATACTGACAGTATCTCGTCGGCATGTACTGAGGCTTACTTACTTACTTACTTACTTACTTACTTACTTACTTACTGCCCGTTATGCCTGTCGGCACGTAGGGCAGCGACAAAGGTCCTCCACTTTTGTCTGTCCTGGGCCAGCTTCCCCACAGTGCCCCAGCTGTGATTTAGGGTCTTCATTTCTGCCTCCACGGTTCGCCGCCAGGTGTTCTTGGGCCGGCCTCGCTTGCGCTTTCCCTCTGGGGTCCAGTGTAAGGCAGTTTTTGTGATGGAGTTGCCTCTGATGACATGGCCAATCCAGCGCCATCGTTTCTTCATCAGGATGGTGTTCATACTCTCTTGCCCACACTGGGCAAGTAGCTCTTCGTTGGAGATTGTTCTTGGCCAGAAGATGCCCAGGATTCTTCTCAGGCTTTTGGTGTGGAAGACTGACAGTTTGTTGAGGTCGCTGTCAATCATTCGCCAACACTCCGAGCCGTACAGGAGAGTGGACAGGACAAGGCTCTGGTAGAGTCTCAGTTTGGTATGGGTGCTGTACTGGGCTGACTTCCAGATGTTGCTTAGGCTACAGAAGATGCCCCTGGCCTTGCTCAGTCTGCTCTGGATGTCACGGTCTGCTCCTCCATCCTGCTTGACCACGCTGCCCAAGTATGTGAAGTTTTCAACCATCGGCAGGTCTTCTGCCTCTATGTTGATCTTGATCGGTGTTGAATTGGTGGTGTTGAGGGTCATCACTTCTGTCTTTGCCCGGCTGATGTGCAGTCCGACCTGCTTCGCAAAGGTGTTCAGGCGAGTCGTCTTCTCCTGCATATGTCGATGGGTGTGTGACAGCAAGGCCAGGTCGTCGTCAAAGTCTAGGTCTTCTAAGTTCTTGGAGAGTGTCCATCTTATGCCCCTTGGTTCATCTTTCGTTGTGTGGCGCATTACCCAGTCAATGACAAAGTTAAAGAGTAGGGAAGACATCACGCAGCCTTGTCTCACTCCAGTCCCGACCTCAAAGCAGATGTTACTGTCACCAACGCAGCATGAAAAGTTCGTATAGAAGCTTTTGATCAGCAGCACAATTTCCATTGGTATTCCGTACGCTCTCAGGATGCGCCAAAGGCTTTCTCTGTGGATGCTGTCAAATGCCTTCTGGAAATCCACGAAGTTAATGTAGAGCTGTCTCTGCCACTCTGTACACTGTTCAATGATGTTGCGTAGTGCAAATATCTGATCGGTGCATCCTCTTCCTCTACGAAAACCAGCCTGTTCTTCTCTAAGTTGTGCGTCCGTTGCCTCTGAGATTCGTCGAATGATGATCTTTGTCATGATCTTGCTCGGGACGGACAGGAGAGTTATTCCTCGCGTTGTTGCAGTCGCTAAGGGGTCCTTTCTTTGGAATTTTGACGATCACTCCTCTGGTCCAGTCACTTGGGACTTGTTTCCCTTCCCATATTGCGGTAAATAGGGGTTGCAGGATATTGGCTGCCAGTTCTGGGTCTGTTTTGAATAATTCAGCGTTCAGATTGTCTTGGCCTGGTGCCTTTCTGTTCTTCAAGGACTTGATTGCTGTGATGATTTCCTGCTTCTCTGGTGGGGCGATGTTGACGTCTAGGTCCTCAGTGGCTTCTTGTATGTCGGCTTCTTCGGAAGGTGGTGGTCTGTTCAGAACCTCTTTGAAGTGTTCGGCCCAGCGTGCTTCTTGTTCTCTCTCTCTGTCGTTAGTAGCTTCCCTTCCTTGTCCTTGACTGGGGCATCGTTGGTGCTGTGGAACTTGCCGCTAATCACTTTGGTGATCTTGTACAGTTTTCCTTGTATGTACTGAGGCATTCATGTTTATATCTTGATAGCAGTTCCCTGTCTTCACTCAGATATTCCTGTACATTTTGAATCTCTGTGTCTGTGTCTGTGTTGTATTTCACTATCTTAGCGTTTTCTCAACGGTTATGCTTATGTCTTCCGGAAAAAAGACTATATTGAGGAAGCCTGGGTCTGAAAGAATATTTCTGCGCTGCTAGAGGCAGTACCAGGCAGCATCTTGGCCACTTGAAGCAGATTTTTTCAGTCAATGAAGCAGAAGGTTGGAAGCCCTGAAACACGCTGCTTTCCTTGGAAAAGACTTTCGAAGTCTGGTTGCATTGTGATTCCAATGCTTAAAACGTTGTATGTTTACTGGAAACAAATCCAACATGACTGAGCCCTTCAGCAAACACGACATGACTTGTTTCCGACGAGGGCCGTACATACGGATCAAGGCAAGGTTACCTAAGGGTTAACATGACCCGGAAGCGTACATGGTCCTGTAAATGGAAACAAGTTCAAACCAAAGAAATCGACTGATAACCTGGTCTGAAGAAGGGTCCACAGCTAATGACGACAGAGGGCTGCTTGGGCTGTAGGTATTGAGAGAAGGTAAAGCTAACTCGAGGGTACGGATATACCTCTGCTCCGTAACTACGGCCCCAGTACGACAGGAGCTTATAGCAAACCTCTGCAATCTGTACATCACGAGGATAAAGACTACCAGTTAGGATCTGCCCAAGACCAAGACTACACAGTGATACTTGCACTTTTAAAAAAAAATCCTTAATCCCAGTCCTTGACAGAAATCTGATTGGCTGCGCAGTTATTTTAGCCCCCGGGGTGTGTTTTAGTGTAACTCATTCGAGCCTATAAACTGGTGTGTGTATGGGGAAGGGGATGTAAAATGATATTTATTTTTTTTTCTTTATTTTGGGTTCAGTTACTATCTTTACAAATCTGGGTGACTAGTCCTTGAGATATGCCCGTGTTCGTCTTATTCGCCTGTGGGTGGCATTAGCTGTACACAAGCTGGGGGTTGTACATGTTACCCTCAGTATCAAGAGCTCGTGTTTCAACAAGACGATCTTCGGACCTCAAAGCAAACTGACCTCCAAACATGTTTTTACAGCGGACCGACGGTTTCTATCCCGACAACACTTGATAATTAAATGGATATAAGACTGTCGTGGACCTCACTGGCCCCAGGGTAGTAGAATGTCTAGTCTTTCTTGTCTTGTGGTTTATTAGCTCCCGTGTCATGGCTCAACATCTGATAGATTATTGGGTCTTTGAACGTGTAGAGTGTTTTACTCTAGTGTCGCGGAGCGTCTTGGCTTTGTTGACTGCCTTCAGCTTTTTCAAAATGAAAAAGAAAAAGGCCAATTCAAACCAAACAAGAAATGAAGCTGCAAGTTTTTGTCATGACAGCAAAACATCAGCCTAGTATTAGTTTGTCACACGCTGGTGTGGTGAATATTTTTTTAATAAAATCACACATGTATTGACGCTGAACACCACAGCCAGTACGAAAGGTTTGAACATATGTTAATGAAGCATTACCCAATCAACGAGCCGACATCTATTACGTCATCATTATTGTCATTATTGTCATCACCTTGCCGGTGTCACCATCGGAACCTTCGCCTGAGGTAGCCATTTGACTTCTCAGTGCGCATGCGCCGGTCGGCAAAAGATACTCATGAAAGACAAGGTGGGATCGCTATCTTGATATGCGGCGAGATGAACAATATCTTAGGACTTGGATTCGCTTTATTTCGCTCATATGCTAGAACGGTATATGTCTTGAATTTAACGATAAGTTCCGCTGAGACGACTTTCTGCGTATTTGCTACAGAAACGTTGTCATTATGGAAGTGACCCATCACATGGCGGAAATGACCCGTTGACCCCTGAGCATGCGCACTGTGTGGGACAAATAGCCATCTCGGGGAAGGTTCAGATCGTGACGCCGGCAGCCGGTAGCCTGCAGATCAATGTATCATTAAGTATGTCTACGTCTGTAGTCACCAAGTGTTTCTGCAGCTCTGATTGTCATTAACTCCACTACCTGACTGTGTTCGCTTACACTTGTATTGTCATCGCTCCTTCCGGCAGCTGTATTGTCATCCCTCCTTCCGGCAGCTGTATTGTCATCTCTCCTTCCGGCAGCTGTATTGTCATCACGCCTGCCGGCAGCTGTATTGTCATCACGCCTGCCGGCAGCTGTTGTCACCACGCTGGCCTCTTCGCTGTATTTTTTCCCCATCTCCCTCAAGAGCGCCCTTTCCCAGTGTCTCCAGTCAACCTTTGAATCCATTCATTCTCCCCACTGCTACCATAACATCGATAATCGATGACTGAATTGCCAGTCGCTGAGTGAAAGAGCGTTTCGAGGAAACTGGATGGAGGGGAGACAGTTGGTGAGAAAAAAGAAGCCGCTGTTACAGCGTGCGATGGTTCTTTTGGAGGAGTGGATGAAGAGAGAAAAAAAAACCCACCAGTGAAGAGGAAAAAGTAGATGAAGAGGAGGCGCAGACGTCAAAGCAACACACCCTCATTCGCTTCAAAACAAAAATCCCTTGTTTCTACCCCTTCCAACGGCTTGTCACAAACACACGGCAGCCCGACATCCACGAAAGAGACACAAGAAAGCGATAGTGGAATCGTCAAAAGGCGGTTTGTGTTTAAACCCTGAACTCTCGTCTTGCAGCGTGTCCTGTAGACGGAGCCAGACTGTCGGGCTCAGTGCAGTGGAGGCAGATCAAGGCGCTCTTCCAACTGGACGCTCCTGATGGCGGCGCGTGCATGCTGATGAAGCTGGGCCGCCAGAACGAGGCACGATCTGCAAGCAGTGAGTCAGGAGGACAAACAGCGCCATCTGCATCCCTGTGCTAACACTTGCGACTAGCTCTCACCTTGCCTGGGCCGTAAAGCATGGCAATGGGCAGACCGGAGGAGCTGTGCCCACGTCTCTACTTTACACAAGTGTGATTTCACAACACAGGCCATAGGGCATGGTTCGACTAAAGGCTAACCTCTGACCCTTGGTAACCCTCTGACTACAAAAAGTTCGTCAGAAACTCTAGTAAGGGAAAACACAAAGGCATCGACCAACTGTCATTGGTGGCTAGCCTAAGTGCACAACTATGTTCAAATAAATGGGTTTACTTCATTAAAAGATATAAAATCTGAACGAAACATTATGTAACGATAACAGTAAAAGCCTTTAAGGACTTCAGTTGTTGCCTGAATTTTTTTAATAAAAATACAGCTACCGATAAGCGTGATGACAATACAGCAGCATTCAAACGAAGTAACAGGTGTGTTGTATCCAGCTGTAAGAAAACGTTTTGGGCGCACGTTGTGGCTCGGCCCTGAACAACCGTCGTCCATTGTGTTGTAGTGCGCCCATTGCAACTGGCTTTGGTCATTTGTGCTGAGCCCACCTGTCAGAGCAGTCAGATGTCTGTCAGACAAGTGCGCGAGGAGTGGTCTTTGCTGGTGGCACTGTTTGTCAGGCTTCTTTCTTTCTTTGTGAGATACAGGGAAACCCCTCCACAACCCTCCATGTCACGTGACAACAGTGTGCAGCATGGGACTGGCAGCAAAAAGACTGTTACCGCGCGGTATTGTTGATAAGTAGAGCCGCACAGCACGGCAAACATCAGCCATAAAATAGAGCAGAGGAAAGGTCACTGCTAAACACAATAGCATCCAGACGACAATCTCACACCTCGTGTATATCATAGCCAGGAATAAACATTTTACTGCTTACATTTATTTAGGTTCTGATTACCGATTTCTATTACGAAGCAATATGTGTGTGTGGGTGTGTGTGTGTGTGTTATGCTCTTCGTTCAAGACAGCTTGACGGCTGCGGCAGAACTAATTATGTATTTATTTGTTGGTGCCACTGATAGCAGGTGGGGGCTAAGAGTCTTTCTAATTGAGGGAGCTGCCATATCAGTGGAGCTATCGCAGCTCCACTTGATGCTTGGGTCAAAGGTTGCGTGGAACGATGTCTGCCCGCTAGGTCTCACGACAGGGACGCGAGGGCAGACTTCTAAGACCTCCCAACGGAATTTGAGTGACACGAGGTCAGATGGAGATTTTGCCAGCCGCCCGCAACGGCTGAGTCTGGAAGCCGTTAGTCGTCCATACCTACTACTCATGTCCTTTTCAGTTACCCTTATTGTCAGTGGTTTGCTTAGAACTTACCCGATGTACCCGTGGTGACTGCATGACACGCCATCTAAATACGAGTCGTCTTTCTAATATTTGCTAGTATCTAACATATTTATTGTTTATGTAAGCCTTGTGTTTTCAAACGAAAGTTCTTGTTTTTTTGTCGAACTGTGTGATGTCTAATGCTGTTTAAAAAAATAAAACACTGCGGTACCTATAGGCAGTGTGGTGTTCTCCATGTTCTTTTGGTGTCAAGTATCTTCAACATTTTCGGTGCACAGTCAGTGGACTGTGAAATACCATGTAAGTAGGTTGTCAACATAGAAAACCACAGACACAAACCCCAATGTGACAACCTGTGCAAACCAAGCGCGTCCCAGTATTTTTCAGAAATGTTTTATCCGTGTTCCATTGATGCTTC
This sequence comes from Marisa cornuarietis, assembly GCA_004794655.1. NCBI lineage: Eukaryota > Metazoa > Mollusca > Gastropoda > Architaenioglossa > Ampullariidae > Marisa > Marisa cornuarietis. Next base: position 1,532,849 of record SMMW01000046.1, on the reverse strand, counting down.
ACAGGAATATTGTTGACTTGTGCAGGGCTTGTTTCAGAATTGTTTTAAGCCTACTTGAGGAATGCAATGCTTGTGTTTCAAGAATGTTTTACGGATGTTTTAAGAATGTTTTTAATAAGTTTTACGCGTGTTTCAGGCAAGTCCTACACCATGCTGGGCACAGACCAGTCAGGTCAGACAATGGGGGTCATGCCGTGCGCAATCGCCTGGCTCTTCAAACTCATCAACGAACAGAAGGATAAGACTGGAGCCAGGTTCTCCGTACGAGTGTCGGCTGTCGAGGTCACGGGCAAGAACGAGACTTTGCGAGACCTGCTTGCAGATATTGCACAAGGTTGGTTTGCTTGTGACTTTGTGTGTGTGTGTGTGTGTGTGTGAAACTGACGTGTCTAACGGACTTTTGTGAAGTCTATCTACAGTGGCATCCGAATGTCGTTCGTTGTGAGAAAGTAATAGGGTTTAGGGAACACTTTGTCACTACAAATACCTTCCGAAACAGATGCCCATTAATTTTTTTACTGTTGGAAGACATGGACAGGGAGAAATTTTGTTACTTTGTTTCTTAAATTTCAGTCGGTTTCCCCCGCCACCAAAGTATCTCAATATTTGTAGAATACGAGGCCAACTTTGGAGAAAATTTCAATGACCATAGAAAAAACGCATTTATGGGCACTCATGTGTGAATGTGGAAACATTGTGCAGCCAGAAATAAACATATCTGCAATGTATTGCGCTGTAACATGAATTTTCTTGCGGCCCATTGGCATGGGTGTTCATGAGGCATTTATTTGCTGCTCAAAGTCAACTGAAATTACAGATTAAAAAAAAAATACTTTTTTCATCGACTCCGACCCTGACACCTCTCTCAGGCAACCAATCGAACTGCAGAAGTCGTTACTTGGCACCAGATAATCCTCAACATATGACAGATCACCTGTTGTCTCGTTCTTTTGTTTGGATTCAATTACAATCCGAAAGTTTCACCATACAAAGAAAAAGAGTTTTTTTTTTTCGTCAGTTCAGACGGCGACACAACAGGCTCATGTATGTCATCTCAGACTATGACACAAAAAGCATCTTTTAAGATGGCGAAACAACAGGTTCATGGTGTTTGTCATTTCCGACGGCGACACAATAAATTCATACCATGTGTCATCTGTCGTGACACAACAGGTCATTGGAGACGTGACACAACAGGTTCATGCCATGAGATGCTCCATCGATTTCTTGAGAGCCATGGCGGTGAGGGACGGCTGGACATCAGGTCTGGCCTGCGAGCGACGGGCACAAGGACACTCGGAGCCCATCGACACAATCAACACAAATGACTCGCACATCCCTTTCCCCCTCCCCCCATCAACCCCACCCCGCCGTCCGGGGCCCTGCTGTCGACCTCTTCGCGAACGACAGGAGCCGACTTCCTCTGGAGAAGCTGCAGGCTTTGCTGTTTAGTTTTGTGATTAGTCCATACTTAGAACCAGATACGCCGGCTTTGGCCCGCCGGTCCTCACAGGGCTCACCATTCCCAGTGGCTTAGTGCTGCCCTGGAGGCCGCGGCTACGGTCTGTTGGACGCTTTTATGTTGGAACATCCAGGGGACAAGGGGAGACGACAGCACTTAATAATATAACAAGAAACAAAATAATAATGTTATATTGTTGGCTTCTCTTAACTGACCGTTATTTTAGCGAAAATTGCTTTTACAATACGTCTGGGCTCAGTTGCACAACGCGTGTCTAATTTCAAACTCATTGAGGTCTTAAGTTAAAACTGTTTTTAATACCACGCTTGTGAGCGGCTTAAAAGCAGTTCCATAAAACACTTCCAAACTTGTTTCTTAAAAAAACAGTTTTTAAGGTTTAGGCAAGTGTTATGCAAATGAGCCCTCGCCTTCGACGTTTTAAAACAAATGGTTTGTAGTTTTTGAAACAGAACTCGCACCTTGAAACGTGACCATGGCTGTTTGTTAGGGTTTTTTCAGGGGGTTGCTCGTTTTTGCTTTTGTTTTATTATAGATCTTTGCGGGCCGAGATTTCTTCTGTGCAAATCTTTTTCCTGGTTGTGTTCAATATACAGTTCAGCGACTTTAACTGTTTTCAAGTGAGTTGTGAAGGTGGACATTGAGACCAGGCTTTTCCCCCGCTTGTGCCTCTTCCTCTTATCATTAGATTTTGTAGGATATATTATATTAAAGATATATTATATTATATTAAAGTACAAAGAAAAAAAATTGCACACATGTAACTGGAAACAGGCTTCAACCTAGGAAGGCTGATAATCAGAGGTCCCTGTTGTTTGTACAGCCCACAGTCTACGGCCACACAGGACCTACTACTGCTCTAGGTATGAAACAAAGGTTAATCTATCATTGGAATACGCATGTAACTCTTGTTCATGACTGTCGGCCCAGGTATAGGTGCAGCACGAAAAGATGTGGACGTTGAGGTTCTCCAGTATCGTGTTTCGGTAGTGTGGGTGCGTGTGTGCATGCTTGCTTATTCATGAAGTGACGAATGAGCAAAGGGGATGTAGATGTAAGTGTGTGTATGTTTTTTATGGTTGTGGGAAGGAAGATACAATTATCAAGTCTGTATGCGCTCTTTGAAGTATGTAGACTGAATTGCGCGGCATATGAGCTGCAAAAGACAACGAAAGACAACGAGGTCTCAAGAAACGTCGAGTGGAGCATGCCGGGAGGAGAGGCCACAGCAAGAAATTCCGCTGAAGACAAGGACCCGGCTGCTGCAGAAGGGGAAAGGGGGGACCACTGATGGGATTTAAGGCATGCTTGTTGACGGAGCGTGCTGCTTGTTGACGCAACGTGCTGCTTGTTGACGCAACGTGGTGTGTTTTCTAATCAGCTTTTGTGTCCGCGTGATGTCAGTTCATCCGTCGGATACGCAGCCCGGATACTCGCTCACCCGTCCGACACTTGTGACATGTCCACCTGCCCTTCTGTTCAACCTCTTTCTGATGCGCAGTTATGACTGTTACCTCTCTGTCCCACGTGTATCTGAATGAAGGTCTGAATGCTCCCCACCTGCCAGACATGTAACTGATGCGCATTTCTGAATGTTACCATTCGTCTGACCTGTGTCTGATGCGCATTTCTGAATGTTACCATTCGTCTGACCTGTGTCTGATGCGCAGTTCTGAATGTTACCATTCGTCTGACCTGTGTCTGATGCGCATTTCTGAATGTTACCATTCGTCTGACCTGTGTCTGATGCGCATTTCTGAATGTTACCATTCGTCTGACCTGTGTCTGATGCGCAGTTCTGAATGTTACCATTCGTCTGACCTGTATCTGATGCGCAGTTCTGAATGTTACTATTTGTCTGACCTGTGTCCCATGCGCATTTCTGAATGTTGCCCGTCTGTCCGATATGCATCTGACCTGTGTCTGGTGCGCAGTTCTATTGCTTATCTGTCTGACGCTCATCTGATGCGCAGTTGTGACTCACGTCCACCCCCCAGAGTGTGTCTCTGTCTACCACTAGAGAAGACACATCGCTCAGATGTCGAAGTCTTTATAAGAGAAAATAAGTGTGGCAAACTCTTAGCAAAGACTACAGTACTTGCCCAGGTAGCAGTATACTGTGGCTCGTAACGACTATTTTATTCTCCCTGTGGGACATCAAGGGCAGACGAATTTCCCCCTGAGACAAAAATGGGCTACTAGAGTTCACTGCCCCTGTGGCGCGGCGATGCAGAGGGCGTGTGGATGGCATTTCCTCGGGACACTTAACACGCCTCCTACATCCCCAGTTGCCCACACCAGACCCGCCCCTTGCATTCCCCTGCTGCCCACACAAGACGCCCCCAGCATTCCTTGTTGCCCACACAAGTCACCTCGCATTTCATTGCAGGACCTTCCCTGAGCTGAGTGAGAGGCTAAACATTATTAGGGATCGACAAACACGGCTGTGGAGGGGGAAAATGGCTCTCACAACTCACAAATTTCCAGCTAACCAGATATGCTCAATCGAAGGTCCTGACGCAGATGGGAACAAAACGGTTTGATCCAAGGCTGTGTGAATCCATCCGCCTTCTGCAGGACTGTTAACAGTAACGCTGTGTCTCTGCTCGAGTTGCCTGATATCAAATCTAATTCAAGTACCATCCAATACTGTTTGACGACGGCCTCTATGCAAATTAGCCATCACCCATACACACAAGATCCGGCTGCACAAGCTGCAGTGGCATCGCCCGGAGATGCCTGAGTCACGAGAACTGATTAACTGCAAACACAAGTGTTCTTCATCAGAAAGTTGAGATTGTTTTCATTATCGCTGTTTTTCTTGTGAACTACGAGGAAAGAGACCCTTGGCGTGAGGATAAGGCCGGAAGTGAGCGCTTCTCTTTGCCCACTGAGTTGGTCAACACACGCGCACACCCATTTTTGTTTCGTCCTGACACGTTGCCATCAGCCTCAGACTCAAATCCCTAATCTTGACCTTAAGCCAAACCTTAACCCAAGCCCCTACACTGACATTGTAATCCGTAGTTTAACGCTTCTAAGGCGCTTAAAACTAAAAGTAAGAGAACTATCCAGAACAAAAAAAGATAAGAACCACAATTTAAACATTATTTTAGAAAAAGTATAATTGTGATTGAAATCTGCCCATGACTTGAGCTCAGATATTGTCCCCCTGCTTTCAAGCTGAAGCAGATAGACTAGTGGTCAGAGTGTACACCTTTGCGGTTCGATGCCCATATCACGCAAAGTTCGCATTAAAAATATTGGTATTGGCTCATATATAAGTCCTAGGTCATAAACACCATCACTCAACAACAGGACTACCCTTCTTTGAAGTGAAGTATATCATAGCAACAGTAAACTTTAAAACTGTTTAATTCTCAACAAGGGCTCCAACCCAATGAGAACACGAAAATTGCCGCTCGGCTCAGGGTAAAGGAAGGGGCAGCAGGGAAAGAAGACTCCACCTGTGAGAGAAGGGACTTCCTGTGAATCGCAAACTATCGATATATACAATGTGTATGGTGTATCATCACTGTGATGATTCTGTACAAACAATGTTAATATGTGTAAAAGGCGTCGCTCACAGTTTAACTTGATAAGCTTCATACAAAATCTTCCCTGATTTAATAAAAACTAAAGAATACGCACACCGCTGGAATAGCTTACGATTGCGCCTACTCCTAATCCTCAGAAGAAATGTTTCCTGGTGATCTGTAAGCAAGCAAGAAAGTGCCCGCGTGCACGTGCGTGTGTGTGTGTGTGTGAGAGAGAGAGAGGAGGGAATAGCAGCATGCTATTTGGGGTCACCAAGGTAGAAGATGATCGCTGTTGTGACGATGTGATACCTACCTTTATTTCTGTAAAAATTGTCTGTTCCCTGTGGTGTGAGGATCAGCTGTAAGTCATTCCGGGTGGAGTGTATCTTGTCGCACTATTTACGCTGGAGACTCTCTAGTCGCACCATTCAGGTTGGTGCGTATCTTTTCGCGAAATTTCGGTTTCAGCCGATCACCATTCAGGCTGCACAGTTCTGCCTGGTCATTCAGGAAACCTACCTTGAGGCATTCAAGTTGGAATTCATGGTGTAGGGTATCTAACTGCGTCAGCCAGGCTTGAGCGTATCTCGCCATGTCAGTCAGGTTGGAGCGTATCTTACCATGTCCATAAGGTTGGAGCGTATCTCACTATGTCAGTCAGCTTGAAGAGTCTCTCACCATGCCAGTCAGGTTGAAGCGTATCTCACCATGTCAGTCAGGTTGGAGAGTATCTCGCCATGTCACTCAGGTTGGAGAGTATTTCACCATGTCAGTCAGGTTGGAGCGTATCTCACCATGTCAGTCAGGTTGGAGTGTATCTCACTATGTCAGTCAGCTTGGAGAGTATCTCGCCATGTCAGTCAGGTTGGAGAGTATCTCACCATGTCAGTCAGCTTGAGCGTATCTCACCATGTCAGTCAGCTTGGAGAGTATCTCGCCATGTCCGTAAGGTTGGAGCGTATCTCGCCATGTCCGTCAGGTTGGAGCGTATCTCGCCATGTCAGTCAGGTTGGAGGGTATCTCACCATGTCAGTCAGCTTGGAGCGTATCTCACCTTGTCAGGTTGGAGCGTATCTCACTATATCAGTCAGGTTGGAGCGTATCACACTATGTCAGTCAGGTTGGAGCGTATCACACTATGTCAGTCAGGTTGGAGAGTATCTCACCATGTCAGTCGGGTTGGAGCGTATCACACTATGTCAGTCAGGTTGGAGCGTATCACACTATGTCAGTCAGGTTGGAGCGTATCACACTATGTCAGTCAGGTTGGAGAGTATCTCACCATGTCAGTCGGGTTGGAGCGTATCACACTATGTCAGTCAGGTTGGAGCGTATCACACTATGTCAGTCAGGTTGGAGCGTATCACACTATGTCAGTCAGGTTGGAGAGTATCTCACCATGTCAGTCGGGTTGGAGCGTATCACACTAGGTCAGTCAGGTTGGAGGATATCTCGCCATGTCTGTCAGGTTGGAGCGTATCTCACCATGTCAGTCAGGTTGGAGGATACCTTATCGGGTCATTCGTGTTGAAACTTATCGAGTGTGTCATTCAGCGCGGTACGTATCTTATTGCGCCATTCAGGTTGGTGCGTATCTCGCGCGGTGCCTGCGTCTCCCGCCTGTCACCACCAGACAGCATCGTGACAGGAAAGAGGCTGAAGTCGGGCCGTTAGAATTCGAGTCGTCTCCCGTGCCCACTCATGGGCAGACCGATGGCAATTGCTTGGGGAAATGATTCAATTAAGGCTCACTCTTGATAGTCCAGCGTTGAACGGTAGCCGGGAGAAACTCGTTCTGGGATTGATTAAGGTCGCCTGTGCCAGCCACACACTCTTGGCGCCCGACTTGCTGAGGAGGAGGACGGTTCCCAGTTTCTAAGATGATGGGCAGTCGGACAATGGCCTCCTGTCTTATAGGATTCTTTTAGTTATGAAGGAGAAAAAAATTGCTGTTGTTACATGACAATCGCATTTGTCTTTTGTTACAATTGTTTGCCTTCTCATACACCATATTACCTTTGTTTACATGACAATAACTGCTGTCGTTGAATACGATTAATTGCCCTCTCACACACCTGTCACTCCTGTCGTTTGTTGCAATTGTTTGACACAAAGTGATAAAGACCTTCAGGACAAACAGTAAAAGCTTTTGCTGCTTTGTATCTAACAATCTGGGAAAGCTAGGAGTGTCCAATGCATGGACGCAGTCGCCAGTCAAGCCATTTCTAAAGAAATGAAAAGCAAATAGTGCCAAAACTATAGAACCATCGGCTACGTAAGCGAAGTCCTGCTGAAGATAATCCCAAATCCCCTTAGACCCACATTACTGCTCGCAGAAGGGCAAGCTGGGGCATAGTTGAACACTTCTTTAACGATCGTAGCCTGAAAAAAATCTACAACATGAACATAAACTCTACCTCAACGTCTCGACTTTAAAAAGGTATTTGACAGTTTGGCACGAGGGTCTGTGACATGTGATGGAAGAATTCAGCTTCGAAGAGGGCCTCGTTCAAATAATCGGACCGCTGTGCAAGACCTTAGTGAGTGCAGTACTATTCGACAAGTAGGAGACAACACTGGGGGTTCGTCAACACTGTTGCCTGTGGTGTTCAACATCATCTTGTGAAAAATCATGCGAGAAACCCTTAGCATCCACCACACCTCCATTTTCATTCATGAGAGGCCGCTATGTAGCTACAACCTTTACCTGATGGCAGGTGACAGCGCGAGTGTGTAGGGGATGGACACCAGCACTCATAACAGCAGTCACGGTCAACACCAACGGAAACAGCAAAGCAGAGATCTCCATGACTACATGAATGGAGGAGGCGAACACCTTGATGATGATGATGATGATTGATGATGATTGATGATGATGATGATTGATGATGATGATGATGATGATGAGTCGCTACAACTGTCATCCTTCTCTCACACCGCGATTTTCTGTAACCGATTATTTACGTTTGTCAGTGAATTTACTTATTTATCTACTGCACTTTACATGTTTGTTTTAACAATACTTTTTTTTATCTGAGAAGCTTGCAGTAATATGCTTTCTCTCTCTCTCTCTCACACACACACACACACACACACACACGCACACAAGGGGCGGGGCATCGCACACCATGGCTCCGTGCCCGAGTCTGCTGTCATTGCTTCATTTGCATAAAAGCTTGAAAACTCTTCCAAAGCCTGGCCCGTGAAAATGGAAGTGTAATTAGAATTCTAAAAACCTCAGTTTTAGTTTAGAGCAGTGGTGGCTTTTTACGGAGAAATAGTTTGCATTCTGTTTGCATCGGAAAACGTGATGTGTCTGTGTGTGCGCGCGCGTGTTGCAGAAGAGAGGAGAGCATTTCACCCGAGCGTGCACCATGAAAGTCAATGACCCTTGAGAAATTGATTTCTAGTTTTTAAGTTGTTTGGATTCCACCGTGCTTTTTGCTACTTAGGAATTTGGATTGGATGTTTTGGGCATGAATGAGGAGTAAGAAAAGGAAATATTGCACAAAGCATAGTCTGGATCCGAGCCTGTGGACCGCAGATGGATGCATATCATCTTGATGTCTTTCACAAAGATATTTTTAAACTTTTTGAGCAATCGTCTAGTCGTTTGGGATTTCCCTGAGGGCCAAGAAGGAACTTGTGTTTAATATTTATCAGTACAGACATGTGTCAATAATAATAATAATAATAAACGTATGATGTATACAGCGCATATTCTCGAAGGAGCAGACACTCAGTAGGAGACATGGACAGCAAGGACACAAGGAGAGACAAGCATGCAGACAAGTAATAAAAGACAAACAGACACGGAGTCAGGGAACAAACAGTAAGGGGGGAGACGAGCGGGCGGATTTAGTCAATTGATTTATAATCACAAGTGTTGACAAACTGTAATGATTGGTATATGGAGTAGTGCTTAAGATAGGAGTGACTGGTGTTCACTGAAGTGTACACCCGTAAACATTGAGATCGTAGTCTAGTGTCCTCCAGACGAGCTCTCTCTCTCTCTTTCTCTTTCTCTCGTTAGCTAAGACTGTTTTAAAAAGCTTACTTTTGCTCCCATGTTTGATGTGTGTTTGTGTGTGTGTGTATATATATATATATAAGTAGAGACATCATTTAAAAAACTGAATGTGATTGAGATTTATAAATCCTTGTCCTATTCTTTTCTTTTAAAAAAAGCCGCAAGTGGCAGTTGGTCAACTCGACAGGGACGACACCCCGATTAACGTGAAAATTAATGGAATGTTGTCAGCAGTAGGTTGCAGCCACCCCTATCAGTGACTTCCGCTTCTCAAAGCATTTCATCCACATCCTTTGCTTGCATCGCACGCTGTTTGTCCGCTAGCTTGGATCGGACACCTGATTGCAGCCTCTTCCTTATTTGCATAATTAGATTTTTGTTCCGATAGCCTACCATCCCGCCACGTGTCCTTAGAACAGGCGGTAAAGGAGGAGGATGCATGTGATGAAGGATACATGCGCTGACTGCGGGGTACTAATGAGGATGTTCAGCATTGCTGGAGGTTAATTACAATCCTAACACGACTCTTCCATGTTCATTGACTCGGTTTGAACAGACACTGATAGCTAGGAGGAACTGTCGGCGACAATAAGGCTGAAAAAAGATCAGCTTCAATATGGTTACTATGGTTACATGGTTTTAAAAAAGGTGCAGTTAAGAGGATTCGATGAATTGGGTACTTTATCGGGGGAGATAAAAGACGAATGAGAGGGTTTGGTTTTGGCTTCCACCTTCCGCGCTGTAAACACAGTAAACCACTTACTTCCACTGACCATACGGCTGGTGTGTTGTAGGACTTGTACTGTGACTTGTTCTTGTCACAGACATGGTTCACTGTGTGTGTGTCTGGGCGCGTGAAACAAAGAAACTTAACTGAACACACCTCACTTCTGGGAAGATAAACTGTTGCTTCTCTGAAAGGATTTCGGGGGAGGGGGTAGATTGTGTATCCACACCTTGAATTTGACACAATCAGCTGTCTTGTATATCGACACGATGCACTTTGACCTCATGTGGATATGAAAAACGGATTATGGACAACACCAAGTACATGTTTAGAGATGCAGACTTACAGTCTGGCGAGGAGCAAGTCGCTGTTTAGAGACAGCAGGCAGGGCGTGCAGTGTACGGGTGGACGGGTGGGGAGCATGGTGCGATGTGGGGCGTGGGAGACCTGGACTGGAGAGACGGGAGGTGGAGCACGCGCCATGCGGCTTAAGGAGACGCCTTGCGTCAGGCTGGGAACTCATCAAGAAACAGCGATACGAAAACCAGACCAGACTCACTAGTAGAAAATGAAATTCCACCCAGCTACCCGCATCCCACTGTGCGTGCAGATGCACCTCCGCAAATGCCGGTGCGCCGCCAGCGAGATGTTGTTTCTGCAGACGTCCTCGCCAAGCATTCCACTTCCGCTTGTTGCTCCCCAAGCACACGGCGGGGATTTAAAGATGGTGATTACAACCTCGCTCCAAAATTTCATCGTGAATTTTTTAATGGATAAATTGTAGTTACATAATATCACACCTTTGCCGAATCTAAAGCAATATCTCTGTGTTTGTGGGAAGTAAGCCAAGGCTGACGGACTTGAACTTCGTTAACTAACGGGTCTTGATTAATGACCGTTAGTAGCTCGTGGAGTTCAGAGATCTGACAGTGTCAACTTCCAAAGGGAACACAGAAGGTTTCTTTATCCAAAACAATAAATAATTCTTCTATTTCAGACTGAGTAATGCTAAACAACAATACACGCCTACCCTAAGACCTAAACAACTACAGTGGCGACACACGCCCGTCCTAAACCGTGAAACTACACGGCGACACACGCCTACACTACTCTAACCTACTTCTTCTCTCTCTCTTTCAACGATCACACTAACGTTACGCATGCGCTCTCTTGCTCGAACATTTTTGACATCACCGCTTGCGTCATTCATCCAGACTTGCGTCATTCACCGAGGCTCACGTCATTCACACTCGCTCACGCGCTCGCTATGGTTGACCTAGCCCCACTAAAACATTTCATTCGTAACAAACTTCATTCAAGATCCACCGGCAAATACCTAACGGGCCCTAAGTTATTTCTCTATAAAGACCCGTACAGAACAAAAAATTCGCGCACTGTCACTTTAGGGCCAGGCAGTCGTCTTCATTAAGCATCCTCACCTGGGGCTTGCAGTCTACATCTGTCTTTACCTTGCAGGAGAGAGGCCAGCTTTCTGTCCACGGCAGCATTCCTTTGCAATTTATTTAGCAAAACACAAGAATAAATAATCAGAGCTGTCTTGTACAAGTCTGCTTTTCTTCTTTTGTTAGTGTGTTGATAGTACACGTCTAGGTGAATCCCGAAGATACATACTCCAGACTTTCTGATTTATCCATGATACAGACATGCTCACGACCGTCGCAGACTTCATAAAATCTCTAAAGAAAAGTAGTTTATCTTAGATATTATTTTTAAAATTTGCTGTTTATGTCACCGCACTCACTGTAATAACAGCCTCAAGCGGTTACACAAACATATTAGCAATCTCTTTTTTTTCAAATAATCTGATAGGCAAAGCAGAGAAGAACTATAAACCATTTATTATGTCTAGACATCCAAAATCAGTTTTTGTACGCCACCTGTTCCATATCAACAGCAATACATAATGACAGCAATCGCGACACGGGAGGAGGAGCCGTGCATAGGTGTGTCGACAGGTATTCTACTCGGTGGTGTAGAACATACTCGGTGGTGTAAAGAGCATTTTCCTATGAACACAGTTTCTAAAATACGTTAATGCTGTCAAAATATAGTTGAAATGGGCAAATTGTAGACTTGTAGACTCAGTTTTGTGAACTTTTTCAGTCCAAACGTGTGAAGGCAGAATGTATTGGTAATTGTGATGTAATATTTACGAAAACCTGCATGCGTCTCTGGGATTACTTTTTTTGCACAAACAAAATAGTTTGTTAAGCCGACGGAGCTATAAATATCGATAATATTTAAAAATTAAAATATTTATCTGTAGTTGTCACTTCTTGAGCTCAGACTAAAGCCTTCGGGCAGTCTTGGAGTACGTGTCGTGTAATTAATATGTTGGGGAGGGGAATGTTAGACTCCCCCCCTAGCTTATCTCAAGGCTAACATTTGTGAGGGAGGTGCCCATCGTCTCTCCATGTCGGTCTTACTTTCTGCAACATCGTGCGGAGTAAGATACTCAATCCACAACTGGTCCCAGTGGGGAAAGTACGCTGCGTCACACGGGTAGCGAACCGCCTTGTGTACACGCCTACGAGTTGGAACGCCGTTGCTCTCACTCGCTGCTGTTGTGCGCTCTCCCTGCTTCTGCGTCGACAAGTAATTCAAAACGATTTATTTCTGTATCTCGGTGGTTCTGTAGGTGAAACTTGAACATTATTAAACGTCCTCAATACTATTTTCGTGATCAAGGAGGAAAGCTTTGGTTTCATTATTTCATTATTAAACTCTTAGTCTCCTGTTGCGTAGGTTAGACTGAAAAGACAAATAGAGAAGCCATTAAAGTATTTAAACACGTCTCTGTAATTGTGTGTGTGTGTGTGTGTGTGTGTGTGTGTGTGTGTGTGTGTGTGTGTGTGTGTGTGAGAGAGAGAGAGAGAGAGAAAGAGAGTCTTTAGACTGATCCCTCGTGTAAAAGAGTGTTTCATGTTTCCTCTGTTATGTACCAGTCCAACGTGTCTTCAAAACAACAGCCGTGAAGCAGAAGTTTCGCAGTGTATATTTCCTCAGAGACGCCTCATTTCGCCCACCCGATGATAAATACGCGCTGCAATGGGATGATCTGTATGCAAGGAGAACGAGTCGGGGCAGACTGCGGGTCTGCCTGTTGTCAGCTTAGTTAGGCAGCTTTCAACACAACATCTAGTCTTAGACCAGACGCCTGTGTGTGTGTGTGTGGGGGTGTGTGCGTGCGCGCGCGGTTATCTTCTTCAGTCTGTGAGTGTGAGTGTGCGCGTGTTTATATGTGCATGTGTGTATGCATTTATATTTGTGAGTGTGCTTGTGTGTGTGTGTGTGTGTGTCCCACTGTGTTTGATGCTGGACATGTGAGGGCCTCTCGTGACGACGCTGGGTGATGATCGCTCTGGCTACATGTCTACCCGATACATTACACGACTTCATATTTGCTCCAAATTCTGGGACCACACCCGACCCTGGTGACCCCAGCAAATCCTCTTGTTTAGAGATAATATGCTGCACGCTGCCCCATCTTCTGCTGCGGGGAGATTTCTCGTCGGGTTCCTCTTCATTTTTAGGTCTTTAATGTTTCTCGTCCAGGGCTTCTGTTTCTTGTGCTCAACGAACCACCAGAAGTGGTGGAAAAGTTTATTATTGTAATTAACTATTATTGTAAAAGCTTTCACGATTACTTTGGAATGTAGAGTGTATATCATTTGCTGGAATGTCCCATAAACTAACTGTTGAAACATGCTTTTAGAATTTTTGTATTCGTTTGGAATACAATGTTTATAAAGAGAAGTTCACGATGATCATATGAATTGCGTACTTTGTTGCTGGTAAGCGTTCCATAATTATGTTTTGGTGTATCTGATAGTATAACTATGTCTGGTAAGACCATAAAACAAAGCATATTTAATACATTACAAGTAAAGAAATGGATATGATAGATAACAAAGGCATTGATGCTCGATACCTTTGATAGCATGCGTGCAAACGTTCAAATGTTTTCATAATGATGTTTTTGGTGTATCTGATGGTATAATTATGTCTCGTAAGACGATAAAATGCATATGTGATACATTACGAGTTAACAAATGCATATGACTAACGAGAGCATTAATGTTCGGTAGTAGTTTTGGGAATGATTTAGTTGTAACAATGGCGATCTAAGTCATGAACCTCGTTGTTTAGAGATAAACATCTGCCTAAACATCAACATCGGGTTCTCTAACCCTAAACAAACTTGTTTAGGGTTGAACTTCTCCTGTACTCTAATATCCTGTACAGTTCATTTGCATATAAGGTAGACAACAGCAATGGTGTTTAAAATGTCGCACTTGTTCAGTCTTACGTGTCCCTGTGTTTGATCTGTGAAGGAAAGCCGGTGATGTTCTTATCTTTAATGTCTTTTCTTGTACTCTAGGTACAGAGGCTACCGGTGTTGGCACTGCACCTGGTGTCTACCTACGAGAAGATCCAATATGTGGGACACAGCTAGAAAATCAGAGTGAACTGCGAGCACCTACCGCCGACAAAGCGGCCCTCTACCTGGACGCTGCTTTGGCAGCTCGTTTAGCCACAGGTGAGAAGCATTTTTGTGCACCTGAACTTAGACTAGATTTCTCTCCTCGAACTTTCTGCGTGATTTTCTGGCATGGGTGTTTGAGATGAGGGTTTCTCCATTTTAAATTGTTGTCAGCAGTCTAAGACCATTACCATAGAGATGGTAGCATGTGGGAGCTGTGGGCGTGAATAAGAGTGAGAGAGAACGAAAGAAGAAGTTAGAAACGAAATAAGTGGGCTTACCTCCCCTTTCTTCCGCCATACAGCCAGACCCCCCCCCCTCTCTGTATATGTCTCGCCCTCTGTCTCACTCTTTCTCTCTCTAGCTCTCATTCACTCACTGTACCCCCCTCCCTCTCTCTCTCTCTCTCTTCCCCTCGCCTAGCATCTCGAGTACAAGTCTTTGAAGCAGATGAGCCCAAGCCAAAAGATTCCTCAGTAGAGAGTCAAGTGTTGCTGATTAAAGGTCACTATGGGAAATGGAGCTGTGATGCAGGTTGCATGTAACATCAGGCTGACTGCCGGGGCGCCCTCTGTGATCGCACACCAGAGAGAGAGAGAGAGTCTGCTTTGTGGCGGCCCTGCCTGCACTGTACCTAGCTAGCAGATTGATCCACTCTCGTCTTTTACTTGCATAAATAGTCAAACCTGGTGATAACAGAAAGTAATCACGAGTTTGTTTTTATTTTTCAAGTTTTGTCAAAGACTAAATAAAGGCAAGAGAACTCGGACACCTTTAGGGAGTACACCAGAGGTGCTGGTCCTTTGCACTCAGAAATTGAGAGATTGACGATGTTTCTAGAAGTCGGGAGACAGTGATCTCTTGAGGAGTTCAAAGGTGGTAGGGAGAGGACAGGGCATCACGAGAAACCCGATTGGCTTGGTCAGTAATTCTCTCTCACTCGCACGCGCCTATCAGAGAGAGTAAAGGGGTTATCTTGACACTTTGTCAAAGATGTGACTAAAGCTTATAGATACAAATATAAAATATATTTATTCTGGGCTAGTCTGGAACAGTTCTTCCCATCGCGATCTTATCGCCGTAGACCGTTGGTAATAAACAGCGCCGTTACACATTATAATATGTTATAGCAATAGTCGGAAAACACATTTGTCTAAATTCTAAACTATAACTTGGTAACTGTTGAGGTTTGGGTTGCTAGCTATAAATATATAAACGCGCGAGAAGTCAGATATGTTACATATTCCTGGAGTGAAAGCATCTTTATTTTTATCTGATCTCACTTTGCATCCACCCCCTTGTTTACATTTCTACGTGTTACCTCACTTTGAATCCCCCCACCCTTCCCTGTTTAGATTTATATTCTGCCTAAACATTATTACTGGGTTCGGGTAGTTTCATTGCAAATAAGGCTGATAGCAGTGAGTTGCTGCACATGCATAATCTGCGGCCATCTTGTCAGGGTCTGCTTGATGGCCTTCACCAAGACGAGGTTTTCTTGCTTTTCATCAGAGGTTTAGATGAGCGGGTAGATGTTGCGAGCGGCGAGATTTGATTACCGCCCCGTAAACTTCATAGACATCGGAATGAAGCTTTATGGCCCGGGTGCTTCCTGGCGAAAATACTGCGGCCCTTGAAGCCATCACATCCAGCCAGTCGGCTGACGACCGCCTCACAAAAACATGACATGCATTCTGCACGTGCGATATACTTATCTGGGCCAGATATTGGCGGCATGTCTCGGGTAATCACTTGCACACATCTAATTTCCATGGCTGGGTGGTGGGGGGGTGTAGGCGAGTGTAGGGGCCGCAGTACAAAGCCTTGTGCGCTCGCTTGCCGGCTCGGGCGTTGATAGATTGTGAATAAATGCGCTGATTAAGTCCGCGAAGGTAAAGAGTTCGGCGCTGGAACTTGTGGCGAGGACCAGCTGCCTGGCGGAACACACAGCGGCCCCCAGTTTATCTGAGCACGGGGTTGTAGGTGTTATTCGGCGGCCTTCTCATGTGATAACACACGTCGTGACGTAGGACCCCGACCAGGTAGGTTGTCGCAGCCGTGGTTTTGCAACTGCGGTTTGTCATTGTGAAGTGTGCAAAGCGTTGCTCAATTCTAGAACGTTTGTTCTTCTTCGCGTACTCTTCCTGCAGAATCATTTGCCTCGTCCTAGCAGTCAGAGTCCTGTTAATCACGTGACTACCTTGTCCTAGCACGGTCCTTCTGTTTGTCAGCTGTCGAGAGTCCTGTTAACAATCACGTGATTGGTTTTCGGTGTCCAGCTGACCACAGCGTACCACACTGTAGATGTGACGCTGGAGCCTGGTGGTGCAACTACTGGTGGCTTCTCGTCAGATGTTGTCAAATGCTTGATCCTTTTCGGGCAGGCAGACGGCTTTAATAGCCAACTGACAAAAAAACGACAAATCCCCGAGAATGTCAGGACGGTGGCTCGTATGCCATCGTCATTGTTGTGGACAGTGTACTAATGATACTTTATTGTTTACTAGTGACACTCTATTGTTTACTAGTGACACGCTTATAAAAATGTCAGCTTTGAAAATAAACACCTCCTGCAGCATCGTTTACTCCAGTCAGCGGCCACCTACCTTTGAAATGTACTGCAGTGTAACGATTTGTTGTTACGCAAGTGCATATATGTTTATGTTTTGCTTTGTTGGTTTTATTGACCTCGCATCCACATGGAGAAATGCGCCTTACAAATTTTATGATTGTTATTAATTTTTTTCGGACATTTGTCATTGTTATGGCTCGTTGTCACGGAAGTACCGCATAACAGTAACGGAAGTACGTCATTATTATGGCTTATTATAACGGAAGTTCGTCTATGTCACGGCTGTTTGTAACAATGACATATTCCGTTACTGTAATGGCGTACGTGCGTTACAATATTCGATAAGAATGACGAATTCTAGTAACAGAAGTACGTCTACGTGACGGCTTATTTTGACGGAGAGTTACATGGTCACGTGCCTGAACCGTTTATAACGTTTTGTAACGTGCTGAACGTCTGCGTAAGTCGTGTCACATGCGTTTCAGTGCAGGGTTGAAGACGATGGCAGTTTAGACTAGAAATGGCTTTCAGTCGTACATCCTGTGCCTGACTAGAGGTAGCGCTGCTCATATGCGTAACAGATTGTCGGAAATTGAAGAAACATTGCAGTCAACTAGCAAGCTGGGCTACAATGACAGGTCGTACCACATCGATTCCGCTCAAAACTTCGGGTCTCAACAGAATCTTTTATTTATAGTCGCGTCTAAAACACAGATCCACCCCGCTTTACGCAGGCCGCCATGTTTTGTGACATCACCAGCACCCTTCTAATGAAGGTGTTTCCGGTCAGTCTCCTAACTGTAGTCGTTAAAGCGCTAGCACCTGGATATAGGGATCGTGCCGTAGACGTTCAGACCACAGGGATGGGGGGGGGGGAGGGAACGAGAAACTCACTGGCGTGACGGAGGATAACACGCTGTTCTTTCTCTGCATGTGGCATCTGTTTACAGCCCTGGCTGCTTGGTCCTGATGTTGCCTTAGCTGCTGGCTCGGCGTAAAACACTAATTAACCTCCGTGCCGGAGGATAAGGTTACAAACAGTAACGGAATTTTAGTGTGGCTACTGTACAGTAACGGAATTTTAGTCTGGCTACTGTACAGTAACGGACTTTTAGTCTGACAAGTGTATAGTAACGGAATATTAGTCAGGCTACTGTACAGTAACGGAATTTTAGTCTGGCTACTGTACAGTAACGGAATTTTAGTCTGGCTACTGTACAGTAACGGACTTTTAGTCTGACAAGTGTATAGTAACGGAATATTAGTGTGGCTACTGTACAGTAACGGAATTTTAGTCTGGCTACTGTACAGTAACGGACTTTTAGTCTGACAAGTGTATAGTAACGGAATATTAGTCAGGCTACTGTACAGTAACGGAATTTTAGTCTGGCTACCGTACTGTGCCGAAATTTTAGCCGTGCAGTAACGGAATTTTAGTCTGGCTACTGTACAGGAATTCTAGTCCAGCAGCTGTCCAGCTACCGAGTTTTTGTCTGGCTACTGTCTGACAGGTGTACAGTAACGGAATATTAGTCTGGCTAGTGTACAGTAGGGATTTTAGTCTGGGTAATGTACAGTAACGGAATATTAGTCTGGCTAGTGTACAGTAGGGATTTTAGTGTGGCTACTGTACAGTAACGGAATATTAGTCTGGCTACTGTACAGTAACGGACTTTTAGTCTGACAAGTGTATAGTAACGGAATATTAGTCAGGCTACTGTACAGTAACGGAATATTAGTCTGGCTAGTGTACAGTAACGGAATATTAGTCAGGCTACTGTACAGTAACGGAATATTAGTCTGGCTAGTGTACAGTAGGGATTTTAGTCTGGCTACTGTACAGTAACGGAATATTAGTCTGGCTACTGTACAGTAGGGATTTTAGTCTGGCTACTGTACAGTAACGGAATATTAGTCAGGCTACTGTACAGTAGGGATTTTAGTGTGGCTACTGTACAGTAACGGAATATTAGTCTGGCTACTGTACAGTAGGGATTTTAGTGTGGCTACTGTACAGTAACGGAATATTAGTCTGGCTACTGTACAGTAGGGATTTTAGTCTGGCTACTGTACAGTAACGGAATATTAGTCTGGCTACTGTACAGTAACGGAATATTAGTCTGGCTACTGTACAGTAACGGAATATTTGTCAGGCTAGTGTACAGTAACGGAATATTAGTCTGGCTAGTGTACAGTAACGGAATATTAGTCAGTCTACTGTACAGTAACGGAATATTAGTCTGGCTACTGTACAGTAACGGAATTTTAATCTGGCAGCTGCGTTATTGGATATTGCAATCGCTTATAAAGAGGTTGTTGTGCTAATGATCTTTGTGTGAAAACCAGAATTAGATTGCAGAACTGAAGCAGGTTTCTTCTGCTTCACTGCATGTTGCAGATCCTCACACACACACACACACACACGAAGTCAATATCCAGCGCAACCAAAACGAGGCTCTTTACATCTCGTTAACTTTTCCTTTACATTGCGAGCTTTCTGTGCTTCTCGCAGATTACAAGCGATAAATCCCGATATTTATGAATAAATAAAATCCTGCTGGCCAATCGGCCAAACTGCTTTCAGCCCCTTAACATCGCTCAACACTTTTCTTGTCGTATAGGTCCTTGTAGAGTAGGTGGTCCTTGTAGTAGGTCCTTGTAGAGTAGGTGGTCCTTGTAGTGTAGAGTAGGTGGTCCTTGTAGTAGGTCCTTGTAGAGTAGGTCGTTGTAGTGTAGGTCCTTGTAGCGTATGTCCTTTTAGAGTAAGTCCTTGTAGAGTAGGTCGTTGTAGCTACTACATCATGACCAGGGTTAGTTTTCCATCGCGAGAGACTACACACAACAGGCGGATTTGTTGGCTGTGCTGGAGCTGTGTTAGAAATGACTGTCAGTAAATGATTCTTTCGTACCCCAAAACTGAAAGCGGAAATATTTCAGAAAATATCTGAATTTGTCAGGTAAGCTCAACTTCCCAGCTCAGTTGCCGATTTTCTGTAAGCGTTGATTGTCTTTTCCTTGCTTGCTCGTCAGTAGGATGAGACTTTGTTGTCAGACCCTTTAGCTACACCAAGCATTTGCAGTTTTACCTGTTTGGTAGCTTGTCGTCTGTGTTGTCTGTGCACATGTGACTGCCTGGAGTCTATATTGTCTTAAACATTTTATTGTATGTGACTGCCTGTAGTCTATATTGTCTTACACATTTTATTGTATTTGAGTGTCGTTAGTCTGTGCTGTCTACACGTAGCCGTGGCTGTCGGTAGTCTGTGCTGTCTACATGTGGCTGTCTGTAGTCTGTGCTGTCTACACGTGGCTGTCTGTAATCTGTGCTGTCTACACGTGGCTGTCTGTAGTCTGTGCTGTCTACACGTGGCTGTAATCTGTGCTGTCTACACGTGGCTGTCTGTAGTCTGTGCTGTCTACACGTGGCTGTCTGTAATCTGTGCTGTCTACACGTGGCTGTCTGTAATGTGTGCTGTCTACACGTGGCTGTCTGTAGTCTGTGCGGTCTACACGTGGCTGTCTGTAATGTGTGCTGTCTACACGTGGCTGTCTGTAGTCTGTGCTGTCTACACGTGGCTGTCTGTAGTCTGTGCTGTCTACACGTGGCTGTCTGTAATCTGTGCTGTCTACACGTGGCTGTCTGTAGTCTGTGCGGTCTACACATCTGAGTGTCTGTACTTACACGTGGTGTTATTTACCTGTTGCAGACGAGGACGAGGCAAGGTCTTCTCACCTGCTGTTCACACTCAACGTCTACCAGTACCGTATTGAGAAAGCCAACAAAGCCGGTCTGCCGGGAGGTAGGTGGAGCTACAAGAACATCTTGTCTCTCGTGTTTACAATAGCATCTCTCTCTCTCTCTCTTTCTCTACCACGCGCACGAATGCGCACGACAGAGAGAGCGAAAATCGTGTTTCCTATCCCGTGTTGTCCTATTCTTTTCATTATCTCATTTCTCTTCACTGGAAATACGATGAAAGATAAAACAAAATGATGTTTACCGGCATTGACACTAGTCCATGTTGTTGTCCTCATTCTGTACATGGTAATGTTTCTACACGTGTATGTTCACCTTAACATAGTATCTATCACTGAGCTTACCTAGTCATTAGAGAAAAATGTATATCAACTGAAGCAGTGACATGGGCGGATAACCTCCGAGCACTTGACAAGACTGAAGACGAGACAGTCGATTGTCGATCTAATCGAACTTCTACGGGGTCAGAAAACTGGCACGTGTTTATTCATAATGATAAATAATACTACATTTCATGTATATAACGCGAGAACCCTGCGCTGTATCACAGCATCGACGAGAAAAATCCTTAATAGCAGACCCCGATCGGTGATAACACGAATACGAAGCCACGTGCCATAAAGCAAAGCGAAGTCTTTGCAGACGGAAAATCAAAGACTCGTTTTATAAAATCTTTGGAGGATAAACAGAAGATATTGACTGGTAACAACGCAGTGAATAGAATATTAGCAGGATTGTCACTAACTCACTGTTGTGAACAAAATGACCGAAGCAAATGACCTATGCACCCGGCGGTCAGTACACAGAACACAACTGGCATTTGCTCTGTAGGATTACATTCGCATTCTGAGAGAGAGAAAAAAAGAAAGATGTTCATCCACAGCCTTGAGTTCTCGTGATTCCTTCAAACGATTCCAGAAAGAGATGGAGCTGGTGTTTCAGAAAAAAAACAACTGGAAAACAAACAGCACCCGTGACTTGTAGGTTATAGCCGCCATGCCTTTCAAGCAGATAGAATCTGACGAGGATCTGGAATCCTCGTCTTCATCTGTTTTGTTTGCCTGCCTCTGCTACAGGGCTTACTGGTGACCTCACCTACAGGACGGACGATTTACCCTGCATCAGGTATTTACCCGGGCTTGTGGAAACTCGCTCTAACAAATGACTAGGAATAAACGGAAGCTTTTGCAGGTAATTGCAATGTGGAAACAAGTTATGTGGAAAAGACTACATCGGTCGGATCTCATTTTTCACAGCTAAATTCAACGATCGTAGCTAAGTGCAGCAGCTAGTTGTTTTATCTGTAGTAGCTAAATAAGTTAGTCAGGATTTTTCTTTAGTAGCTAAATACTGCGGTCAGTTTTTTTTTTCTAATTCTCTCTTCTCTCGGTTTTTCTCTTTCAATCTTATCTTCTGTAATTTTTTCTGTAGAGAGTTGACGAGGAACCTAGAACTTGGGGAGATCATTTAAGTATTTTCACAACCACTCTCCTCCTTCCTGTTGACTAGGCGGGTAGGAAATTAAGCTGCCAACTTTCTGTCTTCTGATATTGTTTGGTAGTGAACGGGTTACTTGTCTGTTAATAATTATTTTGTGTAGCTATTTCTGACTATTGTAGAGGAATAGCTACTTTTTGAAGGCCCAGGTGTATTTTCCTGTCAACGTGTACAGCACTCATATCTTGCCAGTTTAACCGCTTTCTTTCGTGTGTCCTATACAAGAAGTAGCCGTAAAATTTTCTTTCTTGTTACACATTAAAACTTAACACTTCCAAGGAATTCGGTAATGAAACATCATTAATCATTCTTTAATGAACATCATATATAGACAGCTGATGCTACATTATAAGCTAAAGTGTTTACAAAATATATCAGCAAATGTCTTACTTTAAAACTTGTTTATTTATTTCAAAGCCTTTTGATCAGAGAGAGGGGAGATGTTGTTTTCGTATTATTGTTTACTTGTTTGTGTCATTAAAATTAAAGAAAGGAAATGAAAATCGCATAAAATTGTCGGTGTATTTTTTTTTTTTTTTTACCTTTCTTCTTTTTCGACTTAACCGTCGCATCCTTGAAACAGAGTAGAATTCCACATTCCTGGAAGTAGCAGACACACTTTGCTAGTGCTAAGCTGCTTTTGTGGCCAGTAGCACAGCAATTTGTGGACTGTCAATATCTGCTTTCACTCTTCTGTCAGAAGTAATTTTGGGATATGTATTTGTTTCTGCGATAGCGCACTGCTAACTGCATCTCATGTTGACAAGACCGTGGATAGTAACACAAGCCATAACAGCCACATGTTTTCTTCCAGTAAACTCTTCCACCAGGGAAACTACAAAAACTCTTCTTTTCCTTTTCTACTCTTAATCGCTAAAAATGAAGTGATAACAGAACTGAACTACTAGTAAAACAAGAAAGTCGGCAGCGCCGAAGATACGAGACCGAGTCAGATGTGCAAGGGGGCGTAACTCTGTCACCTGGCGCTGCATGTTTATCCAAGTCGTTAGAGTTATCTCCCTGCGCTTATGAAAAAGCGTGTCCCCCTTATCACGAGCGGTGAGAACTCCAAACATTTGCCGCTGTTCTGCAGTGCTGAGCTGGGGATAAAAGAACTGCCTGTTTGCCTTCCTCATTGTTGTTACAGAGCGTGCGAGCAGCCTGCTCCTCTCTCCCGCCAGTGTTTTGCCAGTGTGTTGCCAGTGTGTGTCGGTGATAATGCTGCACACACACAAACTCTTTCTTCAGTTTTTATAACAACTGTGTGTTCGTTAGGTCAATATCCTCGTCTATCTGTCAGATGGCCTTGTTGTGTCGCCACCCCCCATGCCTAAAACACCTAGTGAGCTTATTATTATTAGTTCTAGCAGATGAGAGTTTGTTTTGTTTTTAGTTTTTGTTTTATGTGTGTGTTTTTGTTTTGTTTTTTGTTTCTTTGTTTGTTTGTTTGTTTTGGAAAGGGGGGATAATAGTTTGGTCCAGTTCGTTCTTTGTCTCTTCTACCTCACACTGCATTAAGCGAGATCTCAGGATTCCTCGGTGCTTCAGAAAATTAAGTAGATGTCAGAGCTTGTGTCTAGGCTGTCAGGGACGGAGGGAGGCACACATTTGTGAGTAAACAAAAAAATTTTCCACTGAAACTTTTCTGTGCAGGATGCAAACATGTATAAACGAAACGTAGACATGAAGGCTTGTAATTGTTTCAGAAAGAACTTTAATCTTCTTGAGTGGAAGTGTACTGGCCGAAAGCCTTAATGTCAATTGAGAAGAGCGAAATGTTCATTCAATGAGTGGAAGGAATAACAGTCACTCAGTGGCTCCAAAACATCAGTTGTTATAACTCAACAGGCGTAAGAAGTCTGTTGTTATACAGTCGTGACCAGAGAATAAGTACTGCTGGACCGAAATGCAGGATGCGATGATGATTCTGAAATAAAATTTGGTTTACCAAAGGCCACCCTGAGCAGAGCTGATATGTCACAGCAATGTAGGCGGGAACAGTAACGAGGACAATCTCCCTACTGACACATGCACTTGTACTTCAAGCGAGAGATCCAACAGTTTGGCTTTTACAGAAAATTCTAGAGGCTTGCTGTGTTTATCATTCAATGGCAGACTGCCGAGCTTGTGTTAGGCTGCTCACTCAAGACCCCATCCTTCACCTGGGCTTCAACACCAGACCCCCTCTTGCAGGTGTCAACAAGCGGGTGTTGCAGACAGAAACATTGCTTCTCACTTTCAAACCTCTCTTAAACTCATCTTTCACCCTTCAGCCAGGAGACCGCCTAAGTAAGTTAGAGCAGTGGTGTTAGTGCACAGGGGAGGGATACCGACAGGACACATCCAGCCAGACACTGACTTCACGCGACATTCAAATTTAATTAGACAACACAAAGAAAATGTAAATGTGGAAGCAGAACATTATTTCTAATCCGTGAGAGATCTCGGAAAATCGAATGATATGAGGGGAACCCAAACATCGGGTAAGTGGGCGAGGAGGTGGTGGGTGGGGGCTGAGAGTGAGATGGTTTGGAAGAAGGTGGAAAGTTAGGGACGAGGGCTGGGAATCCGACCTCCGGTCACATGTTTTGTTTCTTGGTACTTCCTGTCACCACGCCTACACTGATGTCTTCCGCCACACCCTCCCTCATGGATGTCACCACACCCACACTTGTGTCTGTCGCTACCACCCCGGATGCCCGCCTGTCAGCGCAGCTAGGACTCTATTTTAACACCTGACAACAGGGCCAAGATTTATGGTAATAGTTCTGACTTCATAACATTGCTGATATTCAGAGAGAGAATTGTGTTGGGGAAGGGGGACGTGAACGCGCATGCGCTGGTGGTGAGTGTGTTTGTAGCAAACGTCCAGCACACGTAACACCGAGAATAACTTTCGGTGAAGATGCCCTTTAGGTGTGCTGAGGACCGCAGAAAGAAAAGGAGAGTGGGCATGGTCAGAGGAGTGGAGAAAAACTGTGGATTGCCACCATGGACGGTAGTAGACGCGAGCAGAAGAACGCGAGGAGCAGAACAACAAATCTCAAAACAAGGGGCGAGCCACGTAAAGCAGAGATGTGGTTCTCGTTGCTGTACCAAACTTCAGTCTCCTAAAGGATTTTCAAATAAACTGGGAAGGTTTTCCGTTAATACAGTAAATGCGATTGTCGACGTTAGTAAAAAAAAAAAAAAAAAACCTCTTAATTCCAATCTCTGCACCTTCTGCACTGATGTCACAGGAGCCCGAGAACTCCTTGTATATTGCCTCAAGGCTCAGAACCTTTTCTTTCTTTCTTCTTTCCTTCTATGCCTGGGTTTGTAGAAAAAGAGAGACAAGTTCCACAACTCTGCTCATTTGTTAGCACAGCAGGATGGAGGGCGCCTGAGTAACAGTGGATGTCTGCATTGTTCACAGTGAAGTTACAAATGAACGCGAGGAATGGCCAGACGGCAGGGTTATCAAGCCAAGAATTTCGATGAGAGCTTTATTAGAAACACAAGGCCCTAAGTATGATTACTATTCATCTTGTTTGCGAAATTCAGTTTACCCAGACTACTTTATGGCAGCGTGCCAGCAACAGTGGTACCTGTGCCAAACGACTGCTTTGGACAAGGCGGCAGCTGCAAAATTGATTAAGGTTAAAGCCCCACTGTCAGCGCGGGTGCGGGTAGAATTATTACCACCGTGATCCCGGGATGCCCTCGTCCAGATTTGCCGATTACCTCCAGCACACCTCCCAGCCCCAGAGACAGTAACACGTGTCGTCTCGCGCTCGTGCAAGATAGAACTCTCTTCACGAGTCAGTTCTCTTCACCACATTCAATACTCTTTGCAACATGGAAGCCTTTTCACCAAGTCAGCCCTCTTTACAACAGAAATAATTCACGACTTCAACCTTTTTTCGCAGCAGTTAGCCCCCTTCACAAGATGAAACATTGTAATAAAGACAGAGTATATACTTTGCTAGGTAGGGGGGGGGGGTTATTTCGCCAGTATTGTTAAATTCTCTGTCTTTAGTTAGGAGAGTCGACTTAAGAAGGCCTGGGACACACACACACACACACACACACACACACACACACACACACACACTGATGATCGGGTGGTGGGAAGAGAGATAATTTCCTATATATTGCGACAGATTGGAGGACTGCTATGTGATCGCCGATCTATTCATGTGGAAAGAGCGAAAAGGTTTCACAGGTGAGGTATGCGCGAGGGCAGCACCACAAGAAGAACTCTCTTTGTGTTTTAGTTTGCTTCCTCCAATTCATGTGCTGAGTTTCACTGACTGCTTCTTGTGTCAGTCACCCTGCATCCCCAATGTGGAGGACATTTTTAAGTAAGGATATTTCTCCCCAGGTCTTTCTCTATGCCATAGATTAAGTCAGGCACATAGTGTGATGAGCGGGCTTAACAGTAGAACTAAAGATCATTTTTAGAATAAACTTCAGGCTGTAGAAATAAGGATCACATATAAACTAGACTGCTGGCTATTAAAAAAATAAAACAAGGACCGTATACAGACTAGACTGCTAACTACAGAACCAAAGTCCGTATATAGACTAGACTGCTAGATGTGGAACCAAGGAGTGTATTAAGACTAGACTGCTAGGTGTAGAATCAAGGTAAGTATAATTATGGTCTACACTGCTAGCCTAGAATTGTATGTCTTAACCGCTAGCACGAGGCTTTTTCCTGCAAGCATCCTGGTTTGCTTTTATTAACATGAAGAGGAAAAACAAATCAGGCGAACTCTCACATTGATGGAGGTGCGAAATTTCACTCATTATCGTTTATCGTTTGTTGTTTTCGGTTTATTGGCTTTAAGCCGGGGGAATAGAGATCAAGAATAAAAGATCAAGAAAAAAGCCCAGAAAATAATAAACTAACAAACTGGCGGTACGTGTGCTGTTAACATCAAGAGTCTCAGCACGGGCCATCCTCCATTAGCTGTGATTCTGGATGTTGCTTTTCAGGGTTCACCGTGACCCGACAATGTGCTACATCGCGAAGGAAACAGCATTATTCTCGACAGACTGCCAACAGTCCATTATATATACATATATATATATATATATAAAGTCTTTGGAAGAACTTGCTGACGAAGGGCGCAAAATCATCGTGAACTCTTATTCAATAGTTTGAGCAATACACGAACTTGAACTTTCAGAAACCGGCTGACAAAAAACATACACAGTTTGCATCAGTTGCTGAGAACATATTGGTATAGTCATTTGCACAGTTCAGACTATACATCTTGATGTTGACAACAAATATTGGTATAGTCACTTGCACAGTTTACACTATACATCTTGCTATATATTCACTTGCACAGTTCACCATATACATCTTGCTGCTGACAACAAATATTGGTATAGTCACTTGCACAGTTCACACTATACTTCTTGCTGATGACAACAAATATTGGTATAGTCATTTGCACAGTTCACACTATACATCTTGCAGCTGACAACATATTGGTATATTCACTTGCACAGTTCACCCTATATATCTTGCTGATGACAACAAATATTGGTATAGTCACTTGCACAATTTCACACTATACATCTTGCTGTATATTCACTTGCACAGTTCACCATATACATCTTGCTGTTGACAACAAATATTGGTATAGTCACTTGCACAGTTCACACTATACATCTTGCTGCTGACAACAAATATTGGTATAGTCACTTGCACAGTTCACACTATACATCTTGCTGCTGACAACAAATATTGGTATAGTCACTTGCACAGTTCACACTATACATCTTGCTGCTGACAACATATTGGCATATTCACTTGCACAGTTCACCCTATACATCTTGCTGCTGACAACAAATATTGGTATAGTCACTTGCACAGTTCACACTATACATCTTGCTGTATAGTCACTTGCACAGTTCACACTATACATCTTGCTGTGAAAGGTTCGAGAACTATCAGCTTGATACATCAAGTTAAAGCTAATGGTTAGCATTCATTACTAATAAAACGTGTCTCTCCTGATCAGCATACTTCCGGTGTGTGTGTGAGAGAGAGAGAGAGCAGACAAGATGTGATAGCACTATTCAGTCTATAAGACTAGCATCATGTATATTGTGTATTACAGTCATAGTGTCTGTTGCTGTTGATCTGTCAGTGTGAGCATGCGCACTCAGAGATCTCTGTGTCAACGACGAAGATGCCACCTGGTGGCCAGGACACACGAGGACACTCACCCTTGTTTTCTTAGTGTGCCAAGCAGTAGAATGAGTCTCCAGCAGTGAAAGTACTGTGCGCGGACCTAATATAAACATTTAAAAAGTAACAACTTTACTTTGATTTGGTAGGAAACAGCAAAGTCCTGTCCAAAAAGGCAACAATGTATTTACGAGGCCATTTCTTATGCGTGTATAACAATAATCTTGTCAGAACAATGAAGAAATATAATACCTGAGGCTGCTTGTAAACTCTAGTGTCCTCGCTTTATAGACTTGACCACGCCTCTTCTCTGTATTCGGAAAGTTTTAAAATATATTAGTGTGTGCCAACAGACATATTCTCTTGTTTATTTATCGTTTTGATTTTTGTTTATTTTTCTGTAATATGTCGCTTATATCTGACAAGTGATGCAATGCGACATAATGGTAATACTACCAGACGGGTAGAGATACAGGTAAAGGGTGCTTTAAATAAACACCTTGTTAGAAGGGTCTCTCGGTGGTTGCGGAAGCTGGGGCAGCAAGGATGTCTTCATTTACCGGAGCTTAATGAGAAGGTGGATGTGGCGGCCTCACGCTGAGCGGACTGCCTGGTGTTTATGTTTGCAGCCTGATGGGACTGCCAGGGCGAGATGGAGCTTGCTATTATGCTGGAGCAAGGCCGACTAATAAACAGCACCATAATTAATCCCTTTATCGAGGGTATGAGCTGACGTTGGCAGCGCTCTGTGAGGACATCCGAGGGCTGATTGTCTTACTAACATGCACTGGAATTACTGCCCGTGATGTGGGCAGTGAGCAGGACTGGGCTTGACGGAACCTGTAGACTTAAGGAACACGACTTTTTCACTTCACCGAGACATAATTACATAAGTGTTATTGCATCGAATATACTTTTGTTTACAACCATCGTAATGAGCACACCAAAATGTACGTATGTATAATTAAAAAGGTAGGTGAAGGCAATTACCTAACCTTTTCAGGTCGTTTGGGGAGGAGGTGTTAGTGACCCCACGTTTCCTCTCCCTCGCTGCCTTATCTTCCCCAACCCTCTATGGAGTCAGGCACCCATTCCCGCCAGCTGGGTCGACTTGGGGGAAGTTTGCTGCGCTTATCGGGAATTGAACCAGCGTGCTGTCAGTTCGGATGTTAGCACTCTAACCACTCCGCCATCCCCTTGTATAATTACGTTCTAGAAAAATTATCACACCGCACAATAAAAGAGAGAGGCAACGAGCGCGCGGATGGAACCACCGCAGTTTTAATTCCCTCCTTCACTACAGCTAGTGGCACCTCTTGTCCTCCCTCCCCTCACTCTTTCCTTTGATCTTCTTTGCGCAAATTCACTGTGCGCTGACGATGTGTCAGGAGACGGTACATCACCCGTCGGGTGCCCTGGCTACTTTAATTATAAAGAGGACATCTCAAGCATTGATGCATTTACTCCTTAGAAAGCGCAGAGACTGGACAGCGGATCAGAAACAAGGTTTCATGGCAGGTCTGAACGCTGCAACTGTTCAGACTTGTATATTGTACAGTACATACTAGCCAGGGTCATCGGAGTCGCACAGTGCAGTCACGTGGTGAAGACCAAAGGAGAGGATAAGGCGAGAGACAAGTAGAGGGGGAGACATATTGGGGGGAGGGGGTGCCAGTCAGCACGGGATTCGTTCGCTTGCTTTGAGTGTCACGGCATTACTTGAATTATTCCAAAGTAATCGATCCAGATTCTTCTTAACCCTTCTAATTCTTTCCTTCTCTCTCTCTTTGATGATCTTTCTTTTACACACACACACACACACACGTGCACACATCTACACGCACGAACAGAGATGGAGAGGCAACTTTCCCTGTTGCCCTAGATGCCATTGGCACGTGCAATCGTCTGCGTGCTGTTGCATCTAAGGTACCCGATCCGTAAGCAATTAGACTCCCCGGTCTAAGGAAGTGGAGGACTTCGGGGTAGTGCATGGAGCCCATCAAGCTGCTTTACCTGAGCACCACCGGCCCGGCACATGAAACTCTTTTTGACACAGCCAGACACATGTTGAAAGTGGCCCGCACTACTCACCTTGTTGTGTGTGACAGGAGATTAATGGGCAGGTGAGATTGCTGCTTATCCTTAATTAGCCAAACTAGTATGTTGACTCTTAACTTCCATGACTAATGAACAGAGAGCCTTTCCGTCTGCTCCTGTGGCCTGTTAGCCCACCTTTGACACGTGGCAAAAAAAATCGTCTTGGCATCAGCAGTGTAATTGATGATTCCTCGCACATTCATCATTCGATCATATCTTCAAGAGAAACTTGTAAAAGTCTCGCGGATGTTTGGCTGATGAATCGTACGTGCCGACATTATCAATGCCGCTTCGTGTGGAGTCTCGAGAAAATGTCAGACATGGAGGGGCGAAGATTAAAGGCTAACCCGAGTGCAACATTATTTTTAAATGAGTGGACTGAGGTCACTAAAAGTTATTTGTTCTCAAAACCCGAATAGAAAGTTATAAGATACAAGCATTTGAACAATTGTCGTTCTTACCTGGGTTTTTGGAAAATGATAAAGACTTCATTTACCCTGATGCCACAAATGTTGGCTTGGTGATTGGATACTGCCTCATTAGATTATTTTCGAAGCTCTTTCATTGGACGCAGCCTTTAGTGATGCTAGAAGTACAAATTAGTGAGTCTAGGTGTGCCTTTCTAGAAACAAATAATTGAATGTGCATTGTGTAACAAATAACAAATTATGTATGCACTGAGCATTATGTAACAAACAACAGGTGAATGGTCTGAGCATAAAATATTTGTGACTGAGGGTAGCCTTTAAGAACGAGTCAATTTGCTTCTCTGGTCGTCATTCAACTGATTATAATGTCCCTTGCCAGTTTCTTTTTGATAAATATATAAATTCGAGTTGACGACTTTTTTAGCCTACAACATTCTGCCATGTAGTCTTCTGATCTCCAACAGTGATTGCTAATGTTGACATAAAACGGAATGCAAGTGGAACTCATTAGCTGTCAGTTGTGTATATCGAATATTAAGCACGTGTCTATAAGGCCTGGAACGATGTCGAGACAAATATAACGATGTTAATATGTATTAAGACACGACTAGACTGGGTTCTTTGCCGGGTACTTCTGGCTTCAGATTTTGAAGACATTACTAGATTGCATTGTTTATCTCGCGAAGGTGCAGCTGAGTTTGGTTATTGAGCAGAGGATTTACTCCATCTGACTGTTTATCCCACGAAGGTACTACTGGACTGTGATTTTTACCTGTTGAAGGCACTACTGGACTGTGATTTTTACCTGTTGAAGGCACTAATGGATTTGATTGCTTATCCTGCATAGATGCTACTGAATTGCATCTACCCATAACTGCTTGGTTAGAAACGGACAGTATTGTTGCAACACCTGGATTTGCTGACCTATAATTCTGGAATAGAGAAAGGATTCTGTAGTATTATTGTAGTATTATGGGCATATCTAGCGCTTTCGGAGGAGAGAGTCTGGAGTCTTCTACCTCCTTTTGCTCAGGGGAGCTAAAAGGAAAACAAAGAAAGAAGAGTATCGTCCCCTGTCGACGGAGTTGAGGTTTTTGACATTGCTGTTTCCGATATGTCGTAATCTGGCCTTTTTGTTCCAGTATATCCCTTATATCCGTTTTAAAACATCCGCAGCAATAGTTTACTGTCTATGCTTCGTTTTTACTTTTTGATTCCTGTTTGCCAGACGTTTCTTGTATTTGTTCATCTGCAAATCAATCGACCAGTCTCTGTATTTTGCCTGTTAAACGTTTACGCTGCATCTGTACAATATTGTACTGTTGATTTCATCGTCTTATCGACTATGTGTGTGTCTGTGTGTCCGCAGTGGCTGGAGGAAGAAGTCGTCTGCATCTTATCGACCTTGGCAGCGCTTCCAAGTCCAAGGACCCAAACAATGTCTCGCTCAGCCTCTCGGCGCTGGGCAACGTCATCATGGCCCTCCTCAACGGTCAACGCCATGTCCCCCACAGGTCAGTGACCCCGACTACTACACAAGTGCCTTCATTAGTATTTTTGTCCTCTTGCTGTGGCGAGAGCTATTGCTGGTGGCGTTTTGATATTATGTGTGTGTGTGTGTGTGTGTGTGTGTGTGTGTGTGTGTGTGTGTGTGTGAATATATCCAATTGTATGATAAAAGGAAGAGAGAGGAAGAGACACGATATACACCAGAGATTTTTCTTTTAGCAAGTGTCAGTTAGTTTTGATAAAGAGTGGTAACCCTGGGATACAGCCCTATCTCATCATGATTATTGTCATTATATAATTGTGTTGTTGGTACTGTGTACTATGAGAGAAGGACTGCCGTGCATCTGTACATCCACTGAGGGAAAAGACCTCAGCAGACTGTTGTGCACACTACTCAGTAGAAATACAGCGACTGGTCTTTCTGACAATTTAATTTGGTTTGATGTCACAATAATTACCTCTAAAAAAGCGCAGTAACATATATATATATCCGTAATACTCTAATATTGACCTAAGACGATATCAGGTAGATATGATAACACTCTGTTACACGTCCTCTCTCCTTATTAGTGCTTATAAAACACCTTAATCTGGAAAAGCACTTTTCATATGGTTTTTGATGTTTTAAGTACTAGCTATCGATCTATCAATCTGTGTGTGTGTGTGTGTGTGTGTGTGTGTGTGTGTGTGTGTGTGTGAATGTGTGTGTGATGCCTAAGAATGTTTCGATCGCTTTACATAAATGTCAAGTGCTTTGAGTATTTGGTAGGAGGAAAAGGCACTATATAAATAAACAATCATCTATATATATATAAAGACAAGTCTATCCGTTTCTCTATCCGTGTATCTATCCGGTTCTCTGTTTCACATGCGCACAGGCACGCACCCATTTCTTCATTAACTTGCTTTTCCTCTTTTTTACTTGCTTTTTGTTTATTTCTAAGTGGTTTAAGTTATGCCACGAATTTTCATGGGGCTGTCGATCTTCTGACAGCTAGATGACACAGGACAACTAAAGTATCAGTGACAACTAAGCGACACAGGATAAATAAAGTGTCAGTGACAACTGAGCGACACATGACAAATAAAGTGTCACTGATAACTGAGTGACATATGATAAATAAAGTGTCAGTGACAACTGGGTGACACAGGATAAATAAAGTGTCAGTGACAACTGAGCGACTCATGACAAATAAAGTGTCAGTGATAACTGAGTGACATATGATAAATAAAGTGTCAGTGACAACTTAGTGACACAGGATAAATAAAGTGTCAGTGACAACTGAGCGATACAGCATAAATAAAGTGTCAGTGACAACTTAGCGATACAGCATAAATAAAGTGTCAGTGACAACTGAGTGACATATGATAAATAAAGTGTCAGTGACAACTGAGCGATACAGCATAAATAAAGTGTCAGTGACAACTTAGCGATACAGCATAAATAAAGTGTCAGTGACAACTGAGTGACATATGATAAATAAAGTGTCAGTGACAACTGAGCGATACAGCATAAATAAAGTGTCAGTGACAACTTAGCGATACAGCATAAATAAAGTGTCAGTGACAACTGAGTGACATGATAAATAATCAGTGACAAATGAGTGACAGAATAAATAGTCAGTGACAACTGAGCGACACAGCATAAAGTGTCAGTGGCAACTGAGCGACACAGGTAGAGAGAGTTACAGGAGATGCTCTTCTACCGAAAGGTCGCAGAGGACCACTTACTGAAGGCTCTTGGCGTGAGCCGAAGGTTCGTAAGCTGACAGCATCAGCAATTTGTCCTGACGGTCTCAGCAAAAACAGGCGGTGGTCTCCCCTTGATTTGCCACACTAAATTAAAGAGCGCCCCCTATTCCTGAGCCCGACCTCCGAGGGGATGCTGGCACTGGGAATAAAAAAAAAGGGGGATGCCGGGAAAATCGATGAGCGAGGAGAATAGGCAGAAATTACCACATCACAGGAAAGGCAAATCTACGTGCTGGCCCTAGTCGCCCATTCTCTGCTGGGCCCACAAGCGTGAAGTGCTGCCGCCATGTAGAAAAGCGAACACTTCAGATCCTTGCCTCCTCCCCAGGATGTCTTGGTGGCCTGTGATTGGGTTTAGCCCTCGCCAGCGCTTGCTGAAGGGAACAAGCCGGACACTCGTTCTGTTTGAGTAACAAAACAAAATTTCATTAAGGGGAGGCGACTATTCCTGTTCCTTATAAAACGAAATTCTAAGAATTCAGACTTGCAAAGATCTTCCGGGACGGGAAGTGAAAATTCTGCTTCAAGTTTTTAGGTCGCAGGCTGTCATGGAAACCGACCTTTTCCTGTTAACAGACTTACTAAAATCGGACTGAATTTTTTTTTTTTTTTTTTTAAAGAAATGCCGTCCTTTGAGCAAAGCCTTTCACTTGGTTTTGAAACTCTTCGGAAATGTTTCCATTGCTGAACAATGTCTGGGAAGTGCAGAATATTGCTTTGATAAGATATTAGAGTCCGATACACTAGACCTTTATATTATACTTTGTGTGTATCTCTACTGAAGTGTACAACCACACACGCCATGTGGCTCGCCCAGCTGGATCTGTGGTTCATACCTTCTGCCTGTTAGCATCTTCTTAGGCCTTTTAGCATTTTCTCACAGAATATATAGGAATACCAATTTTTTAGGTCCGAATGTTTCTGCTTGCTCACTTTCTTTTGATGAAAGGTCAAAATATGGCTGAGCCGAGGATTTGGATCTGATTTAAAGCAGTTGAAAACTCCCCTACCCCTTATCCTCCCAAAAAAATTGTAACAGAAGTGTTCACCAAGTAACCTAACTTCGATAAAAAAAAAACCAGTTTTGATTCACTTGTACTTCCGAGACTCTGGCAGAAGCCTCAGATAAGCTCTGAAGACTTCCACTGTTTGGTGTCGGGCAGACAGATCAAAGTGCATGAGGTGTCCTTAGGGGAAAATGCGATTAGGGTAAGTCACAACATTTTTACTGCACGGAGGGGGGGGAACACGCGGAGAATTGGGACGCTGCTTTATGATTCCTTTGTGTTGCCATCGACTTCTTTGTCCCGATCTCTTGATTCAGTGCCCTTTACGGAAGTACTCCCAGCCAGACGACACAAAGTTTGGAAGGCGCCACGGTGCTGTCAAAGTGCAGCGAATCCAAACATTGTCATATCAATCTAGATTTTTGGCCATGAATCCAAATTACGCCCACGGTGCCTGAACTTTGACCTGATTTATGGACACTGCAAGCAGAAGCAGTTTTATGGAGACCGACCAGTGCACACCATAAGAGCCATAATCCTCGCGCCTGCTCCCTGGCCGGCCCTCAGCGACGTTCGAGGGGACCCGAGACGAGAATGAAGGGAGGTTAATAGGAAAGGGGTTATGGACGAGGCCGCCATGAAACGACTTTTGGCACTGTGAGGGGGACCAGAGTATCATCAACAGCACGTGACTAAGGGGAGAGGGGGGTAATCACAGCATCACCGACAGGACACGACTATGAGTTGGGGTGTGGGGGGGGATCCCAGCATCAGTGACGACACAGTTTAACTTCGAAGGGAACCAAAACATCGACGAGATCGATTCTCGACTATGGCGCTGAAAATATTTGAAAGGGAAGGTGGGACACAAACAGCCAGAGAGGATCTGATGACTTTCTGAACACCCAACACTTAGCCTCCTTGGTGGCTTTATCCTGACAACAACAAACACTTTCTTTAATCGCTTCTTACTAAGTTTAATATTGTCGTAAAAAATTTTTTTATTATTTTTTCCTTGTATCTTGAAGGTAAATATGCAGTAGCTACCGACAGCTTGTAACTGATGTGTTTTTCAAGCTGCCTCTCAGTATTCTGTCACCTGCCTGCACATGGCTTGTGTATAAAGTGCCTAGGCCGACCTGTATTGTAACTTGCTAAAAAGGAAGGAAACATTAAGTAACTATTGACAGTTTACTGTAATCTTGATACAGAGTGATAGCTATTATAACGTACAACAGATAGGTAGTGTAGCCAGTATACCATTCTACAGGTAAGTACAATAAGGGAACACTAAAGGCACTTTTTTTTAAATTGGTGTTTTACGCCGAGCCAGCAACTAAGACTATATCATGGCAAGGCAGCCAGCCCTGTAAACAGATGCCACATGCAGAGAAAGAACAGCATGCCCGAGACGAGAACTGAACCCAGGACAGCCAACCTTCACTGTATTGGTGACAGGCGCTAACCGTTGCGCCACCGGACCTCCTTGGGCACTTAAGGCACGAGAAATGTGCAGAAAGAATAAACATTGAAACTCAAAAATGCCACAGGCCATGACAATTAATAACATCCAATAAAAAGACAGGTATGCCCTTATAGCTTCAAATAAAAAGAACGCTTGGAGAAATTTCTAGATAAAAAGTGTGAATTCTTTTCATCCTTCTGTAAAGATGATTTTGGAGCGATAAAATGGCCTGAGAGGATCTCTTTGGCTTGAAACTCGAAATCTCGGGTATCCCACTGGAGTTTTAAATATTTTTCCAGCTTACGTAGAAGTAATCGATTATTCAGAGAATGATCCTGTAGCAGCTGAAGTGATTGGGTTCAGCTGTCTGTGGCAGGAGGTGTATTTACATTCAGCATGGCCACTGAAGTCAGACTGAAGAGGATGAAACCTTGCTGAACTGTGCTGTGCAATTTCACACATAGTCTCTCTCTCTCTCTCTCTCACACACACACACTTTTTGTGTAGGGAATTGCAGATGGACTAAACACTCTAAAGAGGTGGGGTGTCGTGAGATGACAACCACTGGTGTTTACTGGTTTGCATAACGACCCAGAAATCAATGTAAGGGTATTTAAATTTTGTCGCAAGAAACTACACTCGTTTTCTTAGTGATCAATAGTCAGCAGGCTGAGAATGTCGATTTCTTCAAATTACTAGGTTCAGTCATCTCAGGTCCCCCACCCTTAGGATGACGATATCGTTTCCAAAGTCAGAACACAAAGATGTACACGATCAGTTAAGTGAGTGGTTGGTCTGACCAGCTGACCGCTTGAAGGATGGAGGAAGAAAAAGTTGGGCAAGAGGAGACGGATGGGAGGGTCCATTTTGAACGATCTTTACAGGTCATTTCAGATGATTTACCAGGAAAGAGTATCGAACACATCTAAATTATTTATTTTAAAAAGTATCTATTTCTGTTTAATTTATTACGAAAAGTGAATAGGTTAATGTCATGGGTAGAGGAACAAACATTCATTCTTTATTTATCGCGACAAGAAAAAATGGGGGGGGGAATAGGCAAGCTGACCCACTTGTAGCTTTGGCCACACAGAGCAAGGAGTACCCGCCTCTAGTATGAAGATATCGTTCAAGCATCGTATCTATCAACTGCAGCTGCAGTAACTTTTGTTGAGCGTTTTCACACGTGGGCGCCGCACCGTAATCGCCAGACTTAATTGATCTATGGTACAGGAGCTCTGTATCCTTCCGCACCACATATAGTTCTCAGCCACCACCTCCACCCATCCTACAGTGGTGATGACTTCAACAGGTATTTTGAGCACGCCTTTTTGGTCTTTAATATGAGACCTGCTTACTTGTGCTGCAGCCACTTGCTTTCCGGAGTATTCACCCAGGTTTGGAGAAATAACATCTAGCCTTATTCGATCTTTAGAAAAATGTGCACCCTTCTACTTCGTTAACCTGATTACTGATTAACGTGATTATTGTTTCTAAATCATTTTCTTTCTTTTGTCATCAGGGACAGTAAGATTTCCCAGCTGCTGCGGGACTCGCTGGGCAACCTTACCTGTCGCACGTGCATGCTAGCGCATGTGTCGTCTGCAGTACCACACTACAATGAGACTTTACAAGTCATTCAGTTAGCGGCTAGAATCCACAGGATGAAACGAAGGCGGATAAAGGTAAGTCTGGAGGTACACCGGAACAACACACTACGTGCCACGTCAGAACTGAGCACGGCACATTACAAGAAAAGCGATACTTTATTTATCTATATATTGTCCTAAACAATATTTATTTATATATTGTTTACTTACTGTTGTGTCTATTGTGATGTAGTAAGCTGTACTTTACTGAAAGGACTCCGCATACTCCTTCTCTAACAAAGTAATGTGTCGTTGCTTCCAGTTCTCAAGCACAAGTTCTGAAGACAGTTCCACGGACGAGAGCGCCAAGTTCCGGCGTCCATATCGAGGTCTGCGCATGGGCACCTTGCGGGAGGATGTTCTGTACTCGTCGTCTCACTCAGACCCGGACTACACGTCCAGCAGCGAGCAGTCCTGCGACACCGTCATCTACCTTGGTGCCAACGGCCAGTCGCTCAGTGACCGGGAACTGACGGACAACGAGGGACCACCCCGTCACGTGCCCAGGACCAATCCCCGCCTGCCACGTCGACCGAGCGGCTCACGTTCGTCGGGCGACGACTCTGACAGTGGCAGGAGCAGAGCCTCAGAGGGAAGGATGCCTGCTGTCGTCGGCGATCCACGGTCACCATGTGCAGTCGCTGGGTCTCCGTCAGCCGGAGTTCGTGGGCCAGGTGTACCGCACCCCATCTCAGCCCCAGGCTCGCCCAGCCCCAGCCACGTGAAGCTGGCTCACCGCATGAACCTACAGGGCAAGAGCCTAGGGCCGCGGACGCCCCTTGCCAGCGAAGTTCGCGACGCCAACGCCCACTGGCAAGACAAGATGGCCAAGCAACATGCGCAGAGAGTGAAGGCGGCCTCCGAGCTTGGTCCCATCGAAGGAGAGCAGTGGATCGATGGTCCGGGTGCTGCCATCTACCCGGATGCAAAGACTGCCAGCGAACAGTGGGTGGACGGACCGCCGGCCTTCATCGTGCAGAGCGAGCAACAACAACAACAACAACAACAACAGCAAATATCATCGCAGCCTCAGTCGCCTCAGCACAGAGGAGATACAGCTCGTCGCCTGAAAAACAGAAAAGTGGATGCGGAGGAGCAGTGGGTGGATGGGCCACGAGAAATGATGGCGGGGGTTGGAGGGGGCGGCGGTAGCACAACCCCCCTTCACACCACCAAGCATGCTAGCGCGGCGTCGGCAGCAGCGCCTAACGGCAAAGGGGGACAATCGTCTCAAGCCAACAAACTATCCATGGGGGTTTCGGAGAGAGCGCTGAAGCAGGCGCTTATCAAACATTTAGAGAAGGAGCGTCCTGAAAGTGGCGGGTCTGGGGACAGCAACCTCTCCACTGCAGCAGAGGCCGCCGACTCACGACCGTCCAGTATGGTCAGCAGTGGCGAAGGTGCCAGAGTTGTGGATCCTGCCTGTCAGAAGACCGAGCAAGGTATGTACATGGGCAGGGGGGTCAAGGACTGGGGTCATGGGCAGAGACGGGCGGGCGACGGAGTCAGTGTCGTGGACGGAGAAGACGCTGGCAACACCAACAGCCTGAGGTCAGAGGTAGATTCTTACGGAGGGGAGCTTAGTTCACCCTCACATCACAGAAAGCACTATAAAGACCACGTGGGGAAAAAGCTGCACTCTTCACCCAGACATTCTCCTAAAGCTTCGCCTGCTTGTCTTAGGAAGGTCAAGGCTGATAGTTCAAAGTCTTCGCGGTTGCAAAAATCCGAGCTTCCGGGTTCTGCCAGCCCAACACAAAGAGTGGCTCAGTGGATCAAATCTGTCTCCTCATCAGATGCCCCGTCTGGCCAGGACGTCGGTCAGCAGGGTCCGGAAAACCCGAGTTTGCATGACGTGTTGATGGCGGACGCCGAAACCAACACTGAACACGACTCAGATTTCGAACGCATGGCGGACAGCACGGGCACCAGGTCAGATGATGACGGGCCTAAAGACGTCAGCAACGTCAACAGCAGTGTGGACAGCAGCGACGCGCACGAGCGCGGAAGCGAGGGTCGACAAGAGTCCATCTACGAGGTGACGGTGGAGGAGCAGCTGGAGGGCCTGAAGTCCCGCAAGGACGGTAATCGTCTAGCGGCCGAGGTGGATGATGAAACGTTCAGTAGTCCTTCGTGCAGTGCACGCGAGGCCGAGGACACGGACCGCGAAGAGTCGGCGCTGGTGCAGCACAGCAAGGTCCTGACAGAAGGCCGACAGAGTTCACAGCTGGCCAAGCACTTAGCTGCTCACACGTTTCATACATCTTCAAACCCCTGTTCAGGGCTGGAATCTTCTTTCGCTTCTGACATCTCCAAGCCCCTGCTGTCACGAAAACCCGACGGTGCCTCCAATCCTCATCTCAATCGCGAGTTTTCTGAGGAGGATATTGTCGCTAAGGACCATTTCCTGAGAAACAAATCGTGTTTAGAACCCCATTACTCTACGGTGTGCCACACGGACACAGCTGACGTGTATACTGCTTCCGGGCACTACATTAAGGAAGGCGTAAGTGTCTGTGAAGCGGGTGGTGTGTGTGATGGACTGGAGTCTAGCTCCCCGAGTCTCTCCGCTAAAGGCAGCAAATTCGCCATTCACTCAAAACCGCCACTGCCTCAAAAATCTGCACCCTCATCCCTATCATCATCTCCGAAAATTAACGGACACCAGAAACCCAGCAGCATGTCGTCGTCGTGCACGTCGTCTGGGCCTCTGGCGCCCT
Source organism: Marisa cornuarietis (assembly GCA_004794655.1). NCBI lineage: Eukaryota > Metazoa > Mollusca > Gastropoda > Architaenioglossa > Ampullariidae > Marisa > Marisa cornuarietis. The sequence continues at coordinate 1,491,929 of SMMW01000046.1, read as the reverse complement.
CCTCCGCCACCTCCACCCCGAAATCTGTGTCCAGCAAAGAGTCCCCCGTGCTTCACAAACAGAACTCCCTTAAGAGCCCCCCACTCCCAGTGAACATCCCTGGACATTCAGGCCGTAAAGACAAGGAAAAGGGAGGTAAGGCTGGCAAAGAAAAGTTAAGTGCAAATGGAGCGAGTCCACCAACAGCTGCTAAAAATAACGGCCAGAAGGGCAGCAAGTCTCACAGCAAGCTGCCGCTTTTCTCTAGCAGGGCGTCGACACCGATCGCTGGAGGCAAGGAAGGTAAAGACAGCAAGATGATGCGGAAGAAAGAGAAGGAGACGGCCAAAAGTGTACGATGTATGAACGGCAAGCTGGTGGAGATTAATCCTCATTATCACAAGGCTAGAGGCGCCAACAACGACAGCGACTCCGGCAACGACAGCGGCATCGTGACTCGCGAGAAGAAGCTGCTGTCGCCCTACGCCACCGTCACCCAGCCCCGCACACCCAGCCACTCCAGTTCCGGCCACGGCAGCGACAACAGTAGCACCGTCAGCACCGACATCCACTCGCATCCCGGGAGCAAGGGAGACAAGCTGCACGGGGGCACGAGCAGTGGGTACGAGAGCATGCTGCGAGAGAGCGAGGGCACGGCGTCCTCTGATGAAAACGACGACAGCGAGAGTGAAAACTCGGAAAAGAAGAAGGGGACAAAACGAAAAGGTACCTGTCCCCCTCCCCCCCCCACACACACACACACACTCTCTCTACTTCTAATTGTTGAAATTTTCTCTGCGTGGATGATTTTTTTAAAGTTAAAAAGCACAGATAACATCGTACAACGGTAACATTTTTTGTGCTTGTTTATTTAGTCTCCAAAATGACTTTTTACCTCTAGGAACAAAAAGAAGTCGCTCAGCACCTGCCCGCTCTTCCGAGTCTCCTGGCAGCAATGGCGGGGGGTCAAACGGATCACGAGGTTGGCACAAGGTCAAGGACGAGGCAGTAGAGCTCAAGAAATATGACCTCGAGGACATGGAACGGCTCCAGCGCCGTCGTCCCGAAGATGCAGAGGTATGGGAGTTCATCTGGACCATCACCTCACAAAGTGTACATTGTCGCTGCACTAGTGTGTGGGAGCGCGCGCGTGCGTGTGTGTGTGTGGATGGATGGATGGGCGAGAGAGAACGTTATTGTTTCTCGAGGGCTTTTTCAAAATCAAAGAAAGTTACTGATAGAGGAGAATACTTGAAAGCTACTTGGAATAAGGATAGTACCGTTAAACAAAAAACTGCATCTAGGCTGATGCTTTTTACGGCTTGAATATGCAAATACATAAAAATATAAATAATATGGATGTGAATGTTTTCAAGCTCTCATCATGGCTGTAATCGACTTTCTTTATTCTACAGCCTCGAACCTCGGACTCCAGGCGCGGGAAAGAGCATCAAGGGAAACAACCTTTCGAAGAAGGAGGGAAGCCAGAGGTCATCGAGGCCAAAGATCGCATAACCATGGAGCGAGGGGGCTGGGGGTTCGACTGCAAGTTTCTCATGTGCTTCTGCAAGTCGCGTTCGCGTGCTACTGACGTCTGAGTAAACAACAACATCTCTCCGTGCACGAGGTGCTGGGAGCCAGCTGGCCACTCTATGTGTGGGCCGAAGAATGAACCTACAGGTTCTAGTTACTGTCCGACACACACAGGACCTCTGTCTGTAAGAGGGAGAACGAAGCAAAAGGAGCGGACTACCTTCTAAATGAGAATGGCTGCATGTGCCAAACACTCTTTTTTCGAAAATTATTGGGGGGGGGGGAAGGGGTTCATAAAATTTCGTGGTTAACAAAGAGCATCATTGTGAGCAGGGGCACAGATGGTACCCGCTGTTGTGTGTGTTGTTTCGACTGAAGTGCTTCAAGACAGGTGCACCACTCAACTGGCAGAAACAGTAGATGACAGTGGCGTCCGCTAGATCTTGAAAATGTCTTGAAAATGCTACCTGTTGGCTGATTCTGCCTGTCTCAATCATGTCAGTGGTTTGGATCATTAGAAACGTTCATTAAAGTTCATTATTTGTTATCAGATATCACTCACAGTTCATTATCTGATATCACTCAGAACTTAAGTTGCCCTAGCAGTGGCATAGTCATTGCAGCCGTATGCAAAGTTCTGTTCTCTACATATGCAATTTCCAGTCCTAGGACATGACTTGCCACAGGTGTGTATACAGAAGAGAGTTATGTCCATCCTTCATCTCATGCTTTCAACTAGTCAAATGCCCAATTGGAGCAACAGAAAACCTATAATCGAGTGAATGAATATCATATTGACGACGATGAATGAAACAGTGAGACTAGCATGGGACTTCGGAGAGGGTTGTAGAAAGCGGCGCAGACAAAAACAACTTGAGAAGAATTTCGATGAAAAGCTAAACCATTAAAAAACTTTAAGATTTTACCTGATAACGATTGAAATAGCTTCTTTGATTGGAGCTTATAAAATTACTCAGCTTCTTTGATTGAAGCTTATTTAATTATCTGTCAGAGTTAGTCATTTCAGTGTTAATCCTATGTTTGGGGGGCAAGAGTCTGTTCTTTAGTAGTCCATCTGAGCGATGCCATGTTATACTCGAGTAACATACTTTGTAGGCACAGGGACAGACGAATGTCTGGGGACATATCTCAAAGTGTAAGTCTAATTCTGATGTCGGCTCAAGCTCACGAATAAAACAGCTGAACACAAGGCCTGTCACCTCCCGTTAGAACTTATTCTTTGCAGTCTACCTTTGCTCAGTGGTGACACGTGGTCAAGCTGAAACTGCTGTCATATATCTGTATTATTTATTTTCTACCAGAAACCTTGTTTTATAAACGATGCAATTCGTCGTTGATAAAATTTTGCGAGTACTCTCGAATCATGTATTTTCTACTGTGTGTGTGTATATATATATATCGATGACAAAGATATGGATATATTTTATACGGACGTGTGCATGGTGTGAGAGTAGAGACCTTTCGAGTCGATAGATTTTTTTACACGTGTTGAGCTTGGCTATTTCATGACTGCTGAGCATAGCTGGAATTTTTTCCCTTGCATATAGGTAGGTAGAAAACAGAAGCTAGAAGCTACTCTGTCTAGGAGAGAGGCAAGTTGAGAGGATCCTCGCAGAAACGATTTCTGTTTTTTAGAATTTCGCAGCATTGGTTCAGTAGGTTTGTTAAGCCCCAATAGTTTTTGCTGGTGTAGATTAGAATCCATGGGCTTATTGTGTTCTGTGAGACACGTGATGCCTGTCTCCATGGACCAGCGAGATGTGTACCAAGACGGTCGTGGTGGAGACCGGAGCTGATGGTGGTGGTGCGGCTGGTGACGGTGCTCTAACGTCCTGCATCCTTACTTACACCTGGCTGACGCCTTGTAGATGAAGGAGCTCAACTATTATTGGCTTGTATTCACTTCAATATATGTCGACGCTATAATTTCAAACGTTTAACATAAACCAAGGACTCCTTGCTAACTCACCTCCTCACCTTATGTTTTCGCCAAGTTCTCTCTACTGACCGTAGTTCAGGTACGTGACTGAGCAGGTAGGGGGAAGTCTTTTTCTGCTTGATACCAAAGCCGTCTCCCATTTGTGTACACCATTCGCCTCAATCCATTATTTTGTTTTGCTCTTTTTTGTTGTTGTCTGTTTTTTGGTAAGTTTTTGGGGGGCGGGGTTGGGTGTTTTTTGTATGGGGGTTGTTTTGTTTTGTTTGTTTTTGGTGGGGGGGGAGGTATGGTTGTTGTTATTGATTTTGTCCCCTTTGTTTTTGAAGACATGTAGGCTTGACATTGACTATGAATTTGTGGGGATGGTATTACAAAATGCCGAAATCTCAATGTGACAGATGAAAGTGAAATTCTCTATAGTTCTGTTGGTACCTATATATACAGGTGCGTGATGTGTGATGTGTCTCATAGATCTGTAGCCAGTATAACGTCCAGGAGAAACTCGAAAGACACTGTCGATGACTGATGAAAAGTGGAGGACAGTAAGCACCAGTCTCTGTGAACATTCATCGTTTCATCTGTTGCAACAACAAAACAAAAGTGTACAGGATAACCTTCACTCGAAGAGCACCCACACACGGATTCAGGCGTGTACCGGGGGGACAAAGTTCGTCTGGATATCTTCGCGGCGGTTGACGTGTGTTTAAAGAAACAGTCGTTTGTTCTGGAATGTTTTGCTGGTCACACTGGGTAGACTGAATATGTGTGTTTCTGTAATCAATAGACTGATGTAAAATTTAATGTATATTGTACTAAAGTTACTTGTGCATCTGCATTAAATAAACGGACAATTACTGAATTTCTCGATTGTTACCACTGTGTCAGGTTTGTTGTAATGTGTGTGATGATGGTGGTCTTGGTGGTGCGGTGAGCAAGAAAGAGGCAGTTGGTGGCGTCGTTCACTTGGCTGACCGTCGGTATTTCTGTGGTTTCCCCTGGTTACAAGCGCGGGGTGGGAGAGAGAGAGAGAGAACAGAGATTATGTCTTTCTAACAAAAATTTGATGCTTGGTTTTGCGCTTTCGTGTGTGTTCTTGGTTGTGTATGCAGAAAGCTTTGAGTTCGCCTTTAACACAGTGGCCTCCGTAACTATTATTATTGTAGGTTTTCGTGTCTCTGTAACTATTATTATTGTAGGTTTTCGTGTCTCTGTAACTATTATTATTGTAGGTTTTCGTGTCTCTGTAACTATTATTATTGTAGTTTTTCGTGTCTCTGTAACTATTATTATTGTAGTTTTTCGTGTCTCTGTAACTATTATTATTGTATCTGTAACTATTATTATTGTTGTTGTTTTTGCATGCTTGTGTCAAAATCACAGTTCGATTCGGAAGTGCAAACAGGATATAAAGAGAACAATTAATTAGACAATCTCATTATGAATGACAGTTTTATTTACAAACTCAGTTTGACTGAGACAATTTCCAGTTTAATTGCCGTACCCAAAATCAGCAAAAGCCCGACAAGGAAACTCAACGATTTCGTGTTTTAAATGTCCCGGGGCCGTAGTTATCAAGTGACACCTTTCCTCGAAGAAAATGGAGCAGGTGGAAGAGTGGTTTGGTGTAAGTCGATGTCAGCGTCCGGCGAGCGCACTGGTCAGTTTGTGGGGTGAACCATAGACTTTAGAGAGAGTGTCTGTGGGTGAACTTATCGTATTTAATGTTTACGACTGTGCAAATGTCTGGTGTCATTGTCTTGGCTACCTTCTTGCTGTCATCAAATCTACACTAACACTATACTGATACTAATTACGCCGCTAGAGATAGCTCTACCAATTAATGTCTCACATTCGCTACACGTATACCCAGAAAACTTAAATACGTATACGTGAATATTGGTGTCTGTTAGGATGTTGCTAAAAGTATAATTTCAGTAAGTTCCTGCAACCTTTGAGCTCTCCTTGTGTGTTATGACCAAAATATATGGACGCAAAAGGCAGGGCTGGGTTGTATGTGAGGTCTTAAGTCGGGCTTGATCACAGGTGTCCTGATGATGTACACAGGTGTTAGAGTCAGTCAGTGCTCCAGTAGATTCGATGAAAGCCCGGACGTTCGCCAAACAATACAAATGACGACAAAACTGAATAGCCTCTGCAAATAAACTGAAATGTATACTACCCTCTACTAATTTTATTTTCCCAGACCGTCAGTAATCTCGGTGTTATCATGGGCTAATCATTGTCACACAAATCCGACATCAATGCAGTCTGTAAGATCATCTTTCTTGAGCGCCGCATGAACAGTCTAATGCGACTCTTCATATCAGTTTCCGTCACCAAAACAAAAAAAAACTCTGCTTTTGTGCTACTGCAACTCTATTCGTTGATTCTCCCCTAACCGCCTACTGGACAAATTTCAAAAGGGTCAGTCAGAATAATACCGCTCGTATTGACTTCCGTAAACGTCCGTCGGCGACAAATAGACCATACTGCCCCCACTCCTCCCCCAGCTTGGATTGATAACAAGATCACCAGACTGTGCTACCGCTGTCTTCACGACCTCACCCCCGCACACCTGTCTCAGCAACTGACGCCTTATCAGTTATCACAGAAGTCTGTCTCCTCGGTCTGCTTACGTTGGTTGCCCTCCTTTCTGTGCCACGCATCAGACGAGAGAAATTCGGCAGGCCTCCTCCTTCTCTGGACCCATCGTTTGGAATTCTCTAACCCTTTTTCTTAAAACTGTGCCAACGTTTGAAGGTTTCGGGTCCGGCCTCAAAACCATCCTCCTTAAGAAATATCTTTATAATCAAGTAAACTCTTCTACTCTTTGGTTCTTTAATCATGCGCTTTGTTCATGGCTGCCACATTGTCATCACTTTGCTGACGTTTCTCTTTCTCTGTAGGGTGGATGACTATCGGTTCATTTGTAGTATTTCGTGCACAGCACATTGAGCTCGCATCCACACAGGAAAAGGCACTCTACATATATTCTATCATTATTATTATTATTTGCACATGACGTGATCGTTCCTTCAGGTGGAGGGATTCCCATGACTCGAGAAACTTGAAATGAGCATGAACGGTTAGTGGAATATTTGAACTAAGGAACTGCTGCTACCGGCTGGAGCTAATGTGACATTAAATGAGTGAGGACGGGTATCTCTTTAAGTCAACACAAACATAATAACTGCAAACAGAAAATACACAACATTGTCTCTAGTCCCACGCAAAGATTGGGATGCAACCAGAATACTACTAATAATAATAAAGTTAATTTGTTTAGCGTTTTTTCCCACCATTTAAGGGAGGCTCAAAGCGCTTTACTAAAAAGAAAAGCACGCAAACATAATAATAATGGATGCTGATCGCAAAAACAGTAAGTTTCAGTGTTCTTATTATTTACGTTCTCTCCCTTCCCGCCAGCCCCGGACTTTCCTTTGAAATTGATCTACACAAAGCAAGGATCAGTATATTCAGTATATGCAATGTCTTGAATTTCAAGTGTAGGCCAGTAAAAAGAAAGGTTCATCGGATTATTGAAGTTTTAGGGCAACAGTTGAGAACAGAGCATAGTCCTGGCACTGAAGAAGCGAAGTTACAAGCATCCAGTTACAAGCACGGATGCAGAATGACACCAACACATCTGTCAGGAGACGACATCGCTGAAGCGCATAGATCCAGAATCTAATCCACAGAACATGTAGCAACATATGCGGTTCATACCGAAAATAAGCAGACAAAATACCACGCAATCCACATCGTTTTGCTTAGCTGAAAAAAATCACAAGGAATCTGTTCGAGTAAAATCTTTTGATGATCCCTCTAATCAATTGTCAGTCCGGTGTACAACACGTTTTTAATGACGGCACTGCCGGCGAGTTAGTCCAAGGGACATAATCAGTGACGGCAAACCCAAAAGACAACAGAATTGCATTCCCCTTAAACATGTAACAACATGCTCACAGTAAACGAACGAAAGCCATTCGCGCTGTATTTCTTTTCCTCCTTTTCCACTGTCTTTCTTTCCTTCCTTCCTTCGTTCCTGCTCCCCTCTCTTCTTTTCGTCTTATTTTTATTTATTTATTAGTTTAAAGCAGTATAAGTAGTAATAATAAAAACAACAATAGTAGGATTTATGTAGACCACACTTAGCTCGATGCGCTTCACAAGACCAAGGGGTGGGGTGGGGGGAGAGGCCGTGTAATGTAGACGTTAATATCAAGTACAAACAAGCGCAGCATACATACACGAACCTGCACCGGTTAGCATAACAAGTACACGAAGAAACGCAGAGGTAGGAGTGCGGGGAGGGGTGAGAAAGGACAACAGGATGGACGAGTTACAATGGATGTTTCCGAAAGAGATATGTTTTAAGTCCAGACTGGAAGGCATGTACCGACTCCGCTATGCGTAGATACGGAGGCAGGCTATTGCAAATACTGGGGGGCAGAGAAAGAGAAGAAATGTTCACGTAAAACTACGAGTGCAGAAGCCAGATGACTGTGATGAAGCGGTCTCTACAAATTAGAGGTCGTTCATCATGATCTTAAGCAATATACCACTTCACACTGTAATCACAAACAAACAAAGCTATTCCTGTCTGGGGGTGGGGAGGATGTGAATGCAGTCCTAATCTTTTGAAGCGACGTCTGTGACGCCTGCTGTGGTAAATGGGTAGCCACTTTAATAAGTAGGGAATGGCTGCACTGGGGCCACCTTTTATCGTTGTCGCTAGCTATCGTGCCTTGCCTTGGTGTTATTTACGAGACTCGGCTTTCTGTACCTGTACTGGGCTCATCGGCCTATAGAAACGGGAGAATGGCTGATCTACACCAAGCTACACGGGCTTAATCTCTTAGCCATGACACAGGCAGTTAAAGGTTCAATAAATGGGTGTGAATTCAATTCTTCTCTCTTGCTCCCTCACACACACACACACACAAGAGAAAAAGAGAAAGGAAGGGAGCGAATGTGCGTATATAAGTGTGATCTGTGAATTGTGTGCGCGTGTATTTTAATCTTTTTTTGTTTGTTTGTTTGTTTGTTTGTTTGAGGAGAAAATGAAGGATGTCAACATGACAAGACTGTGTTGCTGACAGCTGTACAAGTTTCTGGAGTACTATATTGCTACCCTGATCTACACGTCTTGTCAGTGCCGGAGATTGAAGGCAGACAGTCGTGGGCACACAGCTGTGACTAACAAAGTGTTAGCAGAGGAAGCGACAGGCGCAGTGTGTGGTGAGCAGCCAGGTGATCTGCTCATGTCACACACTGCACCTAACGAGCTGGGGCATGACTGGAGAGACAGTGGCAGCTCATCTTAAGCAGACGACACTTGTCTCGGAGATCAAAGTGTGCGACTGTTTGACCGCCACATCTGCAGTGACAACAGTTAAGTACCAATACTCATCTTTTTCTGTGTTGGCGTCGCACTTCCGTTACGAAGCTCAACACGTATACTTCTTGTCTTCCCTTGACACGGTGTGTTTACATATATGCCTCCTTCCTTGGGATTCATTGACAGCTATCTTTTCTTGAACCGTTGTACAGTGGAACCTCGATTTATCACTTTAATGACCGGCGCCCGTCTTCCGGATAATCAAAATTAATTGTAAAATTCCCAAATGCTACAATATTCTATATATATATATAATATATAGGTGCATTATCACGCAATGTTTGATTTCCGATGTTAAATTCCGATGAAAGCTTATCAAGATTCCCCCCTTTTCGGCACTTTTAACACTTTGCAGTTTTGTAGCAATTGACAAAACAACTCTTTTTCTTTTCACTCCCGCACTCCCCAACATTTCGACACCAACTTACGCCAAGCCGCTGTCTAACCTCGAGGTGCGGACAATAATTATCTAGTCTCTCTGGTGCGGACTCCAGCTGAATGAACTCGAAACAAGGTGTCGCCCTCACGAACGGTGCGACCCATACACGGTCTTTTCCAAGAAAGGCGTTGAAGCAAAACTTATTGACAAATGGCAGTCGTCATAATTTGGGGGAAAAAAAGGGAGAGTGTTGGGGAACGAGTCCTCTCCATTAGGTCTAATGGTTTCTCAAAGCAGTGGATCGCATGACTGGTGCACAAATGCTATATTTTCAATCCTTTTAGAATAATTATAAGAAACCCATTGACAAAGAAAACCAATTAAGCTGTGACACACGTAATGTACATTCCTGTAGTCGGAATTCTTGGCGGCAAAATCTTGGCGGTCTTGTGATGTCTAGCAGTTTGGGGGTTTTTTTATTGTCTTTGTTGTTGTTTTTTTAGGCGATCCCAGACAACCGAATGCACTGTTAATTGAAGACCGGGTCATCGAGTTTCCACTGTATTTGTGTGCCTGCAGTATTGACTACTAGTGTCACACCGACATACACGGTTCTTGAGTGTAAATTAGCGGTTATCGTAGTCTGCGCGGGCATTCAACACTATCATTGCATTTTTTTTCACCAGAACAGTATTCCACTGTATCTACCAGGATTTGATCACCATGATGATGATGATGGTGATGATGCGTATATATCTCCCCTTTCCCTCATACGAGGCTAGTTTTGGGGTTCAGATCTCGTCCTGGGACTCTCTTCATGTAGCGGCCATCGGGGGTTTTCTCCGGGTACTCCGGTTTCCTCCCCCAACCCTCCCTCTCACCTCATAGGGGGAAATCACCTCTAGGTGGAAGCACTTTCCCACCAAAGCAACAACCAGCTTGACGAGGGCACTTATAGGGTTTATCATATATATATATATATACTCACCCAAACACTTCTGTTAGTTTTTAGCTTAATTTTTAGGGTTGGTTTTTTTTAAAGATCTGCATGTCTTATCTACAAAAAGTAACAGTTTTCTTCCCCACTTCTGCCAGAATCCAACACATTACAGTCAATTCGATGGACGAGAGCGCTTTAACAATAGTCGAATTCTGCACCTGCGTTTCATTGTAATGGTAAAGAAGGCGGTGACAGTTCAGTCTCTAAAGCCGACTCTAAAAGCCCATTATTTCCGTTGAAAAACGACCAAAGTGTCAGGTCACACACAGGCCTACTGCGAAAGGTCAGCTGTCGTCACAACGGAATGTCGCCGATTTACGTGCCTCCCCTTCGATCAACGTCCCCTTATGTGTGAAACAGTTACTTACGTCAAGTGGAGAGCTAACATTCACTTGAGGTGAAGGCACAGATAAAGATAAATCATAGTTAAAGATGAATAGAGACCACTAAATAAATCGTAAGTATTGTACGTAAAGGATAAAAATTATAACACGGATGTGTACACTAATAATCTGTCCTACATCAGTTGGTTGGTTGTTTAATTGTGTTTAACGCCGTGCCAGCAACTAAGGCCATGTCACGGCGAGGAAAGCAATTGTCCTACATCACTTTGTTGTTATATGTGTACTTTTATGCAGCCATACTGAACATGAAATTTGCTGGTTGAAGGTTATGTGTTTTTTTAAACTGTTTTTGTTGTTGTTGTTGTTGTTGTTTTTGTTCGTTTTTGTTTTGGTTTTGGTTTTGTTTTTTCGTTTTTTGTTGGGTTTTTTTTGGGGGGGTCTTTTTTTGGTGGGGTTGATGTTGTTGTTGTTGTTGTTGTTGTTTAAAAGAACCTCTTTCTCTATCCCCCTCTCTCGGTTCCTCCCCACTATCTATTTCCCCTAAAACGTTTTTAAAGAAAAACATACACAAATGACATGATAAGAGTATTAACTTTCGAACATTATAACCACATCCATGGGGACTGTTATCACGAACATATCAACATTACGGTATAAACTATAAAGCACGAGCTGCACACACACACAATGGCAGCAGCGGTGAGTTGCATCGAGATCTTCCCACGAGATTTGACAACCGGACGTCGTAGTGATAACTTCAAGATTTTCCGATTGTGCAGTAGGTTCTCACCCCTTTGTATGTATTCAGAGGTTTAAAATGCTCTGAATATGCTGAGATCCTCAACAAATAATGAAGACTGTATGCAGTTTGTTGCTAGCAGACGACGTGTTCAGCAGACGATCTCGCGCCCCGCGACCTTCACGCCCGCCGTGTGATGCGCGCTGACGGTTAGCTTCTCGCTCTGTGAGCAGTGCCAGTCGTCTGAAGCTATACGCAGAGGAAGGCGTTTCTTGAGTTGAAATATTTCAGCCACCGTTTGGAAAGTCGAAGCTTTGGTAAGTTGTTTAAAGTTCGCAAGTTCACAGAAATTGTAACGATAGACTGAGATGGACAAACAAGCTGCGGCATTGCAATGCTGCCTGGTTACACGTACAGCTCATGGAAATCGTAGCAAAAAGATGTGTCCGTGGCCTGACAGCTTGATATTTTCAACTGGCTTCTCAGATGTGCAGAGATGCAAAACTATGCAGCTTTTGATTTTTTGCAGTTGAGATCTACAGTATACAGCCATGGATTATTACTCATACTAATTACTAAATTCCTAGTAACTTTACATGGCCTGTTATAAATAAAGACAAAAAAGCATAAACAGAAATACATAATAATTCGCAGGAAAGGTGGGTGAGGGTCAAAGAAGTAAAGCGTACAGCACAGACTAAACTGGTTCTGATCAGATAAAGTCGAGTGTCCACTAATGCATGTCAGCTGGTTTCAGTTCTTATAATACAAGTAATGAATGAGCATATTTTTATAAACATTTATCTACTGGAATTCTTAACTTTGATTTTAAATATTTCAGTAAATAGTATTTCTTGTCATAAACCCAATCAAGCTGTGGTCAGTCTTAAACAGGAAAGTTTCTGTACTGAACCTGCTGAGACTGTTTTTAGCAATAGCATATTTGGAATGAGAAACTCATTTACAGCCCATATTAAATAATCAAAAGTAGTTACAATTTCGTTCACCACTAACCTGAAATCTTACAATGCTTCAATTGGAAATCAGACTTCAAGTTCTTATCTGTAATGCTAACACACAGCTTCTCAGCCTCTGGTAGGCAACTAGTGTTACAGGCACTTTCACAAGTGATTATGTAATTATGATGATCAGTGAAAGAATTATAACATGGAAGAAAAAAAAATAATCTTTAACTATAAAAGGCAATTAAAAAGAAATGTTACAAGCATATATACAGCAGTAATAGTGGAAAAGCAATTGAGTGAATGTTAATAGTTTAAACAAAGCCATGGTAACACAGAATTGTATGTTATCTGTATTAATAAATGTTTTAGTAAAAATAACATAGTTTAGACCACACTTTCCACTAATGTTTCAATTTTAACTCATTTTCTTCACCTTGTACAAATAATTTCTTCTGAGATGTGCATGAAACATTTCATTGGAAACGAGATGGCTTCTTCTTCCTTGTTTTTTTTTATATTTGCAACTGACAATAGTTGTAAGGGATTGTGAAACTTTCTTCACCCATCATTTTCCTGCTGACAGTTTCACAGCTCTGTAACAGCATATTAGCTTATTATACAGCACAGTGCCATTATTATACAAAAAGGGGCACATGCTTCCTTATTGTTGTTCTTGTTCACCTATTTTTGTCACACTTGGAGGTCAGCTTTCGAGAAGAAACTGACAGTCATTTGCAAAGCATCGATAGGTCCATATAGCTTGGTGTTGAGGGGCATCGGTGACAGGAAGACCCCCACCCTCAGTTCCTGGAGGAGCCTACACTCCTGTAGGATATGCTTTATAGTTTGTCCTGCGTCTCCACAGGACCACATTGGGGATGGCACCAGGTAGAGCTTGCGGTAAAGATGGTGCTTTAATCTGTTGTGCCATGTCCTGAGGTAGAATATTATCACCTGGTCTTATTTGGACAGGTAATGGTAGATGTCTGGTGGCTTGGATGGTCTTCGTCTCTGCTAGGCTAACCTTTTTTAATCCTGCATGGCTTCAGCTCCTAATTTTGCCTTTCTGTCAGCCTGCTCATTGCCTTCAATACCACAGTGTGAGGGCATCCATTGCAGTATTGTTTTAGGCAATTGGTATTTCTCGGTGCTGCTGTCAACTTAGGTAGCTGGTTATTGTGAGGGGCTTTTTAGGAACACCACTTGTGAATCTGTGCTTGCTTTTCTGCTGCCTCTATTCAGGGCTTCAGCTACAGCTCTGTAGTCATCTGCCTGTGTCCACCAGGGTACTGGATGGCGTCTGTCACTGACCCGTCTGTGTAAGCCAATATCCATGCTTCTTGGGAGTATTTTTCTTCTAGCAGGACAAGCATCATGTTTTCTTGCTTATACCATTGTGTTATGCAGGCTTGTTCTTAGCCCCGGCAGGGCCCGAGGTGCCACAATTGCCATGGTTTTAGTTGGGATCTAAAGACACTCAAAAGCAACGGGCCCTAGGCAGATACCTTGTTTGCCTGCCCCTAAGCACAGCCCTGGTGTTATGCTTCCTTGTGACTATGATTTTATATTACAATAGGAGCTACACTAAATATAGTGTCCTACACTAAATAAAGCAATAACATTTACTTTGATAAAAATCCAAGGTTAGAGAATTTCTACATATTAACTTCCTACTCTCAAGGTGGAAAGAGAACTCTGCACAACTTTTTATATTGTGAGACAAACATGCATAAATAGACATGTAAGTTTTTCCACATCCTACAATTCTGATACTTTTAATATTTTATTGCTTGATTCTTAAGTGTGGTCTTGCGTGCTTTCATACTTTTATTTGCGCCTTTTTGTTTATTTTATTTTTGCTTTAAATTTTCCTTGAGAGCTAGGAATAAATGTTTTGTCTTGAGAAGATAATCCTGAAGGCAAACATCTTGAAGACCAAACTCAATTTCAGATAGGGCAAAAGGTAAACGTAGGCACCATAATTTATGGGTTTAATGACCACTTAGGGGATTTAACAAGAAAACTCCAATTGCTCACCCAGCAAGAGGTTGTTCATTTAAATGCACCCATGCACGTGCATGCACCACCCACTCACATACACATGCGTGCATGTATGCATGAATGCACGCATACATAAAATTGTGACTTGAAATGTAAGCATGTCAGAAAGACAAGAACTAAAGCTTTTACCTAGAAAAGTACTATTTCAACCAAATCAGTTACTTAGTTTACAACTACATTTTAATGTTCCACTTTTATTACATGAAATTCAAAGCATGTAAAAGTTTGTTATTCCTATGTAAAACCAGGATTAAGGCAAACATCTGAACCTGTTTGAAAAAGGTCATCTTTCCCATAAAAACAAAATTATGTTTATTTTGAGAGTAAATCACTAAATGATTAAAAACAATAAGCAGTGTGCAAGACAGTTCTGTGCTGCTTTATTTCAACTTTTGAAACCGAAGGCAGCATACTTTAGTGCTGATACAAAAAAACAATCAAAATGAACTATACATTGCTTAACAATGTCATAGTAGAATTGGATAAAAGTTTATGACTTCTGTGAAAAGTTTGATGTAAGCCTTTAGCTAATTTCCCTGTATTTATTAGTGACGATATGGCAAAATTTGTTATTTCTGACTTGTTAGATTATGTGACTATACTAAGAATCCAAAAGATACATTTAGAAATCCCTGAGACACTTAATCTCTGCCAGAACATAGGGCAGCCTGCTAATGCACCACTAAGACAACTTTTCTTCAGGGTTAGTAGGAGAAACTCGTGAATGGTTACTATTAAAAATTACAGTAATTTTTGTCATAAGCTTTATATCCTATATCTGCCTCTTTGAATTTCAAAAGGTAGGCATTTTTGAAAATTATATAAATAAATTAGGAATTTCTGAAAGTAAATCATCAAGCAGCCAATGTCCATAACATCGTACTGTTATAGAAGGCGACTGAAAAAGACACTTACGCAAGGAGTGACTTACCATATTATAATGACTCGAAAAATTTTGGCTAATGTAGAATTTATTATAGTTTGCGCCGTCCGATGCGAAAGACTATAATTCGAGCTGTCAGTGGATGTAAAACGAGATAAGCTAATAAATGTATCCTCGGCAATGAAGATGATGAAGAGTGCACGTGCAAGTTGACGCCGAAAGACGTCAGAACGTGCATCCCCTCCACCATCTTCCCCCTCCCCCAACAACTCCCCTCGCCCAACCACAACCAGCCTCGTCATCAGCTTGCTATGCTTTTTGTATTTTTATGTTAGGTGTGAGAGAGCCGTGACGTGGCATAGCAGGGACTGGTACCCCTTCATACCCCACGTGCGTGTGTTAGTTTGAATTAAGGTGCCTGGGGACGAACGGTGCAAAAGGTGAGGTGTTTGTGAGTACCAGTTCATGCAGGCGTTCACCACCGCCCTTCTGTAGGGTCTGTTCTATATAGCGCCGTCCTTACATGCAGCATGTAAGTTTTGACAGAACACCTTTCATAGCAGAAGGCTGTTTGCTTTCAATGTTTTATCCATCTTAATTATGTGCTAATTATTTATGATAATATAACTGATGCTGACGATTTTTTTTACTAGTGCAGCATTGCTCGATACATGTGGCTTCCTTAACTGGTATTTTGTTTGGGAAAAGATGTGATAATGTCTCGAGTGACAGAGATTCTCTGCTCGTTTTTGCCATAGTTATGTGAGTGGTACGTGTTTGTATAGCTTTCGTGTTTTTGTTTTTTTTTTTTTGCCATCCATCCATCCATCATTATCGGCGATGTTCTTGCACAGTGGTACAGGAAAAAGCCCATTTTGTGTGTGTGTGTGTGTGTGTGTGTCCGTCCCATCTGTGGACCTCTCTTTCTTGCACATGCATTTCGTATTTCGGACTTGGAAGCATTTCTAGCATCACGTACAGTCGGTCTTGGCAGGTTTTCTACTGTCTGTTGCACGAAACCCACGTGCTGGCAGCGAGCCTCGTTGCGTTCTTGCCTACCTTTGCTTTGTCACGATAATAAAGCCTTTCTTCAGTACAAGACCATTAACAGCTTTGCACGTGGCAAACGCAAGTTCTCAAAGACAATGAGAATAAAATAGCTGAAACCAATGAACATATTGTTGCACAACCCTTCTTAGAGAAAAACATGTCAGGGTCTTTAAAAACACTTGTCAAAGACTGCACAACAGGCACCGCTGAAGACGCGGTGAGCATTTTATATTCAAAATCCCCGCGTGTTGCAGTCAGTGCAAACTATGTTGATTACTGTCGCACATACGAGTACAGAGTTTTAGAGAAAATACTAAAATTTGAAGGTAAACAGGGCTTGTACTATTGTGAAAATAATTTGTAGCAAGTACCACCGCACATCCAGAATAACTGCACACCAATCCTAAATGCCGAGTTGCCAAAGGGGGAAAATTCATAATTAATATTCGTTGCTTATATATATGCTGGTGGTTTTTCATTTACTTTTAACACGCATATTTGCAAGTCATACAGAGACCACCTCCGTAGCGAAATTTAAAGGATGCACCATCAATCTAGAAGATAGTTGAAATGTACAAGAACAATGCTGGTTTGAATCAGCTACTGAGGATAAACAAGCACGAGACGGCTGTGGATTGTCCAGCTGCCTCCAATGGCGTATTGCCAGAAAGGAGGAATGTGTATATATGAATAGCTTGCACAAAAAGTGCACATCTGCCATTTTATTGTGCCTTCATCTCGTCACGGTGCTACAGCACACAGCCATCACCCTTGTAACTCTCAACTCTAATTTTCTCGCTCAGCGTGGGTTGCCTGCATTGCCTGTAAGTGTTCTCGAATTAAGACTATTAACTCTGCACAGCAAAACGTGATCTTTTTTCGGCTACAACAAGACTTAGATGTAATTATTTAGAATCAGTGGTAAACTGGTATTTATGACAGAATCCTACTTCCGTACTGCCGGATAAGTGTGCGCCTTGTTTCAGCACCACCCTGCTGGAATGTCTGCAGGCTGTGCTTGCTCGTGGCACTCGGTTGTAGCGCGAGAAGATGGTGCACATACACGTACACTCGCTGTGGGCATCACATGGCAGCTCAGTTTATCCATCCCCGCGTGTGAATTGGTGCCATAAACTTAGCAATGACTAAGCATCACACTTGGTTACAGGAGGCTTGATAGAAAGTAGAATAAGAAGACTGGGGTTTGTGCCGCGTGAAGTAAGTTAATTTATAAGAAATCAGCTGTGTAACCCGTAAGCCTGCCTAGACAACTAGAATGCTTCTTACTGGACGGAAGAGTAATGTGAGCTAGATAATTAAAATACTTCCAGGAAGTATTTGATCCGTACACGGGTTCGTGAAAGGAATCGTGTGGCGATGGTTCTGCTGATGATAGGACCGGTAGGGCAGCGTGTACTAGACGTCAGCCTCACCCTGGCTGTTTCAGACAGAGGCTGTCTTGATTCTAGCATCAGAATAGCACAACCCCAGACATTTCAGCGGAAAACGTCGACACCGCTGCTTGTTCTTGGGTCATTACTGCCTCAGCAATGTTTGGCGCCCGGTAGTGGCGCAGGACAAAGTTTTGCGACAAAGTCTGATTGTAGTAGTACAACAGAGATGTGGTGCGTGTGCAGGTTGCTGTGCCCGCGTCATCCTGACCAGTCGGAGCTGAACGTGCCGGACACCTCGGCCGACCGCGGGAGCTGGACACGACAGCCGCCAGAGAACGTGCGGCAGCCAGCCGTCACTATGGAGCTAGCCACACAGGACGAGACTGGTCAACGTGGCGACTCCATGCTCATCTGGGATCTGACTGCTTCGTCGGAAAATGCGAATGCCAATGCGAGGGAAGACGATAAAAACTACTACGCCCATGTAGATTCCACAGACGTCAGTGGCAAAAAAGCCAGCGGTACCCGCAACACCGTCGGTGGTCAGTAATCACGATTCTTTTGTAAACGTTTAATTAATCATTTCTTTACTTAGTGTTATTTTGCTTCATTGCTTACTTGGTTCGTTTGAAGAACATCGCCGAAGTAATTTGCTCAGATGTCTGTGAGATTGCTTTTCTGTCCTATATTTTTAAAACACTCCCTCGCCAGTTTCCGTGCCTTTTTCTCGTGGTTCACATCTTCCAAAAAATAATACTAAAAACACAATATAATTTTGACGCTGTAGTGCAATAATTCTGCGTATTTCTTTAACGCTTTAAGTCTGTCATAGCTAGTCAAATAATTCATAGTGGTGTCTTTATAGTACACTGCAGTTCTAAAGACGAGGACATTTGCGTTATGAAAAACAAATTCATTGTCTAAGTCACACAAGGCAACTCGGCGTTTGTATGATGCCTCGATCGGGTTGCACGAGCATTTACGTGTGCCTTTCCGTACACATAAATGTTCATTAGGCGGTCTTATGCCTTTTGGATTCTATGGACGCTTGTATGTGGGCAACGGAGATACGAATGATTTGCGAAGATGATTAATTAATAACAGAAGTCGTTCAGGAAAAGTTGCACGCAAATTTGGGTTTGCCACTGAAAACCCCCAAGTAGGAGTTTAAAAGTTTTAAAACCCATTTCATTTTATGGATGGGAAGCTCGTCAAATGAAAAGCCAGATGGTTTAGGAAGGTGCACGTAACCAATATAGAGGTTCAAAGCGAAATGTCAGCGTGAGGATGGGAGGGGGTAGAGGAAAAGAGGAGTAACTTAACTCTCGGACCATGCAGATGTGGTCGGGTGAGAGCGGGCTGTGTCTAGACTGCGCCTGAAATTATGTCTTGTTGCCATCTATAAATTTTTGAACGTGTGACTTAAAATATGATCAAAGGAGAAAATATTTCTGAAGTGTCAATATATATACTATTTTTGTGTTTCGTGTGCAGCCGTAGATCAGCATGAAGGACTGAAGGAGCAGCTGGCCATGGTGAGTAAATGTGACAGTATCAGGTCAGCGAGTGAAAGACACTTCAGAGTGGACGTTGATCTGTGAACGTAGTTGGAAGACAGCCAGGAACGGACTGTTTGTGTAATCTTTGAATGGATGGGTGTTTTGTGTGTGTGTGTGTGTGTGTGTGTGTGTGTGTGTGTGTGTGTGTGTGTGTGTGTGTGTGTGTGTGTGTGTGTGTGTGTGTGTACGTTTGAACCAGAGATCTGTAGATCTCCGGTTTGAACGGATGGGTGTTGTGTGTATGTTTGGTGTTTTTACATTTTTAAATGCAAGGGTACATAAGTGTATGCGCGCCCGCGTGGGCGTAAGAGCTGTGTGTGTGTGTGTGAGAGAGAGAGAAAAAGATGAGTAAAACTGCTGCCTGTAAAAGAGTGCACGCATTTCCCTCTCCCTTGGATTCAGTGATAGCCTGTGTTTGGGAGAGAAAACGTGTGTGTGAGAGAGAAAGTTTGTGTGAGAGAAGGAGGGGGGAGTGTGCGTGAATGAGATATGAGATGGCTCACTGTTCAACAAATTTTTACGAAAGTCATGTTACTCAAATAAAATTAAGTCATTTCTTCTCAATTTTTATGTGCTCAACACGAATATGACAATCAAAATGAAAAAATTGGCTCTAGTTTTTTTTTATAATCTGCAATAGTCATTGTGTACATCACGAAATGCATGCTAATAGTAACTGAACTATTTATGGTTAATTCCTCTTTAAAAAAAATCAATTCATACTACGTCTTTGACTCCTTTGCCTGTCTCTTATACAGCTTTTCGGGAGCATATCTGGGGGGGTGTTCAGATGTAGTCAGCCAGTATGGTAGTAGACAATTTTCTCTGGTATCTTTTCTACATTGTTGCGATATCTTGATGAAAACTTTCGCCATGTTCATCATTAACTACACTACACTTGTCAGGAAAGAAATCCAGATGGGAATGAAGGAAATTGATCTTTAGAGTCATATTGCAGCCAAGCTTCTGATACTGCGTCAGCATGTCTTGTAGAAATTAAGTTTGTAGACACTAGGTGAAAAGCATTCTATGCTTGTTTCGCATCATCCTGCAGCAAGTTGTTGAACCGGTCATTTTTGAAAGGCTCTCGAATCTGAGGACCCACAAAAACTCCCTTTTATTCTTTACCTCTCTAAGTCGAGGGAATTTTTCATGCAGGTATCGGAAAGCTGGCGAAGTCCGGTTCATGACTTTCACAAAGTTCTTCATGAAAACTAGTTTGATGTGAAAAATGCATTTCCCTTGCTCGGCTATCCCACTGACATAAGAAACACGTGTATTTGCAGTCCCATTAAAAGGGCAACTACCTTCAAATCACCACAGAGGTGCCAGCTGAACTTGCTATACTCAGTGGAATTCAGTGGCTGTTTAAGTTATCTTACATCTCTTTCATGTGGACAGCATGCGCTACTTGAATAAATAGAAGACGGTTTCCGTTGTGCAAAAGCACAGCCTTAAGACTCAGTTTCGAAGAGTCTACAAATAGTCTCCATTCTTGTGGGTCTTAGTGATTTCTAAGGCATTCATGAGGCCCTCATTATCGGAACACAATACCAGATTGCTTCCTTTCTGTGTGGGGTTGATGATGCATCACAGTGAAAATCTGGATGACTGCTTGCTGACTGACCAGGAGAAGAACAGGTCGGCTCACTCTCGTCCTCATCCGCTGAATCAAGAGAATATTCTGCTGGAGGTTCTGGAATAGGAAGTCACTCACCATGTGAAATTGGTCACAATGTAGACGGAATGTTGGGGTAGACTATTTTCGACTTCTTTTGCTTTGTCATCCCGCCGGAAAGAGGAGGAACCAAGCAGAAGTACCATATGGCATTGATGGTCGTTTGCCATTCAACCACTGTGAAAACTGTGTGTCACATGTAGCACAGCATATATGCGGGGCCTAAGGTTTGTCTTGGTCACCAATATCGCATCCGAAGCAAATTTGATGTATGCCTTCTTCACTTGAGAAGTGATACTCTTCTTCTGGTTGGCAAATGTTTCTTCCCCCTAAATATAGCAAACGTTGTCCACAGTATTAACGCACTTTCGAGGCATTAGTGTTCTGTATTGTAACTTAATAAAGTAATAACAGTTGAAACTGTATCCCACGAAGTCTGAAATATTTGAAATGCTCAACCTTTCTGACTGGGTTTTATATAGTACACTGTTTACTTCAGCAACCACCTAGCAGTGGTACTGCACTGCATCAGAAAATGATGCAATAAACTCTGAATGATGTGTGAATGATGGTATATGTAATGTGATACAATATTACAGCATTCTAGGCTTATTTAGGATGTTACAGTCCTACTGGATAAATTTACACGGTGAAAGATAGAAATGAACTATATCAGATATCTTCAATACGAGAGCTAGTAAAAAATTGTCATGGTCATATTCGTGTTCAGCTCACCAAGATATTAAATCAGTAATAATTTCAGAGTTGACCAGTGTAGTCTTTTACCTGGCATTCTTCCACAGCCTCTAAGCGATGCATAAACCAGGCACGTACACACGCATCACATAAGCTCACACGTTAATGTTTCTACTTTTACTGGTTCCGCTTACACCCGCTGGCTCTAACGTGCTCCCATAATGTGTCAGACTGTTCGTTGGCGAAGCACATCCCACCCACACCAGACTTGGGCAGCTGCTGCTCAGCGCGACCTTCACCGCTGTGCACACAGTGCGGGGGTGTTTCTAGAGACCAACGGAGACAGGCAGAACAAGTCTTTTGCCCTTCTAGCCGTCGGCCACAGAGATAGAGATGTCCTGTATCTGGTGCCGTTTACCTCATTGTGGCTCCCATTATCGAAGCTATGTGCTGACTTCGGGTTTTTTATGTACCCTTATTGATGGTGGCACGTACCTGTAAGTTACGATCGTTTGCTGTTTCATAAGAAAACTCAGGTGCGTCTCAACGGAAACGTGTTCCACGCGACATAAACAGTGCTGATGGATGCAGCTGACCCCAGTTCGACTTTTTTTTTTCCCCCAGGAGAGGGCGGGTAAGGATGGAAGGATTATGAAGATTTTTTTCGACTCCTTTGGTAGTTTGTCTAGAGAGGTGGGTGGTATTTTTCATACAAATGCACGACATAGGCTATCGCTAACAGAAGGGGAGGCTCCATAGCCGATTGGTTACTGCACCCTACTGAGAAGCAGAAGGTCGGTGCTTCAAGCCCTTCAAAGCTGCTGTAAAGGGATAACTCACCTACCTACCAGCATCTGTTTACCAGCACTGTTTCCTGGTTTATCAGGGGAGGTACAGACACCGTGAGAAGAGGGTTGCGCTTTGCCTTCCAAATGGGGCGCCCTAAACAGGATTAGTCACTTCCGTGAACTGCCCCTAAGACTAGTCTATGGAAAATAAGCACTTTTTTAACAAACCTTCTTGTGAAAAACTCAAAACTGCCATATCATATTCACTGGCTTGAAATGAAGATTAAATTTTTTCTTTGGCTAGTACATAGCTTGAACAAACCAGTTAAACTGTCCAGATCTGATTTAAATTATGGGAGTACTGAATGTCCTATCAAGATCTAATATTACTTTGTTATATTAATATTAGGGTATATAAATGGTTTTGAGTGGGTACTATAATATAAAGGTTGCTTAACAATTATACTTGAGGTTAATCAGGAGGCTTAATGTTGGTGCTGACAGGTAGAGGCTATGGTACACGAGATGAAGGTGAGCTTCATGGCAGCATTGGAACAGCTGTCCTGTATGCAAGATGGTGCAGCCCATGGGACTGGAACAGAAGCCAGTAGCTCATGGGAAGAACTAAACACGACATCCAAACACCAGGATAAGCAACTTGTAGAACTGGCCCAATCTGTTGATAATCTCAGGGTAAACAAACTTTCTGAGGGCCAATTTCTTTTTCAGAACGTTTTGTGTATATTTTTTAGTGGTTAAAAAGTGACCATAATCAAAAACATGTTGGAAAATCAATTGTTAAAGGTGTGTGCATGTGCGCACATACATGCACACACAAACTCAATTTCTTTTACTTTGTTTATATGATATTAAAGGGTATTCCTTCATTTAAGGTGTTGACAAGATTATTTTGCAATCAACACATTCGCAAGGTAATTTATACTGATTGATAGCTGCTATTTAAAATGTGTGAGTACTAGCATATAAGAGTTTCAGCAATTTGTAAAGCTCTTAACCACTTTGTAGGTGATGGAAGGAAGTGGGTGTTTTGTGTGTGTGTGTGTGTGTGTTGCATGCAATCACACATAATGGTCTGGTGCACCACAAAGTATTTGTAGTACATACAAAGTTGGAATTAACATATCGTTGTGAGTTGCTTCTTAAGTGTCTTCTCAATAATGCTTTAGTTGGATGAGAATTATTGTTTAGGTTGTTTGCATTCTTTTTTATCCATTCCAAAATTTTCTGTACACATGCACTTTTGACAACTAAAATTGTAAGCCAAAGCCATTTTTATTAAGTTGACTGAAAACGTTTTTTCTTTTTTTTTCCAATTTCAAGTTTAAATCCTGACTATTATACAAGGAATCTTTGGAATGTGAATGCCTTTGGGTAATGCTTTAAACCTTTCTTCTTGTACATGCAGGAAGATGTGACAGCCTTAACAGGTAGTGTAGCTCAGATGACAGTTATCCATCACAATCTACAGAGACAAATAAACTCTATACAAGCTTGGCAACAGACACTAATTGAAGAGCTGGTCAGTAATGGTGTTTTGGCTGAAAATGCAAGGTCAGTTCAGGAAATACTCCACTTCATGTGGTATAGCCTTGTGCATTATGTAAACAACAGCGTACTTAACAGAAGAAATGTAATGCAAAAATGGCAGAAGTTTCTGTGATTTTGGAGAGAAAGAACGTTTACTTTTGTCATTGAAGTCATGAAAAATTGTAATAGCAAAACTTTTTGCACTGTGCTATTGCCTGATGTCCTTTTGTATATTGGCAGGTACTGTTTCTCTAAAGTGTTTTCTACTATAGTGCTTCAGCTATAAATATGGATTTGCTGTTGATACAAGCACTACCGATAGTGAATAATGGCTTTAATACTTTTCATTTTTATTTCCATAGTTTCAGTAAACTCCATGTAGTCATCAAGGTTTGTGTGCTTGTTAACATACTGTGGCTTGAAAAAGTGGAACTGGCAATGCTCAGTGTGCTAACCACGCAAGAACAAATCATATTCAGCTTAGACAGGACACAGTGCTAACAGCTCTTACTGTGTCCACTACACACAGACCTTGTATTTCTCAAGGAATTGACAGTATTTAGAATGTTTCAGCATAGGATACTGACAGTGTTGCATGCATCTCACAAATTGAAGATGATAAAACCTGGCACATTTTTTTTAATCAGGACAATGCTGTCAGCTGTGCTAGACCCAGAAAAACTGTTTGGACTTCAATCAAATACAGTGGTACAATTGCCTTTTGATTCTTCAAGCATCAGGAACACTGAGACTTCCGAGCATACTGACTTGCAAGATCTGGCTTGGTGCCAAGGTGTCACAGATAAACCTATTTATTTCAGTCTTAGAGTGGTATTGCTGTTGTTGTTCCTTATTAAAAGTAGAGAGGAGAATAAAGGTTCTAAAGGTCGAAGTAAATTTAAAACAAGAGCTCAAAGAAAAGGATGACAAAGCTTTAAGGAGATTGAATTTCAGATGTAATCATGGCTTTCAGTTACAAATATTTCTCAGACCACAAGGATGAGAAATTCAGAAAGAGAAGTGTTGCTAGAATATGCTGAGAATTAGGGCAAGAACGTTTTAGATAAAAAGGTGTGTTGCAGGTGATCAGTCAAGAGTGACAGCAGCAGCCTGCAAGAGTCTGAGTCTGACTCAGGCATTGGCAGCCCAGTGTCAAGAAATTGATGTGAATGATTCCTGTGAGGAAGACATTGACATAACTGTACCAAGGCACAATCAGGTGACCTACTTTTATTTGGAAATGGAGCATACATTGCAGCCATTCATTAAGCAGGCACTTACTTAGATATGTTAGTTAAAACCACAAGCTCAGTTGTTACATTTTTATAAATATGTCAAACAGAAGATGTTCAGAGGAACTTTGTGTATGTTAGTGGTAAATTTTTTAATAAATGTAGGTATTGTGAGAAACTCCATACATTTGTTTCACCATGGATGGTATTTGTCTTCAGCTTCTTGAAATATGAAACCGACATTGTTTTTAACATCCCTAGTGTCTTGACCTTTCTCTATTGAAAAAACCATATGCCTATCATCTCTATTCCCATGTTAAGGGATTATAATGTGACCACGGTGTGGTAGGTGTGATTACATGACTGTAATCTTTGCTTTTTTCATATTTTGCTGTTTCAGTTTAAGTTTTTTTTAATTACATTGCAACTTTTGCTTTTGAGACAGTCAAGGCATGATGACAAAAAGAGAAGATATCTCAGACACAACTGGAAAGCATCGGGTAAAAACGTTTTTCATCCAAACCTTACAGAGTCAGGTAAATTATAAATGGATTCTATTTTCTTTACAAAATCTAACCACCTTGTGTTTAGTTAGCACAAATAATTTGTATATGATACTTTTGTGTATCCCAATCAAGAGCTTAAATACAAGATACATGTTTGTACTTTTTTCTTGCTATGAAATGCACCAAGCCAAAAGTTCTTCCTTCTGAATAAATGTGTTGGAAGTAATTATACAATCTGTTGTTTCAGCCCAAAGACGACAGTCAGTTCAAGAGATCATTGATGCTGAGCAGGAGTACTGCATGCAGCTGTGGACCCTCATCAATGTTTTTCAACTGCCTTTACAAGATGGCTGCTACATGAGTTCTCGCCAGCTGTGTCTTCTCTTTCCTGCACCCCTCAGTGACCTGCACGAACACCATTTCCACTTGCTTCACACCTTGAAAGACAGGCTGCAGCAGTTGTCTTTTGCTGGGGTTGTGGGTGATATCTTTGCCAAAATGGTGGATAGTGCTAATGTGAGTGCTAACAGTCAGATGGCGTTTGAGGAAGGATGATATATGTGTGAACAGATAAAGATTTCTAGGTAGATATACTGTCTTGTTTACTGGATTTCCTTTTGCATTTCTTTGCAGAGTCTGCTAGGCCTTTATCAAGAATATGTTGAAAGTCTTCCAGGATCCATCAATTGTCTGCGTCGTCAACTGACAGTGTCAAGATCTTTCAGAACATTTGTTAAGGTTACTAACTTACACATTTTTTTCATATTTCTAGCGCATTAAAGTGAAAGAAATTGAAAAGATAAATTTTAACACAATGGGACTGGATCATGACTGTAGTCATCATGCCATCTTTGGTCACTCTGCATTAACGCAGTAGTGGTCAGAATTATGCAGTGAATAACCCAAGTCCAATGAGTTTAATGCTTTCATAATAATCTGGTTTTTGCATAAATTTGTAACAGCCCTATGTATGCTTATTTCTTGTCCAGAATGTGTAACAGTTTTCCAAACTCTACCATCATCTGTACCTAGTCTTTATTTTATTTATTTTTTAACATGCGATACATGGTATTATGAATTTCCTGTCTGCAAATATCAAGAACGCAAGAAGTGCATCTTGTATCTAATTGATGATTGTGTAGACTCAGAAAGAATCTAATGCAAATGCTGACCTTACTGCACTACTGATCCTGCCCCTGCAAAGAATTCCTAAGTACATGCTTCAGCTACAGGTATATCCATTTTTACTACATCTTGCATCCATCTTAATTTTTACTATCAAATATCATTCAAATCATGTTTTATTATAACTATGAAAAGGTAAAGCATACTCAAACCAAGATAATTTTACAAAATTTTTAATGATTACAGCATATACCTCTAATAACTTTTTTTAACTGCAGCAAGTTTTACGATACACCAAAGAGGATCATCCTGATTTTTACAATCTACAATTTGCTGTAAACAAACTTCAAGAGTTTGTAGAACGATTGAGTCAAGAAATTGCCCATACAACCTCTGCCATTTCACAGGATGTTCAGCATCTTCAGTAAGTATCCTTGCTGGGTAAGGTTTCTGATTTTGCCTGCAGTGATTGTCCATAGTATAGTCAGTCATTATCTTAGGTAACATCCTTAAGTTTCACCTTTAACTTAAGTTTATTGGCTTGTATCATATGTTTAAAAAAAACTGATTAATATGTACAACATTTTTTCTGGATGGAAAACATTTTTATTGATTTCATTTTTCATGATTGATATTTTTAGGTATAAAAATTCCAGAACTGAGAGAACAAAACACACCAGAAGTAAAATAACTGTTCTCCCATTGTTTGTGGGATCCACTTCCTCTCTCAATGCCCAGCAAACACTCAAGATTCACCCAAGCTAGGCCCAATCTTGGTCCAATGTATCAAGATTGGACCAAGATTGGGCCTAGCTAGGGTGAATCCTGCGTGTTTGCTGGGTGTATACTGATTGATTGTGCATTACATTAAAACAGTTTAGTCAAACTTCACATTCAGCAGAGCTTAAAACTTCCAAATGTGACAGCCAGGCTGACTTGAAACATCACATCAGTACTGTAATCTATTCAGCTCTGAAATCAAAATTTTCCATTCATGTCATTACAGTAAGTGTACATTCTTCTAAGAGTTCATTTCAGCAAAGTATCAGTTTGCAGATTCTGTGGAGTCATATTGCTTTCATGTAGTCTGAAGCTGTGGTAGACAGTTGCATGCATGAATATTCCCTTGTGAAGACAGCAGTGATCTTCCTTCCATTCTAGTGCAAGTGGCAGTAGCTGTGATGTGCCCGGTCCACATGACAGTAGTGTCTTACACACATCACAAGCTGTCTTCCCGCCGCTCCAACAAGCTTCTGACACAGGGTAATTCTTGGGTTTATTTCGGATAATCAAAACTATGGACTATATTATTTTGCTGCAAGGTTGAACAGCTGCTGTTTTAGGCCAAGTACATTTTAGCTGAACAGTAAGAAAAAGCTTTTGAGGCCAAAAATATATTAGGTTATATTATTTATACAAAGGTGAACAGCTTAAACGGTAATCAATTAGAAGATAAATTGAACTGCATGGGGAAAATTTATGCTGCATGGTGAAAATTTATGAAGCGATTAACAGATCTTATCCCATCAGTATGAAACATATGGGCAAGTACACAGATACATAATTATATGTTAACAGTCAAATAATGTTTGAGGCAGGAGGCAGGGCATTAACAGTTCTTAATTCATTTCAGCTTGTACCTTCCCACCTGGCTGGAGCACAATGCCTTATATCGCCACAAAGACACCAGTCGGGCACAACCTGGGCCATTATGTGAGGAACCCTCTTTGCACGCTCACCTGGCTGCTCACAGTCAACCTGACTTGACCTACTTTAGCTCTGTGGGTAGTGCTTCACCCTTTAAAAGCAAGGAGGCTGTGCCACAGGTTCACGGTCTGTCTACACTGCCTCCTTCTGGTGATCGCAGTGCCAGGTTGCGTCGATTCAAGATAAAGCAGTGTGTTGAAGGGCGTGACAGTTACTTTTCACCTTTTCAAAACCAGGAGTCATTGCAGCATCGACCAACCTCAGCCATCGATTTTGCTTCTCAAAGAGTGTTTCAGCAGCGACATGAGAACGAGCAGACCAATGTTCGTCCGCATTCAGTGTTGGGACAGTTGCGCAGAGGTGGCGGCAACAAAGTTATGCATGTGTATAGTCGTGTAAACGCAAATCCTGTAAACTGTGACCACCAAGCCAGCGACTCAGGTATGTCTTCTTCCTCCTCCACTGCTAGACGACAACTTGCACAAGGCTTTCCTCAAATCATTGTTGGAGACAACAGATTCAGAAATACAGTCACGGATGGGAAGGACTTCCTTTTGGGTTATGAGAACGAGGAAGATGACACAAGGACTGCAGATGCTTGTTCTTCTGGGGCAAGCTTATCCAACAAGTCTGGCAGCAGCCACTCCCAGGATGTTCATGATGAGACTGACCATTCAGAGGACTACAGCCAGGAAGAGCTTGTTGCCTCTCTGTCCAGACACCTTGGAGGAGCAGGTAGTGATAGCAGCTTACCTGTGGGTGGAAAGGCTAGGCATGATGCTCTGTCCACCCCTGTCAGGTTTCTTCAGCATCTTACACCTAAATATGACAGAAAGGACTTTAAGGACAAACAGGAGAGATATTTAGGGCGTAAAATGAAACACACACTCACTGGTTATCATGGGGTCCACACAAATGATGAAATCAAGCAACCAGTGCAGTACCAGTATGACACAACAGGTTATCATGATGGTGATGGGCTCAACTTGCACAAGGAAAAATCCTCTGTTCAAATGAAAGAGAGCAAGAAAGTTCCAGAACATCAACCAAACCTCCAGTCGGTAGAAGTTAATGCTAATAATTCGTGTGAGAAATCTGCCCTGCATTTGTTGGATGAGAATCAAAATAGGGCAACACAAGCAACACCGAGAACTGGGAGAAGCCATCAGCAGGACCAAAACCAGGAAGACATGTCTGAAGCTCTTTTACAACCGGAAGTAGTTTCACAATCGAGCAGCAGTGATGTCCATCAAGACCTGTGCTTTAAGGAATGCGACACATCACTTCAGCAGTCGGGGACAAGTCCTGAAAGGCCTGTCTTGCCATGTCATGTGGCTGCAAATGATTTTGTCAACTCTTCAGATGGACCAGTGTCTCAGGACTTGAAAGCAAAGGAAAAGACCAGGAGGTTGAATAAAAATGCTATGAATGTGTCTGCTGAGAACTTACACCGATCAGTAGAAGATGTATCCTCTGCTTCAAAAAAGAAGGCCTTTAGGACTTCATTAAAGAACCTGTTTCATAGGAAAAAGTAAGTAGACAGCATGCTGCTCATAATATTTGACATGCTACATGTAGCAGACAGACGGCCTGTGTGTTGTACATGAGACAAGGTATACCATACTGCATGTAACAGCAGGCATGATAAATATGGAAATTATAGGAGACTGGTATGGTACATGTAACAGCCATTAAGCATGACCTATGAAAAACATGATAGTGCATGTAAAAAAAAAAAGGCATTTAAACACAAATCACGGATTTGTTAGGGTGCATTAAATAGACATCAAGCAGAATAAGTAAGGAAAGTGTGGAAATGGTATAGTGCATGTAAAATGGCCATGTCACATAGAAATTGGAAGGATGCATCTAGCATATCAGGCATGTTATATATGGATATCAGGGAATGATACTGCATATTACATAGAGCATGGCACATACGGGTCTAACAGTAGTGCATGCTACATAGAAATCGGGGAAATGTTATGGTGCATCAATATCAGGCATGTTACACAGGGAAATCAAAACTGTTCTGGTGGATGTCATAGCTAGCATGCTGCATGTCACATTGCTAGTATAAACATGTGCGTTCACATAAGTGCAGGTGCAAAATATTTTGCTATAAAGAAAGCTGCATAGTTGACAGCAGAGACAAAAAAAATGATCTAAAATGTGAAAGTAGTTCCTACATATCTAAAGTTGTATGCACTACTCCTAACCAAGGAATCTGTACCTGTATCCTGCTTTAGAATTTGTGATTACTTTATTGTAAATTTAACATTGTAATTCGATTGCAACATTCTTGGTTTCTTTTGGAAAAATTACAACTACATTCTGTGTTCAAACTGTTACTCTGTGATCATCTTTTTGTCAATGTGCACAGTTGCATAGTATCTTTTTCTAGGGTAAGTCTGCTGTATTTCTGTACATCCTCTATAAAGATGAATGAGTTGGATACTTTCCTGTCAGATGCAACTTGCATAGATATGATGCATTTACATTTTTTTCCTTGGAATGATTCACGAGATGGAGATGTCACTGTAATTTGTTTTTAATTATCCTTTTTTCATTTATTTAAAATTTTAAATGACAGCATAATACCTAATTTTCTTCTGTCACAAACTTTGAAATCTAAAATCCAATATGTCAACATACTTGCAAAGATCTCTTATGTGTTTGCATGCAGAGTGTGGTAATGGGTGTGTGCACTATGCTAATCCACACAGCTCATTCAATCCTAATCATATTTTTTTCATGAGTACATATGCATGCAAGATGGAGAGAATAAAAAAATGTGGAGGGAATGGCAGGTTGTTCTCTCCCCCCACCCCCATACTTCACACAGAAGTGAAGGTCTCTCCTTGGTTACGTGGCAAAGGTACCATGATCTAATTGTGGTGTAAGTATGGGTCTGCGATAACGATTTATCCAAGGTAAGTTATTGTATGCTGCATGCAAAAATCTCCATATTAAGATGTCCTATAAATCAGATTTTTGCCAAATATTCTGCCAAAAATTATTTATGCTTGCCAGTTTGGGTTCTTAAAGAAAAAAATGAGGGAAGGGGATGAAATGGAAATCTTTGGTGGACAAGTTCTCAAGATGTTTGGTTTGCCAGTGAGAATAACTGCTGTAGTCCCCTAATGACAAAATGTATTCTGCAGTGACCTGAAAGTTGAGTGGGCTGTCACATAATTCTGACACCGACTGCTGGAGTAGGGGGGGGGGAATTGAGGGATCATAAGCAAAACATTGGCCATAAAAATAGAAAACTTAAGCCTCACTTCGACAGGCAATAAGGTTTTTTCTCCTGGGTCATTTTCTTAAGACTATAAGAAATAAAATAGCCCCCATGTGATGGCAGAGATAATTTGTTGCGTCATGTAAACAGTGGCTAAATACTGGAGAGAACAGAATATTCCCAGAAAGCAACCTGTTTGTGATCTTCACCGTTCGGTTATTAAATGGTTGCACATGAAAGAAGCCTTCATAGACTAAACATTCTAGAATTTGAAGGTTGGCTGGTTTTGTGTTTTACCAGTGATGAAAGCTATATTAAAGTCACATTTTTTGAAACTGAGAAGAACAAGACTTCCAGATGATACACTGATAAAACCATTCATGTGAACTAAAGATAAGGGGGTTATGTGATCATTCAAGAATTTCAAATTGCTAGAAAAATCCTGTAGCCAGCATGAGATGGAAAAGGCAATGGTTTTGTTTTATTCTTCAAATGTCTTAAATTGCTAACTGATAGCATGGGATTTATTTCCAATATTAACATTTTTAATCACAATATGACAAGCATGTAAGGAGTTAAATATATATCAGCAATTTACATCACATCTACATCTTAAACCCACTTCCCAGGGCAGTTTTTTTCTAATAATTGGGTAAAGCTCGGGGCAAGATATTTTCCCAAATGTGAGTGAATACCTCTCATCCGTTCTGGAGAAACACCTCTGGAAACATCACAGGCCTAGAGGTCAAAAGCGTGACGTCACGCATTGCCTATATTCCCAGCTCTCCCGTTGGCTGAAACCTTTACTGTGCATGATGTGTCTGAATGCGTGTATCTGAGGCACGGAAGGCGGGTATTCACCCCGTTTGGGGATATAATATCTTGCACTAATGCTTTACTCAATTATCATAAACTTAATTGCATCATACTATAATCCTGTTGAGGGAGGATTTGTGTTCTAGGCGAACAAGAGCGCCCACTTAGACAAAGCCACATTGGCAAAGGTGTTAAAGTGGTTTAACCTTTTTTTTTTCTTTCGTGTCATAGAGGATCTATCATACTGGACGAGCTGGAGCGCGAATATACCAAGCAGCTAGTTCGCCAAACGCTCACCCCACATGTTGATGACAAGACAACCATGTTTGGTACTGACCCTGTTGTTCCTTCCACCAGCGTTCATCATGGCACCGATGACAACTGCGGCTGTAGTCCGACTACCAACCGCAAGATAGACACCATGAACAACAACGTACCGCAGTGTCACAACAACGATGGTTTCTTTGCCAAGATCAGGCGATCTCCGCTTTTTTTCATGTACAGAAACGCTGACTCACATATAAGTGACCAAGTGTAAATATCTGTTCTTAGCTTGACCTAGTGTCGTCTGACCATGTTGTGTCTAACAAATGTACATAGTTTTGTGTACCGTATTTTCCCGTCTCCAGGGCTGTACGATTTACAAGCGATAAAAAACAACATCGCAGTGGCAGAAGGCAGGATGTCTTAACATGCCTTAAGGACGTGCTTACGTTGTGATACATTGAGTACAGGACAGTGAGGAAAATACTTGGTGATACCACGTCTAAAACACATCTAGTCTTATTAATTGTCGTCTTAGAAACATTTCGGTGTCAAGGACAAAAGTAGACTTTTATCCAGTTTCGTTGTTCTGTAATTTTATGGAAAAAAAAATTATAGGATAACGGATGTCCATCATAGTCAGGTCGATGAACAGAGGGTCGGCTCGGGCAGGGCCACCGAGAGCCAGCACGGGCCCCGGAGCAGACTACCTCTACGAGCTCCAGGCCCCTTGTAATTGTAATCGTAAATTATTTTCCCAGTAATATAATATGCTTACAATTCGATTGTAAATATCTACATTTCATTCAGTAACGTAATATAGACTGTAAAAATCAGAACAAGTGCACTAGGGTCTACATCGCTACTTGAACATAGAGTTGTTTACACGTGAATGGTTAGTACATGAGAAAAACTGAAGTTAAAGGACCAAACTTGTAGTACCCCCCCCCCCCAATAAAAAAAATCCCCAGAGTGAGGAATGTTACGAAAGAGAGAAGGAAAAGAAGAGAAAAAATCCACTGACCAAGGCCGGGCCCCCTCCAGAGCCGCGGGCCCGGGTACACCAGCTCCCCCTGTCCCCTCCTCTCGTCAGGCCTGGGCCCGTGTACCCTGTGCACCTGCACAGGACCACCAAATCTCATGTGCCGCCACGCCAATATTTATTGAATATAAAGCAGCAAGAGAAAATAATCCGTTCGCTGTATTTACTAGTGTTGCTAGAGTAGGAACAGTAAGCTGTATGTAGTATGATATCGTTTTGTCGTAATGGCGGGCGAAGGAGCCAGCGATTCTTCCTGTGCCCAGAGTCGCCACGTGCCTAGAGTCGCCCCTGGCTCGGGTACAATCGATTTTTCAGAGGGGTGTATGGAGCGGGGTGTGGAGTTGTGTGCCGTTAATGAACTGGCTTTAACGAACCAGGTGATAAGGATAGTTAACTGCCTCTTCTTTTTCTTAGGTTAAAATTTGTCTGATTGGGCTAAGTAGACGACAGAAGTGGACTGACGCCTTCTGCTTTTTATAATGGCCGTTGACTGTTACTCTGTAAGAAAACTATGTCAGTATATGTGCCATTTATTTTGGATAATGGTGTATTGTACAAAGTGTTGACCATAGTTCAATATTTAATGTGTGACTGTTGTAGATGTGGAATCTTCAGATCTGTACAAAATGTATATCGTTCTTCTTATTCTTTATTCACTTCTAGCCGTTGCGATCCGAGATCTCTTTTAGTCATGTATGTGATCCGTACTGAAATGTACGCCAGAGAAGACAAAAATGTGAAGAACTGACATACAACCACTGAGTTTATTCATGTACATCAAAGAAGTGGAGGCTGGATCACGACCATGACTGCACAGTGGCTCAGAGAAAAAAAGCGAAAAGTTTGATTCCCGTAATGTAAAGATTGAAATGAAGCAAGTGGGGCTCTCTAACAACTAAAGCATCCAATAACACACACGACTTGCCGATGATCACCTACTTCGACGATCACCAAGGAAACGAAAGAGATGATTAGCCTGTTAAATGGCTTCTAGACTGGTTCAAGATATATTTTAAGGTTTTGGATTCAGAAAACACCTCTCTGCGATCCTTGCTGAATCTGTTGACTGCGTTTGACACACTCGACCATGCCATTCTCTTATACATCTATGTTACTTTGTGTAACTTCTTATTTCTTGTTTCTCTGGCACCGTTTTGAACTGGGTCTGATCCTAACTGACCGCGCTGCATGGTAGTTGAAGGCACCACATCCTCGTCTGCTACTTTGAAGCACGAGGGGACTCTGTTCTCCCTGACTGGCCGAATCGCAGACATCGTGGAGTTCATCACTCGAGTGAAAGCCAAGGAAGCTATGAAGAGCCCTAAGGGACGACCCTCGCTGCTTAGGCAAATTCAAGTATGATGGGAACTGTATGAATGAGAAGTAGAAATACGCATCTGTAAGATCTATGCTGACGGCAAAAACTCCAGGCACCTGTCTCCTTGTAAAACCTGGGAGCTGAAAGGTACGTGTCCAGTATGCTGACATCCAGTGCGGAGAGTCATATTCCCACAAAGCGGTCGCTGGCTGGTATTTTCTCAACAAGAGTCATTGCGGCACAAAAACAAATTCCTGGCGAGCTGAACACAGTGCAAGCAGGTGACTGACGCAGCACGTGACTCTACGGCAGGGTAGCAATTAAAGCGCGTGGTAGAACACAGTAACTATCGAAAATAAATCTGTATTGGTTCTGCTGTCGCTTTTATAGTCGTTGCTCACCCAACCAGAAGAGCGCCTCACAAGCCATGCACGTGCTTTAGCTCATTATCAGCAAATGTAGTCGATTATCTCCCATGGTCATGTCGTCTGATAATTATGTAACGCCGTAACGGTCAAAGAAGAAACCACGACTCCTTCCTGGAATGGAAGGTCAACTCGCATATCCATGTTGTCTGGGAGAAATCCTCGCTCCCTGGCCTGAAAGGCGGATCAAGTGTTGAGGTGACTTACAACCAGACGAAGAATTTAGTGGAATTGTTGTCAGTGTACCGCGACTGTCTACTATAAACTTGATGTTTATCCCTGAGGACCGGAGCTTGGCGCCGCCTCGACGCCAACCACCATTGTAGAGCAGGACGGGAGCAACGAACTTGCAGCATAACGATAGCGGTAATGACCGTTAAGTCGCGCGCGCGTGTGTGTGTGTGTGAGAGAGAGAGAGAGGATGGTTGATGTAAAAAGATGGCATTTGAAACATCTTTAGAGGACCCTGTTTTGAACCTGTAAATATTTTGCCTAATCTGAATGTTCAATAAAAAAAAAAGTACTTTGGTTCACGAAGTCGTGCAAGTCTTTTGGAGCGGTGAGGAACAAAGGTCGTGACCTGAGTGTGACGTCACTTTAGCTGTAGTCGTTGTGATTACTGTATATCTGCATACCTTCTTCACAAACTCCAGAAAGTACAGAACTCTGCTGCACGTCTGGTGCTAAAGAGCTAGGAAAGTGGACCATGTCACTCCTCTCCTTCGTTTTCTACACTGACTACCCGTCCGTTCTGGCATTCAGTACAAACTGTCTGTGCTGTGTTTTCATTTCTTTTCAGGCTCCTGTCCTGACTATTTCTCTGAACTTCTCATCCCTTAAGTCCCAGCTAGACAACTCCGCTCCTGACGACCGTATCCTAACTGTTCCTGTCACCAGAACATCACATGGCCACAGGACTTTTAGTTACTGTGCAGCGAAACAATGGAGCTCTCTCCCTCTCCATATCCACCACCTACCCGCTATTGAATCCTTTATGTGTGTGGAATGGAAACGCGCCTCTTCCTTAAGCATTACACTGTCCACACAATGTTAGTCCTGTTTCACATCTTCCCCTTTTCCGCTTACTGCTACTTCCCTGCTCGTCTTCCTTATGCAAAATAACTATATACTCTCAGTCCTTGTTATTGGCTTTCTCTTCGCGTTTTCTGTATTTCTTGTTATTCATCATCAGTAGTGTTGTTTCTTCTTTCGTAGTGTCACGGACCACCCGCGGACATGCGCATTCTTGCCAAAAGAAGTAACAACAAGCGATCACTTTGGTGTAGAGCGTTCCTTATTAGAGACACGAGTAATTATTAAACTCGATGTCAAAGTTAAACAATGGATACACAATATACCAAACAATATTTACCAATATTGTTAAGAACAAATCAGTTTATCCCGTATCACAATTCCGTGAACACATCTTAACTTGAAATCACACCCACGCAAATATGCTTACAAAAGTTGGCAGAACTTTCTTATAGGGGGTAATGTGACGTCATAGGCTGGTCTATGTTATTTTTTCAGAGGTTTGGGGTAGGGTTAGGGTTTGGAGTAGGGTTAGGGTTAGGTTTAGTTTATTAGGTACAATTGGGCAATTGAGTGGAGCGAGCAGACGATAATGCCGCGAGCCATTTCTGTTATGGCCGCCGTGTTCCCCCATCCCCCCCATAAGAAAGCTGTTCCCAAAAGTTATACAAGATATATAAATGTCTTTACCTAAGTGCACCAGGACACACTTTCGATCCAAAAACAGTCAGAGAGGGCAGCACACCGCTACGCCCTGGCACAACTTGCGGCAGGTTTAAACACACAACAGTTCTCCGCAATTCTTCCGGCGGGTACTTAATTTCAACAACTCATAAAGGACTTGACACTGGGCCCCTTTCCCCCCGCTTAACCTTCTGTTAAATTAGAAAAAGTCTTACTTCAGTCTCGCTGTTTGCCCCGGTGTTTAGTCCTGTGAAGCCCACGCGTCTGCCTCGCGTCAGTGGTCGTCAGGACGAGGATATCAGCTGCAGAATATCACACCGCACTGGTCAAGTCGTTAGGACTCGCTGTAACGGTCCCTCCCCTCAGATAGGTGGACACGTTCCCCTGTGGTACGGCTTGTAAGATGGTGGTGAACCTATCACCCGTCTTGTTGGACCCCAGGTCGTCTCTCCTCACACCAGCTCCAGCTGTCGAAGCCCCAGGTTTCTAGATACACCCTTCCGTGAGCTCGGCGTATTCCTCTGAGCACCTAGCAGAGAGTCTCCCTGACGCCTGTCTCCAAGTCCCAACAAAAGCCACTCCAGCGATACTGGTAGCAGTTACAACAGCCCTCAGCCTCGGTAACAGCACCACTGCGACAACCACAGCCACAGTCACAGCGATGGCGGTGGCGCACACAGAGGGTGAGCTCTGCCCGGATTGCACGTGAGACAATAAAACCGCAAACTCACGATTTTTCCCCTACTCCTAGTGTGGCAGAGAGAAAACCACAGACACAGTGTGTAAAAACAAAGATGCAGTAAACCTCCTCCCTGCCTATACCACCCCCCTGTTCGTTACACGTAGTTTCTATGTTGTTTTCCTGTCCCTTGTATGTTGTCCATGTCTCCTTATTGTTCTTTAGCGCGAAGAGCGGGCTCCTCAGGAGTGGGAGTATGCGCTTTACAAATTTTTGCATTTATTATTAGTGTTATATCGTTCCTTTGCATATCTACTTTAAGGTGGATGACCAGAGGTCACGTGCCCAGTTTCCCAGGAATAGTGTCATAATTACAATCATGTTATCAACGTAAGCGCAAAAGTAAAATGTCTTCTGTATCGGTGTGATACAACAGGAGCTACAAGTCTCTCACAGTGACCAAGCTTCAGAATATCTTACTTCAGAAACAGAATAACACTGTGAAGAAAGTCTCTATTCTCATTCAAATGAGCAATACGATATTGCTGTCAGTCTAGAAAAGGTTTCTGACCAGACTGCGGAGGGACAGCGTGCAGTGCGAGCCAGCACGTGAGGTACACGTAGCTCCATGTTTAGGATGCAGGCGACCTTCCAAAGAGGTTGCATAGTTGCTTATTGTCATTCATGAACTAGCGGGTGTCAGACGCACATGCACACACACACACACACGCTCTCTCTCTCTCTTTCACACACACACACACACTCTCTCTCTCTCGCTCTTTCCCACACACACACACACAAATCACAACCCGGGGTAGACACACATCGATCGAACCTCAACAATGAGAAAAAATATAAAGATCAAATTTCACGAAAAAAGAACAATACAGGATAAAAATGCAACGAAAATTGTGGAAAAGGAGAAGTGTGTGTGTGTGTGTGTGTGTGTGTGTGTGTGTGTGTGTGTGTGAGAGAGAGAGAGATGGTAATGACTTTGCAAGATCAGATACAGTGACCCCTCAGTTCTCTGGACTGTGTAAACATCGTTGCGTCCTAAAATATTTTGTATACTTCTTGAAGCATAACTGTGCAGGTCACATGACTAATCGACTTCACCTCATAGCCATCCATAGTCGCCCTCATCCCATCTTTTGTCTGTATCTCAGCCAATCTTTGCCAAGGAGATAATATCATTACATCACGACACTCTCTACTTTCAATGTGTCTACGGGAATAATTGAAAATGAGGAAAAGTAACAAACAGCAGATATGAATAGGCTGTCACTGTAAAAAAAAAAAAGGGAGGAGGGTAAATAATAGTAAACACTTATCCATGATGTAGTGGATCAAGGCTGGGTGCTGTTTTTCATTCGCATTCCTTCTCTACGGTGTAGGATCATCACTGCATGGACAGCTGTGTAGCCTGTACTGCGCAGTTTATCCTCAGGGCTCGCATTCGAGACACATGCTTACCAGTGTATAAACGTATCTCGCTACCCAACTAACAGGCTACTATGCTGACTGGGTAATCGTTTTTATCCAATTTTGTAAACTTATTTCTTTGGTAAAAGGTCAAAGTCAAGTAGTCCTATAAAGGCCGTAGTGGTAGTCAATGTGGTTCATCGTGTCTAACAAAAGAAGATGAAGAAGGGGGACCCCAATTCATTCCTTCCGCCGCTTTTACCTCCCCTGATAAATAAGGTCCCCCATTTCTGCAGAGCAGCTGCTGGGTGGTGGTGGGTAGAGGAGTGAAGGTATGAATGGAGAGTCAGTGCGGGTTTATACCTTCCCAAGAGCCTTTGCGGTTTGCCCCTTGCCATTCGCCTTTGTGGTCTGCAGAAAGTAACTGGTGGCATTCATGTTGTCTGTCAAGCTGGTTGTCTTGTGTATCCCAGGTAGAAAGTATGAACAGTCTTGGGACGAGTTGTCTCGGTGCCTTCTGGAATATTTTGCGCGCTGCAAGAACGCCGACCCTGCGCGCGTGCCAGGTTACTCACTGCAAACTGCCGAGCAGCAGCCACAGTTCGTCAGGGATATGCCGCTGGAGTCTACTGCAGGAAAATACACCGAAGAGCTGTTTATGAAACTCGACTCCGTGTCGTCTTCAATGTGGAACGCGTTCATATACGGAATTTATAGAAGTTTTAAAAATATTCGACTTTCTTCCCCCATCGACGATGATGCCGTGCGTGTGGAACTCTTTGCTTCTAACGATGTTTGCAACCTGGTCTCTGTGTTTGAAAGGTAAGACAGAAAAATTTAGCATGAAACTGCTCTGGCGCACCCTCCAGCTTTCGTCTGTTAATGTTCAACAAACAACACTGACATATGCACCGACATTTCTTCATTAACTGGCCATCCAGTGAATAGCTGCAAGTTCAGTTTGGTGATACAATAATTTGCCAACACTCGAAAATGGTCTACAGATATTTGTCTATAATGCATATATAATTATATAGCTGCAAGTTCAGTTTGGTGATACAATAATTTGCTAATACTCGAAAATGGTCTACAGATATTTTTCTGTAATGCATATATATATATATATAAATATCGTATGTAGCGCGAGCTCCGATGTAAGGCTCCATATCGGTTGACAGTTATTAACTTTCCTCACGCTAACAACGAAGGTGTTGAGGGTGTAACCAAACTTGAAGTTCAGGCGCTGGCTGCACAACGTTTCTAAACCTTAAAGCTGTTCCAAAGAAGCAAAATCTCTTCTTAGCCATTTTGATGCATTGCACAAGAACATACACAAAAATAAAATTGTACCGACAGGACGGAAAGTCAGACTTTAACAACTTTATCTTACTTAAAGCAGTTTTAGTTTTAAAAAATTCTAAAATTGTGGTGTGCACTTTAAACTGCACGATTATCGAAATAGAGTTATACCCTAAAAGTGTTTAAAATTAGAAATGTGTTGTGCAACTGGCTGCAGAACGATAAAATAGTATTTTATCTACATGGTTTTGATTTTGGGGCTATTTGGATGCCAACTAGTCTTTGCAGGATATTAAAACTTCTGGGGCTTTTTTTAAATTCTAGTTTGCTTCTTTAGAACAGTTTTAAGGTTTAGAAACATGTTGTGCAATCAGCGCCTGGCCTATCTCCATCAATTTGGCAATACCCATTTTATAAGTAGTTTACATCTTCTGCTTGATAAATATTTGTCTATTTCTCATGTGGTGAGTGTCCGTGACGTAACCTCTGGGATGTGCTCACCTGTGGAGCAGCAGGTTCAAGGTGTGTTAGGCCGGTAGCTAGAAAACTGCCCCAGCCCCCACCTTCCGCCCCAGGAGCTGTCTAGCAGAGATGGGTACCTGATTTATTAGGCAAGATAATGGAGATCGGGGGTTGAACAGCGCCTCCTACATTTTGTATCCTAGAGACGGTGAACCACATGTGAACTGCCCACACAACCACTATTGGCTATGAGACTCACATTTACTTACCATCGTGCTGATGTTATCGCAATGTGTCAATGTCGCAGCCTTCGTATTGCCATAAATTTATCTGGCAAAGATACGAGTTGCAGTCTCTCTACACACTCCCCTCAAGGGCGCTACTCTGTCCTCCCTCTGTTATTGGCCACTCTTTGTCTGTGGGTATACACATCAAGGTTAAGCCGATGTTCACCCGCTGAATACATTGTATCGTGCAATATTTCATTAATATGTTTTGTTTTCTCAAAGTTTGTGCATGGGATTTTTCTCATTTCGTTTCATCAAATGCGTCTTTTTCATATAAACTTTGCAAATGTATAAGTTTGCTAAACTGACGATTAAAAAAAAAAGTTCGACCTATCTTTTTTTCAGATGATGAGGCATCTTCTCCGCTAGAGGACCACGCTGAAGAGGTATCCCATCGATATCCTGAACAATTGTCTTCTGAGGCTATATCTGTGACTTCCCCGCCACTCTTAGACCCAGACATCTTGCAAGACTTTTTCCCAGTCAGTTCCCGTGCGATTACTAACGGTCGGCACCACCCGAGGTTAGCGATCCTGATGGACAAATTCAAGTGGCGCACCGACACAAAGGAAGGGTTACATCAGTCCGGTAATGTGCACAACTTCAACTCGGAGTGGCAGGAGCGCAAACAGACGGTCGCAGTTGATACGTGGGCTGATGAAAAGTTGCTTCAGCCAAAACCGAATAAACTTTCTTTCGAGGGCAATGGGGAATCACCGTTTCTCGATAAGAAAGTCGCTGTCAGCTTTCTGTCCAAGAAACCTTTCCCTCAACGGGGACATAGGTATAAAACAGTGTAAGCGTTTCTAACCAGTCAATGAACTTAATTCCTCTTGCATACATATTTGAGCATTCTGTTTTAAATGTTGCATTATAAAAAGCAGCATACAGATATATAACAGTAACATCACAAAGCGAACAGTAAATACAAGGAAATGAAGTGTGAACATTTGGAGGATGTTTATGTCTAGATACGAGAAGCCACCTATCTAAATCGCTATGTAATATTCAAATAGAAAAAGTTCGATATTTTTTTTAATCGTGCAGAATATGTATAAAAAAAGCAACAACAACAACAATAGAAGGTGAGGTGCATCCTACTCATTGACCAGAATGATCTTACACTGGCCACAGTTTGTACAAAGCTAGTACCTGAATCTGGAGACTAAAGGACACAAGTCATATCCGTTTTTACTACCATCAAGTTACTTTTTAAGTGTTGAATGAATTCTCAGGATTGTTTGTATTAAAATGTAAACTTTTCAAACTATACAATGTTCTTGCATGTTGCTTGTATATGTGCGGTTTTTGATTGATGTCCTTCCTAAAATTAACCTGACGAATGTGCAGTTTGCGCAGGTCTTTATTCATGCATGTCACCAGTTCATGAATTCTGGGTAACAGACTGTTCAAAAGATTTGAACGACCTACTCTTATGTTGAAGTAAATAAATAAAGCAGACTTTTCCTTTACTCGTTAATCAAAAGAATACGTGGAGCAAATTCAGTAACAAAGTTTGCTGATCTAAATGGCACAGCCTCATTTTACAAACTGTCGTAGTACGCACAACGCAAAGTCAAAATCATTTTGTTTGAATGCAGTCGATGAATCGTTGTCTTGTGGACCGAACCAGTGTCCTCGGAGTCACTGGGAAACTATCTGCAACTCTTGATGACTAATATTCAGCAACCCAGCACATCCCGCAGGTGCTCGGTCGGATTAGGAATCGGTGAACATGCTGGTCAATGGTAACCAGGAGCAGCATGAATGATTTGAATGTCGTTAATCGCCATCCAAGAGAATGGTACCTGGTCCCATGGCCTGCAAAGCTGGCAATCCAAGAGGTTGTGTAGAATTTCAGCCTATAGCCCATTCCAATACCGTTGCCTTCCACTTCGTGAAGAGCTGTTCCGTGGGTCAATTCTATCCTTGAGAATGGACCTGCCACCAAAAACGATCACTGACTTCATGACAGTGCTCTCCTTTTCGCCTCCAGATGGAATCTGCCATTGAGAAATGACAAGGCAATGCAGGACTCGCTGGGTAACCTGGCCTACTGCTATTTTGTCCAAGCTACATGATGCCACGTTCAAGGCAGCTCAGCAGTGTGGTGACCGGTGTCAAGATGAGTTAAACTCTGAGAACAGTTTTGTTTCTCTCGGCCTACGGACATCAGGTAAACTGTATACACGCACCTCCTTGTTCAGCCCGTTCTGGCCTAGTCACTGGCGGCGACATTACCAGATGCTTCACAGCTGTTTCTTGTTGACTATTGCTCTATTACTGTCGGAAGTCCACAGCTGGTGTACATCGCTCAGCAACGCCATCTGGCTGTAGGAGTTTCGCCTAGTTACAATGCAGGAATCTGCTAATCATAGACCTTCTAGTCCTTTCCGGAGCCATGCAGTCACCCGCTTCGGCGTCGTCTTGGAGCCACAGTTACAAAATATTTTTTTCAATGACGTGGCTTGCACATGGCTTGCAGCCTGTAGACTCATCAAATTTGCTGTTATTGGGACGCGCTTGGTTTGCACACATTTTGAAGCATCTTACTTTCATTTTGTGCTTTCCTGCGACCTCCAAGATCTCCGATTTCTGAACAAATTCGTGTTTTCTGTTCCAAGTACTCCCCCCAAAAAAACCATCAATTTTTTTATAAATACTTTGTACTGCTGAGAAATTAAAGTTAAAAGGGATGCACTTTTGCATTTTTGTTAAAAAGTGAAAGTTCAGCCCTTTAGTCTGCATTTATGATCATGTCTTTAATATGAGTTCAATTTGTTGCATACCAGATAGCTCCTGTTGACTGAGCTGACCAAAGCTCGTTAAGCCTGGGCATGTACTGGAAATGAGGGTTAGTAAAGAGATTTTTATCACCACACACACAGAGAGAGAAAAGAACGTGGACAAGAACCACGTTTTCCTCAAGCATAGCTGTAAACGAGTTTTAAGAGTTTAGAAAACAAATTACAGATGTGAAGGATCTAATATTAGCAATAAATCCTTATAAATGTGGAATGCAGAAACATGCTTGCTTTATTAAACATACGTCAAGCTCATGTGCTCTCTAAAATGTTCTATGCAGCTCCACTACTGGTTAACCTAAGTGCAAAGCAAGCGGCCAAACCTCATTCTGTACAGGCTAGGACTCTTAAGTAGTACTGGGAATACCTTCATTTACCCAAAACCTGGCAATGCTGGCAGAAACAGGACAAAAACCTGTAGGACTGATTAGTAAGTAAAGGGCTGTCTCTTAATATAACAAAACACAGTCACCCTCCAGACCATTCAGTCACTCAGATCCACACTCAATCTCACAGTCACACAATAGGACATCCATGCACCTAATCCATCCTCCAACAACACACCCAAAAAAATTAGAGAAAATGGAGACGGCAGTAATAAACATCATAGCACCATACCCAACCACCACCTCACAAA
This sequence comes from Marisa cornuarietis, assembly GCA_004794655.1. Lineage (NCBI taxonomy): Eukaryota > Metazoa > Mollusca > Gastropoda > Architaenioglossa > Ampullariidae > Marisa > Marisa cornuarietis. The sequence continues at coordinate 1,446,990 of SMMW01000046.1, read as the reverse complement.
CATCACAGCATAATTCCAACACCTGCAGCATCAGGGAACAGCAACCCCCTTCCCTCCATCACCTGCCCTGACCTCCTCCCTCCCCCCTCCCACCTATGCTCCCTCAAGGTGATGACACCTTAGTTGCTGGCATGTGTAAAACACAACCAACAACCAACCCCTTGTCCCCTAAATCTCCATCCCATCCACCTCAGTTCGACATTGCCTCTAGGTGGATCCACACTTTTCTGTTTCAAGCACAACAGCAATGCTGGTGGAAGCTGCTTGGTTAACTTTCTTGATGCTAAGTCAGATCATCACTCAGATCAGAATTTTAGGGAAAAACCATTAACCTCAAGCATCAACTACTTTATTTGACCCCAGATGCAGCATGAGGTCTGAGTACTGCTCAGGGTTAGCTGTTATTACATAAAATTCCAAGCCAAGCTATGCCTAGGCTTATCACCAAGGAATCTGAAGACTTCAGAATCTGTTCATGAATCAACACCCACCCCCTCAGTTTATGAATATGACAACAGTGTGTTCTCTGTACCCATCCATAATCTGTACAATTGTCAGTGGCCCACCAAGAAGATGCAACTATTACTTACATTACTTAGACAGTACTTACTGACTTAATTACTGAGAAAATCATTAGACTGGACCTATTAATGTATAACACAATATCAAAATCTGCTTCAACAAAAAAGAAAAAAATACAAAAGCAAGCAACGTGTAAAGTGGCAAATACGCACACAATTTTTTGTTGAAATTTTGTTTCCATTGGTCAACCATTTAAACAAATTTCATTTCACATTTCTCCTCAGAACTCCAAGCTTATGAAGACGAAAATCACTTTCTCTTTAAATGCCCTGTATATGCAGAAAGAAATGTATATGAAAGTACTGCAATTTTTTTCTTGTAAAGATGAGAGAACTATATTCAAACTAGACCAATTTCTAGCAAAGGCCTTGAAAATTAGAAATTATAATGTCCACATTAATCCTCTTGATTCAAGATAAAAATATAACATTACAATGACTGACTTATAACTGAAGATTGCGAAGACGACAGTGGGTGAAGTTTGTATTTTATTATTGCTGCTCTGAGATAAACATTAGACCAAGAAACCTATACATTTTTGGAAAAGAGAAAATTTGAACTTTGCAATAAAAAGTAATGAAAATCGCCTTGCCCGTGCTACCCGGCAAAGCCACGATCGTGGCTTGTCGAACCAAGAGGGTTATTGTGCAATGCTGGGATTATGACTTCTAAATATTTAGACTACACATTTATACCAACTGTTATCACATTTATTATTGCCAGCATAAACATATATAACCCAGAGGACTAAGTAATATAATGGATACATGGATATAGGTGCTTATCTATTATTGGTGTCTATATATTAAGGAAGTGCATCTGTGTACGAGTTGTATAGATACCGGTAGTTAATAGACATTAGCCGTATGTCAAGAAATCTTTCAATATGCACTAACTTAGCTCCATCCTTATATTACAAGTAAATGATGTTTTCATTTATCATTACCAACCTGTACCAATATGTTAAGTGATTAACATACAATCGCTGAATATCACAGATAGCTTTGTAATCCCCACTTGTCTTGATTTTGAAAACAGAGACAATAAACAATGTCAATGTCAGGACCCCAAGCACAAAAGTGTTTCATCTCTACTCGTGTGCATATATTGTAGACAGGTAGATGACAGATGTAAAAATAATCACAAATACTTCAAATGCAATGAAATGCAGTGCCTACGCCTCTTTCATTCATCTGCATTGTGTATGTAGGCACACTGATTATTGCATGAGTGAATCAGAAAACTTGTAGACAATACTGGAACTACGAATGTCATATCTAAAAATTGTATTCCCTCATTTCAGAAGAAAAGGATTTGAGGATAAAAATGTACATCTGTATAGTTCTCGACCACAGTATTAGGGGCATGTTCTGAGTGCTAGTCCATTTACATAGCAGTACAACAAATGAAAACAGTGAAAGCTGTACAAGATACGTAACAGAACTTGTGGCTTAAAAACAAGATGTTTCTTGAACAAATGTGCCTTGGGGCATGATTGAATGACTGACTTATCACGGTGAGGTATCGCATGATGGAAGGAGTTCCAGCAAGTATTTGGCCATATACTTTATCACAGCGTTCATACATCACCAGTGTATTTTTTTAAACAGACACACATATGACAATAAGAACAGGCATTCACAAAAAACAAAACTTGCAAAACTTTTTGTACGAGAAACGCTTGGACACATCTGTTTATTCCAAAAGTTTCAAAACTGTACACATATGTAGCTCTTCTTACATTTATACAGTGAAGCATACAATTTTAATAAGTCCAAGTTAAAATGATAACTATTTTCATGAAGATCTTGTTTGCAGCCCTAGTGCTGCAATGGAGAAGACAGGTTGACATCATATCTAGGCTTCATTAGCATGATAGCTTCAATGTCTGTAGCACAAAACTCCTACTAGAAGTAGCTCTACACAAACTGTACAACGTCGTCTGTAGATGCAATAAGATTTACCACAACGGATTCATGACAATTAACAATTTGAAATTTAACAAATAAGGAACAGAAAAAAATTAACAATGCCTTTTTTTTTGTCAATTGAATGTAACCATCCTATACACCTGAGGAGAGACTACTGCCAAGCTTGGGGGAAAACTGTTTAAGAAAATACAGTCACCACACTCAAATTAACATTGCTACTGGTTTTATCTTGTGGGCAAGGTTCACCTGCAGACCACTCCTTCCACTCTAACAAGTTGCAGTTGTATGAACTTTCGTTGCTTCAGCCATCCAATCACGTCAGCAAAGAATGTTGTACCAGATATGCACCTTGCTTCAAAATATGCACTTTATTACAGTGCTTTCCCTTTATAAGAACCTGAGATGATTTATTCAGAACTGGTTCAGGTAACTTTTCTTCAAGAAACTGGCTGTTTGTGTCCGATGAAGTTAGCAGAAGTGGTCTTTCACTCTGTATTGAAGGTGTAGGAATGGAAGTCCATTAGAACATCACCCATATTTCAAACAAATTAAACAAAGAATCAGATATGAAATCTCACATAGTGAGATCCAGCTTAGAGGTTGTTCCATTCAATGGTAAGAAATCCTGCGTTGGACTCTTGGTTGAGGTGGCGACTAATGGTCTGTGGTATATTATGCTGGAACCAGATTTTCTGGATGTTGTCATACTGCTCCTGACTGAGTGTGAGGGGATTGCCCCGCCTGATGAAGAAATAAGATTAGGGGTTAACTAATGCTGAAAACAAAGCTGCCATGCTTTGCATTGTCTTTTTGTCTCTCTTTCCAAAATATTCTGTGTTAAGAAACATGTCTTTGCACTATAGGTCTTCAACATACACTTTTCTTGTTTACATTATTTGCTAAAAATATAAACCTTAAGACTTTATTCAGCTGGGGTATGACCCCTTGCCCTAACCCTCCATAGCTGCTTACAACAAAGTACTAATGCAGATTTACAACCCTCCAAACACACATAAACCACAACACCAGAAAGTTATTCTTTCATGTTTTTATTGTATTCTCTGGTTTTATTTTCTTAACGATTTGCTGTAGGGGCTTACTCAGTTTTTATTGTTCCCAAGATAACCTTCCAGATAGTAAGGCCATTAACTCATGACTAGGGTGGTGCACTTGTTGCAAAGGGAGCTGGCATTTGGTGACCTGCTCAACTGGTGTACAAGTTGTAGATTACTCAACCACACAGTCATTTTCCGGAAATGTAACCTGTTTATACCTAGCTTTTTCCTTGTGGGAGGTGCATGGATTCACACCCCCTTCCCCACTGACCACTGGTTTCTGGTAACCTGCTCAACGGGGGAGAGCTTTATACCTCTCAACCATCATAGCACACTACACTTCCTCTCTAGCCTGGAGATCTTTGTGGAGTCCAATAACTTGTCACGCTTCTCAATAGACTTCCTATGAGGTCTTTGTAAGGGCTAGCAAAAATCTTTCTATCTTATCATGTTGGAAGAATCTTCATGCAATGTCATAGAAAGAGGAAGACAACCAGTCCTTGCTGTTACACAATAAATATTTCAAAATAAAATTTACCTCAAGCCTTGATCTGTTTCACCATAGGAGTCCAGGTAGGGTGCTGGTAGAAAACAACCTTTTGTTCTTCCAGCAAGCAGCAGAATCTGGCAATCTCGCACCCTTGTAATTATATATGTATCTTATTATTGTTGTAATCTTGCTTCACTGTTATTAGTTATTTTTATTATTGCTAAAAATAATTTTTCATTATTGTAAAACAGATTTAGTTATATAAAACTAAATGAACAATGAGTATCTTCACCGACTACATTGTTGCCATCATAGTACACATCTAGCACTGTCTTCTGTAATGACCTCTTTTGGTGGTGGGAAGGGGAAATAATTTCCTAGAGGGTGAAAACATTTATACAATCCTGAAATTGGTTCAGATTGAAAGGCCAAAACGTTCCACAGGTGGCACATATATATATATATATATGGGGAGTGGCACAAGAAATACTCCTTACTGCTTGAATATCAATTAGATGATCATATCGTTTAGGTTGCTCTACAAATGTAACAAGTTCTTCATTATTATCATTAATAACATTTAAACTCTTATCTAACAGTCACCCAGCTCCCCCCAAAAAATCCCTCTTGCATTAGACAGCCCATAAACTAACACGACATAAAAGTGCATGTGCCGGATACAAAAAATTAATTTGTAAAAGTAATCTTGAACTTCTTTTCAGAAAACATTTTCAAAATGTGTTTCCAAAGGCAAAAATCTTAACATGGATAAAACACAATTTCTCAACAAGATATATCAGTAAAGCCTATTAGCAACTGAAAAAAACAAAACAATAAAAGTCTGTGATCTTGCAACTGTAGGTTAAGGAAGAAACATGTGGCACAGCAAACAAATTATGAGGAAAAAAAAAGATAAAAGCTGATGAAAAGAGAAAAAGGAATGAGACATACAGACAGACATGCTGTTCACATGTACCTGAGGAAAATGCCTGTGCCAGCACCACACACCATGGAATGCTGGGTAGCTGCACCTACAACAGTCCCATCAATTTCCTCTTGGCAACAGTAACTTTGTGAGCACAGCATAACTCCGCATACCAGGCAACGAGTAGGAGCTCGACTATCATCTGCCTCTGATTTAGGACACCTGAAAAATCAACATGACACCAGGTCTTTTCATATTTCCAAATCCATCAAACTTCAAATGTGCACACATTACAAATCAGCTGAGCCTCAGCATGTACTGTTCTACAGTGAAGTCAAGATTCCTTTTTTAAATACCCGTGAATGTTAATGTGCTTTGCACTATGGTTAATTCAAAGGAGAAAAAAAAAACACCTGACAAAACCCGTATTAATGGAAGATATGACAGAAAAGCATAGAAATATGTTGCTGTAGTTTGTCTTGAGGCTCTGTGTAAGGTGAATTTTCTAGAAAAATCATCAAGGGTTTTTTTTTTAAATAAAAACCAAAAAGTTTATTTATATTGTTTTAAAGTAAATGAATGAAAATGTCCGAGAAAAGGATAAAACTTGCTATAGTACTCACGTAAATGATGACGCTTCATTGATGAGCTCACTGTAGTCTCTGGGTAGCTGTATTAGGTGATTTATTGTTCGTGGGTAACGAACCAAGAGCGTACTGCTTGGTGACAACCTCTCTCGCATAGTGCGGCTGCAGCACCAACTAAACAAAGACAGAATAAAATCAGATGGAACACTTTACTCATGTTGGGTTTTTTTAAACAGAGTTATAGCTTATTAACTGTGCAAATCATTATTTTGCAAAAAACAAATGAAATATAAATAAGCACAAATTATAATGTGCTGAATACCCTAGATGTTTGTTTTTATATGGTGTTTAAGATATGAAACTTCCCACACTCTAAGCCCCATTCTGAACAGTTGTTTTTCTCCCCTAAATGTCCTCCCAAAATGTATGTAATCCATGCCTGAACGTTGTTTTTTAAAAATATCTAAATCTAAATATCTCCTAGAGCATGATGCTTTTTCTGCAGTAAATCACCTGAAAGAGCGTCAATGAACAGATTAGAACATACAAGATGCATGCTGGCCAGCCATTTTCAATCAGGGATTTGCATACAAGTTAAGAAACATTGTTCATAAATGAAGTTGTCACTGTTGATCAACAATAATAAAATGAACAAAACTAAGGGGAAGTAGTTACCTAATTTGGTGAAAAGAAGCAACATTAAATTTAAAATCTTTCCCATGCAGTATGCAACTCTGAAATTATCCTTGTGGATAAATAAAGTTGTGTTGTATTGTACAGAATGTGTAGAATATGGTATCATGTCCTTTCAGCCAGCTTGCACACTTGATCATAATGGAATGGCAACAGCTGTGGTATTTTTAAATGTCATGATATGTTTGCTTTTCGTACCATCCTCTTAGTTCATTTTCAGTCTTTTTGCCCCTTACTGAATAACAAACATATGTCGTAAGAAATGCAAGTAATAATAAACTGTCTGTAAATTCACAAGCATTATTCTTTACGCAGGGACCATCAGTTAATGTCTTGCATCCGTCCCATGTTTATAAACCTGCACGGGAGGTCATGGTCTTAATGCAGCCCCTGTTTATAAAACCGGGGCTTACTTTTAAATTGTTTACGCTTATATATAGCGTTGTTTTATGAAAAAACCTAATAATAAAGATAGTTTAGGCATTTTTGAACAAAATTAGTTCTTTTATATGACGCAGACAGCACGTTTTCACAGGAAGTTTCGCATTTTCCCATGCTACCCTGTCTTTCTTTCTTTGTTATCGGAGTAAATGGGCAGGCGATTTACTGCACAACAAGCTTGCAACTTCTTTTTTGGGAGATTCCGAAGAGGAATTTGAATGTGAAGTGGTAGAAGAGCACGAGGAAGAAGAGGAAAATTCAGAAAGTGTAGTTGTTTTTCGGTGATGTATTCTGTGCAAACAAGTGCAAAAAAGACTTTTTCAAAACTCCATTTTACATACCTACTTCTAATGAATATACCACAAAATTATGTCTTCATGCAAGATTAAGGTAAGATTGAGAATTTTCTTCACATTTTGATCTTTCATTGTAAATTTGAATTATTTTAATATCTCTTTTCATTAATTTTTTATGATTTTTTTTGGAAAAAGGGGTTAATTCATGCGTATAGCACTACTAGCTGCCTGTAAGCCTCCAGACAACAACTAACTCAGACTCAGACTGTAACTTCTGTCATGGAACTTCAGCTTCACTGCCAATTCTGTGCCCAGCAGTGTCTAGCGTCAACAGAGAAACTGTTAAATAAACTGTTACTTAAGTAATGTGTTCTTGTATGTACATACTCTTCCTCTAGGCATATTATCAAATCCACAGACCTCTTTACCAAACCACTGGTATGCTGACCCTTGAAAAGCTGTGAGATGTCCTTGGGAAGAGCTAGGTAATTACACAAGTGAAAGAACTCCTGGTTGTCTTTGTCTGCTACAAAAGAAAAGACAGAAATTCACCAACAAGAAGATTTTTCACGTGAACTTTTATACTTTAACACCACAGTGCAAATGGTGCTCTGTGTAGCACAACAATAGCCAACTTATTCTTATTAAAAGAATTGGAGATATTTGAGAAAACATGGACTGATTATACAGGTTTTAGTATTTTGATGGGTGTATATGACAGGATCAATACTTAAACAGTGCAGCCAAATACCGATTATAGATTATAATATACAATCAGAAATGAAAAAGTATACAGCTTTCAGCTTTTGTTAAAAATAGTAATACAATCATCTAATTTCGAATTGTTTGTTTCAAATTTACATTTCTAAGAGCACCATTTTAGTAAAATGAAGTGGAGAAAGTTTCTGGGCAAGAGGAATCCAGTCACAAAAGAAAAAAGTATTCTTCAAAATCCTGAACATACAACAAATATATTTACTTGGAAAAAAAATTACAAGTTGTACAAACTTGGACGTAGCTACTGTGCAAGTCCATGATGACATCTAAAGATTGCCTTAAGCTTGCCAACAGTTTGAAAGTATCGTTTCTTATTGTTGGTGACTTTAACCTTCATTTCGACACACCAACACAATTCTACGTGTCGAAAGTGCTTGATATTATCGGACTATTCAATCTAGCCCAGGCTGTCTTGGAACCCACTCACACTCGGGGTCAAATTGTGGAGTGGGTGGTCTACTGAGAGGAAGATTGTCTTCTTAAGTCGTCAGCCCTTGACCATGTATTGTCCTTGGACCATTGTTGTGTGTTGTGTACACTGGGCATTGCCAAGGTTGGCTGTTTTATGTTTTGCGCTGTGCCAGCAACTAAGGCTACCTCACGGTGATAAAAGTAATCTTGCTTTAAAATGCTTAGGGACAGAAACCTCTAAGTGATATAACCACATCTTTACAAAAAAACAACACAAGAAGCAGGAACAACATAAAAAGTGAGTAACATGTAAAAAAAAAAGGTCTGAAAGAGAGGGAAGGGTGGCATGTAACTTATTTTGGCCCAGAGTGTCTCAGTGGCGTTGCCACAGGGACTGAACATAGGCCGAGAGGATAGATTTACAGTCTGCTGATACCAATGAGGGTAATTTACCAGGAGACTGACATGCAGCTTTAGCAGCCTGGTCCGCTCAAACATTGCCTGGGATACCAGCATGGCCAGGGGCCTAGATGAAAACAATGTCTTTTTTTCATCAGAGTAGAGCTGCAGGTATACTGTGAATCTGGACCATGAGGGGGTGGTAAAAACATTGTGAGAGAAGGGCTTGGAGAGCAGATAATGAGTCTGAGATGATCAAGAAGTTTTGTTCTGAAGAGCGGTGAACATGCTGCAAGGCTAGCAAGATGGCGTGTTTGTTTGTTTGTGTTTAACGTTATGCCAGAAACTAAGGCGATATCATGGCGAGAAATGTAATTCTGCTTTAAAATGTTTAGGGACAAATCCCTAAGTGACATAAACATAACATCTTAAAAACCAATACAAGGAGTAGGAACAAAAATAAAAGAGTGAGTGACATGTAAAAATGGGTGTTGTGGTCCAAAAAGCCATCAACTAACCAATAACCAAAAACTATGAAGTTATACAAAAGCTTAAATCTTGCGGTAAAGCCCTATCCTCCTTAAAAATCTAAAGATAGCTGCCGATGGGACGGGCCTAAACAAAGAAAACAAGGAGCCTGCAGTAAAAAACTGCCGGCGGATACTCTGGAGTCCAGGACAAGCAATCAAAACATGTTCAACACTCAAAACTCCCCGGCACCAAGGACAAACCGGTGGTGGTTCACCTTTCAAGAGGTGCGGCTGCGTGGCATAGGTGTGTCCTACCCTTAATTTGGTAAGAACTACCTCCTCCCGCGTTGCCACAGGGACTGAAAATAGGCCGAGAGGACAGATTTACAGTCTGATGATATCAGTGATGGTAATTTACCAAGAGACTGACATGCAGCTTTGGCGGCCTGGTCCGCTCAAACATTGCCTACATAGCCAGGGGCCCAGATTAAAACAATGTCTTTTTTTCATCGGAGTAAGGCTGCATGGATTGTATGAATCTGGACCACATGTCTCACCTTTCTTGGAAGCTGAAAGATCAAGACGGATCTCTGGAACAGGAAGAGTCCAAGGAGGAGCTGGTAAGAGAGGGAGAGTCTCTATTGCTGAATATCTACTCCGGCTGCTTGTAGGTGGGGTGCAACATGAAGTGATATTGGTTTTTACTCCTTGGTACAAATGGCATACAGAGCACCACGCTGAGGTCCGAAAACAGCACGGTAAGCAGGGTTCCCAGGATGACCTTCTAAGCGACAGACATAGGATAGCATGAGTTTCAGACGACGGAGAGGAAGTGGAGGCTCACCAGCTTCTGCGTACAAACTTTGGAGTGGTGCGAAAGGCACCCAAACAGATGCGGAGCCCTTGATGGTGAATAGGATCAAGAATTTTGAGATAGGACTCTCAAGCAGAGCCATAGATGATGGATCCATAGTCCATAGCTTGGAGCGGACCAGGGCACGATACAGACGAAGTAGGACCGTGCGGTCCGCCCCCTAGCAGACATGGCCAACTACTCGAAGAACGTCCAAGGCTTTCTGGCATGATAAGGTGTAAAGATTTGATATGAAGAAGAAAGGAAAGCTTTCGGTCAAAGATGACCCCAAGAAATTTCACTTCCTGGACCACTTTGAGTATCGTACCGTTGACAGAGATAGAAGATTTGGAAACATGCCTCGTAGTTTACAAAAGTGGATGCATACTGACTTCAAAGGAGAAAATTTGAAGCCATTTTCTGTCACCCACTTCTGTATACCGTTACGCACAGCTGAAGGCAGCGTTCGACACACGGTAGGGATCAGCCTCGGATGCAGGGAGCAAAGTCGTCTACATACACCGAGGCCGCCAAACCTGGACAGACAGATTTCAAGATTGAATCTATTTTAATGTTAAAAAGAGCAGGTGATGGTATGCTGCCCTGCGGGACGCCCATTTCCTGTTCCTGAGGATCAGAAAGGACAGGCCCTACACAAACTTGGAAAAGCCGTTGAGAGAGAAAGTTCTTCATGAAGAGAGGCATACGACCCCGGAAGCCAAGGGCGTGAAGGTCCAACAGAATACCTTGCTTCCAGGTAGTGTTGTATGCCTTCTCCATATCGTGTTCCTTGTTGACAAATGCATCCCTAACAAAAGTTTCAAAACGGACCAGATGGTCTAGGGCAGCGTTTCTCAACCTTTTACTTGTGACGCCCCCCCCAGACGAATAAAGGTACGTCCGCGCGCCCCCCTTAGCCACTAATACCTATATGAGATATTAGAAAATGACCGCCTTTGCGGCCCCCTTTTCAGCAGCTTGAGAACCGCGGGTCTAGGGTACTGTGATATTGTCTAAAGCCACACTGCAGATTGGAGAGGAGACCACGAGATTCAAGTTGCCAGGTGAGCCGGGCATCCACCATGCGTTCTAAAGTTTTGCAAAGACAACTAGTGAGAGCGATAGGATGGTAAGAGTTGGGATCAGACGGATCCTTGCCAGGTTTTGGAATGGGCACCACTACTGCCTCTCTCCATGAGGGAGGGATACAGCCGGACACCCAAATAAAGTTAAAGATGTTTAGAAGG